>JARFJB010000880.1:2152500-3355000 GCA_036346205.1 Vesta saturnalis
ACATAGTGTGCCCTTACTGTTATAAATAGTGTATTTTTTGGTTAGCAAAGACCTCTTGACCTTTGTTATGATTTATTATTGCATCATTATCAAAACTTTTATTTGCAACTATACTAAATACTTTTAGTTCGATTAGTTGCAAAGTTTTCTGATTAAAAATAATGTGCAAATGTTCCCTTATGATTCGTTATATCATTTCACAAATTTGTCTAACACTGTAGCATGGAAGAATGTATGGTCCCCGGTTACAATTAAAAATGTATCATGATTTTGTGGTGTACGAATTAATTGATTTATGCACAAAGTCCATAATATATTTTTTTGAAGCCAGCAATGTAATTAAAATTAAATTAAATTAAAATTTCAAACTGCAGTGGATTCGGATTATTATAAAATCTACCTCGAGACTGTATTGCGCTAAAAAAAAGTTTCAAGCTGATCTTGACTTAATTTAAATCATAATACGTATACTTCGCATGTTCTGATTTTAGTAGTGAAAATAATTTAAATATATTGGTTAAGTTAATCACGAAACCAGTTTTTCGGTTTGTTAATAATAAGGGTCTACGATCAGAATTAGTTAAATTACTTACATATGTTATAAAACCATCTGATTCATACTTTAAAAACTGAAATGAATAGTCTGAAAGTGGTATATTATAAGGATTTCTTTTGGAAAATTTGTTTCTGCCGTCAAAGCAGTTATTGAAAAGTAAACAAAAGTTAGTAATATAAGCATATGTCATGCATCCCAAAAAATGAAAACTACGTTTAGTGAAGGAACAAAGGGACCACAGTTTAAATTCATTAGACGGATATGAGAAATTGGTACTAAGATGTATGCACATACTTAAATTAGTGGGTACTCCATCAAATACAAGAGATGCAACCCACTAAGCATAATGACGTTACCAAAACGTAAGTTTTTATAAAGCTTTGTAACGTTACGTCTCAAGGACTACAGACGTTCTTGTGACTGTCTTTTTGTCCGCCCTGCTGTTGGGGATCGTTTTGTAACGTGCGTATTACCTGCGACTATTACTTTGCTTGCATACACCTGGCTACAAAGAATAATATTTGGGTTCTTTTTCAATCTTTTATAATTTCCAAAATCATTGAGTAAAAATTTTATATTGTTTTTATGAACTGTGAAATGATTGCCTTTCAGTTATAACTAAGTAGTTTTAATATATAAAGGTAGCGTTCATTAACTAAACATTACTTTTATTGTTATCACATTTCTGTGTGAGTAAATAAACTTTAACAATCGCTTAACACATTCCTTTTTCCTTTTATCGGGACGCTCCAGCTAGCTCAATAATATAATCAATGGTTATTGTTACTGTTATGTAGTTGTTTTAAGTTTTAGTTGGTTGGTAGAACCAGAAGACTAGCTTGCATAGTGTAGGTTCATGTCTGAAGATGAATTGTAATTAATACTTAATAAACACAACAAATAATGAACCAAAATAAGACAAAAATATAACATGGTGTCAGGTGTGTATTTAAAAAAAAGCGTGTTATGTAGTTATTTTAAGTTTTAGTTGGTTGGTAGAATCAGAAGACTAGCTTGCATAGTGTAGGTCCATGTCTAAAGATCAATTGTAATTAATACTTAATAAACACAATAAATAATATCACAAAATAACACAAAAAAAAGTATAATAGTTACCATTTAACAAAACCATCCTCAATCTGGTGTTATTAATTACCTGTATTATTATGTACTTAATTAATCGAACTTGCTTCATTCAGTATTTACATCTTCAGCGTTTGTATAAGCTTTTTAATATTTATATTAGTAAATAACAAAAATGAATCAAAGTTATACCGCTTTACTTAAACCAAAATTCAAAATGTAGACTTTTAAATAAAAACGATTCTAATTCTAGGTTAGTATTTCTTAATAGCAACATATAAAAACAGTCGTTTATCAATGATGAGCGAAATGTATTTTCGTTCAGCATTGATATTTAAATATAAATTCCAAAAGAAATAAAACGCAACGCAAAATAAGACGGTCTATGTCGCCGAGCTGGAGACGCTCTCCTTTGTTCTCCTTATACCTTTGTTATAGATGAAGACGATTCTAATTTTCTTTCCCATAATCTAATGATCTTTGTAAATAATTGCTTGATATATTTACGTTATCCAATTTTTACTTAATTGTTCAGTTTTAACTACAAACGGCGTGCGTGACAAAATGCAAGCGAGCTACGAACGGCTATGCTTTTAATTGTCAATGTTTTTTGGTTATTGTAGTTTCTATATCGATTTGTCACACTGGATTGATTGTCTTATTTTACTTTTATCACTCGCTATCGAAACACCAACTTGAAGCACTCTCAATACGCACATAAAACGCGATTTTAAATTATTGCATAATCTGTCTTATTATCACCAATTTGATAACATCTACACTTTAATTCACTTTAGCTTTTCCTCACATTAATAAGGAAAATATCGTTTATATTTCCTTATCACTATGCCAACTGAATTTTCAGTAATAATACAACGTGTGATGTCGTGATTTCGGAAAATCGCGTTGGTGGCCACGAAACATGGGAGCGTTTCGTCAAAGTTCAATGCCATATTTTCAATTTCTTCAATGTTGAAGGCTGCAGCACTCATTTTACGTTTTTCGGGTATGCGTTGCAAATGCTTTCGCTTTGCATCTCTGGCTTTTCTGGCATTATCAAAAATATGATCCTGAAATGCATTTATAGAACGTTTGTATGAATTAAAGTATTTTCGTTGTAATAATTTAGCTGTTACATTCCATATCATCTTGACCACAACTTCCTTATAGTCTGTTCCGTCCTTTCTACGCATATTGAAAGCCCATTCTTGTAATATATTTGCCAAATCTTCGATAGACGTCTGTTCTAACAATACGTAATTTCTTGTCTGGCAAAATTCTACAACCTGCTTCTATATATAAGATTCGGATCGGACTGTTTTAACAGGTTTATTATTATTTATAACCTCATTAATATTCCTCAAAGAATGATCGCTAAATCGATTCATTCTAAAGAGCACTCGTCGTTACATAATTTGTGAACCTGTAAATTTCTCGTTATTATTTTAAGTATCCTTAGTAACATTGCATAGTAACACAAATTCTATTGGTTGCTAGTACAAAATCAACAAACGTGATTTCCGATTATTAATCAGACCTAGAGTGCATGATTTCCGACTTAATTTCCGTTTATTAATATCGTAGGAGCATAGGGAGTTTATGCATTATGAGTGGTATAATCGTTATAATTTCACAATTTAGATAGCAAGGAGAAGAATTTTTTCTAGGATGTGTATCGGGTGAGTTTTTTTATGGTTTTAAATGGAAAGTACCTTTATTATATACTCAGATTCAAAAGCAAAATTTGATACTTCTAAACGTTTTCGAGATATGGGACAAAAATGAAAATACTCTTATATATAAATATATTCAAAATCGGTAAAAACGTTCTTCATATACTTTTTTAATTAGAATCCGTTGCTCGTATCAGATAAATTGTGATATTTAAAGAAAGATGAAATAGCAGTGTGTTGTGGTTATTAATCCACCCCAAATATTATTTTTAGAAGATTTTGAGCCCTTCAGTCAGTCGGAGATTAAGTAGGCCGGGTTCTTAAAATTTTGATTTGCTTTAATTTAAAAAATGTGTGGTTAGATATGTTCGCTTTCCAACATTGATGCAGCTTCAACCTGTAAATAAATGTTAAAAATGTCTCGGACGCCAACTTATGTTATGGAAAACAAGTAAACCTCAAATGTAATAAATTTAAAACTAAAAAACAATAACAAGCAATATATATATATATATATATATATATATATATATATATATATATCTACAAATCAAGTTATAAGGTAGAAAAAAAACTAAATACTAATGTTAGTAAACTGGGATTAACTTAAAAATTCATTATGAATTAATGCTTAGAAATGAAATACTTGCAGTACTTTTACATTTTGGTTGTCACTGTTATACTGTTACTGATAACTAAGTCTGCTGAATACACACTTTCAAATTTGGTTGTGTAATAATTTTTGAAATGGAAATATAACAGGGTTTTGATACTTGTAGATCCAAAGTATAAAAAATTCCTTTAGAAAGCAGCCAAACTTAGTTGATTTAAACGGGTTAAGGTATTTATAATTCTTCTGCATAGCTGCAAACTTTTACTGCATCATCATCGATCAATTGAAACGTATAGTATACAAATAACGGTACACTTAGTTGTACAATTAAAACGCGCAAAAAGGAAAGGTTACCGTAAAAATAAAAGTGCCTAAAAAAGGTAAACATCTCAAACAATGTAAAATAGGTTCAAATTTCACTTACTGTAAAACTATACAGCACTTTACAACAAATTTTTTTAAGAGAGCAAAATGGATGCTCTTTTCGCTTTTAATCATCTACAAAACGATGCAAATGAAATCCTTGCGCATGACCTGTCTGAAACTCGAACGATATGCGTACGAAATTACAATAATTTTAATGCATGTTTTCAGCCACTCGGGTATGCAATTTATATAACACGAAAATGAACGAAGTTGCCTACATTACTGCAAATTTCAACATAACATAAAAAGTTTGTTACAAAATTTTATCGTCTATAATTTAAAAGTTGTGACATAAAGTTGTATTTTTTTAAATACAAATCGTAGTTGGCCATGGCACTGTTGAAAAGCATTTTTTTTTGCTTTTCAAAAATATAAGGTTTGATGTAGTTCAATTGAATAATAATAGTTTTATTCATGTTTGATTTTTTTCAACCTAGCAGATGAAACAGTAGGGTCTGAGTATAAAACACTTTTAATTATTAAGATATGAAATAACGAATGAACAAATATAATGAATAAATAGTAATCTACAAATATTTTTCAACTTCAAAAAGCCCCAAAGAAAATAATCTGAAACAGTAAGATCAGGTGATCGGACCGGCCAACGAATCGGTCCTGAGGTTCCCATCCACCGGTTAGGAAACTTTAAAGATAAATAATCTGTTACCACTCGAGAATTGTGCGCAGGAGCGCCATCTTGCTGAAATATTGTATTATTGTCTTGATGCTGCTGCAGTGGAAGATTATCTAAAAACTCCTCTAGATGAGTCCGAAGAATGTCTTCTAAATATCTTCTAGAATTTAGTGTCACTTCATAAATGTAGTATAAAATCTTCCACCTTTAATGCAGCACCAAATATTCAACCCAAATTTCCCCTACCGTCTTCGTGTAACTGTTACATAATTATTAATATCAGACTAGTAACGTGCATTGTGGATGTTAAAAATTCCATCTCTGCTAATATGAGCCTCATCCGACCAAATAATGGATTCGATAAAAATTTTAACAGTTCTGCATTGTTGTAAATACCACTGATAGAACGTAATCCGTCTCCTTTTATCATTCTCGTTAAGAAAATGCTCCTTCCTGAATTTGTACGGATGATAATGGTGTTTTCTTAAAATTGTTACAGCCTTTGTTTGGGACACCCCAACATCAACAATTTCTCTAGATGAAGTTGGTGGCACAGATTCCATCCGATCCAGCACCGCTTTAAAACTTTAAAGATAAATAATCTGTTACCACTCGAGAATTGTGGGCAGGAGCGCCATCTTGCTGAAATATTGTATTATTGTTTTGATGCTGCTGCAGTGAAAGATTATCTAAAAATTGCTCTAGATGAGTCCGAAGAATGTCTTCTAAATATCTTCTAGAATTTAGTGTCACTTCATAAATGTAGTATAAAATCTTCCACCTTTAATGCAACACCAAGTATTCAACTCAAATTTCCCCTACCGTCTTCGTGTAACTGTTACATAATTATTAATATCAGACTAGTAACGTGCATTGTGGATGTTAAAAATTCCATCACTGCTAATATGAGCCTCATCCGACCAAATAATGGATTCGATAAAATTTTTAACAGTTCTGCATTGTTGTAAATACCACTGATAGAACGTAATCCGTCTCCTTTTATCATCCTCGTTAAGAAAGTGCTCCTTCCTGAACTTGTACGGATGATAATGGTGTTTTCTTAAATTCTTAAATTTGTTGGGGACACCCCAACATCAACCATTTTTCTCTAGTTGAAGTTGTTGGCTCAGATTCCACCCGACCCAGCACCGCCACTGCATCCTGTTCAGCATTCTCCTTAAAATATTGTTTCGGTAGTGGTTTTCGAAAAGATCCGTGATCAATTAAATTTTGTTTCAAACTAAAACATTACTTACTGCTTATTCTTAAATACTTTCATGTATGCGCACTGTTTAAATACCCTTGAGTCTGTCTTTCAGGGTAGGATTGCAAGCATAATTCAGCAGCTAAACGGGCATTTTCATTCGATAAAAGCATGCCGTATTTCTCGTTTTTGTAAAATATATATTATTAGCCATGGATAAAAATAACACAGTTTCTGTAAGTAATTTTTCGACTAGGAAGTACACTTACAAAGCAAGATAAATTTGACATTTTTAGTTTATTGTCAGTTTATAAGCCACATCTTACTTTTGATATTGTTTCATTTACATGGTTCAGATGCAATATATTATACGTAAATAAAACTATAAAACCATTATACTCAATTGTACTACATTAAACCATATATTTTTGAAAAGCAAAAAATATGCTTTTCAACAGTGCCATGGCCAACTACGATTTGTATTTAAAGAAATCCAACTTCATGTCATAACTTTTAAATTTTAGACGATAAAATTTATTTGATATGAGCAACGGATTCTAATTTAAAAAGTGTCTGAAGAACGTTTGTACCGATTTGGAATATCTTTATAAATAAGGGTATTATCCAAAATTTTCAAAAACCCAAAATTTTCATTTTTGTCCATAACTCGAAAACGTTTAGACGTATCAAATTTTACTTTTGAATCTGAGTTTATCTGTAAAAAGTAACCTTGGACACCGACATCAGATTTTCTCTATCTTGTATAATAAGGGTACTTTCCATTTAAAATCATCGCAAAATACTCACCCGATACACATCCTAGAAAAAAATTTACTTCTCCTTGAAGTAAATAATACGTCATAAGGTGAAGTTATATTAGAAAAATATTAGAACGTTATTTCAACTTTGTGTTACGTTCATTGCTTAGTGGAAACTTTGGCATCTGCTTCATTAATCAACTGTAAACATTTAGTTAATAGGTTTTCTGTCTTTTCCTGTCAAAGCTGTAATGAGAAAGTATGCTAAGTGTACTTTAAAAGATCCATTCAGTGCAACTGCAAATACTGTTAATGTAATTCAAGCAATTTCAATCCTATTTCATTAATTTTTAGACTTAAGTAGTTTGCTTAATCTTAAGAAACATTACAAAGAAAAGTTATGTAAAATTAATTTTTTTTTACAAAATTAATCATTCAGATATTGAAAAAATTTGAACTAACATTAAATTCTGCCTTAGGAATGTTTTTGTGACTAAATTACGGGTCGTATCAAAAAATTTCATAGAACAATTAATCGATATGTTTAAGGTCTGTATGTTGGTATTTTTATATTATATCTTTGGATTATACAGCTGCTTCAGAAATGTTTGATAAAAACCAAAAACTGCTTCTAATATTGCAAAACAACCCAATGCTATACAAAAAGTAACTATTTGAGATTTTCTAGGTTGATATATGTGGTTGATCTGTTTTTTTTGACACCCGGCACTCCTTTCTTATTTGTTAAATTGTTATATTTGGACTGCATCATTCTTATGTTGTCAATGTGATGATATAAATGAAGATCCATAAAGGGGAGCCATTTGACATGGTTTGTTGAGTTGGTTCAAAATGTGAGATTAGATGATTCAAGTGGTTATATTGGGAGCAGGAATGGTGGTATAAATAAAAAGCTTGAAAGATTAGATTTGTAAATGGTCATATTTGGAGCAAAAATGGTACAATAAATAAAAATATTTTAATACAAATTAATACAAGAACAAAGTCGTACCTAGAACAAACAAAAATGAAACAAGAACTAATTAATTTAATTTAATTTTAATTTACGCGTTGTATCAAAAAATTTCACAGAACATAATTAATCGACATGAGCTTTTCTTCCACAAAATTTTGCGGTTAAAATTAAATTTACAACATTGTGGAAACAAAAACAATAATCTATGTCAGAATGACGTTTCATGTCAGATAGAGATTAATAGGCATAAATTATAAATATATGTTAACGTAAAAAAAATTCCAAAGCCGCCCGCTTCTATAAAAATATCAATAATACAGCTTAAGCACGTTCAATCATATTTATTTAATTTTTACATTTATTTAAAATTCTGGCTCCGTTATTTCCTTCTACGCAAAATTACCTTTAGATAAAAAAAAATCATCGAAATCTATCAAACAGTTGTCTCGCAATCTGCGTGAACTAAATGACCAGATTATTTTAATATATAATGTTTAAGGTGTATATCTATGAAATATGCAGCTATTTTAAAAATATTTGACAAAAAACAAAAACTGCCCTTAATAAACCTCCCTCTTGGCCGCTGAATTTCTCCCAAAATCTAATCAGCTCCAAGCGAAATGAAAACAAGCTTAAATATAAAATTTTAACTATATAGGTGTTTTGTTCTGGAGTTTTCGTGGCTACTAACATACATCCACACACAGTCACACATCCAGACATCATAACCGATCTTGGCGAAACCTGGCCAAAAGTTGTAAAATGGGCTAATACGTCGATTTAGTGATAGTGAAAAAAAAGTAAAACAAAAATCGATTGCATAACCTTTGATACCTACATATGTATATGTTGGAAGGTAAAAATGATTGATAAGAGCACAAAATAGACAAGAAATATCTGGTGTGAAACATCACACTACCTTCCAACTTATAAAATGGAAATTAAAAGAAATGAAATAGCTTTAATAACATTTTTCTTAGGATAATTATGCAACTTCTTTTATACGTAATAAGTTCATTACGAAAATAGGCAACATTGTTAAAACAAAAACAATAATCTATGTCAAACAGACGTTTAAAGCTTCATGTCAGACAGAGATTAATAGACATCTAGATGCTAACTTAAAAAATAAAAAAAAAAGGGATAATTTTAATTATAATTTTTTTAGGATAACTATGCAACTTCTTTATACGTTCATAACGAAAACAGGCAACATTGTAAAAACAAAAACAATAATCTATGTCAGAATGACTAAAACTTCATGTCAGATAGAGATTAATAGAGTTAACTTAACTTAAAAAAAATTCCAAAGCTCCCTGCTTTTTCTTTTTTTTTGTCGTTTATTTGCTTATAGATTATTTGCTCACTTATGTGTATTCTTTCTGCAGGCGGTTTAGGGGTCTTCTCTCCCTCTTCAGCCCTGGGTCTTCTTGCTTTTGTGTGTTTTAGTGTTGGAATGGTTTATAGTTTCAATTTTGTTGTATATTTTATGCGGTATAAAAAATAAAAAAATGTTTTATTTTATTATAATTAATTTGCTTAATTAGGTCTTAATTATATAGTAGTGTGGTGTGTTATGGCATTGCGTGTTTGGAAGTTTGGCCATTTTCGTGAGCGGTGGTCGTCATCATTTTAGCAGGGGGCAGGGTTTAGCGGAGCAGGTAAGGGGTGTCGTCTAGGATTCTGTCGAAGTCTTCTGGTAAGTCGTCTAGCAGTTGTGTCAATAGTACAGGTGGGTGTTTAAGTTTTCTTTTGTTTTCTGGGGTTGTATAGTCGTCCGTTGTTGGTGTAGGATGTTTTAAGTATGTTTTTGGTAGCGATTGTGTCGCCGTGAACTCTGCGGTTTGTGTATTTTGTTTGTAATGTCTTAAGTCTGTCTGTAATTGGTTGTATATTTGATGCTTATATTGTCGTGGCGTTGGAGTGTCTGCAGTGCAGTATGTGAATGTTTCGTAGTATGTTCCGTTCATAGGCGGCGATGGATTTTAGGTTGTTGGGTTTGAGGGTGGCGTACAATGGCGCACGGTAGTCTATTACTGGTCTGATGTATGTCTTGTAAGGTTTTGGTGTAGCAGCCTCTGTCACGTCCTCGTAGTGCTTTCAATAGGTTTGCGCACCCTGTTTACTCTTTTTGAGGCCTTGGTTGCAGTTCTGTGTTTTAGAGAAGGTAAGTCCTCGGTATACTATGGTTTCTGTACGTCTCTTATGTGTTGGTTAATGTTATCTGTGGATTGTTTTGTAAGGTTGGGATGTCGAAATAGCATTGATTGAGTTTTGTTGGGGTTGATGGTGATTCTCCACTGGTCCTTATTGTCTTTTCGGCGGATTGGTCACACGCAGGTTTGAGGAGAATTGTGTTAGGATAGTCCGTTAAGGCGATCTCGCTTTGTCCCGGTCTGAGTCATCCATAATCGCGGTGTACGTGTTCGAATTGGGTTATTGTAATCGGCTTGGTTTTATTATTTGCGTAATTAAAAACGTTTCAGGTAAAGCAGTACGTATAAGGCTGAACCTTGTGGTACGATGCCCACTTCTATAAGATATCAATAATCCAGTGTAACCATTTTCAATCATATTTAATTCATTTTTAGATTTATTTACTTTGCGTTATATTAAAAAACTTTATAAAGAAAAGTTATGTAAAATTAAATTTTTTTCAAAAAATATGTCTATACTTTTTCTTATAAAATTAATCGTTATTCAGATATTCAAAAAATGTGTACACTTAAATTCTACCATAGGAATTTTTTTTCCCCTAAGGTATTTTTATATCTTTGAAATATGCAGTTGTTTTAGAAATATTTAATAAAAACCAAAAACTGCCCCTAACCCGCCAGTCCGCCGCTGGATTTCTCCCAAAATCTAATTAGCTCCAAGCGAAATGAAAACAAGCTTAAATAGAAAATTTTAAGTACCTAGGTGTTTTTGTTCTGGAGTTATCATGGATACTAACATATATCCACACACACACATGTAAACATCACAGCCGGTCTTGGCGAAGCTTGGCCAAAAGTAGTAAAATGAGCTAATAAGTCAATTTAGTGATAGTGAAATAAAAGTCGATTGCATAACCTTCTATACCTACATATGTATATGTAAAAAGTCGGTAAAGTTAAGTGTAAAGAAAGGTCTAGGAATGAAGTGTAAAGAATATAGCACTGTATACAAACACAGAAATATATAGGATAAAAAAGTGTACAGGGTAGTATGTTTTAGGGTGGTGTGTGGCAAGTCTTGTATAACATCAAAAAACTTAGGTAGTGTTTATTTTTAAGATTATTATTAAATTAATTTCATTACATTAAATTATGATTCTTATGTCAAGGGCACACTTATCTATATAAACTTAAAAAGAATTTTTGGAAACATAAAACAAAAATATAAGGCATGGTACACATTTTGGCATAATAAATCATTGAATTATACATTTACCTATTCATAATTTTTATCGCAGGTTGTACTTACACTTACTACACTAGATAAAAACATTTAACTATTAACTATAAAATATGTATAATGGTAACTAGAATAATTTATTTACTATATCTACTATGTTAGGAATAATAACCAACATTCATATTGAAATTTTATCACATGTTTTAAGTAAACTCAACATCTTAATCCTAAGTACCTTGATGTAATTGGTACTTTACTGATGATCATAAATGATTATAATGTGAATTTTGTATACTTACACTAAATATTCAGTGTATAATAAATTGCATTGTAAATTTACTCAACTGTTATAGCATGTTACAACGGGAACAATATAAAACTTCACAAATGGTCTCTTTTCATACAATGTTCCTTCGGTTTTAATGTCTATAATAACCAGCTCAAAAAAAGTCTGAGAAAGTATTTATGTTACCGAAAAGTATATCCCCTTCAGATAAAGAGTACAAAGTACTGTATTAGTGAGAAATGTACAATGCTATTTTTTTACCCTGTAAGTTAAAGAATTTGGGTTTTACAAACAAAAAGTTGGGAACATTATATTATCATTACATTTTTTAAATTTTAGTGCATTTCTAGAAGGTTTTGGGAAAATGTGCACATCAATAAAGTTAAAGCACAACTCTAAACTTGAACCTAACACAAACTATTTACTGTTCTATCTACATCTATTGATCTTTAGCAAAAATACAGAAAATATGGAACTTCAGGTTAATACAAACACAAGTATTTCAAGATTTATGTAATAATAAACATACTGGCCTTATTTTTTTTGTCATATTATAGGAACATGAAGATTCATATACTCTGTATGTAACAGCAAAGAAAGCTAGATACAACACTAAACATTAAAGGTTTAAACATCTACTTATATTACTTTAGGAGTGACTTGCTTAGTATATACAGCAAGCAAGCAAATATTAAAAGTTATGTATATGGTGAGTACTTCGGAAGAAGAGGGTAAATTTAACGAAGACATCAATTCAGTACTGATTATTGTAAAAGAAACCTTAAGTAAAAGATTATATACGCATTTACAAGTAAAATTGCATTTGGATGATGAAAAAAGAATGTGCTGGTATCACCATCCTGTTCATGGTCACCAACACATACCTCTCATTCAATAATTTGCACCAAGCTCCTATCACAATTAAAAAAGGTGTGTGGATAACGATACGTACATGTTTCAAACGTTTTGTTAAACAACAGATTGAGAGGATTCAATATTACAAACATTAGATTATACACCTACCTCTTCTACCATCAAACTAAATTGTAAATTAAAAAGAAATATGGGAGTATAAAATTTAAAAGAATAAGCATATCTAAAAATCAGAACTAGTATAATGCCAAGGATTTAACATAAAAAATTAATTAACTTGGTCATACCTTTCAGCATTTTCTTTAGGCAGACAGCTTAAAAGCAATGATACATTTACAATTATCCCTTAACAGGTTGACTGTCATTCTTTTGTTTTGCCTCACGATAACATGAAAGCCATATGAGAAAACTTATTTCCAAATAATAGTCACAGTCAAGAACTAAATGTGATACAAATTCTTGCTGATTGAAAATGAATTTTTTAACAATAAGGGCTCAAGATGTGATTTTTGTATGATACAAAAACGTCGGCGTTTTAGAGACCAGACATAAGCATTCTTATTCAGGGTCAAAATACAACTATACAACTATTATAACTTTTTAGACGAAATAATCACCTTATGACTTCACAAAACAATACATTTTTATATTTTTGTAATAAAAAAGACAAATTAGATATTTTGGAAGCATTTGAAATTTATAAACATAAACAGAAAATACCTTTAATGAACTAACAGGGTGATCTTGTAGACTCACCTTTAACAGATATTTTAAATATAGAATTATATTACATCAAGTTTGCTATTTTACCTTAATGGTTAGTTACTATAACTACTTGTGTTATTTTACTTATATATTTTCTCTTGATAATGATACATGTTGTATTGAAACATATAGAGAAACAAATTATTATATAAAAGAAATTATAGAATGATAGTGTATTTAAAATGTAAAAAATGGAATTCCACGAAGTAAGGTTAAAGAATATAAATTTAAAATAATATGTAATTATACACAAAAAAGTAGGTATGCAAATATTTGAAAATTTCAATAGGAGAATCAGCATTTCTACACATAAGTTTTCCCATCAATGGTTATATTTATCTCCCAGATTACAGTATACAACAATTAGTTATTTTACTTGAAAAATGAGACAATATTTCAAGAATAAAAGTCAGAGACTGAAATAAACATGACTAGTTATTTGGATGTATCACTAGTTCTCAAATAAGAAATATTTATTTTCAAAATTTAAACACAATGAAAGTTGCAATTATGATAAATCACACTGGTTACACAATTATTATATTGCAACCGTAACTCTAAATCTGCCAAATTGTGACATATATTTCTGATATGTCAAATGAAAATATTTTGGTAAAAAATATATGATATTCCGAATATGTTAAAAGATGTATGATTTTACTCAGTTAATCATATTCAGCTTTGTTTGTAAAATGGAGGTATGTTGTTGGCCAGATTTGTAATGAGGGAAATAAACCCAATCAATATCACAAATACTAACTACGTGATGTATCGGACATTCAGTATATATGAAAATGATGATGTTTGAATTTCTACCAATTGAACGAATGAACCTATTGGGTTTCATTCAGTACTGCAAAGAGAACAATATATGTGTGTATCATATAGTTTAAATAAGCAGTGTTATTTAATCTTTACTAATAAGTGGAGCAGTAAGACACCTTATACACACACAATGATTATTTGTACTTTTAATGAACCTGTATATGTAATTCTTCAGCACAAAATTACTACATTACGGAATCAAAGTCAACAATTTTAGAACAAATTAAACACTACACATCAATATATTTGATCAGAAAAATTATAAACCGCCACTCTAAATCTGTTCATAGGGTTTCCTTTACACTATAGGTATAATAAGAAACTAATTACATTACAAAATTGAAAACTCTTTAAAATAATCACAAATCTGAAAATCATAAATTCATTTTCTTGCGAACTTTTACTCCAAATCAATAGCTTTATAAAATTATTTAAATCAGAGAATTACTGCTAGCAAATAAAATGGTTGGATGTACACTTACCCCACACCTCACTTCTTCATTCAAATGATTCAAATGATGGAATTAAATATAAAGCATAAGATATCTGTTTTTAACCAATAAATAACAAATTGCACATTTAAGCCACCATAAAAAAATAAATAATAAGTACTAAAAATTAACTCATTTTGTTTGCAAGTTTTGTAAATAGATACAAACTAGGTATAAACTTAAAAAAAATTAATATAAATAATATAGTATGTAAAATATAACAAATTAAAATTATTCCACAATTTTTAGACGCATTCCAATACTTATAACAATAAATATACTTTGTACATATTGCATTTCAACAAAAAAGTTAGTTCACTGGTGGCTCTAATAAATTACGGTTCGTTAACGAATCTTGAAGCATGTGAAACAGTTGTAACTGTTGCTCCGGTTTTAAGTATAATACTTGAGATAATAACTTCTGCGGACTATCGGTTTGAATGAAGCTGGTCAAATAAACGTTCACAAAAGTCGCCATCAAAAACTGACAATCAAAGCGGTCCATTATTCCTCCATGTCCAGGAATCACATCTCCAAAATCCTTTAAAAAATTGTAGAATAAATTATACATTGAAAAAAGATTAAATAAATATTATTAATTATAATTAATTAACTAAGAAACATTTTATATTGCCGTATGATGGCATGTTCAACACTACCCATCTTGTCAGCAACATACTGGAAATTCATGGATGTAATCAATGGAATGATGCAATTGGATTATTACATTTTTGTAGGTATGTATTCAATTTAGTTTTCAGTAGGAAATAGAAAAAATTTTTAGTAAAAGCCGCACCTGTTATGCGATCGTTTCAAAAGAAAATCCCTACATGTGCTTGTTTTGTCCGTCGGTTCATCCATCTGTTTGTTATTCGTCTAGTTGATGAACAAAAATAGCTAGCTATCTCAAACTTTCCCCCATCGATTTCTACGAGTCCAAGTATCAGTTCTATTAAATAGAAACCAGATCAAAAGTCAAGTCTGCGAATGTGTGCTGGATTAATTAGGTACGAGCACTACAGTAACAATGTAATACAAGGTGACATGCCTCATGGGCATAGATTACAACAGTCTCGAAAAAATTCCACCTGCTAGGTGGCATCTATCAGCTGGGTTGTACAACTAAATCGTGCATTATTTAAGAAATACTTGCTAGAGCTTATATTATTCTGCCTGGTGAAAAGGTTGGTTGTATAGGGATCTAAGTGGACCAACATAAAGCATTTAGGCTGAGCGTAATCCGATCTCGTTTTACAGCAGTACAGAGACGTAGGTACTGCTTTTCACTATTTCAATTTATACATTGTTTGAGCACCGTGAGTAACGTTTTTTACAGGTGCAATTCCGTACGAAACAGATGTAGGTAGTTTAATTAATGATTAATAATAATAATAATTGTAGGTAATTAATATTTGAATATGAAGCAAGTAAATATGTTCTATACGCAACTTTCTAATCGCATAAACCGGTATTGAATGCACTTTTAACAAATTTGTTTACATATCGATCTCTGCAATGAATGTGTCATTAGCAAAGGCACTAACGTACGTAGAATATAGTATATAAAATCCAATAATTACTGTCAGTTTTGTTTTAATTACTTTCAGTTTTGTTTTAATTACTTTCAGTTACTGTTGATATTTCAGACCGTGACTTTCGACAGGTTATGGTGCAACTGTGAATATAAATCACGCAAAATAATGTACAATAATTTTAATTATCTTGTTTGTTACATAGTAATTTATTTTATAGTTCAGTTATATTAATGTATACGTACATAAATAACGGAATAAAATGTTTAAATAACACTTGCATTGCTTTTGCGTACGCCACTAAGTAACACTTAGCAGGATACATAAGGAGGTAAAGACGCCTATGAACGGCTGCCTTAATCTTTTTCATATCATAAGTGAGAGGAAAACAGGAACTCATTTCGAAGTTTAGATACCGTACAGAAGAATGTGGTTTGCCTCCATTTGATACCAGAAATGGAGATTTGTACTGCAAATTAATGATGGGAATGAGCGAACCCAGTATTCCTAGCAAGTCCGACATAGTATCAAAGAATGTATTCAGCAGAGCATTGTAATACCGATAATACAAAAAACAGAACTGAAACGACTGTTTGTTCCATGCTCAAGGGACCGCCAGCAGTTAAGGACGGGTCATTTATAAGACTATTCCCTATTTTTGAATACGATCAACGACATCAAGAGCGTATTGGGGAAATGAGGTCGAATTTGAACCTCTACAGCAGAAAGAGTTATCGGGAGGTAAAGTCCTGCATAGATCTGTACAAAAAGCCTATTTTAGGAGCAATTGCTTTAGTATATGACAGAAAATGGTCAACCCGTGATAGATTTAATTTCTTGATTTGAGATAGAAGGTGCAATACCACTATGAGTAAACTGCGATGAATTACAATGAAGAGTCCTATAGTCAGCAAAGCAATGGACCGGATTAAAATGTAGGCCCTATAAATGATCCCTGTGGCACTCCCGCGTCAATGCGAAATTCTTTTGAAAAGAAGCCATCAACTACGACACATATTAGTCTGTTATTAAGTAAACACTTATGCCAAACTTGAACAAATGCTTTTGAGATAACTAAACCGGATTGTTCTAATGTATTGTTTCAAGCTTGGGCCACATATGAAAGATCACCTGTTGAACGACTCTACAGTAGTGTGTAGTGTTTAAAAAATAAGAAACACGTAAGAGCATTTCGTCCATAGTAATTGAAAACAGTGACATTTAACATTTTAACTTCAATTACTTAAAAAACCTAAATGTGTAGGTCTTAGTAATTCAGAATATTTGATGTGTAGTTATTATTTGTCTTATAACGTTAAAGTTGTATATTTATTGTTATAGATAAAATATGAATGTTGTACTCTACTATTGACAGCAAACCATCAAAAAAAAATTATTTAAAAGTTTTAACAAATGTATGGTCAGATGTTTGAATACGCTATTTACTAAGCTTAATATAAACGTATCGTTATTATCTTACATTTAGTTACATTTTCTCACAAATGTTTTGCGGGCCTTGGTTACTTATATGCCTACTCCTAATTGTTTAGTTTTTAAATACGCCTCTTTTGACTTTAATTATCTAAGATAGGAAGGTTTTTATAGTAGCTGAGTCATATTTTGTTGTTTCCAAAAGGTGATTTTTTAGAAGATACACGAGAATGCAATAAAATCAAACTTTACGTAATCTAATTTTTACTTACACAATATACCTCATATTGTTAAAATGTGAAACGAAGTCGCACTTTACCGAAAGGTTTAATGTATATATCTAAAAACCCTTAAGTAACTAACCATAGTGTACACGTAACATACATAACGTGAAATATTTTTTCGGTACAAGTGATTAATAATGGGACCAAATGAGGGACATTTTAAAAATCGGTACAGCAACAAGGCTGTCTCGTCCAAATCAATACTGCAAGCGAAATCGCAAACAGAATCCCGATTAGATTTTCCTTGGTTTTCCGCTAGAAAGGCTATGATGTGGATAAGTGGTTAGCAAACTGTGGAAATGTTCAATTAATTGACCTCGGCGAAATTAGCATACACAAAAGACAAATTTATTCATTCTATTTTACCGAACATAAATTTACAAATCATGAAAAAATATCTTTTCATCATCCACAAAGTACAGTGTTGAAAATGATAAAATAAAGTGTACTGTTTCCACCAATAAAATTGTGCGCCTAAAAGGAAGTAAGCCCCGAAGTATATGGTAAGAGAAGCATGTGACCATGACATAACTACCTAAAACATTATTGTATTCCCAGACATGGCATAAGGAGAATCAAATGATGCAAAGCAAAACCTAGTTTTTATGTATTAAGCTCTGTTCAAAGTAGCAGTTTTCTAATCTGTGAGATAGAATTTTTTGCACAAGTGAATTTATTTGTAATATTGGGCACTGTTTATTTGTAAGGATAGAGGTTTACTGTTTTAAAGGCTTACTATTAACTATTTATGTGTTTATTAACAAGTAGACTGAATCAAGATCCTTTATAGCAGGGAAGACCAACCCGCAACTTTCGTGCGGCCCCTCAAAGATTTACTTGGCTTTTTAAATATACAGGGTGTTCTATGCATCAATGTACTTATTTGCATGATAGCGTATATAATTCCTTGAAGAATAAACCTATGGAAAATATTGAAACACGATTGTAAAGGGGATAAAATTTCCCCTTAATTTGTGTATTGGTACATCTGCAAAGTTAAATTAACATCCTTTAATAAATAGGTACACTGTATACAAAACTATTTCTTATGGGTTAAAATAACAATTAGTAAAAAAAAAACACTATGTTTTGAAATTAAACTTTTAGTCAGACAGATAGAAACATAAACATTAAAATAATATAAATACACATTATTCAAAATAGTAGACAATTATCAAATATAAATTAAAACTGCAAATATATCGAATAGTCTAACATATGTTTTTATTCTTATTATTATTAATAATCGAAATTTACAAAATAATTGCTTTGCGGGCTTTATTTTTTGCAAATTGCTTATCACCTCTTGTACGTCTAAGTTATTTATTAATCTGCTTCGATTGAAATAATAGACAAAATTTTCCAGCCGCTCTTGTGATATTGTTGACCTTAAATCATTTTTAGTTATCTTTAATTTTGAAAAAGACCTTTCAGCTGTAGTCACTGAAACAGGCATTGTTAATCATATTCGTAATGGTATAGTAGTGTGTCTGATTATAACTCAAAATTTAATATTCTTTACGGTTAATATCACGTTCATTTTTATTTTTGTCCATTAGAATACTTTCAAGATTTGTGTTAGTTTAATTGCTCTTCTTCTGAATGTTGCGAAAACTTAAGACTGGTTACTTACAAAACTAAAATTTTGTGAAAACTGCATTAACAATGTAAATCTCTCTTGTATAGATTGAATGTTCAAATCTCACACTCCAAAAAAGCAATCAACTTTGAAACTTAATACTCTATTCTCTATTACTTCATCATCATGCTTGTAAGTGAACTGCTTTTTTATTTTTCTTGTTCTTGGCCTTAATTCTTCTTTAGTCTCAAATTTTTCATCAACATCAAGCTAAGAACCAACTTCTTTAGCATGGCCCAATAAATTAGAACACCTTTTGTCTGATCTGTACTTTTTTCGTTTAAATAAATCGGTTAATATGTTTAAGCATGAGAAATGTCAAAATCTTGTGTTTGTAATATTTTGCTTAAAATATTATACCATAAAGTTAATAAACACATAAATTCAAAATTTTTAATTTTTTTTCCTAAAGCGGTTGCTACATTTTTTGCATTATTATCAAATAAATTATTTGGGTCGCTAGCTATTTCAAACAGTGAATCGTATGTTTTTCAACATAGATATCTTAAAAGAGTTACAGCATCAATTCAGCTAGATCACCTAGTATCTGATAGAGATTTTACAGTTAAATTTAATACACTTTTTTTACCACCGAGTTGTTGAAGCCGAGAACAAATTATAAATATCTTGAATGGTCGAAAAAAAATTAATTAACACATGAAATATTACATTTTGCAGCGTCGTTCACTACAAGGTTGAATGTGTGGTTGCAGCAAGGCCCAAAGCAAACTCTTGTATTTGTCAAGAATTTTTTTTTAAACTCCATTTTGCTTCCCCCGCATATTTACACCATTGTCGTACCCTTGTCTGGGTGAATCCTCGATATTTAATATTATTCCAATATCGATAACAAGAATGCTGATAGCCCTTTCCCTGTCATATATCAGTAGGGAAAAGGGTTAAAAATTGTTCTTTGACAAGCATTGCCTTGGAGTTAAACCAAAATTTAAATTCATGAATCAAATGCAAACTGAAATTTGCTCTTGGTGGGTAACATCGGGTGGACAGTCAAGGATAATAAACAAAATTTACACTTTTTATTCCTTCTTAAAATTTCCGCCCTTAAGTTGGTGCCTACTAAACTTATTATGTCGTTATGAATTGTATCTCCTAAATAATGAGGCATTTTTGGTCATTCGAATTCTTTTCCACTTTTTTAGTATGTTCAGCCATTATGAGATATCATTTCAATAAATTTAAAAAAATTATCATGGTTTTTTTCAAATAATTTATTATTTGTACCACGAAAAGTTAGATTTTGCTCAGACAAAAACTGTATTATATAAAATATTCTTTCAATAACATCAGACTAATATTTTGCTTCTAAATTCAACAAACTTTGACTTACAGAGTCAATGGTTGTATTAGATTTTAAATGACTGTCTAAATCTGACCATTTTTTTAAGTTTTCAAAATGTGATTTTCGGTGTTCATGAACATTTAAATGTTCATCTATGTTCCCAATCATTGAAACCAGCCGTTCTCCAAATCTTGTAATTTTTAAAGAACTAGAAAATAATCTACAGCAGAAACAAAACACAAATGTTTTTGATTTAGAATATAAAAGCCATTGACGCTTAATTTTTTCTAAATTTGGTAGAATTCGAGTAAAATAGACCAAGGAAAACTTTCAATCTGATGTATCCCTAGGATAATCACCACATTCGTTTTGATACCGAGAACGTCCATTTTCTACCAAATTTTCAATTTGAAATGGAGTTAAATTATTTGGCGACAAACCAGGGTCTTCAGGAATAACAAACCTGTGACTTTGGGCATTACCTACTGCTAAATCAGAGGCTGGCTCTAAATTTGAAGTATTTTCATTAAAAAGAGTACTTGATGTAGATGGTTGCGAGTGCGATGTATCCATCTGTGCAGCAGTAGTTGCCATGTACGTCGACAAGAAGGACGTCAATGGTTCATGTTGTGTTTTTCCCAAAAATTGTGTTGTTTTCCCGGAATTTTCTCTAAATTTTCTGCGCGTCTTTTTGTATTAATAAGGCTTTAATGTCCCGAAAGTTTCTTCTTTCGCTTTTCTGAAGACATCTATCAAAATAGCGAATAATTTAAAAAAGTGTAGGATTAATCGAATAATTAATTTTTTTTAATTTAGATCGTTAAGTATTTTTTTTTAATTGTGTTTTACTACCCGTTAGTTTAACTTTGAATACTAAAAACTCATTTTTTTGTTTTACCTTATTTAATGGGTATGTCGCACGTCGCCCTTTTGTCGACTGCTATAATTGCTATTAGTTGATACTTGTATTTAATTTTATTTTAATTTACTAAGTTTACTGCATACATAAATCTTTATTTGCTTATTTACAAAAATATTGCAAAGGTGTGTACACTATTTATCTATCTATTGTCTCTCCTTTCCTTACTCCACCTGCACTGTCCTCCTCCCAGTTGTCTTCTCTCCCCTTAGCTGTCTTCTTTTCTATATTTCTTTCATCCAATCCACTCCCCTTCGCTTTTCCCCCAGTATCTCCTCAGCCGTCCTACTCTCTTCCTTTAACTCCCTGCATTCTTTCAACATATGATTGATTGTCTCCATCTCTTCCCCACACAACCTACCCTTTCTGTCTTTGTCTCTTCTACAATATTTGTTCTCTCTTTCTTCGTTTCCAAATCTAAATCTCGCTATCATTTTCTTTCTTTCCTTCCTCCCTTCCCGGTTCAGATATTCTGGTATCCCTTCTCTCTTAATATTCCCATAGTTTATATTATATTTTTCTTCTTTCACCTTCGTCCATCTTTCCTGCTTTTGGACATCCCTATCCCTTCTAATTATGTCCTCTCTCACACTCAACTCCTTCCCTTCTTAGTCGCTCCACTTCTTCTTTGGCATACCCATTTCTTTCGTAATAATCTTTTCTGGTGTCCTGTGCATATTTTATTCTTCCTTCTTTTATTTTCGTCCAGCATTCTTGTAGTATCTTGCACTCCGATCTTCTACTCATTTCCTCCTCGAACTTTATTGCTCTTTATCCCGCCTCAACCCCTATTTTTTCTACTCTCTGATGATGTATCCGGGTGTTTCTCTTTCCACTCCCAGTGCCCACTTCCAGTATTTTTCTTGCAATCCCTATATCTCTTTATACTCTTTCCACCCCCATAATTCCGCCCCGTACAACACCACACTTTTTATTAGTTTTTCAAATAATAATTTCCTTTTCCTTAAATCCATTCCGAACCGTCTCTCTCCTACGCTCCACACTTGCCCTAATTCCATCTTTATTGTCTTCTCTCATCGTATATCCCAAGTAGGTGAATTCCTTTACCTGCTGTATCTCATCTTCCCTCCATTTCCACTCTTCGTTTTTCCTTTTTCCTCTCCCTTTTCTCAATACCATTACCTTAGTTTTGTTCCCATTTACGTTCAAATCTTTTCTTTTCTACAAGTTTACTACACAAACACACAGACGAGTAGTTTGTGTGAACTTAATGCTAACGCGATTTTATATAACGTTTTAAAATGACGAAAATTTGCAGGAATAAACCAGCAACAATAAACTCGAAATTTCAAGTCGGGACAAAAACGTCTCCTATGCTAATTAAAAATTATTATTAATTTTATTAAATACATAAATAAAAAGTTTACCTCGAGTAGGATTCGAACCTACGACCTGTACTTTGCTAGAGTACCGCGCTACCAACTGCGCCACCAAGGTTCAAGCCCCAATCGATGCAAATTTTGTCTTTATGTATGTAGAACTGATGTAATTTCTAAATATAATGAGATTACAGTCAAATTACTTATTATTGCAGGCTCACATTCCATTAATATAAGTAATTTGACTGTAATCTCATTAATTAGAATCATCAGTTCTAACATAAAGACAAAATTTGCATCGATGAACCTTGGCAGTTTACGCATACTACAGGTCGTAGGTTCGAATCTACTCGAGGTAAACTTTTTATTTATGTATTTAATAAAATTAATAATAATTTTTAATTACATATTTACCTTGAACTTATTCGTTCATAACAAAAACATATAATAGTCTCCTATGCTGTTTGATCGAAGTATCGCACGTTGCGTTAGGAATGAACCATATACATCGATGCATGCATAAACATGGACAATCGATTAACGATGCATCGGTTTATCTGCATCTTTATTACGGTGCCTATTGGCCACGGAGCTCTACTTGCGCCAGAGAGCACAGCCTCTCCTCGCCCTATAGGACGGCGCGAGCCTGATTATGAGACAAAAACATAGACCAAATTATAAAAGCATCCAATACCATATGCCGAAACATAAATTGAATCAATTGGAGAAGACTAACAAAATATATTTAAATCAAAATTTTTTTCATCAGATTTGGCAGTGAAAGCTAGTTACGCAGTTAAGTCTAATTTTAGCCAAAATAAAGAATGGAGAGATGATTAGGAATGTTTGGCTGCTGTTGCAGGAACAGCTTTACCTGATAAAAAAAGACATATTTCCAAAATTGGTTTGTCAAGGTTTACAATTGCAAGAAAAATTGAAGACCTCGCCGAAAACATTACTGTAACTTTAGGTGAACGAATTGGAAAATTAGAATAGTTTTCCTTGGCACTTCACATTAGTAACACATCACAACTAGCGACATTTATTTGAGGAATTCATTCTAATTCTAAACTAATTGAGGAACTGGGCTCATTGATGTCAATTACAGAAAATACAACAGACCAAGACCTGTCTGTACAACGAACTAAAATCGCTATTGGAAATGAATTCTTAAATATTTGCCATGTGAATATGAAGGTGCTATGCTAAAAGGAATATATAACTTAAAAAATAATATTCAATTGTTTGTGGAAATGAAAGAATTTTCTCAATTCAACGATAAAGAAAGGGTGTATCATTTTGTCTTTCTCATCGATATAACTCAGCATCTGAATGACAAATATGGAACTACAAGGAAACACACAGTTTATACATAACATGTTTGATAAAATGAAACCCTTTGAAAGTAAACTCAGAATTTGTAACAAACATCTGTTGTCAAACAGCAAGTCACATTTCAGAAAGAAGAAAATATGCCCATCAATTACAAAAACTAATAACCAAATTTGAATCGAGCTTTAAAATATTTAGATCGGAAAAATGTTCTTATGTTCTTTAATATAAACGTGGGAACAGTTCCGGATGAGTTACAAATGGAATTAATTGATTTACAAAACAAACAGATTTGAAAAATAAATATCAGAACGTGGACATCCAAAAATGTTATCAAAATTGAATTATTTTTTAAAACTTTCCACGATTAATCACAAACGTTAGTGTTGGTTATCATTGTTTTATCTTAGAGCACCAGGAATATTATCTAGGAGATTCTCAAATTCCTCAGAGTTTTTCGAGGATTTGTGTAAGAATTCACAATTGCCGGTGGGTGCGTGTAGTTACATAGGGATTTAGGTACTGGGTATGAGTAAGAAAGATGTATGGAATACAAAGAATTACATTACATTACAACAAATAATTAACAACAAAATCCTTTGATACCAATCACTTTGATCTCTATGCGTGAATGATAATCAAAACAAGTTTCTTTATTCATACTCTAAACATGCCTAGTGCTTAATTATTTTCGATACATGCATGTATGTTGTGAGATTTCTGGATGATATTTTTTGGAAAATAATCGATCATACACAGGGCGGCAATTAAATTCCGGGACTGAAGTCACATCTAAGCAACCAGAAGCGACATCTATTGAAATTGTATGTCATTTTGGGCTCTTGAAATCGGTTGACACATCAGTTTTATGACATTTCGTTCATCAGTCCAATTTATTACGCATCGGAATACAATCATGGAACAACGCGCTGTTATTAAATTCCACGCAAAGCTTAGCATCACAGCCACAGAAAGGTCTGTGCTAATGTTTGTTCCACACACACTAACCGAAAAGCAAACATTGATGAGTTCCAGAGAGATCATAAGAACAGCAAATAACAGCCTAACCCCCCTGAAATCAATTGTCACTGGCGAAGAGGTATGACCCAAAAAAAAGAGTCAAAGTGCCGAATGGAAGTCGAAATCATCACCTCAAGCCAAAAAAAACACACAAAAAGTTCTATCAAAAATCAAGACAATGTCTACTGCTTTCTTCGATATCAAGGGCATCACCCACCGCGAGTTCGTCCCAATTGGCCAAACAGTTTACTGCAGCTTTCTATTTGGAAGTTTCGCAATGTTTGATGGGCAGAATTCGTCGAATGCGACCAAAAAATAGCGATCCAGACGACTGGAATATGTTACACGATAATGCACCTACTCACGCATCGTTGATTATTCGTCAATTTTTGGTACGGAATCAAGTCTGTGTTGAATCATGCAGCGTATTCATCTGATTTATCACCATGTGACTTAGCACTACTCCCAAAAAATGAAAATGAAGCTGAAATGACGCGTTTTTGATGACAACGTCGAAAGAGCGTCCAAGCGCACCTTGCAGGCAATACCGAAATATGAGCTCGAGAAGACATTTGAATCATTACTGAGTAGCTGTAGAAAGTGCATTGAATCAGGAGGAAAAATAAAGAAAAAAATAGATTTTTAAAAAAAATTGTTTCATTTTTATAGCTTCAGTCCCGGAATTTAATTGCCGCACTATGTATGTTATATTTGGTTTATTTTAGAATTTTTGCTTTTTCAACTTTGAAGTCGATTATCTCTAAAAAGATTTGATAATTATAAAAGCGGGACGTGCACTCGGAATTAGAGTTAAATTTTAGGTGCAATTTGGTCATTTTAGGATTTTTGGTGTGTCGACATTGAGGTAGATTATTTCGAAAAGTATTAGACTGAATGAAGATGCGATTACGAATCTATAAGCAACTTTAAATTCTAAGCTGAAATTATAAATTCTGTCCACTTTGATTTATTTCAGAATTGTTCAACTTCTCGACTTTTATCAACCTCTCAACTTTTCATCTCAAGAACTAAACCCGTATGCGGGTTCGTAATCAGTTCTAAGTTGAAATAATAAACTATTATATTCAGTTTACTTGGAAATTTAAATTTGTCGACATTGTGGTCGATTACCTTCACATGACGGATCCGTAATAAGTACTACGTACTAAGTAGAAGTGTATTAACACGCTCCATGCGATTTATTTTAAAATTCAGTGATCTAAATCTAAGAATCATATTTTAAAAAGTAATCAAATCAAATATAAGTCCGCGAAGGTTACTTAAATAATAAAATAATTCTCCGTCTGGTACAACCCAGATTTTACGCTTTTGTGAAATAGAACTAGGTGGTGCTGAATTAAATCTAAAAATTTTATATCCTTCGTTCTTTTTTAAAAATTCCTTTATAAACTGATGGCGAACGGGAAAATCTTTCTTAAATAAACAAAATAAAAGTTGTCAGAAGGGTAAGATGTATTTTATAATTCAGACTACTTGGATCAGAAAATATAAATATGATTACTGTTAATCCCTATTAAAATATTTAATTTTTCCTCCGATTCAAGAAAACTCCTATTTTCCTGGAACAAATCTGAAATCACGTAATTTTACTTTTCAAGTAAAATTATATAACCCATTTGCCATACAAAGGAATGTATGTAATCAAACTTCTTATAAGACAAGCTATCATCAAGTAAACAAGTACATATTGCAATTGAAAAAAAATTGCATGGTCTAACAGTGATAAGAAGTACCTGACAAAAACTGATAATTTAAAATGTTTGAATACAATTCATAATTTAAATTTATTGATAAACATTAAACAATGACATATTTTAATAACAATACCTCATTAAAATTCATTTCAGGTCAAAACAATAAATAATTGAATTTATTAATTTTTTGTGCTAGTAACTCTGTCCACATAAACAATAATTTTAATAAACGAACATATTTTAAATTCAAACCTACCGTTCAGTCTTCCATAATACAAAATTATGCTACAACAGACATAAATAATTTTTTCATATAAATATCAGTGTGCGTTGATGAAAGGTCAAGCCGAAAAAATAAAATGAAATTTTAGCTTCTATACATAAACGCTTAATTTCAGAGGCTATAAAATTGTTTTAAAAAATCTCTTTTTCCGTATCTCTAAACCTTTATAAATTTTTTTGTTTTTGGTCATGTTTTAAAAATCCAGAAATCCTCACAAAAAATCCACAAATTAATTATTAATTTATCCGGACATTGTGATCTTCGCCAATTCTAAGTTAGATCTGACACTGCTTGCATACAGATAAATACGAAGAAGCGGTCATTAAAAAGAAGAGCCACAGCCTAGCAACAAGCTAGGATAGACAGCAAAGGATACAAGAATAAAAGAAGAATCCAAGGCACCACCAACACTAGGATCGACGTCGGGCAGCAGTAGCAGTTAATAATTTTTTTATTAATCTTAAACTTATTGTTTTATTTTAACATGTTTTCTTCCATTTCTATTGGATCTCTGATTTCCAAGCCTTATTTCCTCGGGGTGTGAGCTGCACCTCGGCGGAGACCCGGTATTCCGTTAAAACAATTCTCTTTTTTTTATTTTCCTTTATTTCTTACTAACAACAGTCGTGATAGTGAAGCACAGTCGCCACATCAACACATTCTTACCGTGATTCCTACACTCGCTTCCCCCAATCCTAATCTAACATTCAACCATAACCATACCTGTCTCCTGGAGACCTCCTCTCCCTTGCCGGAGGGCACACAACTTAGGCTTCGTCAGAAACGCTCTCTACTTAAAAACCTTTTACACAAACACAATATACACATTCTCTCCATTACAGAAACAAAGCCCACAAACAGATGCACACTTAAGTTTAACACATATCACACTTATCTAAACAACAGCCACCATGGAACTGCCTAACTAAAAATTGCTTCCCGCGACTCCCTGTGACGGAGCACTTTCCCACCCGATCGTTTCTTTTCCTACTACAACCCGCCCGGCCACAATACACTATCCGAAGACTTCTTAATTTACGCCTCCAGCCTCCCTTATTCCGTCATCTTAGGTGATTTCAATGCCCGCCCCAACCAATTCGGTGACTCCAGAAGCAATGGCAACGGTATCAGGATATTATCAACTCTGGTACAGATGCAGCTTTTGCGAATCGCTAACACACAACCTACATATTTTGATCTTGTAGGTGCCTCAATAACAGATCACATCTTTGTTTCCGAACCCACAGCACACTGTTTCGATCGTGAATGCTTTTTAGGCACTACGATCACTTCAGATCTACCACTATTGGTCAAAACTTCATTTTGTCCAGCCCCCCACACTCAATATAAGATTAAAAATTTTTTGAAAGCAGGCTGGAATGTGCTCTCCAAACACATCTCCAACAAGCTTCCAACACCCAATCTTCTAACGACCCAAGATACCGAGAGAGCCATTAAAGACCTAACTTCCGTAATTACGGAAGCGGTCGATATATCAGTCCCATTGAAAAAAATCGACATTTCCCACAAACCGCTCCCACGGCACATAATGAACGGGATCCAAGAGAAAAGACCATCCTATCGTCCATTCTTGCCATCTAGGGATCCGGCTCTCAAAATCAAATACAATCGAATTAACGCCTTAATCAGGCGACAAGCAAACAAACGCCGAAGACTACTGGACCAAAACTACCTCACAGTTAAAACTACAGAAACGGGAAAACTCTTCTGGCAACAGTTTGTTAGGCGGACCAGAAGGAAAGTAATGGATAAATCCCACTTAACCGACCTACAGGGCAACCTAATCTCCTCCGACCAAGGAAAGGCCGACTTCTTCGGTCTTCACGTCCAATCCATTTTCCGATCCCCAGAAGATCCCCAATTCGACACCCAGTTCAAGGCACTCCTACTAGAGAGCGCCTTCAAGAATTCAGTACCCTTAACCTTCCCGAAATCCAACTGGATGACGAGAATCCCTTCTGTTTCCATCACTCTCAACCAGGTCACCACATATTTTAAAAAAGACGAAATTCAGCCTCAGGTCATGACGGCCTAAATGGTAAAATTATCCGACACCTGTCCGACCCAGTCCTCCGACTACTCTCCGACATTAATAGAAATGCCTAATCCCATCCCACTTCCCGACAAACTGGAAATCGGCCGTCATCGTCATGATACCAAAACCTCACTCCGACCTAACCATACCCTCCTCCTACAGACCAATCTCCCTCCTGAGTTGCCTCGGAAAATGCAATGAGCAGATTCTAGCCAGGCGACTCAGAGACCACCTTGAATTCGACAAACTCCACCCTAACAGCCAATTCGGCTTCCATCCCAACCGAACGTGTCACGATCCCTTGTTGAAGCTGCTTAGAGACCACCAGAGCGTTCAATCACAAGCAATGCAACCTGGCTGTGTTTCTGGACATTAATAAAGCATTTGACAGGGTCTGGCACGCCGGTCTCCTACACAAGATCCAAAACCTCAACACACCCGACCTATTCTCCAAACTGCTACTCTCGTGCCTGACTAATTGATCAGTTCGTCAAAGTAGGCAACACCTCCGATCCATTTCAACCTATAGCCGGCGTATCGCAAGGTTGTGCCTTAGCCCCGATCCTCTACACTATCTTCGCGTGCAAATCGCACAACCCGGAGTAGTTGTTGCACAGTTTGCGAGTGACTGCCGTCTGGGGGGTGAATCATAACAGGGAAACGGCCTCCCGCCTCATATCCAAAACCCTCCTAAACTTTTCCAACTGGGCGAACCGGTGGAACCCAAGCAATCCTCTTCTGACATCCTAAAAAATAAAACCCTTAATTGGCTCCGTGATGTACAAAGAACACTAAACAGGATAAGAAACCGAGAAACCTACTGGGCGCCCTACGGTGTAACTCAGAGGTTGCCACCCCAAAACACTACAACACACCTACAAAACATGCATACGCCTTGTTATAGATTTCCGTGTATCCATATACACCAACATAAACCCTAAGCACCTCTCTATCGGTTCCTGTGAACGCCGAATACTCAGACGCATACACAGGTTACCTTTCAGGTACCCTAACGAACTCACAATACAACACGCAAACATACCACTCATCATACACAGAATACAGACATTACAAAGAAACTTTGCAGACAAAAGCAGTTTCCGCAACTCAATCCCAACCAGAGAGATCCTTATCTGTTCCTACAACTATGGATTTACTCAATTCCCACGTAAAAACAAACACCTCCACCGCGATCCTAACACAACTCCTTGACGACCTCCCCGAGGAGATGGAAGAATCCCTAGATAACACTCCATATGCCCTCCGCATCACGCCGTCTAATCGATAACGACCTCGCAAGATACCGGCAAACGAATTGGATTAACCACACGCAGCACGCTACACCCAGCTAAACAACACGCACACTTAAACCGATATTCAAATAAAATCTCATTTTTTTTAACACCCAAAATAACCACAACTCATGATTGTAAACTATACAATTACACAAAACAGTGCAATACCGACAAGAAAAGAATGACCAGGACTGATCATAAGCATGAGCATACTAACAAAAAAAGCGATATTAATTATGTTTTTATGTTTCTATCCTGAAGTAAACATTTTACTTCTCCGCCGAAGTCCTCCTGCCTTCGTTCTTAGTTTCTATGCGAACCTAGTTGGAATCAGAAACCGTTACTTCTACCTACCGGCCCATTCTGGGGTAAGTCATAAATTTTGGATCATATTTACCAGACCAGTTGGAAAGTGTACGCCTGTGCAGTCTAGAGTCCTAATTAACCAAATGGTGTACGCCCGTTGGATTAACTAATCATTTCCTAACACAAAAGTACCTAACACATACACGACCAAACTGGAAATCCAGTAAGACCTGCATACAATTAATCGCATAATAATCTCGATAAATTTTCGTTCCCGCCAGATTATTATGTTAAAACCGTTATCAATCCTGCCTACCGGTCATTAATACCAACACTTTATGTTCGTATACAGAATACTGAATAAAGTATTACAACCCGCTTCCTTAAAGAATAAATAAATTCTTTAAAAGTTAAACCAAGTTTCTATAAAGTAGAAATTCCTATTTAATTTCTCAACAATACTCCGATTCCTGTATATTGTCTGTGAAGCTATAAAAATAAATCGCATCTGAAATGAAATATAAACTCTTGTATTACACATGCTAATAAATACGAAATTATCACATTTCGTAAAAGTAGTGAAAAAACCACCAACTGTGTTTAATATATTCATCCATTCCGGAGTATACGATCCCGCTATTTCACGTTCCATCATTTGCATAATTAAAAGTAATTATTGCAAAACCCCGCAGTTACAGATTGCTAAATAAATAAAAGCGATACTTTTAATTTATTTTAAAACAGAAATCGATAACACCTGTTCACCTAGTAAACTACATACAAAGCCATTGCCCTCATAAAGCGCTTTATCAGTTCCATTGTTTGTTTCTAAGAATAGATTTAGATAAATACTCTTCACATACACAAACGTCCACCGCTTGGATCGTTTAAAATTTAATTCACAGAATTTAACGTATTCATAATGTATTGATTTCTCTCGAGTGCAATTTTTAATTGATTTGCGTATATCTTTTAATTATTCAAAATTACATAGAGAACCATGAATGAATTAATTAACGTAGAGCATTTTCCCAACCTGCTGTACTATTATTATCCGATTCTCTGATATAAACCCTATACCAGTTCTGTTTATCGATGTTGTATTATTAGATTTAAGTCAAATATAAGTAGGTTTAAGTAATATATTTAGAATTGTATTTTATAGGAATAAGAAGTGTTTGTTACGATTTCGAAGTTGTCATGATCTGTGCGAGCCTCGCCCATCCGATTGAAGCTATGCCGGGCAAAACAAATGGCTAATTAAACAATAAAAGTACACCTTTTTATAAATAAGGAAGGTGGTTACAATGTTCGAATAAATGCAATAATAAATATCATAAACATGACTTTATGCATCATAAATTTTATTATTACCACAAAGTATTTGATAACCTTACAAATATATTTAATAATAATAGTTACCGATATAACACGTGGTTTTAACGATAAACTCTAACATAAGAAACAATTGTTCTCCAACACATTTGGTGTTTTTTAACAAATACATGCAATAAAATGAAAGCAATTAGTTATTGATCCTAAATGAAAAACCAATCAAACAGTTTCAAATTGCATGTCTTCCGGGATCTTCAGTGCTAGTATAAAACTGCCACTTTGACTGAGTGAAATGTACTCTGGTAAATGGTTTAGCACATTAGGATAGTTTTCCTGACAAACTCACCAAGCTTCTTTGTCATTTCAATTTGACAAATCATACATGAAATGAAAATGAGATAGATATTCCTGCATTAGTAATGTTACCCATTATGTGATTTGAGTCAAATTGTTGAAAACAAAGTCAGTACAAACAGGTGATTAGACGATTTGAATCGTGTTTTATTACAGCGTGGTTATTTTGGGCATCTTCTTTCGTATTAGATATACCGGATGTCCCACTATGGTTGATCAGTGGCCTATCTTGGTAATACGTTACTGCAGAGTTTTGGGGATAAAAATCATAATTAATAATTTTCGAGTACGTAAATCAAGTTTTGCTATGAAAGGTGTTAAGGTACAACAAACGTATTGATATTAAATTTCTACAGAATTTTTGAATATGTTTGTCTATCACTTGAAATGAAGTGATGGCAGAATCAAAAACTTATTTTTGAAAACAAAATAAATAACTTTAGTTTGTTTTAATCAAAACTAAAAAAGTCAATCTCGCTGAAAAGATTTTCTCTCCTCCATTAAATGTACTATAAACTATTCTTCTGTACTTCTCTTAGTGGTCGACTTTAAAAAATCTATGGTTTTTGACGCTATTTCCAAGGGCGTGGCCATGATTTATAACAGGGGGGGCAAACCATGGTCCATGGTCGTTCAAAATGTAAAATTTTAGGATAAAAAGAAAAGGCAAATGAAACAAAACTTTGAGATTTTAATTATACTTAAATTAAACTAATAACATTTTTCTTGGGTTTAAACTAAATTTATCCAAAACTTTCTTCACTATGCAGTCCTGATTTTCGTTCAAAAATTTTCGATGCACACTCATCAAACACAACCCAGTGAGTCTGTCATCACCCATTGTACTCCTGAGCCAGGTTTTTACCCTTCGCAGGGTATTGAACGATCTTTCCACGGTAGCAGAAGTGGATGGGAAAGCACTTAATATTAGCAGTGCGTGCCTTGTTCCAGGGAAAAAAACATTAGCTTCCTCCAAAAGTGCAGCCACTTCAATGTCCTTTAATTTGTCTTCTGCTAAATTCTTTTTCTTCCACATATTGTACCACAAATCTAATTCTGCAGAGACATCACTCAACTTATAAAATTCCATGAAAGATTCTGCATTATTTTTGAAATCTTTTGAAGCCATTTTGAGCATGCTTGAAGGATGAAGATAAGTTAAAGTAAAAGCAGGTGTATTTTCGTTGGAGAATCTAGCATCCAAAGACGAAGTTAAAGAATCAAGATAGGGGATGATTATTGACCGCTTCCAGTATTCAACTGCAGACTCAGATGGTGGATTACTTCTGTGTACTTGCTTTTGAGTGACTCGTGGTACTGACAACTCAACCCCTACTTTCTCTGCGATATCAAGTGATTTTTTAAATAATTCATAAGAAACATTTTCGACATCTTGTCGATCTTCTTTGATTACATCTAGAATATCATCAATATGTTTCTTCACCATAACCAAATCCATACGTTTACATTGTAAAACGTTTACAACGGGTTCCAAAATTGCAGAGTATCTTGCAATTATGTTTAAGCCTAAGATGAATATTGGTTTAGTAACTGCACAGTGCAATTGGTAGGCAGATTTTCTTGTTGCATAGTTTCCTTCGACAGATAGATGTTCTAGTGCTTTAACAATGTCAGTGAAGCTTTCTGAAAATTTTTTTATGCGCTTATATTTTTCCGACCATCTGGTCTCACACAGCCTTGAAAGATTTGGAACCGATTTCCTACGGGCTGGCGATTCACGAAAGAAGGTTATTGTGTCTTTAACCGTTGCAATTGTGTTTCTTATTTCTGGTAGCTTGCTAGTATTGACCACAAGATTTAGTCGGTGGCTGGAGCAATGGAAAAATAAAGATTTAGCGTACTTTTTTAAGAATGGCGTGTACACCACCTTCTTTGCCGGCCATCGTGGAACACCCGTCAAATCCGAATCCCACACAATTATCGGCGGAAAAATTATTATCTTCTAAAAAACTTTGAATTGCGCTAGCGATTGTAGAAGCATCTTGACATTTTAATTCAATGTAGCCTACAAATTCCTCCCTGATTATTTTTTGGCTTTCATCATAGAACCTTAATCCAATAGAAAGCTGCTCTTTTCCAGCGATATCTGCTGTTTCATCAGCCATTACAGCATAAGCTTTTGCCCGTTTACAGTCTTCGATTATTTTTTCTTTGATAACTTCACCGCATAATTGTATGATCTCATTTTGAATTATTGGTGAGGTATAGACTGCGTGTTTTTGACATTTATCCAGGTGGCTCTTTAGCTTCTCATCACCAGAGTCAATCCTCAAATTTAAAAGGTCAAAGAAAACTACCTCATTTCTTTGTTTTCCTCTAAGCGGCAAATCATGAATTCCACAAAATATTATGCATGAAATAATTACTGACAATATTTGTTTATTTTCTTCAATCGTCTTATGGTGCCCTATTTGCAACTGGGCATCAACAGGAGCATTTTCAAGAAATGCTTTTGCAGCAGCTGTTGAAGATTTGTGGTAATGGCTGCCAACGTGCTTTCTACAATCTTCATGTATATCCTTAAACTTCATGTAAGGCCTTACCATAAATGACCCCAAAATTCCTTTAACTGTAGCAATTCTTGGCGGAAATAAAACACAATACAAACATAGAGCACCTCTCAAACGACTTGAGTACACCAGCCATGGAGTATATTGATCTAACCAGCGATGGTTAAATTTTCTTTTCAAGTGAATGGCATCAGAAGCAAAATCGTAATTGGATGATGGAACCCAAGGGTTTGTCAACAATTCCTTCTTTTTTTCAGAAGGCAAGTTATTGACACAACTAACATAACGACTAATGTCATTTTCATTGTAGCCATCGCGTTCTTCAGTTTGTTTAGAGGTCCCAGTTCCAGAGACAGCTTCATGTAGATTTGAAGAACAACTTGAGCCTCCTTCAAAAATAGATTCCGATTTTGATGTTCCGACCATTTTATTTTCATCTTCATCACAATCATTGCTTCCACTTCCACTACTGTCAGCATGAACTTTTTTCCGTTTTAGAGATTTTTGACCTAAAAATAATAACCTAATATCTTTCTTGTTCTTAGTCCCTAGTATAAAAATTAGTATAGAACAAAACTGCTATGTAATGATAGCTTATAATGTGGATATACTATATTCGATGTTAATATTTTTTCTCTAGATTAAAAACACAAAATGAAATTAACAGCACGTATAAAGTGCTGTTTGATCTTTAATATATCAAAATTTCAAGTTTTTATATTTAGTCCCATTTGAGATATCAGCTGTCAAAATCGGTGCATTATTGTAATTTTTGTTATAATTAGAAGGCAAAAAAGTCGGCACCATAATAATGAAAAATATATAAAATTATATTAATAATGCACAGAATCTTTTGCCAAAGCTAATAAAAATTGTTTCACAAAGATACAAGCAAAGAGTAAAGAGCAATTGGCAATTTTGTAAAGGGCTGCAATTGAATTTTTTTCCAAACGTTGCGATACAAATAATTTTGAACAAAAATTAACATTGGATATAACATATCTACATTATAAGCTATCATTACATGGTAGTTTTGTTTTATTTGGTGCTGGTCGAGCAACCAATTTTCAAATTTTTGGACCATTTCTAATGGAATGACTCTAAAATTTTAATTAAAAATTTAATTTTCTACTGAAATTATTTAACTTACCTTTTTGTAACCAATTTCTTATATCCATATTGTCTTTTCTGTGATTTCTGTCTGTTTATATTGTGGTAAAACTATTGTTACGGATTTTCCCTCTTGTTTCTCAGGCAATAATTTAACACTGATAACTATTCACACCAACTTTATTTAAAACCAATAAAGTTAACAAAACAACACAAATATTCACTTTCTCAACACTTTTTAACTATTCCGCTTTTAAATCTCGCGCCTCGCTTTCTATTCGCCGTATGCAACTTCGTATCCTGCACTATGTACTGTACTGTACTGTCTGTCTTCGCGCCGGATAGGGAATTTTATATACCCTTTTTGAGCCTAGATATTGCCAGAACATTCGGATCGCCGGTTCCCGTATATTCCTCACTTGTATCTCGATTTTTCTCGAAGAAAACCAGTGGCGTTTCGTTACACTATTAAATAGGACACTGTCGCTAGACAAGTGCACTTACACACCAACTCAATAGTTGTTGCAAAAAATATTGTCCTATGTTAGGATTTGGAGCAAGTTGTGTTTTAACCACTTGATAGTTTTGCACGAACTGCACTCGGGCGTGACATTTTTCCGTACACTGTCGATCCCGAGTCTCGTTCAGGCAACTTTTGTTTTAACTTGTTTTAACTTGTTGGTGCAGTTCTTACGTACGTTATAAGAGTATTTATTTCGGATTCTGATGTAGGATTGTGTATTGAATGTTTCAAAATATTTCACACTAAAACTACTTATTGAGTAAATTTATTTTAATTAATTAATAGGATTAAAAAATGTTGTTAAATGAAAACAAAAAAAAGTGACAATTTTTTTACCATTTTTCTCAAAAATGTCCGACTGTTAAGTGGTTGAATCGAACACTAAAAATTGACGTATCCTGAGAGTAAATCGAACACTCGTTTTTATCCAATTCTGGTGTGGGACAATTCTGGTGTGCACCAATGCATTAACTGCATAGATCGAAAACGCTATTAATATATATTTAGCACTATGTCAGTTTTTCAAACAGCTTTGTTTTTTGCTGATGAAATATATTTTAGTAACAAAGGACACGCGAATAATTTTATTTATTAGAGCTTATTAATTAATTTTAAAATTTTCATAAAAGCAACCAAACGACCACAACAACAAACAAACTATGTAAAACAGATAACAAAAAAAATATGCAGAACAGAAAAATATGTATATTTTAGATTTAATTTTTTGTTTATTAAAATTTAAAAATTATTTAATTTATTTTTGCTCTTCCGGGGGGGGGGGCAGTTGCCCCTCCCTGCCCTTAGCTGGCTACGCCCATGGCTATTTCTCGAAATTTTCAAATGATATGGTAGTATATTTTTCATATTGGCAAATGGTGGACTAAACACTAAATAATTTAGTGAAAACCACAAATTTGTATCCTTTTTCAAACTATAGATATTTACAAAACGCTATCAATAAAAGCTTACTTTGCAAACAGTTGCAATATTTTACAATTTATTCAATACCGATGTAAATTAAAACAACAGCAGTAAATTAGAAAACAGCAAAGGCCAATCGGCACAAACGACAAAAACAAATGTTCCAAATAGTTAATAATATGTGTCCAAAATGATATACATTTTTATTTTGTCAAACACGGATACTTATTTTATTTACTAGTGACGAAAATTTTAACTATATAATGCCCATCACTGGTCAGCAAATAATCCACATTGGACGGTCAAGTTGATCATCAGAATACTGTGGTTATTTCAGCTATGAGTGAAGATAGAGGGATACGGTTTTCGTAACACTGAGCCATTTTTCGTTAAGCGAACTATAACGTTTTTCTAATTGGCATAATCTAGTTCGTTTTTAAGGTACAGGAGAATATTTACAAAAAAATTCAGATTTCTCAGTTGTTTAAAAAATTGATACCCAGTATTATATATTTGCCAGAAGCTTTCATACTGTGATGTACCACAACTGGTGCATCTGTACCTATTTTATTTTATAAGTTAGACGGCGGGTTGAATTGAAACCATCTAGTAAAGATGGGCGGCTGTTGTATATTTTGATAGTAGAAAATAAGGTGTGCTTAGAGATAGGTTATTAGGAAAAAGAATAGCGGGTTGTTGATTTTGAGATTTAGAAAAGAGAAAACGTATTACTGTGGGTCTGATAAAATAGAATAGACTAAAGGTTATGTTATGCATTCATTAACTGTATTTTCTTTCAGAAAATGTTTATAATGTTATTACCTAAATGAAAAGAAACCAATTTATAATATTATTATAAATTGATTCGAAAACAGAACGTTCTCTTACAAACTGAAGTAAATCATAATTGAAATGAGTATATGATTTGTATTGCAATACCATGGTAAGAGTGATTATTTCGTCGTATATTATGATAGTTTGAAAGTTAATGTTACATCACAATCTTGTTATTTAATGTAGAGAGGTCTCTTGATTGCATTATTGATATATTTTATTTTGACATTTCACACCACAATGTAGCATATTTTGAGATGTAAATGTAGTGGAGGCGAAAATCGGCACTCAGGTAAAACTGGCATAATGCTGACCTATGTGTGATAATCATAGCAAAACTAAAGCATGTTCTCGTTGGAATACTGTGTGTATGCCTGTTATGAAATATGTTACCTTTTGATTCGTTAATTGTAAATGCAGACTGTTAACATGTTGTGATGTTTTCCTTATACTACAGTAGCTAACTGTATTATAACTTGGTGATCACCATTTATGAAATACAGGCCTGTATTAAATTACTACTACTACATTGAGTGAGTTATTAAGATTAGTGTAGGATGATAGCAATAATCTTGCAATAACAGTAGAGTCTCAATACGTATTGATCTAGGTGCCTATAATTAATACTGATACTATATTTCTGTTGTTATTCTTGTTGTAGTATCAGGCGGTGATGTTTTCTTTAGTAATTGTTAAATAAAAGATACAGGAGAATTGAGAAAAATTAATTGTTCTCTATATCTCAAAAACACGGCATGCCTGACAATATTATAAAATCGGAGTTCGCTCAACAGCACAGTACTGCACTTAATAGCCGAGATACACTGAACCACCAACAAAAATAGGAGACATTGTACACATTTGGTGGAAAATGTATTTGAATTTTTTGCAAAAGAATTGCAGATCGTTCGTTTGTGACATATAGCAAAAAATATATTCTATTAGCGAACAGAGAAAATATTATTGTAACAAGAAATTTTTAATCGCAATTGTTACCGCGATAGAAAAGATGATTAATGGGTTTTAAAATCTTGTCAATAAGTCGTAATTTGATCACGTTTTTCGGGATACATTTTATTTTATGTAACTAAGATTTGAATGTATGTAATTAACGGTTGAAAAGGAAAATAAAACATGTTGGGGTAGAAAAACAGGTTTTCCCCTATGTGACTGAAACTGCCTTACTTGTAACGTACGTCACAAATCGGTTAGAATTTTTATACGCGCGGAAATGGGGAAAAATGCCGCCGGTTGATACTTAATTACATTGGCACATACGGAAAAATCAAAAGACGGCTCTGTTTGAGAACGTTGAAATTCGAGACCTATAGGGTTTGCTACGGACAAGTGAATATTTAAAAATTAATACTTCGTCTAATAATAAATATGAAAATATTCCCAGATAATATTTCTTGTTTTTTTTTTGAATTTTTAAAAACCGGGGAGATTTAGGGAGTTTGCGTGGTACCGGATAGGCGACGTTCAATTTTCAGTAGTACAAACCATAATCGTAAAACGTTGTGGCCATAAATATATTAACGTTTCCGTTTTAGTAAAAACTAAAAACGTGAATTTGTACTTTTCTTTTTTTTTTTGTTGGTTTCAATGCTTTCACAAAATTAAAGTGGACGTGTAAACAAACGTATCCATAAATAATCACATCGTTCTGGTTTTAATCAGCGAAGCGGGAGGGTAAACAACATATCTATAAATAATCGCCATCATCTTGGGTTTAAACCGCGTACCTTAAACCGTTACGTGTTGGTGATTAAGTGATTAAAGCAGTATATTCAAGCGTAAGTAAGTATTTAAATGTAGATGAAAGCTCGCAGCAAGCAATTCAACAAGCTGGTGCAACCTACTAAAAATCGGACATTGCCATGCAAGATGTTACTATTCAACTATCACGATATTGAGTCTCTTGATAACAAAAAGTAGCAACGCCGTAGTAATTTAATTGCCAATACGCCATCTCGAAAGCACGCTATTAAGTTGAAATCTGTTCAAAAAAAAGGCACTGCGTCAGGCAGTGCAGTGTCACCTTTCATTACTGGAATGAGTTGGCATTGTTGATTGCTGACTATCATGTTCGCCCTCATAGAATACTTAATACGTGGATAAATGTGTCGTGATAAACCTCAGTTTAATTATTATTAACGATACCGGGTTTACAGAAACGTGTCTAGATGCCATTAAGAATGCCTCATAATTGGATCTTACCGCCAGATTTCGCAACTAGAAATGGTTACACACGGATTTAGCTCTTAAAACTGGAGCTTTGTTTTAATGAATTTTTAAGTGTATTTGATTCAGCCAGCTTATTTAAAATTAAAATTAATTAAAATTTATTGTAATTGTACAAATGAATTTTTGGGATTAGGTGAAACGCCTGCTTTTATTCACGATACAACTGTGTATATATTAGTTGAATTTATCGGCCTAGTTTTTGCTTTTATAACGCGACGTTTCAAAAGCTTAGCGCTGAGGACTGTTTTCGAACTTGAGTCGAATTCATATATTATGATTTTTTCCCAAGTACTCGACTACACTTTTTCGTGGTTACGCAGTAGTTTATTGCGCATGGTGCACAGTAACCTGTTCTGCAGGTGTATTTCACTAAAGCTCTTTGAGCATTATTGAGATCCAAATGGGCTCCATTTCTACACTGGCTTGGCTTTTTGTATTTTCTGCTAGTGCGATATAACATTCATTAATCCAAGCTAGTGTAGAAATGAAACCCATTTGGATCCCAATAATGCGCAGAGCTTAAGCATAATACACCTGAGCAACAGGTTACGGCGCAACATACACCATAAACTAATGTGCAACCACGAAAAAGTTATATATATATATATATATATATATATATATATATATATACAAAATTGAATAATTTTATACAGGGTAAATCTTATCTAATCCGCCAAAATTAAAGGAGTACTAGAACTCATCATTATAAGCAAAAAAATTAATATGTACATGTGTCCGGAAATGCTTCGTTTCCGAGATACAGAGTGTCAAAATTGAAAAAAGAAATCGCGTTTTCTTCAATATCTTTCGACTGTTTCGAAATAATTTCATGAAATTTCGTATACGATGGTTTTTTGAAATGAAATATTCAAATTTGTGGTCCATTTAGTTGTGGTCTCTAGAGGGCGCCAGCGGCAACCATTTCGACCCCTTTAAATCGTTGCAATTTTTCTGTGTTACACTGTATACCATTTTGGACTAGAAAAATCGATTCTCCTATCTTTTCTGCTAAAAAAAGGTATATTTTAATGATGTCGCTAGGAGCAATCGTTTCTGAGAAAAACACATTTAAAACTCACAATGTTTATTTATTTAAAACTTGTAAGGAGCACTAAAATATCCAATATTAAAAAATCAAGAAAAGAAATTAATATTAAAAGTAAACATGTTCTTTTGATAACAACTGTTCAAACAACTGTCCCCAAAAAAACCCCGTATCCGAAATTTCATGAAATTATTTCAAAACAGTCAAAAAATATTGAAGAAATCGCGATTTCTTTTTTCAACTTTGACACCCTGTATCTCGGAAACGAAGCATTTCCGGACCCATGTACATATGAACTTTTTTGCTTATAATGATGAGTTCTAGTGCTCCTTTAATTTTGGCGGATTAGATAAGATTCACCCTGTATACATAAAGATTCCCCCAAATAGGATTCGAACCCATGTTCTCTTGTTGACTAGACGAGTGCTCTACCAACTGAGCTACAGGGGTTATGAATTCCATTCGATAGAAACTTAATATGTATATAATTTGTGAACAACAGGATATTATGTTAACTTACATGGTAACAGTTAGTATGTGTACTGTAATATCCTGTTGTATATATATATATATATATATATATATATATATATATACATATCTAGGTTCTACAATATGTATTAGATTACTCAGTGGCCCAGCTCAGCGGTAAAAGTGTCAGACTTACAAGTGAAAGGTATCTGAGAGTAGTCAATTGCTTGGGAAAAAATCATAATATATGAATTCTACTCAAGTGCGAAAATAGTCCTTCTCAGGACTAAGCCTGATGACCCCAGCAGAATCCGCTTCCGAAACGTCGCACTATAAAAGCAAAAACTGTGGAAATAAGCCGATACATTCAGCTAATATGAAACCATAGTTACAAAAAACTTATAATACAGAACTATGTATATGTAAATTTCTTGGTCTATTTTTTTTGCCTATGCACGGTTTAAACTGCAATGTTGTTACTTTATTGCTACCTATTACTTTTTCTGTTTGTTTTTATTTTATTTTATGTGTAATAACTTAATCTGCATATTAAACCTCTTTTCTTGTTTTTTTTTTATTTGATTTATGAATACTTGTAGATTTGCTTATTGATTAATAAACTGGCCTTTTTTGGTGGTACTTTTCCAATGTGCATATTAACGTGTTGAACGATCATTTCGCAAAGCTCCACCTCATCCATTCCTATCTCATTCAATTAACACAACGTAGCCTACCATACACGGCCAATTCTTTTTTTTTTATCAGGTTTGAGTTTTGCGGGTAATTCAAAATTTGATTAGTAAATAAATTCTGAGGTTTTAATTAATGCGAGCAACTCAATTTGATGCACGTCAATAATTTGAGTAAGTTGCGAATAAGTTCAATATTATGTTGTTAAAGATTTTATAGTCTTTTAATTATTGAGAGTAACATCGAATTATACTTTTAAGAACAGTGTACCTTGAGACACTACAAGATTTTTCTAGTTCTTCTGTATCTTGGGTATATTAAAGGCTACTGAGCAGGTATCGATACAACTTTTAACACAAATTTCGACGGTGTAATTAGATTTAAAATATACGTTATATTTTTTAAAATACCAACTTAATTTTTTTAATGAGAGATGCTACGTATTTGGAGAGATCATTGAATGCGCCCATTTTAAAGCTTTTCACAAATATGCAATACTTCTATCTTTTTAGACAACTTTGTATTTTTCTGAAAACATTGTCGCTTTTATAGGCATTTAAATTGGAAAATTTATGTGATTTTTGATATTTTGATATTTGATTTGAATTGCCCTTCTGGAATAGCCTACTTCGTTTTACGATATCGGAAATACACTATTTTTTTCAATTTTCCAACATCTCGGATATTTTAAAAGATGTCGGAAAGGTATCGGTAGAAGTTTTAACGTAGATTTCGACATTGTATTTAGTTTTAAAATATACCTTATATTTTTTAACGTAACCAAATTTATTTATTTTTTTAATGGGGGACCCTCTACAGGGTGATACAAATTCCAGTGCATATTGGGAACTTGGAAACAGTAAGATGGTTAAATTAAGACAAAATTGCGCATTTACATGATTATCCAAATGCCGTTAAAAAAATTTCAAAATTTCGAGTACTGCCGGAGATATCTGAAAAAAACCGAAAATTTGATATGGGACTACACATTTATATTGCCATTTTTCTTGCTCTATCCAATAGTGTTAACAGTTTTAACCCTAGACGTTTCGTCATTAAATAATCATCATCAACTTTGTTTTTTCTTACAGAAACCATTTTGTATTTTTATAGCTTTTAGTAGTCCCGTTTATTACCTTTTCAATGATGTCTCTTGAGTTACCTTTGTTTCTGAAAAGCTCGATGCAGTAACTGTTAGCCGACATAACCAATTACGACATATCCAATTAAGAAGATTATTTGATTTTCTTGCCAAAAGATTTAGTGACAGATAAATTGGAAATAATAAACCGACAGGCTGACACATTTGCTGGCTATTAATTTTTTAGTATTATTAAAAAAAAATTTTGAAAAACGGTTTATATTTTATTTTTTTTTTGGATTATTTGATAAGATATTTTGAAATAAATGTTATATCATCACAGGCACTTCTTCTCCTTTGCAAAATGACATTAAATTTGCTATACGTCGTTTCGTTTCCGAGCAGCCATCACCAACTTTGATTTTTTAAATACGATCCTGGATTTTTTATTTCTTTATTTGAAACCTATTGATCTCTTTAATACAATGATATTTTACAATGATGAAAAAAATAATTGCTTCTACGAAAATTGATGTCCTAAACTCTAAATCATGAATCCACATTACTTTTGATAACTGAGCGCTGAAGCGCAGTTTGAAAACAAAAATATAGTACAAATTTTTATGGTAGAGTGTCTATCTAAAGACTAAAAGATTGATTATACGACTTTATTATTTTTTTTTTTTTACTTTTCTAAAACAATTCTAGCGACCTCTACAGCGATTTGAAAAGCTATGAGATTCTTCTTCTGTTGTTTTCGGCATAAGTTTCTTTTGTTTTCAAAATGCCTACTCCGAAAATAAGCTATCAGTGGTGTTTTGTGTCTAATTGTAAAAGTGCAACCATTTTGTAAAGGAGAAAAAATAGCTGTGATGATGTAAGATTTATTTCAAAATATCTTATCAAATAATCCTAGAAAAAATAAAAACCGTTTTTCAAAATTTTGTTTTTTTTTTAAATAATACCAAAAAATTAATAACCAGAACAATGTGTCAGTCTGTCGGTTTATTATTTTCAATCTATCTGTCACTAATCTTTTGGTAAGAAACTCAAAGAATCTTCTTAATTGGATAAGTCATAATTGGTTATGTCGGGTAACGGTTAGTCATGAAAATACTCCTCAAATGCTGACGTTAAAAGCTAATGTTTTTTTCAATTTAGAATTCCGTTAAAGAAATGAGAACCAAAAATTGTAATGATATGAATACCTGCCCAGATAAACAAAATTTACAAATTTGTTGCCGACCAAAAATTCATAGCCAACTATGTTATAAATTTTTTTTTTCGTTACTGCATCGAACTTTTCAGAAACAAAGGTACCTTATGATACATCATTGAAAAGGTAATAAACGGGATTACTAAAAACTGTAAAAATACAATATGGCTTCCGTAAGAAAAAACAAAGTTGATGATCCCTTAATGACGAAATATCTCTTCAAATAAGCTCAGAAAAAAATAAAATCGATTTTCCAAATTTTCGGTTTTTTTCGGATATCTCCGGAAGTACTCGGAATTTTGAAATTTTTTAAACGGAATTTGGAAAATCACGTAAATTCGCAACTTTGCCTTAATTTAACCAATCTCGTATCGCTTACTGTTTCCAAGTTCCCCATATATACACTCGAATTTGTAACACCCTGTATATTTTCAGCTGATTAAACGCGCTCGTTTTAAAGCGTTTTTCAAATATATAATACTATGTTTCAAACAACTGACAAATTCGTAATTTATGAAAACATTGTCATTTTATCAAGCTGAGTTTGAATTCAAAGGCGTCCTATATCTCAAAAACTAAGTAGGCAGTGACTGAAAAACCATAAAAAATGAGACTACTACTACTATTCTGATTATCAACTCAGAGCATCCAACATGGATTATTTGCTGATCAGTAATGGGTATTACATAAGATCAAATACCCGTCACTATAAATACAAAGTACTCGCGCTAAATTAGAACGTGTTTGAAAAAACAATTGCCAGCATTTTATAACACATAATTAATGACTATTTTTAAAATTTGTTTTTAACGTTTGCGCACATTCGTCTTTAGTGTTACTGCTTTCTAAATTATATTTTTGTTGAATAAATAGCAATCTGATGCAACTATATGCAAAGTAAGCTTTTCTTGACTGACTTTTGTAATTATCGTTAGTTTGAAAAAAGAAAGATTTGCTCTTTTCGCGAAATTTTTTAGCATATAGTCATCTTTTTGTCAATGTCAAAAATATACTACCGTATCATTTAAAAAATTCAAGACACTCCACCAAAATCATAGACTTTTCAAAAAACGCCCTGTGCCGACCACTAAGAGCAGTATGTACAGTTATGAATAGATTATAGCGCTTTTCAACGAGATTAAATTCGCTAGTTTTGGTTAAAGTAATCTGAAGTTAGTTTTTTTTCCAAAAAGAAGCTTACGTTTCCTCGACCACTTTACTACAAGAGATAGACTAACGAATTTTAGACAAAAAACATTCCAAAATTTTCAAGAAATGTAATACCGATACTTTTATTATACCTTAACTTGATACCTTTTTATAGAAAAGCTTGTTCTAATTTAGTGTACCTATTACGCCCCCTTACGATCATCTTTCGAACTTGAAATCCATTTCCGTTTTTTTCTTATGTGCAACTTTATTATGATTTTCCCCCCAAAGTTCTGTCATAATCTATTACCAAGCTACTACAACTGGCCGCGCTTAGAGGGACACGCAACTAAATAAATCCACTTTATTCTTCAATCGAAAATGGGGCGTTAGATGAAAATCAAAAAACCATTTTTAATAATAAATAAATCGTAATGTTTAAAGATAGAGAAAAAATTTAAACAATTTCAAGACAGTATCTCTGAAATTATGCATTTGCGGATAAATGTTCATATTTTTTTTTTCTTCTTAGAATATCATCAGGTGTTATTGAATACTGAACTCTTGGACAGCGTTTGGGATACACCTTATATAAACATACATCTAAAATATTATTGCAACGTGTCTTATTTAATTGCCAATAGATGCAGCAATATAAATGTTATGTAAATATATTTCAAGGTAACTTTAAAGTAATTATAAAATAATTCTATTTTATATCAATGTTAAAAAGTAATTATTAAGAAATACACTAACCTTGATTTTGAACGCTCTCTTAAATCCAGAAGCGAAAAATCCACCAAATGGACCAATTACGCTACTAAATAATGAAAGTGATAAAGAATGTAAAATAAACGGATATAAACTAATTGTATTTCGGATTCCCAACTGTAAAAGTAAAAAGCATAACTCTACAAGATAATCTTATTTGTAGGATTTTCACTTACGACTCGCAAAATTCCAGATAAAGATTCCGGTAATGTGTACTCTGTGGGTCTAAATAGTACGCTAGGTTCACATTCCATAGTCATTCTCCCTTCTCCTTCATTGTATGCTATTGGACACACAAAATATGGATATTGGCACAACACCCACGAAAACTAAAACTAGTGGTTAATTTATGGGTAAATTTAAATGATCTAACTTACCACACACCCAAATATAACTGTAGATATTCCTCCACCAATGAATCCTTCCCATGTCTTCTTTGGTGATAATTTTATTAACGGAGTTTTTCCAAAAAAGAAGCCAAAGACGTACGCCATGATATCATTACATATTATCATTGATACCGGCACAATAAACCAGATTAATCCTTCAAATATATTTTTTATAATTAAATATGACTGAGTAACAACGATCAGTAAAGCTACATGAGTCCATGCAAATAGTGAAAACTGTTTCATATAATACTTCTTGACTAGACTTAAAACAAACCATACAAATCCTCCACAATACAAACAAAAAGATATAAAACGATGGTATGTTACCAATCCTCTTAGAAAATCCTTGAAATGTACAATTAAAAGTTCCTCATTAAAGATGTTTAAATACTTACAGTTCTGTTAATTACTACCCCGAAATAATCTACAAGACTTTCTCCATAAAAAAAATAATTAGATGTAAGAAGAAAATACCATGAGAGTGATCGAAACCAAGGAAGTCCATGAATTCTGTACACAGCATACCCTATATTGATTATTTCTTCAAAACATTTAACTTGTACAATTAGTGTCTAAAAACAAAAGTTATTTTTAACAAACCATGGCTGCTTAATTCCTTGACAATACTAGTTGTAATCTCAACCTTTTAATGTCATTATAAACGTTTTCTGCATTCTAAGAGACAAAAGAAAGAGATGAACAATAAACTAGTTGAGTTGATCGGCACATTTTTTGTTTCTGTAGCACGACGTTTCAGAAGCGCACTCTGCTCTCGTTACAGGCTTAGTCCTGAGAAGTACTAATTTCGCACTTGAGTCGAATTCATTTAATCTGACTTTTTTCCCAAGCACTTGACTACTCTCCAATTCAAACTTAGTACCTGTCACTTACTAGTCTGACACCTTAACCGCTGAGCCTTGGTAACCCAATATATATTTTTTTGGAATATATATATATATATATATATATATATATATACAGAGTGTCCGTTTTTCGAGTACCTGCTTGAGGATCTCGCTTATCTTTAGAGATATACAGTCAGTTAAATTAGGGCAAAGTTTTTATGTTGAACAATAATGTGAAAAAAACTTACGAGCTGTCATCTTTTGTTTTTGAATTATTGCAAAACAAATGAAAATTTTGGTTTTCGTTTTTATTTTTTTAAGCAAAAACGATTAAAACTAGACGTTTTTAACTAAAACATTGTGAATGCCCTTTTTCATCGTAATTTCCATGGCATCCTAGACACAAAAGACACAACATCCAACCTTGTTTTTTCTTATGGGCGCCAGTTTGAATTTTTGCATTTTTATATCAAGTTTTTTTTCTGAATACAATTATGTCTCACATAATAGTTCTGCCTTACGTTTACGCCAAAATTTTCAATTTTTCAATTTTGAAAAGTGTACTTTGGAGAGATTACAACGGTCGAATTATTATTATTAAAAGAAAAATATTAAACACAAGAAGAAAAAATGGTAAAAAATTATTGGAAGTGTTCAAATTGACCATCATCCTCTTCAAGGCACAACGCCCCTCGCTTTCCTGATGTCATATCTAAAAGTGGTAATAATTCTTACGCGAAGTTCATTCAGATCAGCTGGTAACGTTTTATATTATAGTGTACGTCACCGTTACTAGCAATAACTCGATTGGGGAAGATTTCCGAGAAGTATTCCCTACCCCTCCTAGCATTATGCGGTGGCGCGCCGTCTTACTGGAACCCATTTAAACGCTGAAAAGCAATATTGTTGTCCATAAAGTCCATTAAAAACGGCCTTAACAAATTGAGGCAAAGATCGGCATTTAAATTTTCTTCATAGATGAATGGACCTATTAAGGCCAAAGCGTATTTGCGGTGTCCGTTCTTGAAATTGATGTGGGTTCTCAACGGACCAGTAATGCTCATTGTGCCGATTAAACGTTCTTGCGTTGGTGAACTTGCACTCATCAAACCACATGACATCAAGAAAAGCTATACGTTGACCGCTGTCTCCTGGATGAAAAACTTGCGAAAAATTGTTTGCGTAGGTCGATACTTATCTTTTTTGAGTGATCTCCAACGAACTTGGTATGATAGGTTTAGTTGATCTGCAACTTAAACGAACCATATTCAAGCAAATTTCTACCCATAAATTGAAAAAACCTTAAAATCGATTGTTGTCGCTTTGAATAACGCTTCAAATATGCTTCCGAAGTGACTTCTGAATTTCGATGCGAAGCATAATAAATCTCTTTTTTCTTCATTGCAAAAAGGCATTTTCGCGGCAAGAACCAAAGCAAACCTCTCAAAAAAAAAAAAAAAAAATATATATATATATATATATATATATATATATATATATATATATTACTCAGTGACTTAGCGGTTAGTGTCAGAGTAGTAAGTGAAAATTACCAAGTTCGAATCAGAGAGTAGTCAAGTGCTTGGGAAAAAATCAGTTTAAATGAATTCGACTCAAGTGTGAAATCAGTCCTCAAGCAGAGTCCGCTTCCGAAACGTCCTGCTACAAAAACAAAAACTGTGGAAATAGCAACTAACATGAGATCACAGTTACAAAACACTTATAATACAGATAAACAATAAATTAATGTCACAATAAAAAGCCTGCATTAGAGTTTAATATTATAAAATGTGTTTCAGTAAGGATTGCTTGGAACGAATTATTCACATTTTAATTTAATTTTTTAATTATTCACACTATTGGCCAATTCACGAATAAAAACGATAAAATATTTTTCGAAACAGTTAAGTTGAATCTCAAAAATTGAAACGTGTTAAAAGTTAACTTCCTAAATACAAATATTTTTGGGACAGTTAATAACTGAAATTAAAACATTTCCTTGCTAGTTTTCTCTATGAATCAAAAATCTTTTTTTTTAATCATTGTGGTTCTGAACAGGCTGAGTTTAGCGTACCGTGCTAAAACACTCAGGAACGCTTGGGAGAATAGATAGGGGGATATTGAATCGACATTTATACTCAATACTGATGATGTGACCAAGTATTCCTAGCAAAGGTGGCCCGAGATGTAATTCTGCAGCACAGTAGCCATTGTAATAACGATAATACAAAGAAAGAACTGAATCGATTTTTAATTTTAAAAAATTAAAATAAGAAACCATGCATTTTTAAATAAACGAAGGTGATTACTTTCTTGCTAAACAAACAAGAAAGTATTGCGGTCCAAGAAAGTATTGCGGTCGAAAAAAATTGAAAAAAATAAGTTGCGTTATTTTGATGTTTTAGACTCCCTGAATCCGAAAAAAAGTTTTTAGAAAATTTTTCAAAATGTCTGTGTGTGTGTGCCTGTAGTCACTTACCAACCTAGTGGTGTTATTTTGGGGGCAAATTTTCAATTTTAACATAGATCAGATCATCAATAACTCGCATTTTTTGTAATTTTTTAAACTTTGAAGTTTACAGTCATATATACATTTTTTTGTAGAAATATATATTTCCGACACCGTTCAGGATATAAAAGAATTGGAAATAGATATGCGTAATTAAATAAAGGTTCTTTAAAGAGTTTATGTAATGAATTATGGTATAAATGTGCCTATATTTAAGGGGTTAAACTTAAGCAATTATTCGAAATTAATTTATTCAAAATTCTCTCCAAGCATTTTTTTTTGTTTTTTTTTATATTTCCTAGGCAACCAGCCACTCCTTGAGTGCAACTAACCTGCTTCTTCTAAAGCTACTAGTGTAGGAGGTATGAATTTTCAAATATTTAATATTGATATTGTTATAACTTCTAACTATTTTGGTTACAAACTTGGGATTTTGGAAATAAACTTTATTCATTTGGGCTAATGAAATGATATGCTGATGAAAACACCACTTCCTGTTTTTCCGGAAATTGAGAACATTCCTCGTATTGCTGGTATAACATACACATATTCTTACTTTATTTGAACGGGAGCGAAATTTGCTTTAAAATGATATGGAACGGTCCATAGTTATCTTGAAAGATAAGCGAGATATCTATTTTTAACTTTCAACCTACATATACATATGTAGGTATAGAAGGTAGTGCAATCGACTTTTTTTTGCTAAATTGTCTTATTAGACAATTTTACAACTTTTGGTCAAGTTTCGTCAAGATCGGCAATGATGTCTGGATGTCTCGGAGAAGGGGGGGGGGGGTATTAGGGTCAGTTTTTGGTTTTTATTAAATATTTTTAAAACAGCTGAATAGCTGATATAAAAATACTTCATATAGTTTTTAGTATTGTACAATAAAGTCCTGTAATGCACTAGCATTCACCTAGTTTTTATCTGTCTCGGAAAAATGGCTACGTTAAGAATCTGACGAGTTCTCCAATCTAGCGAGTCGGAAATTTGGAAAAAAAATTATCGAAAAATATTTTTTTTTTGGTTTTTCGTGAAGTTTAAAAAGTAGGGATGACGTAATAAAAAATAAAAACTATATTCCAAAAGAGACGTTAATTTTAGGTAAAAAAATTTTCTTAAATGTGATAGTTTAGCTTCAAAAAATTGTTGAAACCAAGTTCTCTAGCGCGCAGGAAATAGGTGCGCCTAGCCATAATTTGCATTTGACGCGCTGAATAATCTGCTATTTCTCCGCCAAAACTCGCGCAATTTCGTAAAATCAAAACGCGTTAGAAAGATAAAAGCCTGAGCTCTCTGGTGTGCATAGTTCCATGACACTACAACATGATCTTGACTTTGAAATTTGCATTAATATGATCAAAACTCCGAAAAAAATCAACTTCTTAAATAAATAATTTAGTAAATGATGAAAACGATTGAAACTTATCTTCTTTTTGCAAAGAATAATCGACTAATATGTTAGACGACTATGTTTATTCCCCCATATTGATTTAAAAACACAGAAATTTAGAAGAGTTCAGTAAAAAATTAGATCAAAGTACTCGAATCTCGAGAAAGAAATTACACATTTCCATAAAATATGTTTGCAAGGGAAAAGTACCTACTTTTAGGATATATGAGCATGCAATATTATATTTTAACCAATTTTGAGTAATAGTTGATTGAACACGTCATAAGCGAAAATGGATGTTTCCACTGCCATTCGTAGCACAATTCTCTAGATATTCTAAAACTCACGGATTAAAAAGCGACAGTTAAACAAACAATTTTCAATATTGAAATTCTCCATAGAGCTACCTGCATTAAACCCAACTGTTTCTTTTCAAGTAAAAATTTAATAGGCGAAACGCCGAATCTCTCACTTCAATTAATATTAAATCTTTCTAAATTGAAACCGAAATAGAAGACAATGACGACGATGATGTAGCTGAGAATGATAATGAAGAGAAAATACAAATGTTGATAATGAGAACTAGTACAGAGGCCGCATTAACAGTTTTTGATACTTATGTTTACTTTTACACTTACTTATGCAACAAAATGCTAAGAAAACCTTTGCCAAAGAACGTATTATCGTTCTTTCTCATTGCTTCTCACTTAATTTTACTTAAGATACATTTATTATTAATAAAAGTATACAAAATAAATACGTCCTTTCAAGCCGCCGCTAGAAGCAATTTTCCCGAAAGATTCGAAGATAACTTTTCTCCAAAATTAACGCCAAAAACGGTTTTTGAATTTTATTGTGATATTCCTGACCCGCTAGGGTGCAGAACTTTTCAGAATATCAATTTACACATTTTTCCAAACCTATAAAAGAAAATCAATACAATACAATGACTGGGCTACTATCGAATGAGACTACTATCATATATAAATACGAAGTGAGTGAAGCAGACGTTAAGGCAAAATTATTTAGAGAACTATTAACGTAGAGTCTCGCACTAAGTACCCTCTCCGACCTACCGGAGAGGTGGAAACGAAACGAAATACATCTCTCCCAACGAAATCAGACCTAACGTTCCCGAGATAGCGGGAATGCTCCACGTTCGCCATTAAATTTCGAAGGCGTGTACTCTTTTATTTACCGTTCGATTCCTGAGATAATCGATACCTCACTTGCCGCCGGTGCCTACCACCTCTCCTGTCCTCCGACCTTTCGTTCCAAAGACATTTCATACAGACGTAGCGTACCCTAAACGTTTTTGGCATCCACGCATTCCCTCCTTTTACAAGCCTAATTTGGTCCGGATTGATCAAGTCACAAATTTGCCCCTCCCGGCGTCGCGGTCGAAAACCGTATTTGCAGCCCCTGCTTCCCCGCCTCACTCCGCATACTGAATTTGACAAAAATATGTCGTGTCGTTTGGGCGTTATGATACCCGCGATGCCATTTTCGTACAAGTCGTCATTAGATTCTGTCGTGATCCAAGCGGTCATTAGTCACACCTGCCGAATGTAGTGGAAAAGTTTAGCCGTTTTCGAGTTATGGTGGCGACCGACAGTCGGAACAGTTGGCCGGCTCCGGCTCTGCTCCACTACCTAGTAACTCAAAAATTATTAAAGATAGCCATATGGTATTCATACAAAGTAAATTTGAAGAAGTAATCGAAACATGTAATAATATACAGCAGGTTCCTTGCACAATAAGCTTTGATAAAATACAAATGACCAGAATGATGATAACTATTGAACGGAATCGGATCTGTATAGATTAAATATTCCAGTAATATTAATTAGAGAACATAGTTCTCTCTCTTTGCAAAATACTAATCCTGGCCAAATTTGAACTCAATAAATTGTTTAGAAACAAATTAAAAATACCCAAAAAACTTGGCTTACAGCGGAACATCCCCCAAAACTGGTCTGTTTTGTTCTAATCGTCGTCAAATTTCAACTCAATTGGTCCGCTTTTAGGAAATGATTTCCTGTCCCAAAATACAAATTCTAAACAAATTTTAACTTGATGGCTTCAAAAATAAAATGAAAAATATCAAAAATGAGGGTTTATCTGTGTGGAAGTCGCCCATAGTGGTAGTATTTTTACCAAACACAACAGAGTTTTCCCTGATCAAAGCATACATTCCGCAATCATTTCAACTCAATTAAGATTTAACTCCTAACGGATGGCCTTACGTAAAAAAATGTTTTACTTTTTAGAATCATACAAGAAGAAACGTGAAACAAATAGAAGACCAAATATTATCCAATCACAATACCATTTTTCATATATAGGATACATGCAAACGGTACAAGGAATTCATCAGCTGTGCAGTGCAGAAAATTCTCCGAACACAATTTTTCTAATAAACATTCTTCGATCAGAATTACTTCGATATTACTGACACGTTCTAATCTCTCTCTTTTTAAAATCTCTCACGAGTTTAAACTATTTATATTTAGTCTATACAAAAAGTGCCAAAGGCGGCTAAAAAAGCTTTTACTTCAATAATACAAGAAAATCGTACCATAAACGTTTTCTCGTACTCTTCCATTGCCGCCGTAATTTGGACCAATACGATAAAAACGCATCTCACCAAACAGTTTCTTAATGAACATATTAGTTAAATTTTTTTTATTTTTTCTTGGTTCAATATTTATACTTTCATTATTTTCCTTTATTATTAAAATACTGCTTCTAGCGCCCTCAGATTGATGTTGTCACGATGAAAAGCAAAATAAATAAATTAAAATAGTGATTTACACATTGTTCAAAAGTAATGTTATTTACTATGGTAAATCTGGATTCTCTTAAAAAATATGATCGGTTGTACATTCAATTATCACTACTTCAAGTCCATTAAACCATTAAGAAAAAAAAATTTTCCAAAGTGTGATATGAAAATGAAATGTTTCACGATTATTATTCATAATAAAAATATCCAGCACGGGATGGGAAAATCGCGTAATTATATCCATTTTAACAAGCAAAATACACCCACGTACCACACAAAATTAAAAAACACCGAACGCGTTTCGATAGCTACGCTATCATCATCAGCGGTCGACTAGCGTAGCTATCGAAACGCGTTAGGTGTTTTTTAATTTTGTGTGGTACGTGAGTGTATTTTGTTTGTTACAAATCCTGCCACAGTTCCAGTGTTCCAGATTTTTCTATATAGATTTTACAATATTTATGTTTTAACCGCAATTACAGTTGTTCTAAATAAATTTAAACGTTATGACGTAACGTAAGAAAAATTGGTATTTTTTAATAATTTTTTATCCATGCTAACATTTGCAATTGTTATTTCAACATTATTTAAATATATGCATTGTCACCGCATTTTGCATTTACTCTTCTAAATTTTAATAAATTCAGTGGACCCCGAGTTTAGAGTTGGGTAAAGAATAATAAAAAAAAATTAATTTCAAATAAAAATATTACCTATTTCTGCAAATGTCTGCCACCTTCATAACTATGATAAACTTAACAAAGCTATTAAAGATTCCCATATTTTTTAAAAACTGATGACAAAGAAAAATCATAATTGTATATACCGCATACGGTAAGGCTAAAACTGAAAGTGGAATCCAAAAAGTACACACTGTAAGGGGATTCAATTTGAAATATGCAACTCGGTACATCATTCGATATAACCACAAATATTTTCATTGAACTAAAATACTTAGCTTTTTTCAGTTTTTAATGGTGTGTTTTGTATTTATGTTTTACACAAATCTGTACGTTTCGATAACACAGTTACGTCCTCAGTCGTAGTAAAATATTTTTAAGTTAAACATTTTGAAAAGAAAATGTCAGTGTGTAGACAAACGTTAAGTCACCGGTGCGACTCATTCGTCGCTTGATGTAATAGTAGTCTCAGAACAACGAATCAAAACAACAAAATAAGATTTATTCTCAAAAAAAAACCAAACAATATAAAAAAGTGAAATATAAACAATTTATAATACGTGCTCAAACTGCGCCCCATTAACCTCCAAGCATTTAGTAAGTCTATTTTTGACTGATAATATGGAATTCTCATTTTGCTCAATCTCTGGAAACCCCTTGTTAATCTTATTTTCAAGCTCTTCGATGGTATTAATAACATCTCCACCATAGACATTTTCTTTTATTGAACCTTCAGTGAACAAAACATTTAAGCTAAATTTAAAAGACTTCTTTTATTGTGCCTCAAAGAAAGAAATCTAAAGGCGTCACATTTGCCGTATCCATCGATCCTCGAATATACAACGTGCCCAAGATAAGGATGGACGGTAAGTAATTTAGGGCATGTTCACATGTAGTTTGCAAAAGTTCATTATTGTTTATCGTTTCCGGGATTTAAAACAAAATGCGATTTTTCGGTTTTTCTTTTTTCGTAATTCCTTCATTTATTTTAAAAGATTTTTTAAAACCAGAGGTACTTCTTCATTTTCACTTTTTGAATTCTATTAGATGGCTTTTCAAATTTTTTTATTCGACGTTTCGTCTCTGAGAAACCATCTTCAACCTTATTTTTTTATATTGCCGCAACCAACGAAACACCCTGTACTCGATAGTATTTTTTTATTACGAATTTGGCCATGTATTACATTTATGGTTTTGAAGCTGAAAAATTCGGATTTTCAATTTTACATTTTTCATATGATATCAGTTAAAATTAGAAGGCTTTGCTAAAATAACACTTGTTTAACATGTTGTTGAAAACTGTTTAACTTAGTTTTATTGCGCTGAGATCATTATTGTTATTAGAATTGTACGTATTTTAAGTTATTTTTATTCCCTTTTGTTTAGTTGATTTATAATTATAATTAGTCAATAAGCGTGTCCATGGAAAGACGAAATTTTACCATTTCGATATGGTGACATGCTACATCTTGTCCCACAGAAATGGTGTAGTTACTGAGCTGATGTATTTGGATAAATATGCTGAACGAAGGCAACCTGGTAAATCCATTTTAGACGTTTGGAATCTAATTTAAAAGAATTTGGTTCATTTACAAAACCTGTTCTATCCCGTCAAAAACAATCTGATGACAAAAAAGCTAATACCGTTTTACAAGCCGTTTTTGAGAACCCAAAATATCGACAAGACAAATTGAACATCGTACTGGTACAGCACAATTGATTTTAAATATGAATAAGTTTCGTCCATATAAATTTCGAGTTCTTCATGGTCTTAGACCAGCTGATCAGGACGATCTAAATTTTCCTTTTAAATAATTTGGTCTGATGAAAGCATGATAACCAACAATGGAATTTTCAACCGACGTAAAAAAACGTTAAGAATCAAGACATCAACATAGATTTGGATTTAATATGTGGATGGGCATTTTGGGATGAAAAATAATAGGACCTTTTATTTACCACAATTTAAATTCCGAACGATATCTGAACTTGCAAAGGGCTGATTTGAAAAATTTTGAAAATGTCTTGTTAACAACTGTTGGTTTCAACAAGATGGTGCCCCAGCACATAACTCAAGAAATGTACAGGACTATCTGTCATTGCGATTTACAGGAAAATTGATTGGAACTTACAGTGAGATAGCTTGGCCAGCCCGATCACCCGATTTAAATCAGTTGGATTTTTGCTGTGGGGTTACCTGAATAACCAAGTGTATGATGGGAGGTTTGAAAATGAAGAGCAGTTGTTATTATCGGTTATGACAGCACTTGAACCAATTTCGCCAGAAATGCTAGACCGTATTTTAAATTTTTCAGTAAAGAGAACTTACCTGTATCTAGAAAATAACAGCAACCTATTTGAACAGTCATTGTAATTATTCAACTTTAATTAAATCGGTTTAAAAGATTGGAGATGTTACATTCGTACATAAAAAAATATTATCAAATACTAATATTAATCCGAATTTTTCTTAAAAATTAGCTTCAAAACCATGGTTAAATTCGTAATACAGGGCGTTTCGTTGATTGCGGCGATATAAAAAAATAAATTCGATGATGGTTTCTCGGAGACGAAACGCCGAATAAAAAATTTTAAAACGCCATATAATAAAATTCAAAAAGTGACAACGAAACTTTTGGTTTTTAAAAATATTTTAAAATAAGGGAAAGAATTACGAAAAAAAAAACCAAAAATCGCATTTTGTTTTACATCTCGGAAAGGATAAACAATAATGATCTTTTACAAATTACATGTGAACATGCCCTAAATTATAGAACTTTTCTCTAATTTAACCAGCTTCGTATCTCATGCCGTTTCCAAGATCCCCATGCTGTTCATTCTTATCTGTTGTATTTGTGAATGTTTCAAAAACAATACGCGTGCAATGAGCGGCGCACGATGCAATCGATAGCTATGTTTTTAAACTTAGAATCGGCTGCGTTTAGGGATAGGGTCATGTTAGCAAAAGTTGTAGATTTTTTAATGATGAACACGATGCCGTTGAGAAAATTGGCTGATTCCATTTAAAATAAGCAAGTTATGGACGTTTACAATTAGAGCCTCTTAGTTTCATAAAAGTACGATTCCGAAATTCGCAGGAAAAGGTAAATTTCAGACGAAGGTCACTTTACATAAAGTGGCCTTAAAGTTAAACAAGGAATCCGAAAATGGCAAAAAAAGGGGAGGGGAGTCCATGTATTGGTAGTTACCTCCAGTGCCCCAAAGTTGAAATTATTTTCCAAAGATCGGTAAAGATTTATGTAATATTTTTCAGATTTGTATATCTGGTTCTCCAGATACCTCTAATGATGTATACTAATTTAGAAGGCTATGTGCAGATGCTACTCAATGTTCGTCTTTGTAAGATAAGCTCTAAATGGGGTTTAACAACACAGGTAACGTGGCTTTCAGTGCAGAAATATAATTGGGGTTTGAGGGAAAAATAAATCTTTTAATTTGGTACCCATAGCGCAATCTAATAATACTTTGGTTAAGGGGGTTCAAAATGTATCCGTCATCAGACGTAAAAACTTTTGATTATTCGTTTATTATAAGTTTTGTTATGAACGAATAAGTTCAAAGGTAAATATGTAATTAAAAATTATTATTAGTTTTATTAAATACATAAATAAAAAGTTTACCTCGAGTAGGATTTCAACCTACGACCTGTACTTTGCTAGAGTACCGCGCTAATCAACTGCGCCATCAAGGTTGAAGCCTCAATCGATGCAAATTTTGTCTTTATGTATGTAAATTCTAAATATAATGAGATTACAATCAAATTACTTATATTAATGGAATGTGAGCCTGCAATATCGCAAGGATTCACTCACACCAAAGCAACTTGACTAATATTAATTTATTATAAGTTTTGTTATGAACGAATAAGTTCAAAGGTAAATATGTAATTAAAAATTATTATTAATTTTATTAAATGCATAAATAAAAAGTTTACCTCGAGTAGGATTTCAACCTACGACCTGTACTTTGCTAGAGTACCGCGCTAACCATCTGCGCCATCGATATTCAAGCCCCAATCGATGCAAATTTTGTCTTTATGTATGTAAATTCTAAATATAATGAGATTACAATCAAATTACTTATATTAATGGAATGTGAGCCTGCAATATCGCAAGGATTCACACACACCAAAGCAACTTGACTAATATTAATTTATTATAAGTTTTGTTATGAACGATTAAGTTCAAAGGTAAATATGTAATTAAAAATTATTATTAATTTTATTAAATACATAAATAAAAAGTTTACCTCGAGTAGGATTTCAACCTACGACCTATACTTTGCTAGAGTATCGCGCTAACCATCTGCTCCATCGAGATTCAATCTATTTAGGCTTTACATCAGTTCTACATACATAAAGACAAAATTTGTATCGATTGGGGCTTGAAGCTCGATGGCGCAGTGCAGTGGTTAGCGCGGTACACTAGCAAAGTACAGGTCGTAGGTTCAAATCCTACTCGAGGTAAACTTTTTATTTATGTATTTAATAAAATTAATAATAATTTTTGATTATTGGATTTACAAATGTACATCTCGCTATCTGTAATTGAATCGACGCGACGTACAGCTACCCTACATGCTACCATACATTGCAGCATTATTATTAGAATCTAATAAATAATATAAAATATATTAGGTTATTTTCCTACACTCATTGTAAATGTTTCTTTAATTAAGCACCAATGTTGTTACTATCCCATCATGTTTTAAATAAAACTGCAAAACCCTTTTTTGAGGACACGGTTATCAACTTATTAAATAACTCATTTCAATGAACTATTAATCTAGTTACGAATGAAATAATTTATTAATTCCCATTGCCTTAGCAATCGATACTGAAGACTCACAATCGAAAAGAAGACCTAAAACAATTAAAAGTAACGTTTACGGGAGGTAGATGCTCCTCATTGATGTACACCATATGTTACCGTCTACGCAGTGAAAAATATAACATAGTTATTTTTTATAAATATTATTACTGATCGGATAATTTGAGATTCGCCTCATATTAACACTGCATGATACTACAAATAGAAGCAGAGTTCAACATCGAGTTTAACAAGGCTGAAAACATAAATACCACCGCATAAAGTCTGTAAAACATTAACATGACGTTAATCTTTAATTTGTTTTATTCAATTTCCAATAATAATTACCATTTAATTCATACAAATGCACTGTAAATGTATCTTACTCTTAATTAAGATTATTCTACTGCAGTTGTAAGGCTTTAGTTTACTTATACAGACGTGCTATAAGAATTCGTAAAGACTGGTTAATTTATGACGAACATACCACAAAAAATAACCTAACACTCAAATATATGTGTCAAAAATATGTGATGGACGTAAGGAATTCACCTTATCTAGTAATTTGGAATTCTCGATATTTAAATTTTAATATTACGGCTGAAATTTAATATTTGATATTTAATAGAAGCTGCCTGAACTATTGAGCACACCTGTCCGTTTCTGCATTTGCAACGCTAAAAGAATTTTTTTAATACTAACCTGAGAAATCGCCATTATTTACCCCATTCCTTTAAGGTCCCTAGGTAAATAATGACAATAAAAAAAAACACCTAGGTAAATAATGATTTTATTTATTTTTAATGAATGGAACAAAACATATGAGAAAGGTCGTTGTCGATGACTCTTCCCTTTTCCTCTTATCTTCTATTGATTTATGAAATATATAAAAGCGAAAGTCTGTGAAATTATTATATTTACAATGTCTACAAACTTTTAGCAATATTTTTTCGTTGAAATATCGTGTACTAACAATGATATTTTCATAAAAACAAAACATTATAGGTTAATAATGAATTATGTCATTTTGTCAGTTTTACTTTGTCTGTCAGTTTGACAAATAATGCCCAGTCTACCTGATATTTTTAAAATGGATAGAAAATAATACAATAATATTCAAAATCTAATTAAATCAAATGCCAATTTTAACAGTTTTATCCTCCAGTAGTAACAAAAATTCTATATACACCTCGGTTGAAAACGCCATCATAAACCTCGCACATTAGAGACTGCAAAACCTGGTCAAGGACCCGTTCTTCATTATCGTTCTTCGACGACCTGAAGAACCCTTGCGCTGACACAACACACTACCAGTGCAACGAAATTTCTCATCAATTGCTAACATTACGCTTTTATTGGGTGCATCTGTATTAAATTGCTCCAGATATTTTTCAAAATCTTGTTTTAAACTTGGGCCATTGCGCCGCCCACTTCCGTATGAACGAAGATAATGCTCTACTATAAATACCTTTTGCTCAGTTGTCAGAACCGTTTTCAGAACGATTTTAACACGAGCGTAATATTATTATGACAGTTAATAAACAAATAGACATCGCCCAAGCCATTCCATGGCCTTTCATATTTCACTACTGTTTATTTTGGCGAATACCGTATAAATTAGTACAATCTTCAAATGAATAATCTAAAAATTGAAACGGGAGCAATCAAAAATTTTCCTTCAAATTCATGCTCGTTCATTGACTAATATTTAAATGTTACGTCATCAATTAATATAAAGATGAGTTTCAAACTTAACGCCACACTTCCAGTGTTCGAGTCGAGTACAGTGATCTACAACGATTTATCGCGTTCGTATATAAATTCGAACTCACCGTCTACGTTATCCTACCAATGTCGTTCTATCGATGTTGAATAGAGAACAGTTGGAGTTAGTATACAGATTCCTAGTCAAGCAGCCGAGTGACCTAAAGTTGGAATCACCACCGTCGTCGTTGTTAGCCAGCAATTAATCACCAGCGCGCGGGATTCCTTCGCTGCTAAACCTGCCATGGCTTCCGTCAAGCAGACGATAACCAAAAACAGAACAGAGAAGATTGAAAGACAAGAGTTATTCCGACTATCGCATCCAAAGCAACCGCGTCAATAACGTAGCAGACAAGTCCACGACAAACCAGAGAGTTTCGACTCCAAAAAAATAAACCCAATAAACGCCATAATCCTTCGACAGGAGAACTAGGTTACCTCCCACCTACACCATCGAGGGATCGGTTTCACCCGTGCCAAGGCTATCACTGAGAAATACAGCCTGCCTCACCAAGTGAGGCGATAAATGGATCGCTATGGTATTCCGCAACATATCTCAGGTAACGAGTCAGAGTACGTTTAAAGTAGTTCCATGGGGATACCTACAGAAATTTCCGAGGACGACGTGTGCTCTGAACTACATCAGCGCGGCATTAATCCTATTTACATCGTTTCAGGATGAAGAAGTAAGGACGTACAATCCCGTTTGTGCTGGCAAGCGAAGAAGGCCTAAGAAAAATTCGGCAGATGGAATGCGTGGCTCGGTTTCGAATCACCAAAGATTCTCTGGCAGACAATAAGTTACTACAGGACGGTAGCACCCTGTTAGGTGTGCAGGAGTCCACCACTTCAGTGAATGCACTAAACCCCGTACTGACTTGGTTAAGAGTGTAAAGTATGGAGGGAACTTCACGAAGTGCCTGAAATTTCTACGTCTCTCACAGCGGACGAAGTTCGACGTACCATCAGAACAAATAAAGAGGATACCGCCACCAGAGGAACCCTTTATATATGAATATATACCAATACATGGGAATATTTTGGAATAACTGGGACCACTTGGGATTACTTCTGCTCAATGCGAAATACTATGGGAATATTCGTAGGAGCGTATGTTATTATTTCTCAAACCCGTTGATTGACTGCTGTTTAAACTTGTAGCTTATGTCATTATCTAGATTTTCTAGAAATTTAATATCCATACCTTTATGGTACCATGGCTCCTTTTGTAGAAAAGCTTAATGTTCTAATTTAGTGTTACGGCCCCTAACGGCCATCCTACAAACTTGAAAATTATATCCAGCTTTTTCTCATGTTCAGTTTTATTCTGATTTCTCCCACTTCTGCATAAATGTTATCTTCAGTTACTAATGAGGACATTAATCGAGTTCAACCATTAAACCTTGTGGACATGGCATGGTTTCATTGTGAAATAAATGAACATAGAGGTGCTCATTGAATCAAAATATTGTATTGAATAGTAATCATTACAATATGGTGTGTTTACATAATGATAGTTATAAATGCCATATCACCTTTCCAAATTCTATACCCTCTTTTTACTAGTTTGATGGGTAGATAGGCATTGTTTGAAAGCAATTAGGCCTTTGAATTTCACAATTGTTTGGTCAAACGTCTGTTCCATTGATAAACCATAATATAGTTGATCATTTTCTCGTAATTTACTTATAAAATGTCTAATTTTGTACAATTTATCATAGTAGTGGTAACCCTTTGACGGCATAAAATAATTACCGTTCAAATGAAGATAAGATTAATCCATTCAGGCTCATGATATTAGACACATATTCATCCCTCGACTGAGGATATTTTGACCAAGAGTCTATAACTGGGTATCTGTATCATACCCATAAGCATATTGATTCCTAAGAAGTCTTTCATCTTGTCAACATTTGTAGGTGTAAAATTATCTCCGTTTTGGATCTGGGAAATTTCTCGGTCCATCAACTTCCTTGAAGCTATTTACATTCTCATGAAATTGATTTTTTATCCATTTATCAAGTGCCTAACTTGCAAAAGACTGCGAAGGGCAAATCACATAGGTCGGTTAACCCATCATTCTCAATCTCCGACATTAAGTTTTTCTTGTTTTCACTCGCAATTATCTCAGCTGCAACATCGCTTCCAGGAAGTTCTGGAATTTCTATTACATTTACATCAGTTAGAACTTGCTGTACGAAATTTTCGTCTTCTGAATCAGACATTTCTGGAAATTCTACTTCTGACTCACCCTCAGATGGAATTTCATCTGAAGAAGTAAGTTTATTCAAGAAATAAAGGATCTACGACCTTTCGCCCCGGCCGTTTCGTCGCGAGCCCATTTGCGGCGGGAGATCTTTTTTCTTTGTAACACGAAAAGTTTATATTCGAAGATAAATAACATTTAGCGATAAAAAATACAAAAGGACAATAATTCACTTTCTCCTAGTAATTAGTGAATGGCGCCCTTAATTCTGTTTGTTACTCAAGAAAAACATTCCGTTTATTCTAATCCAATAATGACGATGTTATGCTAATCTCAACTTTCTGATTTGTAAATAAGGCTCTTAATGATAATTCATATATTTGCAACACTTGTAGTGTAATTCACTAGAAAATGGAGCAAGTCATCGTTGAATCTAAACGTGGCAAGCATAAATTTGCGGATGGCGGTTTTCTATACGTTTAGTCCATTAATGGGTCAGTGCAATTTTGCAGGTGTGAAGGAAGAAGCGAGTGTAAAACCAGAATTCACGTTAAGAATGGCAACGGCAGAACAAATTAAACTTTCATTTCCATACAGCTAATCCGGCAAAAATTGAAACCGTGGAGCGGATTATCGCTATGAAGCGAAGGACCGAAGAAACAATGCAATCGACATCGCAGATTATAAATAACTGCACCAAGAACGCCAGCGCAGCTTGCCAAGGGGCTCTGCCAACTAAATCTGCTTTGCCTAATAAGAAGAAAAAGGACTCCGAATCCATTAAACTTGCAAAATTTGTAAATTGAAAAATACAGGAAACAAGGCGTGTCAGAAAATTTCCTTTTGTACAACAGCGGGCCAAATGAACATAGAACTTTAATTTTTGGATGACAAAGTAACCTGAACTTGTGTAAAGCCTGTACCGCGTTGTTTGTGGATGCACCTTTAAGATTTCTCCCGACTTATTTACGCAAGTATATACCATTTCTGGATTGAAACATGGTGGCGTTCATCCCATTATTTACGTCCGTCTTCCCAATAAGAGAAAAACAAAATATGATAGACTTTTCCAACTATTTCAAACACTGATGCCTGGTCTGGAGCCACACAGCATACGCTATCAGAACATTTTCCTACTGCACAGATTCATGGCTGTTTTTTCCATTTGGCCCAGAACCTCAAAAAACATAGATCCACAGAACTTCAAAATTCCTACAATAACGACGCTGCACTTGCATTTCAAGTCCGAATAATTACCTGTCTGGACTTTGTTTCTATTGATGATTTGGAGAAAACTGTTGATGAATTGTCACGTGCGTTGCCAGAAGAACTGTAACCTAATTTGGATTGATTCGAGGATAACTACATTGGTAGGAGACATCACCGAGGAAATATACGTCGCCAACCTTTGTTTCAAGCTCCAAGGTGAAGATCGGACAAACAACAATGCTGAAGCGGCCCATACACGACTACCAGTAGAACTTGTAATGGCAAACCCCACAATTTGGGCATTCGTCCATAGTCTTAGAAGAGTGCAACACGGAAGAGATTTGCATGATGAACATCTTGTGGCAGCGCGAAACTCACCGTTGAAACTAAAGAAATACAGAGATGCAGACGATAGAATTCCACGCACGCTTCTATAAGATATCAACAATACAGTTTAACCATTTTCATTCGTATTTAATAATGTTTTGACTTAGTTTGCGTTATATTAAAAATCTTTATAATAAAAAGTTATGTAAAATTTAATTTTCTTTAAAAAATAGGTCTACATATTTTCTTATAAAATTAATTTTTATTCAAATATTGAAAAAAATGCACTTAAATTATACCTTAGGAATTTGTTGCCGATAAATTACTCGTCGTGTCAAAAAATTGCATACAACATAATTAATCGATATGTTTAAAGTCTATATCTAGGTATTTTTATATCTTTGAAATATGCAGTTGTTTTAGAAATATTTGATAAAAACCAAAAACTGCCCCTAACAATCCCCCCCCCCTTCGCCGGATTTCTCCCAAAATCAGCTCCAAGCAAAATGAAAACAAGCTTAAATACAAAATTTTAAGTACGTGGGTGTTGTCGTTCTGGAGTTATCGTGGATAGGAAAAAAAAGGGTCACGTATTTCATTCGCTCCCCAAGAGGGAGGGCGGGTTGCTCGCGCTTTCTGAGCTCCTTCAGCCACAATCATGGATTCCCAGCATACATACATACATTACGTATATATGCATGATGGGATTAAGGATGAGTGTGGTCAGGATGGGATCGGAAGGAACGGAGTTAGGGTTCTGAGGGGGACAATACTACCCCAGCATTCACCTAAGTAGCCGCACATGGTGTGCAAATACGCAGTGATCATGCCACTTCATGTATATAAGGAAAACCCTCTGAAAAAACTCATACAAGGTAGACGGTAACGGGAATCAAACCCATTACCTCCCGAATGCTAAGCAGATCGTGTCACCACTGCTCTACCAGCTCGGTTATCGTGGATACGAACATACATCCACACAGACATACACACACACACACACACACACACACACACATATTCAGACATCATGCCGATTGGCGAAACTTGGCCAAAAGTTGTAAAACGAGCTAATAAGTCAATTTAGCGGTAGTGAAAAAGTCGTTTGCGTAACCTTCCATACCTACATATGTATATGTAAGTTGGAAGGTAAAATTCAGCGTTCTGTCAAAACCCTCCTTAAAAAGTTTCAAACGCATTTGCCCCAAACATTTTCCTATGTAGCCTATATTTATAATTAACTTCACCCTGTATAGTAATAAAAAATATTGAAAAAGAAAAATATGTATAATAAGAAAACATTAGAAAGAAAAAAACAATGGATGCTAGTTCCGACTTTTAAACAAGCCAGACCTACACCTGGATAAAATGTGACGGAAGATCAAGTTCTGTTATCCTTTGTAAGTAATGTCGCTTAAACAACAAATTTTTATCTTTTCAAATAAACTATTTGCGTTTTACAAATAAAGTTTTTCGCGGCGAAACGGGTTTCACGACGAAAAGGGTTCGCTGCGAAACCTCCCATGTCCAGAAATACGTATCCCTATCCTTACTCCAGTGATGCTATCTTTGTTTTTGCTAGATGGTATATCATAGTGGTTTCATAGTGAAACCACAACAATATTTTGATAAAAGTTAAGTAAAACTAATTAATTTTCTAAAATGTTCAAGCCTGTTACATTACAAACAAGCAAATAATTCAGTACTCACTGACAAATTCTTACAAACGTAGAAATTCAACAGATACAAAAGATAACTTCTCATACACTTGACACAAGTTGGTATTTCCAACTGTTGCGTGACAGCAAGGACTTCTCTCTCAATGTTGTGGCTACTAGATAACAGAGTGCGCTTATAATCAAAGTGGTTAGTTACTCTTCAAAACCACTGAGTCAAAAGGCAACACTGATATGGTGGTTGAAACTGAAACCACTGTGTCAGAAAGGGTTAAATGGAGATAAATTTGTATCATTATGGTACTAAAGTAAGAACTTACAAGAAATTACAAACTGTAGTTAAAATTAAGCAATAAAAGCTGGAATAAAAGGACTACATTACATTTTGTAAGCGTTTGTAAGCATGTTTCACTTTCAAATACATATTCCAAACAAATTTTCCATCAATTCGTATTATTTACATTAAATATCCTTATCATGATACTTATATCTAATTAAATTCTCCATAATTAGGAATTCAATTAGTAGGTCATAAGGTATAATTAGATACAGCTCATTATGTAAGGTATTAAAGATTACCTTTCATACACAAGGTTATTTATGTAATAATTTTCTGAAGTCAAAAATACTTCCAGCAAGATAAAAAAAGAGGCAAGTTTAAATGGTAACAGGAATTAATGTGATAAGAAACAGGTTTCATAATTGCAAAAACACAGTCACACCAATAATATAAAAAAATTAGCAATGAGTTATTTATTTAATACTAGGTGACCCAGAGAACTTCGTACCGCCTTAGAAAAAAATAATTTGTCCAAGTTCGTAATTGTCAAAAAGGGAAATTAATGTTGCAACTAAAATTATAAAGAGAAAACATTTTTTTATTTATTTTGAACGCACCCTGTTTGAAAAGTATTTTTTTTTATATTTTCCTTGCAATATCTTTATATTTTCTCACCTTTTAAACCTTCCTTAGACTTCTACAAATATTTCAAAACCAAAATTAGCCAAATCTGTCCAGCCGTTCTCGAGTTTTAGTGAGACTAACAAAAGTCAATTTATTTTTATATATATAGATTTAGGACTATGATTACAAAATCGTGATACAATCACATGTTCATTTACTAGAACAAAACCACATCCTAGCTATAAAATTATAATTTTCAAATTTGAAACGTCAACCTACTGTTTTCATAAATAATAAGTAGCACTGAAAACTCTCTCATTATTTTTTGCTTGAAATAGTCACCATTGACAAACTTATGATAATACCACTCATTGAAGATAACAAATGGGTTAATTACCATAAACAAATGATTAAGCTTTTCTTTTTTCACATTTAATTACATCGTGATATAACTATTATTTATTCTTAATACTTACTGTAATCATTAATGCAAGCGGGCCTCCATATATCACAAAAACAAAAAAGGAGATCATAATAAAACTAAAGACTCCCCTAACAATCCAATTACGCCAACGATCTGGTAAATCTTTTACCAATGTTTCCAATATAGAAGGGGCTTTATTTGTACCACTAGGAATAGTGGAGGATAAATCTGTGGTAGGAGGTTGATCAAGGAGCTTGTCATCTTCACTGTCGATCTAAATAAAAAGATAATAGTTAACAATAACTATTGATTTGTAATGAGGGAAAATTTCAGGTAAATGTTTTAAAAGAAGCCCCACTACAAGTAATTCATTTTGACATAATCTAATTTCTTAATTTGGAATTTAAATATAAATATTAATTAACTTACATGATCACTTTCATTTAATTCAGTATTCTTTTCATCACCTTCACCTTCACGTCTTTTTCTTAATTCGGACATACTTATACTTGGTTGACTATTCAACTTTACACCAAGTTCCTTTTAGTTCATATTTGTAAACAATACCTTAATGTCAATACATAATTAACTATAATCGATAAATTGTCAAAAGGCTTTATCACATTACAGGTTAGGTGCGTCCACTGAAGTTTTGTTGTGATTATCAGCGCACTCTTTGAATGCTATTTTTAATTTTAGTTCAATGTTGCCAGCTCTTCCCTACAAAGTGATACAAGGTGATTATTAATCTTACACCTAAATTACAATAACCAAGCAACTACACATAATAACATAAACAATAAAGATGAAATGCTTTATTAATGTAATTTTGAAATAATTAGTTCGTATTTAGTAAAAGAAACAATTAACTTTAAATTTACGCTAAATATGCGGACTGGTAAAGTTGTGTTGACTGTAAAACTATAATGTCCTACACTCAGAGGGATGTAGCGTACAGCACCTATGCAACAAGAAACCTTACTAATCAAAGAGTTTATAATATATACGGTTCAACTTAACCACCTACTACCGTATTCTGTAGCTTCTTGCATGTATCTTAACTTTAGAACCGAACCGGGAACATAAAGGAATATTATACACCATTGAACTCCGTGAAAAATAGAGAAAAATTTTGTTATGCTACTTGAAGCTCATCATTTACTTTACTGGTTAGGTTAATTAAATACGATATTCTTTCAATGTAATACTGTATAACGAAGTTACTTTTACACCTGCGCCTTTTTTTTATATTTCACCAGATCCTTCTTTGCTTTTCTAAGTTAGAACGGTATTAAAAATATCTGGTGTCGATCAACACTCGAGCTTCCAACCTACAAAGTAAAAACTAAATAAATGAAATAATGCAATTTTTTTAGGATAACTTTTTGCTAGTACGTGTATAACCAAAATAAGAACCTCAACAAAACAACAATGATTTATGTCAACTGGACGTTTAAACCTCCATGTCAGATAAACATGAATAGATATTTGGATGCAAATTTGAAAAAAGATCCAAATCCGCTACGTGTCAAAAATATTGGAAATACAGTTTCTTTATTTTAAATCTTATTTAATTAAACAAATTAGTTTTTAAGTTTTTTTTGGTTTCGATTAAAAAATTTTAGAAAGAAAACTTATGTTAAATTTCATTGTCTCTTAAAAGATCTAGGCATTTCAGCTTAAAACTGATCGTTATTCATACTTAAAATATCTGGTGTGAAACAACACACGACCTACAAAATCGAAATTAAAAGAAATAAAATAATTTTATTCACAATTAGTTTGTAACGTACCGCTTTTCTGACCCTTTAAAAGTTGAGAAGTGAATGATTCTACGGGTTTACTTTAAGCGATTAGTAATAACAAAGAAAGGAGACAGTAATGAGATGAAGCGGTCAGTAATAGATCACTTTCCAACCGGTGGGGGAGCTACTATCGATTTAAACTATCAATGTCAAATTGATAACTTGCCAATTTTAATGACGGGTCACGGGTGTGCAACCATTTGTTCTCACTTGCGTAGATGGTGAGTGAACGCAAGCAATAGGTGGAAACAAACAACACGTTTTCTTTAATAAGCATATTTAATAAGTAAATTATTGATCACAAGTAACGACAAAACCAATAGAAAAATAGTAAGCATAGCATTAAAGTAAAAATTAAAAGTCGCATTGTCACGACCTTCAATATTAAACGAGAGGCCGTGATGAATGTGTTCTAAAATTGTTTTATTTGATCTGTATAATGTTGCTTGTTCTTTAATTGTGAATAAAATCGTATACAAACCTCGGCAAAAGTACCATTCCCCGGTCTCGAGAACTAGTTCACCTCCAGGATTCGCCTCTCGGTGAACTGTACTTCTCTCGACAGGAATGGAACACTTTCCCCCTCGGTATGTAATAGACTAGTGTTTCATACTAATAGTACGTTATAAACGAATCAACCCTTAGTTAACGTAACTGTAAACATGTTCGTAACTCCCTTGGGAGTTATACTAGGCAGTTGTAGATCTATAACTCCCTCTAATGTATTTTGACAAATATTTGCAAACTTGTCAGTGGATATATCCATGGTAACCATGGCCACTTAATTTTTAAACAACGTCCGTTTAATTTTAATAACCAACACAATTTGGTTTTCATATTTCATTTATAATATATTTGTATGAAATAAAGATATTCATTCACTATCACGTGAGGTACGTATGTTAATAACCTCCGGTAACTTACAATCCCTCGGGACTAACGTTCCTCGGGATTGCAATCTGTTGCACTCGGTAATTAATAACTAATAAATAACTATTAATAACATCTTTTTAGGGTAATTATGCAACCTCTTTTATAATAAGTTCATTACGAAATTTAGGAACATTGTAAAAACAAAAACAATAACCTATATCAAAACGGATGCTTAAAACTTCATATCAGATAGAGGTTAATAGACATCTAGACGCTAACTTAAACTAGGTGAATGCTAGTGCATTACAGAGTTTTCTTGCAAAATACTCGAAAATGTATGTTGTATTTTTATATCTTTGAAATATTCAACTGTTTTAGAAATATTTGATAAAAACCAAAATCTGACTCTCCGAGGCATCCAGTTATTATGGCCGATCTTAACGAAACTTGGCCTAAAGTCGATATAGCGATAGTACACAACCTTTTATACCTATATATATATATATATATATATATATATATATATATATATATAGAAAATTAAAAATGGACATCTTGCTTATCTTTTAAGATAACTGTGGACTGTTTTATATCAGCGCAAATGAACAAAGTTTATTCTCAAAATCCCAAGTTTGTAACCACAATAGTTAGAGAGTTATAACAATATCAATATTAAATATTTGAAAATTCATGTCTCCTATACCAGTACCTTTAAAAGAAGTAGGTTCGTTGCATTTGTAAGAGTGGCTGGTTGCCTAGATAATATAAAATGTATATTTCTACAAATAAAATGTATGTGTGACTGTAACTGCGGTCATGTTCAATTTTGAAAATTTAAAAAAATATAATTTAGTGTGAGTTATTGATGACCTGAATTTCAATCTTCTATGTTACAAGTGGAAAATTTTACCCCAAAACAACACCCTTATTTTCACCCCCTGTATACCTATTGAGTTTAACGGTTATTTTGTCAACATAATTGTCTCGTAGGCCTTCATTCCATATTTCATCAAAATCGTGCGTATAGTTTCGTCTGGCGAGTTACCACAGATACACAGACAGACATTTGGAAAAATTTTCTAAAATTTTTTTGGGGTTCGGGATTCGTAAAACATCAATATAACGTAAATTATTTTTTTCGATTTTTTTCGACCGCAACAGTTTCTTGTTTAGCAAGAAAGTAAAACTTAAAAGAAATGAAATAATTTTAATTATATTTACAGCAGTTTTAGAAATATTTGATAAAATCCGAAAACTGTCCCAAGTAAAACCCCCCTCTCTGCCGCTGGATTTCTCCCAAATTCTAATTAGCTCCAAACGAAATGAAAACAAGCGTAAATACAGAATTTTATGTACGTAGGTGTTTTCGTTCTGAAGCTATCGTGAATACTAACCTACATCCACAACACACACACACACACACACACACACACACACACACACACACACACACACACACACACACACACACACTCAGACACACATATGCACACTCAACACAGACACGCAGACACTCAGACACACAAACACATAGACATACAGACACACAGACACCCACACACCGACACACGGACATACGGACACACCGACACACCGACACACAGACACACAGACGCACAGACGCGCAGACGCACAGACGCACAGACACACAGACGCACAGACACACAGACACACAGACACACAGACACACAGACACACAGACACACAGACACACAGACACACAGACACACACACACACACAGACACACAGACACACAGACACACAGACACACAGACATACAGACATACAGACACACAGACACACAGACACACAGACACACAGACACAGACACACAGACACACAGACACACAGACACTCAGACACACAGACACACAGACACACAGACACACAGACACACAGACACACAGACACACAGACACACAGACACACAGACACACAGACACACAGACACACAGACACGCAGACACGCAGACACAGACCAGACACACAGACACACAGACACACAGACACACAGACACACAGACACACAGACACACAGACACACAGACACACAGACACACAGACACACAGACACACAGACACACAGACACACAGACACACAGACACACAGACACACAGACACACAGACACATAAACACACAGACAAAGACACAAGGTCACACAGACACACAAACACAGACACGCAGACAAAGACACACAGACACACTCGCGCACACGTACTCTCGCGCAAACACACGCTAATCTTGGCGATACTTGGAGATATGTTGTAAAATGAGCTAATAAGTTGATCTAGCGATAGTGCAAAAAATGTCGGTCGCGTAACTTTCTATACCTACATATGTGTATGTACGCTGGATGGTAAAAATGATCAAACTAGGTATATAAAGATCTTACAACCAACTATGCATAGAGCCGTGGCAATAATCTGTTATTTGTTAGTCATGACTGTCCTCTATTATTTTGGGAGTAAGTAAATTTAGCTCAAATTAAAATACTTACCTTTTTTCTTTACTGTTTTTTCTAACTGTACCACACATTAAAATATTTACAGTTACAGCTGTTCTGCTAGTTTGTTGCTTTTATCATAGTTATCACAAGAATGGGACCTTTTCCAAAATATTTACTTAACGCTTCATCTACAGTGGATTCTGCCTGGCTTTTTCCAAGTTGGACGTCGCTTTTCCAACACAAACTTTCAAATTAAGCGTATAGCCACTTGTACAAAGACTATAATTTTACTCATATTTGCTACCCATATTTTTTATATACTGACGGAACTTTAAAATAGACCTCTCCATAGTACCATAGATTCGTCGATAACCACAGATTCTCCAGGAATCGCATGTTCTTTAAAATGTACAAGCAACTGGTTGACAAGCGGTCGTAATTTATACAAACAATCCCATAATTATGAGGAATTATCGGCAAAGTGCCAACATTTGAGTAGTAACAAAAATCTATTCCGTGACATAACTGTTGATATAAATTTATTGTAAAATATGGAATCTTTTAACCAACATAAATTGAGCGTTGGCAATTCTTCAAGTCCCATTGGCAAAAGAATGGCGAAAAATAATCACACTTTATTGCTTTTAGTAGGAATACTCTGCTTAATTCTCGAGTTCTTGTCTGTAGTCAGATTTTGCAATAATACTACAGCGATTTGATTGTTGGTAAAACCATCTAATCTATTATTTCGCCACTTACCGTTTGCTTAAAAAAATCTAGTGGCGACTGTGTTTGTAGCGGAATATTAGGCGAGTCACTTTTGATTTGAAGATTAGTAAATAAAGGATCAAGAATTTTTACCGAACTTCAGCTGGTCGCAGAATTTTTATCTACTTGTTCCAACGGACGTTTTTCGTTTCGCTCTTTATCGATACTAATTTCCTTCTTTTCTTTTTCCGGGCCGGAATCATCAGTTGAGAGATTATAATTTTTATGCTTAGATTTTAGTTGGCATAATAGTAAATTTAAAATCCTTTTAGAGCAGTCTGTCATATTGTAAAATATGAATTTGAAAGAACAACTAGAACAAACTAATGGCACTTCTCCAAATCAAAGTACAACTTAACCTGCAGCACTTCCTGCAATTGCAAGTTAGCAAAGCAAAGTCTAGATGTTGATACCCGTTCGGAAAAACCATGTTACACCCGAACAGAAACCTTTCTTTGTATGCGATCAGGGTCAATGTATTCCGTACACTTTTTTTCTCACAAAGTGTAGTGACAACAGTTACAGACATAACCCTATACGCAAAATAATTTTATTGTCAAAATTAAGAAACTGGTAGCAACCGCACGCTAGATACTACTACCGCACGAATCATAGCTAAGGACACTCTCGATTGTCACCTTTCAAACAAAGAATTAAATCAAAATCGGTTCATCCGTTTGGGAACTACGTGCTACAGACGGGCATACATATACAAATACACGTTAAACTCATAAAACCTCTCCTTTTTTATCGGGGGTTAAAAACGGATTTAACGAACGATCGACCTTTAGTGACACGACTTGACACAACGCCATCTCAATATGGCGGAGATGAAGCCCTTTCTTTTCTTGAAATTTTATCTTCCCACTATACCGCATCAATGGATTACATAAAGAAATACGTTGTATCATATAAAGCCATCCAAGACTGATTACTGAAAGTTTTTCATTTAAAACATAAATTTTTTTCGATCCTGTACATTGTTGAATGCAATAAATTCAAGTCTTGGCAACAATGTATCACTTGAAGGCTCTTGAAGGTCATACAAATTTGTGCGAAGTGTGAATGCGAACACAAACTGGTTTGTGACTGCGATAGATACTTATTAGATAGTGATGTGTTTTCAAGTTTTACAATTTAAAAGTTATAATTTTCATTAAATTGCTTTTAATAATGATAATCGCCATAAATGAAGAATTTATTTACATTGTATTGCTATTTTTTAATTAAGTGTTTTTAAAATTCCAAATTTTAGTGTAGAAGTGTAAGGTTACCTAATATTTTAAATTCTATTATTTAATTTAATTGTTTTTAGTTTAAACAATGGCCTACGTTAATGTTAAAGATTGGTCTGTTGAACAAGTTACAGAATGGTTAAAAGGTATTTACTTTTTTATAGTAAATAGTTATAAATAACAAAAGGAAATGTGTAGGTCTGATTTAGTCATTTTCGTTATCATTTTCAACAGAAATAAACTTTTATCTGTAAACTTTATTTGTGGAGGTGGTACATTTCTTGTAATTTTAAAAATAAGTGTGCGTAATTTGCATCTGATGTAAATTTTATGTTAGCAATTGAGTTAAATGAAAATGCAAAATTAAATACCACATAATGATATTAACACTTCATGTGTTCAGGTTTTAGTTTGTGGTATTAGCTACTTTTACTTAACAAAGTTCATTTTATCTTAATATATTCATAAACCAGAGAATTGTGATATGAGATGATGTAAATTTCGTTATTGGTCATATGTGTGGCTTAGTTTAATTTTGGTGATTTGTGTACCAAAATAAAAAGTACCAGATTCTTAATTGAAATTGTTTCAAAAGATGCTTTTCTCTTTTATTTTTAGGCAATGTCATGAATGAGAATGTGCCAGGCGAATGCATACATTAAAAATGTACTTGCCAATGTTTATAGTAATTTAGAGATCATGCAAAATTAACAGGAAAATTGTAGGTGGTAATGTATCTTCCATTTTTGCATAATAATTGTCTAATGTGTTTCCAGACAGCAATTGTCACAAATGTAGTTTAATAAGAACATTCACACCTTTGTATGAGTCCACATTTTTTTTTCATATTGTAACTTTATGTAATTACTAGGTACTGTGAGAGAACAGTGATATTGAGATAGGGTTTAACAGTTTCCCAATTTTCACGAATCAGAACTGAAAAATGTATCATTACAACATGATGAGTATCTAAGTCAGTCTAAGTATAGATATTCAAAGCTAATTTTTAATGGATTTGATTAAAGTTTATTTTATTTAAGCAATATTGCCAAATTGTTTATGGTTTTGCCTGTTAGGCTGTGGTAAAAAGTAATAAACAATAGGGAGTTATTACGAGCTTTAACTATTAGAGTAAACAGAACTAATATGAAGAAATGAGCTTTTCCTCGTGATGTCAGAAGTACATGTCAAATGTAAAAAAACAGCTGATCGGGGGCAACATTTTGTATGTGTTTAAATGAACGGTTTGGCAAAACAATTGTTTTAAGGGACAAAGCGATAAAATATATAGTGGAAACAAAATATTGACATATTTTGTTGATTTAAAGAAAGCCTTTGATTTAGTAAATCATACAATACTACTTAATGAAATTGAAAAGGTGGGATTGTGTGGAAAGTGTCACTTGTTAATTAAGTCGTATCTTACTTCCAGAAAACAATATGTAAATTGTCAGGGCTGTTGTTCGACAACTTTAAGCTTAGAAACGGGAGTACCTCCAGGCAGTGTACTTGGTCCTTTATTATTCCTCTTGTATATAAATGATATAGAAAGCTGTATTAATATTAATGCTTGTTTATATGCAGATAACCTTACACTACTTTCGTATGGAGACAGTAGTAATGTAGTGTCATGTCAATTAAGCTCTTGTTTAGTAGAATTAGCGAACTATTTTACATTAAATCAGTTAGTTTTAAATACTGAAAAAACTCGAATTATGCAATTTTAGTCTAAATGTTCTCAATATAATGCAAGTTCACTGCTAAAGATACCGAAATGTAAATCAATAGAACAAGTAACAGTTTTTAAATTTTTAGGTCTTTCTATTGACTGTTCCTTAACTTGGCAGGATCATATATCGTCGATTAGTAAATCAATTGCATTTAAATGTTTTGCGCTTAACTGCTTAAGTTACATAACTAACCTGAATTTTGTCAAAATGTTTTATTTTGCGAGCATAGAGTCAATCATGAGACATGGGATAATCTTTTGGGGTAACAGCACGCATAAATATCGTATATTTGTTTTACAAAAAAGAGCACTGAGCTGTATGTTTCATATTAATCGTTACACATCCTGCAAAGATTTATTTATAAATAATAAGATATTAACTATGCCTTGTTTGTAAATTCTAGAAATCTTACAATTTGTAAAGAAAAACTTATGCTTATCTTTGTCAAAATACGTATCGCAATTATAATACTAGACATGGTACTAATTTAACTTATGGGAATCATAACTTAGAATTATATAAATGTAACCCATATTACATGGGAGCTGTTTTGTATAATAAGGTCCCATTATATATAAGAAATTTACCCTATAACTGCTTTGTCAAAATTGTAAAAGATTGAGTTCAAATTGTTTCTATTCAGTTCAGGAATTTGTATAATCAATTATAATTGACATGTTTTGACCTATCCTGTATCTGTACAGATCACTTGGACAAATAAAGATATTATTCTTCTTTGTAATTTCAAAAATCATTAATGTGTTATATAGCACATCAAGTTTGCTGTCATTTAAACCAGTTCAGGGTTGATTTTTTTTCTGAATTTATTGAATTAAGAATTCATTAATGTTTTTCACTTTTATTACCGTAATAAACTCGTTCTTTTGAGAAAGTAACAAATACTTCCTTTTTTAGGTAAAATCTGATTATAAATAAAGGACGTGGATTTACTTTCACAATTTGTACTAAGAAAAATTCATAGATTTGTACTTTTTTGTTTAAAATTGATTATTTAATAAAGCTTTAGCTGTTTCTTGGTAAGAAACGACGTACAATATTGATAACTAATTGTGGCCTAAGCCGCATACAAAAACCAAACTTCACTACACAATTGTTTAATTCACACAGGCTTAACTCTATTCAACAGAACACACTTTCAAAAACGAAATTTTTATTAAATAAACATGAATGAAACTGCGTACTTTTCTTAATAACGTGTTTAATTATAGTGACTATCTCACTCATCTTAGAATTTTTACATAATCCACTCAACAACAAAGGTTGTTTAACAAACAGAATTGCGTATAACTCAATATTTTCCAAAACCCGCCAAGGTGGTAATAAAAACTGTGCAAATACTAAATGGCTTACTAAAAATTTGAAAAATCCTGAAATATGTCCTGATATCAATATGTTCTGATTTCAATAAGGTAGAAATTCCATTAGAAAATATAGCAGCATGGTCTGCTCATTAAATGACCCGTGGCACAAAGCTCTTCAGGTATGCCTTAGCAAGTACCTATTTCTATTGAAACAAACATAATCGGATTAACTTTGAATCCTTTAAACTACTATTTAAATTAAAATAACGAAAATGGAATGTACTTTAGTTTTTAGAGGATTTATTTTTCTTATTTTCACGTAAGGTATGCGCTCTCAAGTTTTTGCCGTATATTTTAGAAACACCCAGTATATTTACTAAAGAAAGGCGACGCAGGTATAAGGAAGTTATGTATTGGCTATATCAGATTTTTTGGTGCAACCCGCGTATGTGGGAGCGCTTAAACTCCTTCATTTTTTCCGTCTGTCTGCATGATAAAACTGGACACCTAGTCCGCTTATCGACTTCGGGTTTTTGCTGTGGTACGTTGTGTATTCTAGTTTTGCAAAGTATAAACACTTTGGTCAGATTTTACCTTCTTGATTAATTTTAAGTAAGTACTTCGGGAAAATTTCAATATCTGTGAAAATTATGTAAATTTCCATGGTTACAACCAGCATTAGATTACTGGCTTTAAACATTTTTCACAATTTCCTTTAAGCTGCCAGTGTAGATTACGTTTATTTGATAGATCTTTCGACTTCAAATTTTTTAATTTACGTATGATATTAAAATCGATTAGAAAGCAATTATTTGCGCGTACGTAATGCTCTTTTACCTGGATGGGCTGCGCTAGCAACTCGCATGGGGATTTTGATTAATATAATATGGAAAATCATGTTTCCTTACATATTTTTTGTAAGTTTAGGGATTTCTTGGATTTTTATAACTTTAAAATCTAGTTAACTAAAGATTAACATGTCACACGTATAATAGTAAATGTTTTAAAATAATGATTATCTTATAGAAAGAAATTAAAATCCAATTTCAAATATTTGGGTTTGATGTGTTGAAAATAAACAGATTTCTACCTTATTGAGAACAGGTCAGTGCTGCTTTCGCCCTTGACCTCTACTCAGGGTGTTCATTATTTATTTTTGCCTTTTAATAGATTGGGTTGCAGATTTTGCTTCAGAGAGAAAGTTAGTTGCCCAGATATAATTCAGGAGATGTAAATGTAAAATGGACTCGAGAACACGTACTTTGCTGATTAAACCATTCATCTTAGATTCTTAACGAAAATAATGTTACTTCAAAAGCACTTATCAACTTTGTGTTCTAAAATAATTCAAATGGTTTTCGAATTTGTCACAATATCTGGAGCATTTCAGTCTTTATCAGTTTAAAATACAACTGAGTAGAAGTAGAAAAATTACATTTCTCACTTAAGCTTTTTTCTATCTGCAGAGAATTTTTTACTAATCATAGAGAAAAACTCACCCTGTATCTAGAAAGCATAAATAGAAATTCTTATATCATATAGTATTCAATTAGTTTTTTCAGGTAATAATCGATTAAGCACTTTTAAATTTGCAGGGCTGGATAGTGTAATTGGACCATACACAAAATCGTTCTTAAACAACGAGGTAAAAGGTCACCAGTTGTTAAGCTTGAGATCTGATGACTTAGAGCATTTAGGTGTATATACAATAGGACATCAAGAAATGATACTAGAAGCTGTTGAACATTTAAGAAATTTTGTAAGTTTATACTTAATATTCATATTAATAACTTTTTAATTATATATTTGTAGCATTATAAACTAGATAAAGAAAATTTACAAATGTTGGCTCTTCGATTATCGTGCACTGCAAATTCATTATATAATGAATTATCTTTAACTGATGAAGATTGCACTATGGTTCCAACTCAAACAATGTCTGATGTTCATAATGTGATTACAGCAATTCAACCATTAGTTTGTTGGCTGGATAGGTATTTATGATTTGCAGTTGACTTAATTTGATTGAACTTGATTTTTAGATCACCTTTTCGTGGAAACAAAGACTATGTTGATTGTAAAACTCAGTTACTACAATTAAGTTTTGAAATGGCGACACATGCTCATCGTGATATTTTTTCTGAGAAACCTCTTCGTACAATTAAAGATATATCAAAGACTTTAGTACAATTAGCTGATCATATTATTCAGGTAATCTCATTTTTTTTCAATTAAAATCCATGTCCATAGTTTTTATTTAATTTAAATAAATGTTGAAACTTAATGTTTCGACTAGTCATCCGGCTTGCAGTGTATGATATACAGGGTTGCTCATTAGTGCGTCAAAGTGAATTTGTGTTTAAACTGTGCACAGTAGAAAAAAATGTTTTATGCAAAAGTTGCTTGGATTCAAGCACGCTATAACCTAAAAATAGTTTTGCATATACAGAGTGTTCTATATCAGCGGTACATAACCTATCTTTCTTATTTTAAGTGGGATGGTATACTTTTTACTGCGGATTTAGTTTCTACTCTGGAAAACAATCACTTTCTATTAATCATGTTGTATAGCTAAACATAACCGTTTTCTAAATATTTGTATTTTTAGATAAAAAATTATCATTTTTCGCGGTAGTTCAAAAATTTATTTTGTGGTTACTATCAAATCTACGAATTTATAACTTCGCATGTAATTAGTGCAGACAATATTTTAAAATTGTACTTCAAACGGTTCCCGTCATACCTACAAAAATCATTTAAAAATAATCAACCGTTTTTCGTGGGGAAAGCGTGGCGTCTGTGGTGGGCCAACCCCTATATATACAGACTTGTCCGAAAAGATGTGAGCAGCCTTCCCAAATAGACTAAAAATTGCACATTTTAAAAATATTTTCATATATACAGGGTGATTCAGAAAAACGTGGTCAACCAAACTTAATATTGTTTAAATGGAAGATCCTGTATATTTTCGCTCCATCGAATAACTTGTGAAATTTTGCGTACATTTGGCGCGTAATTCATATCCCTAGCACCAGCGGTTTTCGAGTTATTCGCATTATTTCAACATTTTTGAAAGGTACACAGTGTCAAAGAAATTGGTGTACCGTGGAAGTTATTGTAGAAATAAAAATGATTTTCTGAGGTGTTAAAGTCTGAGTACGATCCTACTAAGAACCATTCTCGATATCGGAACAGCGCGTCCGAAAAATTTGGTTCAAATTTCAACAATACAAATATGGGAAAACTCAATTTGTTCAATTGGAAACCACCATTTTTTTATGACACTAGTGAATTCTCCTTTGAAAATCAATAGGAAAGTATCTGACATGCCCTATACCTAAAATAAGCAGTGTTTGATTTATTCAATAAAAACCAATTTTTGTTTTACAAAACGTGTTAGGAAGTCGCTTTTTTTGTACTTACATGCAGTACATTATTATGACATCATAAATTTTCTCGTTTTAAATGTGCATTTTAGCAGAGAAGGCTGAGGAATGGTTGTTTTCTGAACGTGACATTTTGTTTATTATTTACTTGTCATCCAAAATGGCTTTATTGTCATAAACTTCGTTAATTTAAGTTGTTTGTACGTGTTAGTAAATCAATGAATCAAACAAATTATTCAAGACAACAACTTGTGAGCATGACATATGCAATAGGAGAAAGTGATGGAAATTGTTGTTAAGCATCATGACTCTACGTTCAAAAATATCCAGATAGACATCCCCAGGTAAAGTTTTTTGAAATGTTAAAAGACCACTTTGAAAGAACCGCCAATGCAAACTATGAGAACAAAACAAGAAGCATGTCTGTTTTACATGAAGAAAATGAATTGGTTATTACATTATCTGTGGTCAAAACTCCAGAAACCTAATTCCGACTCGAGTTAAGTTATCCTAGTTAGCATCTTCAAAATAGGTATGAACTCTCTAACTTTCTTTCATGTTTGTCATCGTTCATATTACCTTGTTATTGTAGAATTTAACCTTAACTTTGTTACTGAATATTTGCAGATACAAAATAAATTAATAATTATTTGTATGCTCCTAATTACGTAATGGATTGTAAAAGTATTTACTGGCCAAATGCAAATGAAGCACCACCTTTGAGAGAAAAAATTCATAATGTCGTAATAATGTACTGCAATTCAGCTGGGAAAGCACCTATTAGATGGTCACAGAAGCAATTCAAACGTAAGAAACTTGTTATTCCAATCCTCATAGCCTACTCAACAAAAAAAGGGACTTGCTAACGCGTTTTGTAAAAAAAAAATTGTTTTTTATCGAATAAATCAAAAACTGCTTATTTTAGTCAGATACTTTCCTATTGATTTTCAAAGCAGAATTCACTAGTGACATAAAAAATGGTGGTTTCCATTTGAAAAAATTGAGTTTTCCAATATTTGTGATGTCAAAGTTTGAACCAAATTTTTCGGACGCCCTGTACAATATTTTCGGGTATTGGGAATTGTTCTTAGTAGGGCCGTACTCAGACTTTAACACCTCAGAAAATCACTTTGATCTCTACAATAACTTCCACGGTACACTAATTTCTTTGACACCATGTACCTTTCAAAAACGTTGAAATAATGCGAATAACTCGAAAACCGCTGAAGCTAGGGATATGAATTACGCGTCAAATGTACGCAAAATTTCCTGAGTTATTCGATGGTGCGGAAATATACAGGGTGTTCTATTTATACAAAACCAAGTTTTGTTGACCACGTTTTTCTGAATCACCCTGATATATGAAAATATTAAAATGTGCCACTTTTAGTCTTATTTGGGAAGCCTGCTCACTTATGCGTACAAGTAGTCTGGGAGCCCATAATCGGGGAATTACACACTAAATACACACCCTGTATATATATATATATATATATATATATATATATATATATATATATATATATGTATAGCTTTTAATCGAATAGTCAGTTTTGTTATTGTGAGATATTGTTATTTTGAATACATGTTTACTTTATACGGATGTATTAGAAACGTTGAAAGTAAATATTATTGAGTGAAGCGACCAATTACTAAACATAATACGCAGTGTTGGCACATTCTCCTAAAGGCAAGAGCTTGTGACAATACTTTGTGATTACTAGGAATCAAAACTTTGAGGATAAATGCTGTCATAAATCTTATTTATTGTTAATCATCTGAAGAGTTCAGTCACAGGCGTTCCTAGATCTTAAGGTACAAAGTTTGAGAAAGAAAAAAATTTTACTCTGAGGATCATTACCCATAATTTCAGTTAGGTTTTAGTAAGGTCTTAGTGCACTAAGGCTGCTTAAATTATAATTTTGGGTGGTTAGATATAGATAAACTTAGTGGATTTATATAGTTTACAATGTTTAGTTTTCTAGTAATGACGTTTTGCATTTCATGCAGGGCTGCGATGTGGTTTATCTATTTTAACAGTATTTAATATTTTAGATTAGACATTTTGATCATTAACTACTTACATTAGCTAAAGTGGGTTATCTTATCTGATTTCGCTTAATTACATTAATTAATTAAACCAATGAGTTGTATGCAGGAATACAATTTGTCTACTCACTCACGACTAGTTATCTAAACTTACTACCTGATATGAAGTGATTGTCTACTTGAGATGTCTAATCTATATCCTCTGTCTCAAAATAACTTGGAATGGATTACAACACACAAATAGTTAATTAATCTTTACAAAAATCATTTTATTTACTCGAAATAATTTCCCTGTTTGAATAGTGCATCAAACGATTTTTGTATGTCGTTGATTGAGATGTTATTGAGAATGGCGGTCGTCGTCTGTTGAACTTTTTCAATTGATGCATAAGCGGTTTCTTTTCATAGCCAAATGGAGATTAGGAAATAGGAAATAATCGCAGGGAGTCGGATCGGGCAGGTACGGCGTAGTGTTGAGGCAAACAAATTTGATTTTTAGTTAAAAAATCGGTAATTATTGTCGCACAATGAGAAGGTGCATTATCATGCAATAATCTACAACTGCCTGGTTTTTTGATATTCAGGTAGAACACGACGAATACGGCCTAGCAAACGCTTCAATAATTGAAGATAATTCTCAACATTAACAATTGTTCCACTTGGAATGAATTCTTTATATATTACATTTTTAATTTAAATCGTATAAAAATTCTTAAAATGTGCATGGTATAAATAATTTTCACGAGTCAGAGCAGGTGCGTCACTAATATTAATACTGTCAGAGGACGCCGATGTGAACTGTCAAATCTCACCTTCAGGGATTTTGTTTATTTTATCACAATAATAAAATTTAAGTTATGTTATCTCAAATGTTTAATGTCAAAAATGCTTGACAACACTGGACAGAATTGCCAACCTAAATCAGTTCTATCTGCAACCTCTCGTGCACAATAGGCGGGTTCTAAAGCTGGTAATGAAGCAAAGTTAGTTATGTCGCAACTGCTCTGACTCGTGAAAATTAGTATATCTCAAATTTACATGAAATTACTATGCAACATAATCCTGCTTGAACGAAAATGCAAATCAAGATCTCTCATAACATATATTTTCGCAAAAGTTTAACGTAAACGAATTTTGAACTCTACCTCTGCAAAGGAAACAACTTTAAATGTGCAAAAATTATTCAATTAATATCAAATCAAATCATTAAATAAAAACGTTAAAGTGAACTTAAGCTCTTGATAGTGATAATAATAATTTGACAAAATTGAGCACAATAAAATTTAACCGAACACAAAAATAAAAATCTGGAGTGTCTCCACTCAACATTCCCATATACATACATATATTCAGTAAAAGTGCTAGCGGGTTGATATAATTACATAATGAAATACTATCAACAATGCAAAAATGAAACAATATTTTTGAGTTCATGTTTTACATATCCCTCAACTCTTTTGTTCTACTCTAAAACAAAAATTACAATAAGTTTCTTAAGGGTTTTCACTTTTTTAGGTAATGAGTGATGCCTTGTGTTTAAAACAAAAAGTCAAAATACATTTATTAGTAATTTCTAATGTTTAACGCTTGTACAACGTTTTGAATAATTACGCGATTTTAAAATTTAACGCAGATTAAAATAAAATTTGAAAACAATTTTTACACAAAAAAAGTAATTTACCGGATGTTCGTAAATCGATGGCCGTTTGCAGCACCATCGACATTAATCGCAATGATTAACAATATTAATTGGGATTCACTTCTTGTACGGCGAGCGAGCAACCGCGGTAAAATAAAACATATAATTACCGAACTACAAAATTTATTTACATGTTAAATATAATATGATATGTTGTACTATGAACTGCACTGGTTCATTACAAAAACTACCACTTAACTAACTAAAAAATACTCGTTCTCGTCTGAAAGCGGAAAATATCTTCCCTTAATGGAGGGGTGCACCAATGAGATGAAACTTGCTTAATACACAGAAATTTCTAAGTAAAATTACAATCATCACTTTCCTAAAAATGCTAAATATTCTCACAGCAGGTATTAAAAGATTTTCCCTGCATTTTTACATATTGAATGGATTTTAACTTAAGCTGGCTTTTGACAATTGTAAAGATGCCTGTCAACAAGGTCAATATTTTAGTATACCTACTCGTACTTGTGATTCATTCTACCTAATTATTACATGTTCACAGAAACACAACCACCGGATGTGTGTTAGAACTCTCATTGCTTACATTACCAGTCCGATAATTTGTCCGCTAAACAATATGTTTAACGTTTATTGTTAGCATGTTATTAAATTGTTACAGATTTTTTATTTTTACCATTTTTGAGCTGAAACTTATATATATATATATATATATATATATATATATATATATATATATATATATATATATATATATATATATGTGTGTATATATATATATATATATATATATATATGTGTATATATATATATATATATATATATATATATATATATACTAATAGTATTCCTGAACACACTAAGATTTGCTTAACGTACCAATGCACTCAGGAACACAGGAAGGGGTTAGGGATATTGTTAGGCTGCCGAGAACGGCTACCTTAAATTTGCTTAAATCAAAGTTTGGAGGAAAACAGGCACTGGTTAGTGCATTCCACAATTTGGTGGAAAAATGTAGATTACGCCCGTTTTGTGTGACAAGGTGGAATTTTGAGTGCGTAATTATTCTGCGAGTGAGAAAACTGAGTGTTCCTAGCGAAGATGGCCTGCGAAGGTATTAAGGAGTGTATTTCGGAAGCACACTTACCATTGTAATGGGATAGAATAAGGAAAGAGCTGAAACTATTCTTCTATGCTCAAGACACTGTAGGTCACAAGTTAGAAACGGGTCATTTATAAGTTTTACAGCTCTTTCGGATGCGGTTTACCATATCAAGTTCGTATTGGGGAGCCTAACCCAGAAGGGGGAATTGTATTCCAGTTGAGGTCGAATTTGAATACAGTAAAAGGAATTGTTGCGATGTGAAGTACTGTTTAAATCTGTATAGAAAGCTTAGTTTACGGGCAGCTGTTTTGCTGGCTGGCGAAAGGTGGTCAACCCATGAAAGGTTTGATGATACGGACATCCCTAACATAGACATAGTGTTTGAAAACTTCAGATTAAGCCATTCATATCTACAGCAGGAAATGATCGGTCTTTCGTGGCGAACACAAAGCAACACTGGGTTTTGTCAGCGTTGAACTTGAGTAGATAATTCCTTCCTCATTCAAGGATACGTTCTAAGTCTCCGTTGATTGAGGCTGCCATTTTCACTTTAACGTTCTGACTAAACTTAATGTTGTGGCACTGAGAACTACAATGCAGAATGCTGTCGTCTGCAAAGCAATTGATGGGGTTAGTTGTTGAGGAAATAAAGGTCATTTGCGTATAGCAGGAAAAGTGCGGGAGCTATCACTGATCCTTGGGGTACGCCCGCGTTAATAGTAGTTTCTTTCCAAAAAAAGCCATCGACGACAATACGTATACGTGTTTTATCAAGAAAGCGGGAGATCCAATTGATGCGCGTATCGGATATTCCGAACTAGGTGAGTTTGGCAAGTAGGCGTGATTTTCGACAGATTTATTTGATTTCCTTTTAGTATAGAGTTTATGTTTTTGCGATAATGCATCAGTGCAAGCCCTATTAAAGCATGGTTGGGAACGGGAATGACCTACGCGATTCCATAGTCATCAAGATAACTTCTGTTGTAGAAAGAGCTATGTTTGAAGAGAACGACCATTTAAATCAATACTCACGCCAGGGGAAGGTTGCAAATAATTTCGCAGTTCGCTCTAGTTTGCTGATTTAAAACAACACGTAGTTCTATCTGATTTTCGAATAACAGAGGGATTTGATCCAAAGGAAGTTATTTCGATTAGGCAGTGGTCTGATTAACTATGTGGGTTTTATAGACAAGTGGGTTAGATGTAAGAAATAGGTCCAGGAGATGTGGAGTATAGTTAGGGTTGTCGGGGATTCTGGTGGGTTCGGAAATCATTTGTATGAGATCACGAGATACAGCAAATGCTTTTGCACTACGACCTACAGGATTAGTGGTGTATGAAAATTGAAGCCAATTGGAGTGGTGGACACTAAAATCTCCCAGTCTATTTAAGACTAAGGTAACCAAAAAGATCTTGGAAGTTATTATCATTGGGAGACCTATATAAACAACAGTAGAATTTCTCAAATTTGGGCCCAGAATGTTTGAACCAAATCACGTCGAGTTTGCTGTTTCGAGTTTCCAAAGTGGACATCCTCTTACAACCTACGTTGCATTTGGTATACCTATATACATACCCCGTCTTTATGGCGAATGTTAGAGTGGAGGTTGTATCTGGGAAATTGCAGGTTAGACGAATCAGTGCTTACATGGGAGATTTGTGTTTCTGATAGCAACGGTTGTACTTGTCCAAGGTGTAGGTGAATAGCATTAAGATTCGACCTGATCGTATGTTGCACTAATGTATCCGACTGCTGGTACTTTCGATGACCGAGGTCGCTTGAGTCCTGCCATCCCGGGCATCCGAGTGGGGCAGGATTTTATTTCTGGCAGATCTTACTCTTCTTAGTCTTGATTTTGACGTTGATGAAATTCCCCCCTCCCTCCGATTCGACAAATCGATGTGATACTGTGGGCGTCTCGCCCTACTCACCTGCGTTGTAGCGTCTGTTTTGGAACTCGTCATTTTGAGGGTTTAGCGGTTAAAACGCCACGCTTGGCTACTGCTTGTTGGCAAGTACATAAGGAATAAAGGAGATAGTGACCGTCAGTCCTTACCGAACTCAGAAAATCGGAGCGCCGATATTAAGGAGCCCATGGTAAAGGTGGTGGGTATACATGCCTTCCACTTATAAAGTTGTACAATATTAGAGCTGAAAAGGAAACATTAGCTTACATTGCATCATACAACAAATATTTTTGTACGATTGTAGAATATAGTAACTGCACTGAAAACAAAACAGGGTATTGATTAACTCAATTTAAAAAAAAAGATCGTGTCTAGGTTATATCGTACCCCAATCTGTTTATGATTAGTTTCCTTGGTGTTGATCGCATTAATATTAAAATAATTTGTTTATTTTGGTTTATAATTTAGGTTACAACTTGCATATTATTGTCATTTTAAACTAATCAAATCTGTTTTATTATTGACGTGAATTGCGATAACTTAACTTTTCTATTTTTTAAATTTCACTTTTATTTAATTGAAGGGTAATAAATAACGATAATTACCATGTTAGCCCTCCCGACTTTAATTCCCTACTTTTAGGATTAATTAAAATTAAGATTAAATATAGTAACAAAAGTAAAAGTTAGATTAAATTTTAAATTTGCAGTCAAACAAAATATAGTATAAAATAATATGAAATATGTCTGTAATTAAACTTAAAATTAAATATAGTACCAAAAATAAAATTTGGATAAGTTTTAAATTTGCAATCAAAGAAAAATGTTTAAAAACTTACCAGATAATCTGCAAGCTGTACCTAGAATTTACACTTGCAGACGGTTTTTTTTTTAATTTACTCTTCTGCCATGAAGGTTCTTTATGATGCATTTTTATTAGTACATTTTTTGCTTGTAGCATTCATATTATATTACGTTCGCGGTCTTTAGCAAATAGCTCTGTACAAACCTAATCACTTTCAAAACCGGGCACGTTTTGTACCGTTAACGTGCGTTGCCGAGATAATCTGCTTGCTTGATTACTTACGCTTTGTATTAACACGCGAGTGGTTCTCACATCTAGATGTTCAATTTACTTCACGTCTCCGTGCACGCTTAATTGGCTAAGGTTTCAAATTTGCCACATTCACACGCACATGTTTCACTCCCAAGATATCACTGTTGATGGTTTGTTTCATTCTTAATGTTTTAGAGCAATAACTATATATATATATATATATATATATATATATATATATATATATATATAATGAGTTGCGTTGTTGTAGTTATGGAAAAAATTTAACACTAGTTTAATTTTAACAAATTAATTTTCCGAAAATGTTCGCTCGATCTCTAAATATCACCATATCCGAAGCTTAAAAAATATCTCTCTCATCCTCATTTCAATTATGTGCATCTAATTACTATTGGCGTTTTAAAATTTCACAAGTTCTGTTGGAGTTGGAGTGTAGTATTAGCATAGTTTGTATTGAAGTCTAGTTGTGTTAACAAAGAAAATGTTCTAAAATACTCATGGTCCTGTTTTCTCAAGTCAAGTAGGAAGCGTAGGATTAAAATCCTACAAAATTATTTACACTTAAATTACTACATTGTTCTATAAATAGTATTAATCGTTGGGCAATAAAGCTGTATTATTATTACTTTAAGAATTGAAATCTTCTGGAGCACACAATTAGTATTACATCTTTAACGACTTTAGATGGACCAATTCTGCACATGGCACAATCTACTATGAAATTTATAAATTCAAGTGTGTCACTGTTGTACAGTTCTCTACAGAAAAGTGTGGATTGTTTATCATATAGTTATAGGAAAACTTTAGTATCTTCCAATAATTTTATGCTAACATTTTTTCAGGAAATGTCTGATCCAATGATTCTGCAACCAGCTTCATTAGCTTTAGCAACTTTAAAAAAGAAAGAACAAGAATTAGGTTTTTTTCTACTCCCAAGTCACTATGCTGTCCATCAAATAGCAGAAATCAAATATGGTTCACCTGCTCATAATAGTAGTAAAATACAAGAAGGAGATGAAATTGTTCAGGTATTCATTTATAACCTATATTTATAAATCAATGTATTATCATAACGGATATCCTTTAGGTGAATTATCAAACTGTTGTTGGATGGCAGAGAAAAAATGTACTATTATTATTACAAGAATCGCCCCCAGAAATTGTTCTTACGTTGAAAAAGCGTCCACGACATACAAAAATTTATGGACAAATTTATATGAAGCCATACCGTTTGCCTAGTAAAAAGCGAGCTACTCCGTATTCACGTTGGAATGATAATTTACCATCACCGCAATTACTAGCAATACATGATCTGCCAGACATCCCGCCCCCAAGGTATTCATTCTCTTTTCATTAAAAAGTTCTATTAAAAACGATATAATGTTTAAGGTTACCTCCAGTTGTTCAACAGTCTGAAACTGAAACAGAAATAAGTAGTAGTAGTGATAGTGAAACATTAGATAGTCCATTGGATGGAAGTAGAAGGTTATATCCATTAAAACCAAGGCCAGTTTTACAAAGAAGAAATACTGTGACAGGAGCTAGTCCTACTAGCAAAAGACCTCAACAAGCTATAGAACAGGTAAATAGCATTTAAAAGAGATTTTGTACAATTTGCGTATCTACAGCATTTTTAGTAAGTAAAATAAAACAATTGTTCTAAATTGTAACACATTTACAACCTTAGTATTTCTTATATATAGTGTTGATACTTTAAATCAGTAACAATTAGAAGTCTGTGAAGAGTTGGATACTAAAGTTTTAAAATATATGTGCAAAATGCATTTTTGTAAATTCAGAATTAAAGCTATCAAACCATCTGGTATATGGCTCAGTTATTCACCCAAGTTACGCTAGTTAGGCCCATTCATTGCGTCACAGAAAGAAGAAAAATAATATTACCATGTTTTTACTTTCTTCTGCGCGAATCACATTTACGTAAAGTATTGTTTTATACGTTTTCAGTATTTTGAAAACCACCGCAACCAATTTGTAAGTGTTCGTGCTACTGTACATGGGTATGTGAGTACGTGCATGCGTCCATCTGTGCGTGTGTTCGTGCGCGTATGTGGGTGCTTGTCTACGGACGGGTGAGTGTGTATGGGTGGGTGTATACGCGCGTGCGTACATGTGTGTGCGCAGCAGGTGCGCCCTTGTGAGCAGCGGGCGTATGTGTGCCTTCGATTTTAATGAACTCTATATTTAAATTTACTTTTAAAATATCTGGGCTCTATAAATTTTTGGTCAAAATCTATTTACAAATAAAGGTACTTTATAGAAGGCGCTAAAGTACATCTTGTGAATATCTCGAAAACTGTTTGTTAGCCGCCGCAAATGATATTATATTCAGTTTTAAACCATAATATTCAATTTAGTTATTTTGTACCTACATTTGAATTGAACGCACCCACTTTTAGTGGACTTTCCTGCTTTATTTAGGGATGCTAATAGTCTGGAATACGAGTGGGCAACAGTTGAAAAATGGACTTCAAAGCGTTAATGGCGTTTGTACGCTCTCTAGTACTTATTTTTTGTGTATAAACTAATACACTTAATAAAATAAAGTGTTTCTAATAAACATTAACACTGTTAGTTGTATTGCAAAAAAGAAAAAAAGGCCTTTATTAAAATAACTTTTGTGTATATTGGATAAATCCACTTTTTTATTGATAATTCAATTTTAGAAAATTTTCTCGATGTTTTTAATATGAAACGAAATAAGCGTTAAAAATTAAGTTCAACATCTTATGTAAGCAGTAATGTTAAAAAAGAAAACAATGACAAAATAGTCATGATTTTCATATTCGAGAGTAGAAGATTTATATTAAAGTGAATGTCAAACCAAAGATTATGTATGTAGTAAAGAGTGTTTAATAAATAAATAAATTTAGCTTGCTAGGACCTATATAATATATTACTTTTTCACAATACAAACATGTATATATTTAATATATTACATGAGTTCTGTACATTTAATGTAAGAGCAAATTCCCTATTTGTTAATAAACCACCACATACACATAAGAAAGTTATGTGCTGGCCACATCGGATTTTTTTTTTTCATTTCAGAACAGAAACTAGAAATTTCACTTTCTTATTTGTTAATTAATACTAATTATGTAACTAAAGTATAATGTACCAATCTGTGAATGAAAGTAAAGATTTTTGGAAATAAAAATAGAAATAGAAAAAAGAGTGTTAATGAAATTTTAAAATATTAATGTCTACAGAATTCATAAAATATGAAAACGCAAAGGATAAGCCTGCTATAATTGTTACACGTCCAAACCGCACTAGGCGTCGTGTATGCTTACTAATGTAAGCGGGTTGCCAAGCCAGCTAACAGGGAGATGGGCGTGGTCGAAATAATAAGTAAAATGAATGATTAATACGCTCAAACACCTTACACCGATATTCAAACAGCTCAGTCCGGGAAAATATGTCTCCAGGCGCCACCACAATCGAAACTTTGCTAAAATAATTGTCTTAAGCTGGGTGTTAATTAACCCTACTTGATTGTGGAAAGTAGGATTGTGCTTACTCAGTAAACTCTTACGCGAGGGTCCTAAAACAAACACTCGTCCAAACAATTCAACTCAAACTCAAATATATTTAGTACTACCCAGGTTATTAAAAACTTTTTGAATACACCTCGTATACCAAAACTTCCAAAACCAAATTTATCACTCAAATTCAACTGCATTCACGTGACCAACAGTTATATTTTCTACGTATCCCTCGTATACATATAAAGTTAAATTTCTACTTATTAATGAATAAATAGTTCTTCATTCAATGATCGATAATTAATTTTTAAAATTCCTAATCAAAAGAAAGGCAATGTCATTGGCTTAATAATTGTTACTCTACTATAATAGTGATAAAGTGCTGCAAAACAGTCAAACGAGAATAATCCTTGAAGGTTTAATATTCCTAACATGAACGATATCTTTTAAATTTAATTTAATTTTTATAATACTTCTGAATCGTATCTGACATTCGTAAATATGTAAGTTCTCAAAACTCATCTCTTTTAGTTATACTTAATGAAATTTTAATTAACAGCTAATCCGTCATTAGTGTACTGCGTTAATGAAACTAACATGAAAATTTTTGCAATCAACCTGGCAAATATAACCTTTCAGGTTGCTCATTAATCTTGAAAATCCAAAATATGCAAAGTTTACCTTTGACTTGTCAAAAACTAGGTCAACAATTAAGTAAACGTCACAAATGTATCTCATAACTGGCTAAATAAACAACAGAATAAAAAGTTAACGATAAATATATATTGTCCTGTACCAAAATAATAAACAAATGTTTACATACACAACCGCGTGGTTGATAAACCACCGTCAATACCAATTTGCATTTCTACAAAAATTCTTAATACTAAAACACCCAATACCACATAACTCGAGACCGATTATCTTTTTCCTTCAACAATAATTAATTAACTAAACATTACGCAAATTACAACTAATGAAAAAGATAATCGTGCTTTACTAAATTTTCAAGGTTCTTAAATATAATTCTTACTTAAAATTTTCCATTCATCCTACGCTTTTCTTTCTTCTCTCTTCCCGTAAATCAATTATTTGTAGTCCATTTGTATTCCTTAAATTTCCTGACTGCACATAACAAATACTTCACAATTCCACAAACACTTATTCCTTTCTGTAATCGCAAATAGTCTTAACTATACGAGGTTATTACTCCAATAAACCGTAATAAACTATACACATTTGGTTGCCTCATAAAACGTTTCTCGCAACCTTTCGGACAATTTAGTCCTTCCTTAACACAAATAAACTTTCAATGTCATATAAAATCACCTTAACATTGGCTTAATTTATTACGAAAATTTCGTTTACTTAAAGGTGGCCCCATAAATAATTTTAACTAAACCTCGGTACAAGAACACGCGTCGCACTCAACACTTTAACGTAATAACTGTTATCTTTTATAAATCTGCTTACGCACGTTTTACTTTCTTGAAAATAAACAAACTGATTTTATCTTCAATTTCAATTTAATTAATTGTTTTATTTATGAATGTCTTATACGATTCATTCCCTTTCGGGTTACGCAGTTGTTTAAACAATGACTGCCTTCAATATTATTCACAAATACAACTCCAACTTAACCCATTCTAATTTCACACATCACCTCGCGCGTCTCACGAAAAGCCAAAAGCTAAAAGCTAACTCTCTCACGTCAATCTCCGACTTTCCTATTTATACCTTAAGCCATCCATCTTTAAACATGTCCGACTTCCTCGCTATATTCTCCCATGGTATTCATTCAAACTTTCTTAGTGCCGACGGATGCTACCATCTGTACAACCACGCTCATAACTACAATACATCGCCATGTTTGTTCTTACTTACAAATTTTTCAATTACTTTATGAAGAAACCAGTTCTCGCCATCACATTCATTCAGTGGCCACTCTGGACCATTACACAACTTTCAACGCTTATTTCCCACATGCGCTCGTCTTCCTTCTGCAACATTTGCAAAAATAAGTACCGTCTAAGGTCTCAAATCCCATATACATACACGTATTCTCAAAACAAATTGCACAACATTACAAAACTTTCTGAAATTAACACTTAAACATACCCAATCTTTCTCTACATATTTTCTAAAACATTCTACACTTATACACTCACATTTTCCGGTCAAGATTACTCCTTTATCTTCCAACATTCCATTCCTTACAGTAGCAAAACAGTAGCAAACATTATCGTCCCATCGACAAATTTCTTTTCACATTCACGTTCATCAGAATCTATTTATTCCAACACCAAAGTCTCTATAACATTCAAATACACGTATCTACATACTGAATGATATTTCTCCTAAATTTCCAGTGGCGTATCACCCACCCACATACATTATGCATATACACAAAAAGTTTTTTTTCCTCGTTCAAATTCAATACACTCGTACTCAAAACACGTAATACACGGCATTATAACATCCTACATACAGGGTGCGTCAACGCAACCTGACATAATATGATTAAAAGTCAACTATCAATGTTATATTATTGCTATTAATGATTAAGAGCTAAATAACAATAGCTTTATTTCAAATTTGTAATATGCAATAATGAATGAATTAATAATAATAATGAAGTTTATTTAGCTCAAAATGCTACTAATTTACACATAACGGTGAGTATATACACTTGACTACTTAAACAAAATGACTAACTTAAATCAAATCTAATATGAATCACTCACTAACTTATATATTAGGTTGGGGGAAAAGTTTCTTTGCATTTTATATGAAAACTCAAGACATTTTTTTTCAAAATTTGAAGGTGCAAGGTCAGCGCTGTATGGCAGATGCATTAACACATCCCAGACAAATTCTCTTAATTTTTGCCGAGTGACTAAAGATGTATGTGGTCTAGCGTTATCATGGTGAAAAACCACACCCTTTTTATTGATCAATTCCGAACGCTTTCTTTCAACTTCTTGCTTTAATCTCATCAGTTGTTGGCAATGGCAGTAGAGATCCAAATCGATGGTTCTGCCCGGCGGTAAAATCTCATAATGAACGATGCCCTTCCAATCCCACCCGGGCTTTGCCACAGTCTGTGAAGCCTGACCAACCTTTGACCACGACCTTTTTCGCACGTTCTCGTCGTACGTGATCCACTTTCCATCACCAGTTATCAATCTCTTCAAAAACGATTCCGTTTTATTACGTCTCCATAAAGAATCGCAAATGAGTACACTGTTCAGTGTGGCACCCAAATATCGATCTTTTTTGTGTACCCAGCTTTTTTCAAATGGGTCAAAACTGTTTTGTGGTCAATTTCTAGTTCTTCAGCTACGTCGTCACTACTGATATGCCGATCTTGCTCCACTTCTTCAAAAATGGCCTCTATTTTATCCATAACAGGTCCACCAGAGCGAGGTGCATCTTTGACATCGAAATTTCCGAATTGAAAACGCTTAAACCAACCTTGTGCTACTCGTACTGACACTGCATCAGGTCCATAAACGTCAAAAAGAATTTTCGTGGCTTGCGTTGCATTTTTTTCCTTTTTTATAATAAAATTTTAGAATGTATCAAATTTCTGCATGATTCACTCATTGTGACAGAAAGAAAAACAAATGAAAAATAGCTGTAAACAACAGTTTACCAATTTGTTTCTTTTTTTTAAATGTAACCTTTTTAATGTCATCACAATCAGCCAGATACAAATAATACAGTCAAAGAAATTTTATTACAAGTTTGTACATACTATATGCGAAAATACTTTTTCCCTGACCTATTACAATATATGAGGGACTAATTTTTTTAAACTAAATCTAATTTAATCAAAATATGTTAATCCACTTCTAAATTTAAATATAAAGTTTTTAAGCCTGGTTTAAATTTTGTAAGTTTACAGTTTTTAATTTACTATCTAATTTCTTATGTGCTACAAGTACTATAAGTTTTGTAGAATCTTCGTAAACGTTTTAGACACTGTAGACGAAAGGCAAATGGCTCTGTAGTTTTTGCAATTTCCTGTTTCTCCATTTTTGTGAATTGGTATAATTATATTGTTTTTCCACTCCTCTGGTATCCGTTCCCCTTCCCATGCTTTCCTAAAAATTTCTTGTAACCATTTTTTTCCATTTGGGCTGATATCATCTCTGTCTCGACGCCATCTGATCCACCTGCCTTTCCTTGTTTAAGTGTACTAATTGCCTCTTCTACATCTTTCATTTCAATCTCTATTACGTTTTCCCGTTGTTCTTCATCTGTATCTTTGTATTCCTCTTTCACTTCCTGTTGGTTTCGGTTTTCTTCGAATTTTGCCTAATAGTATTCTTTCTGTGCTTGTAGGATTTCCATTGTTTAGTTTTTAATTCATTGTTTTTGTTTCTTATTCCTCTTACTTCTTTTCCTTTATTTCCCCTTAATTTCTTTACTATTCCCCAGAAATGTTTGTTGTTTTTCTTGTATAATTCGTCTAATTCTTGTCCAAACTCTTCCCATCCTTGAGTTTTTGCTTTTCTTACGTCTGTTTTGGCTTGGTTTCTTTTTCTTATATATTCTTCTGCTCGTCTTAGTGTCTGGTTTAAATTTCTTTGTTCCACAAATCTGTTTGGTATTAGTGTTTCCTTGAATATTTTCCATATTTCTTCTGCTGTCCCTTTCCTTTTTTTTTTATTTCTAATTTTTTGAATTCGGCATCTGAATTCCTCGTATTTTTCTGCTCTGTCCGTATCTTTTAGTTTATGAATTGGTATTCTTTCGTATTCCTTTTTCTCTTCTACTGTAATCTTTTTGTCGTTTATTAATGTTCTTACTAATCTATATTGTGTGGAGAGTTCTGCGTCTCCTCATGTTTTCACTGCATTTATTTTTTGATCTAATTCCCTCATATATACAACGTAATCTATCATGCTTCTTGACCCTCGTTCGTCTGCTACGTAGGCGTACTTTTCTTCTAGTGACTGATACTAAAACGTATTACCCACTATTAAGTCGTTTGCTATGCAGAATTAAATAATTATTCTTCCGTTACTATACTGTATTTTTTCACCAAGTTGTCCCAGTCTGTCTAATCTTGTATTTATATTGTTACTTACTCTTGCATTCCAGTCCCCTAAAATCATTATTTTGTTACGCTTTTCTTTCGCTCTATCTATCGTCCATTGTACTTGTTTGTAGAAATCCTCCCTCTTATTTGTAGCTGCAACCTCTACTGGAGCGTATATTTGTATTATGTGAAACATTTGACCCAGGTCCACTTCTATTACTATTGTTCGTGAATTATAGATTCTACTTTTATTACCCTTCTATTTAATCTATCAGCGACAATAATTTCTACTCCTTCTTTTCTACTTTGTCCCAGATCTATTCTTGCGTAGTATAACGTATAATCATTTGTTAACTTTGTTTCCTTTACCTTGTTTCTTCGTTTTGCTGATTCCTAAAATATCTAGTTTGAACCTGCTCATTTCTTCCGTTATCTCTATCTCCTTTTCCGTTAATGGTGTTATATTCCATGTCCCTATTATTACTTTGTTTATGTCTTTCTTCCCAGATGTTGTTCTATTTTCATGGTTACTTTCTGCTTATCTTATTCTTGTATTGTACTTCTTTGATATCTTCTACCTTGAAATGTTTTTATTTTTTGTTTCTGTATAATTATATTCTTTTTTCTTAGCCAAATTTTTATCGTTTTTCGTTTCATTTTTCTTCCGGTCGTCATCAGAGGTTGCCTTATCTCTTCATTTGCTAGTTTTTGGAACTGTACTCGTCTTCGTTATTTTAAGTAGTTGCAATACCCTTCAATTGATTATATAATTTTGTTGTTCCTTGTTCTGGGTCCTTACCACTAGCACAAACCACCGTATCATCGGCAAATATGTGGAAGTCACAATCCCTAACTACCTCACTGACATCATTCATATATAAAATTAAAAGAAGAGGTCCAAGTATACTTTCCTCCGGAACCCCTTCTGTACTTAGCATAATCCCTGACACTGCATCCCCACATTTTACTTTCTGAAATCTATTGTCTAAAAAACCATGTAACCATTATAACACTACACCACATATTCCATAACATTCTAGCTTTCGCAAAAAGACTACAATAGTAGTCAATCCGTCATCTCGTGTGGCTTTCCAGTGCGTAAGAAGGTGCTGGAAAACAGTCTCACTAATGTAATGTTTTCTGAACCCTGATTGTTGTTTGATTAAAATGTTTTCTATAATAAAATTTATTAACTGAAGATACATAGTCTTCTCCAGAAACTTCATCTTTGACGAAATTGTATTTATACCTCTAATTCTTCTACAATATTTGTGAATAGTACTTTTTTCTTAGTACTACAGTCAAAACTTTTAATTCTATTGGAACAAAACCTGTCTTTAGTGAATAATTTATTATGTGTAGCTGCATATTTTCTGATTCATTTAAAGATAATTTTAACAATTTTATGGGTACGTTATAGGGGCTTCCTTTGTTTGGTAATGTATTCATCATTCGTTAGCAATTTAAAACTTTCAAGCTTACTGATAGAAGGTGCTTTAACAATAGATGTAATATCATTATTATCATATGGAGGAAATGAACTTACAGTTTTATCCAAACTCTATAAAATATTCATTAAACCTATGGGCTATTGTATTTATATCATTACTACTATCAAATTTCACGTCATCAAACATAGTGTCTTTGTTTTTCCCTGATACAGTAGCTTTCAAAGTTTTCTACATTTTAGTTTGAACATCTTTGTTTTTATATATATTGCCTTCATAATATTTAACTTTGTCTTGTTTAATTAATCTTACCACTCTATTTCTAAGAAATTTATAATGTTTCCAGTTATCATTTGACCTAGTTTTTATTGCTATAAAACTTTGTTGAAAGCTATTATATTTAATATCAAGGTACTTTTTGTAATTAGTTGTATATTTGACACATTTTAAACACACCAATGTCTGCTATGCATTTCCTAATAACTTTATTTATGTATTAAATATATTAATGTATTAAATATTTATGTTATTAAACCTAATCCTAATTAACGCATGTCAGTTAAACACTGGTTTTCTTAAAACCTCACAGCGTAGTTCACAATAGTTGCTTGTGACCAAGTCAATAAGAGATGTTGATCCACTAGGAGTAACATGTGTATATTCTTCCACATGCTATTTCAAACCACTGTCACCAATACACCTTTTTAGTCTGTTTGCATAACAGCAGTCTTTGTTCATGTCTACATTGAAATCTCCCAATATTATTACATATTTTTTTTGAGTTGACAACAGCTCTTCACACCACTCCTCAAAAAACTACAAAAATACACCATGAAAGCTGTGTGGCCCCAACAATTATTTAATCGCTCCACTAATTTTTTCATTAATTACTTATACAACCCAGTAATTCATTTGAAGCTCAAACTTTCCTATCACCTACCATTTCACATCACTTCTAATGTACATTTGTACACCGCCAGTGTACGAGCTGTAGCTGTAGTTGTATTAGTTACTGATTATTAATAAAACCTCATAGATCTCATGTTGATTCTTTTTTTTACTTAACTTTTTATTCTATCTCTATACGAAGATCCATGCAGCTTGTCATGCGTGTGCTTTCAACTGCCAGTGCTGCTAACAACAAGGTGCGAAGACCTAAGTTTACATAGAACATCTACAACACAGAACAATAACTACATATATAACACGCCCCTTTTTTTGTGAACATTTAATACTTATACAGATTTAAAAAAAAATGAAAATACTAAGGTCTATGCAACATTCGTTTCCAACTCTGTTTGATAATCTTGTAGATATGTAGGATGTTTTCTCATTCTTTGGGGGCGACCTGAGATGATTCGTGATCCTTTGGTTTGATTGTTAGAACCTTCATCAGATATGTTTGATGGTTCATTTTTAGTTGTATCAAAAGGTGAGTCCTCATAAATTAATTTCTTTTTGTAATCATAATCAAAGTCAAGATCTGTGAGATTTAGAAATCTACTATTTCTTTGGTATACACTCAACTAGATAAGATCTATCATTAATTATTTTTTTAACTACTCGTTTCTTCCATCCTGCCTCTTGAATAAGTAGTTTATCATTTCCTCCAACTTCGATAGATTTCTGCATTTTTTATCAAAATATGTTTCCTGGTCATCCTGTTTTTGTTGGAAAGTTTCTTTTAACTCACGTTTATCTATTAGTGTAGGTTCAAGATTGTTTTTCACTACTGGCAATTTACTTTTAATTTCTCTGTTTAGTAATAACTGTGCTGGGGAGTATCCTAATTTAGGTAAAATAGTGTTCCTGTATTCTAGTAAAGTTCCTAAAAATTCTGAATTATTTTCAGATTTTTTAAGCATTGTCTAATATACCAACTGCTTTTTCAGCAAGTCCATTTGATTGACTGTTGTATCAGGTAGAGAATTCGAACACAAAATTCGTCTCCTAAGAGAATTTTAAGAGAGTTTTTCTATTGTAGGGTACATTGTCGGCTATTGCTTTGTTTGGTTTACCAAGATGTGAGAAAGTCTCCAGGAAAAATAATTTCACTTCTCTACAGACTTATGGGGTATTTTTTTAACCTCTATCCAATTTGAATAAGAAAAGTATATAAGATTTTTCATTGAATTCAAAAATGTCAGAGCTAACATTCTGCCAGACTCGATCAGGTATCTCCCTATTGAGTAAAGGTTCTATCGAACCTTTTGAGTTGTCTGGCATCTTTGGCATTTATAAATGTAAGTTTCAATATCTCTGGACATGTTTTCCCAATAGAAAATTTGTCTTGCTCTTAACTTTGATTTAGTAATGTCGAAATGTCCTTCATGGATAATTTTAAACATTTCTAGTCTTAACCTTTTAGGGACAATTATTTTCTCATTATAAAACAATAGGTTATTATATACAAAAAGGTTATCTCTTAGCTTAAAGAAATGCTTTTTTGCACGATTGAGCTTTTTCGTTTATTTACCACATCTGTTTTCCAAGACAGTAGGATATGTTTACTGGTTGCGAGGCCCAACTCATTGGTAAGTATTTTACTTACCGACGTCTTTTACTTACCAACATAAAATTATATAGGTATACTATATTTCACAACAATAAGAACAAAAAATTTGGACATTTCTATTTAAAACATCACTTTAGACTTTTCGTTTATTTAGTAGAAATTAAATAATTTCAATTGTGGTAAATTAATACAATCGTGCAAAAACCAGTATGAGCATCACGAACATTAAAGGTTGTACCGGTCTCCGGCCAAATTGGGGGCTTCGCTATCGCTCAGCCTCCAAGCATGTCCGTCGACCGGTATACGTCCCTTACTGTTCTTGATACTCAATATACTATAATCCAGAAGTTTCTAACCTTTTATAATTTGGCCAACCTGATTCAATAAAAAATAATAATTTTGACAGTGTTTCATCATTTACAATTTCATATTGAAACTGTTTTTTTCTGTTTTCTCTCATTTGCAAATTAATGTATATATGATATATGACATTCAGGGTCATCTTCAACTTTTTCTAATAAAAAAGCCCTTGAAAGAGTATCTGCCACATACATATTATAGCCGTAAAGTTCTCACAAGAAAATAACACAGTGAGAAACTCTTTCTCTATTTGTGCAAATCTCTGTGCGGAATTCGTGAGTGCTCTGGATGCAAAGGCAACAGGGTCGCCAATTGCGTGCAGCATCAGTTTGTATGACAATTCCTTTTTTAGGATTAAGGTTAAGGTCGGTGCGCTTGAAATTACACTCTTTAGAATGCTGAAATTTCTGTCACATTCATTACTCCAATTGAAATCAACATTATTTTTTGTTAGTTGTCTAATATTATACGTTAGTTATAAGAAATCAGGGATGTATTTCTACTTTAGCAAAATCCTAAAATTCACATTACTTCCAGTTTATTCGTAGAACTTTTAAGATTTTGAATGGCTGTTATATTAGATTTATGTGGAGTTACACCTTATTTAGATATAGTCTGTCCTAAAAATTTGATTTCTGCTACTTTTTATTGTAGCTTTAGAAAATTAAATGTAATATTGTATTTTAAAGACCTATCAAAGTAGCTCAGGCATTTGACCAAGTTTGGCATAAGTGTTTACTTGCCTCACCTCGTTTGGGTAAAATGATACGCTTCAACTGGGTTTCTAGTTTCCTTTATAAAAGACGAATACGTGTAGTAGTTGATGGTTGTTTTTCAAAAGGAGTTAGCACTAACGCGGGCGAGCCACATGAATCAGTTATAGCACGTACACTTTTCCTGCTATACGTAAATGACCGTATTTCTTCAACAACTAATCCGATGCATTGCTTTGCTGACGACAGCACTCTTCATTATAGTTCATCTCACTCTACTCATAATGGTAATCTACCTTCTATGCCTCACGACATAAAAGCTAAAATGGTATATCAATCAACAAAGACGTTCAATGTATTCTTGAATGGGGAAGCAATAATCTAGTTAAATTTAATGCGAATCGCTCAGATCTAAGTTTTCAGACTCTATTACTCTGTTGGGAATGACGGTATATTCAAATCTGTCGACCATCTTCTGTCAGCTACCAAAACAGCTGCTTGTAAACTAGGCTTTTGTATAGATCTAAGCAGTACTTTACCTCCGGATAACTCTTTCTGCTGTATAAGGCCCAAATTCGTTCTTATCTAGAATATAATTCTCACGTCTGGGTTGGTGCTCTCCAATACGCTCTCGATATCGTTGATCGTATTCAAAAGAGAGCGATTAGGCTTATAAATGACCCGTCCTTAACTTCTGACATACAGTCCCTTGACCATAGAAGAATCGTTTCAGTTCTTTCTTTGTATTATCAGTATTACAATGGCTGTTGCGCTGCTGAATTACGTTCTTTAATACCATTTGGGGCTACCTTTGCTAGGAATACTCGGTTTGCTCATTCACATCATCAGTATGTAGTACAAATCTCCACTTATCGTACTAAACGGGCGCAATCCACATTCTTCTACACAGCTTCTAAACTTTGGAATGATCTCGCTAGTTCCTTTTTTCCTCTCACTTATATGAAAAAATTTAAGGTAGCTGTTCATAGGCATGTCATGGCAATTCAATGTCCCTCTATCCATCCTCCTAAGCGTTCCTGAGTACTTTAACACGATAGGCCAAATTTAGGCTGTTCAGGTCCACAATTATTAAAAAAAAAAGATATCTACATTTGGGATATCACCAAACATCTCAAAATGTTTGGCCTGGAATACTTCTGGTGCTGAACATATCCCAAATGGAAGGCGATTGAACTTATAACGACCAAAGGGAGTATTGAAAGTGCACAAGTCTGAACTTGGCTCATCCAATTTTAACTGCCAGAATCTCTCCTTCATGTCTATAACTGTGAACAATTTTTTACCAGTTAGGTGAGATAAAATATCCTCTGCTGTGGGTATCATAAAATGCTCCCTCGTAATAAACTTATTTAGTGGCTTTGGATCTAAACATAATCTTAAAGATCCATCCAGTTTCTCTACTATCATTAAACTATTCACCCATGGAGTAAGATATGTTTACCTTGCTTATAATATCTTTAGATTATAACTTATTTAAAACAGTTTTTGATTTACTCATAAGTGATAAAGACATTTTTCTCTTACATTGTAAAACAGGGTTTGCATTTGAATTTAATGTAATTTTACTCAAGCCAGTATTTCACCTAAACCGCCAAATAAATGAACATTCATTTTCTTCAATTCTTCTTTTGTTATGGGTAACATTTCATTTTTTTTAATTTCATGTACTCTCAATATAAGACCAAATTTAATACAATCTCTTAAACCCAATAGTGGTTTACAATCAAAGTTTACAATAATGGAGTTTACCTTTGATACATTTTTATATACACAATTAAGTGAAATTTGACCTAATAACTTTACTTTATTATTTCCAAATAAAATCATTGTTATGTGAGAGGTGTGCAACTTGATTTTAATACCAATATTATTCAGAGCAGCCCACCGCAAAATACTTGTTTCTGCCCCTGTGTCAAGTTTAAAATTTACAAGCTTAACTTAAACATTTAGTTATTCTGACCAGTTTGTCTCATAACCAGCTAATCCAACTTTATTTATAAAAATTACACTAACATCACCACTTAATTCACTAACTTTCTTATCTATTTCCATTGTATTATGACCTTTTGGATCACTATTATCTTCTTGTCTCACCTCGTTGATTCCCGTTCTGCACATCTTGGCATAGTGGCCTCTCTTCTTACATTTTACACAAGTCTTGTTATATACAGGACACTTTCCTTTTTCATGGTCATAGCCACAAAATTTACTTTATACTTTGTACTTTTTACTAAATACACCTCTGTCCCATTTTGTTTATTTATAATTTTGGAATGTTCTTTACTTAACTCAGTAGATTTACAGTTCAATTGCACTTTTCGAATTGTAAATCAGGTTCTCCTAATAGACGTTCTTGAACTTCTTTATCAATCATACTCAAAACGAGTTTATTTCTTATCATTCTGGTTTCATATGATGAATTACAGTTAGTATTAGTACATTTAAACTTACATAAGTTTGCTTATTTCTTAAGGTACATCAGAAAATTATCTATTCCTTGTTCTTGGTCTTGCCTTAGGTTATTAAATTTGAATGTGGCCATAACAACATCCTTCTTGGGAACGTAATGTTCTTCCAGTTTCTTTAATGTGTCTTTTAGTGTTTTAACATCATCTTTTTTAAAGTGTCGAAAATTTCAATACCTGAATCTCGTATTGCATTTAAGAGTATTGCAATTTGTTATATCTTCATCTGCTATTTCTTTACAGGAAGCTTTCATAAATATCTCAAATCTCTGTTTCCATGTTCTCCACGCTTCCTGCATATAATTTGCATTCTTCAAGCGATTTTGGCGGTTTACATTCCATATTTTTAGGTTACCTTTCAACTTGATTTAATTAACTTAACTGGCCAGTATTTTCGTTGATACTTTTTATCTTGGTTCACGCCTGACGCCATGTATTGGTTATTGATTATTAATAAAACCTCGTAGATCTCATATTGATTCTTTATTTTAATTAACTTTTCATTGTATCTCCATACAAAGATCCATGCAGCTTGTTGTGCGTGTACTGTCAACTGTCAGTGCTGCCAACAACAAGATGTGAAGACCTAAGTTTACATAGAACATCTACAACACAAAACTATAACTACATATACAACAGTAGTTTTCAATTTTGATTTCAGAATGACTTACCTCTTCTGTAAGATGTGTCTCAGTTAACCAGATTAGAGCTGGTTTATGGGTGTAAATAAAATGTGCAAGCTGATCAAAGTTTGCTATTGTACCATATTGAACAGAAAAGGACGTAACTTCGATAAACGTTCATCAATAACGGTGACCGATCTTCCAATCCGACCCGTACGAACTAAAAAAAGGAAAAATATATGTAAATGATTAACATAGAAACTGGAAATTTTTATTAAAACAAAATACGAAGAACGGTTTAAGGGTTTTATTTCATCTCTTTTTTTCATTTTTTGTAACAGCATACAAAACAGTTACAAATAAGACAGAATGTTAGATCTGTAACGGTATAAACGGGTGGTAGAACGGGATTACAGATAAATTGGCCTTTTTGCCCCGACTAGCCAGCGTATGGGTGTAGGTCAGATGTTAAAAAAAAAATTGCACATCCAGAATAGTAAATCGTACGTAAGTCACAATTGGGGTTGAAGACAAAATCGAGGGTTTGGGCGCCAGAATGTTTGGTAGTCGAAATAAGGGTTGTCGTGCCAAAATTACGAGTACATAGCGTGTCTAAACATACAAAAAACATACGCTTACCTATCCGTAATCAATTCCAGGGGTGCTGGACAGCAACTCAGCAAACCACCTAAAATCGGGCTCTAAAAAAACACTACACGCTTGTCAAATAAAAGCGTGATAAACACTCAATAAATTTACGTTACTACACCTCAGTGTAAATAATTAGGCATCAAATAATAATCAAAACAAAACAAAAAAATCTATAAAATGAACTCTAAATGAATTAATACTCAACTAAAAAAAAAATCAAATAAAATACTAAATATTAATAACGCTATTACTCAATAAAACAAAAAAACTAACTTCGTTACGTTAAAAACTAAATTACCGGTAACTTGCAATTTGCAAAAAGAACTTTTATGTAACACAAAAGGGTTTCCATAGAAGTAAAACACATTTATAAAACCTAACAAACTATAATAAAATAATAAAAAAAGGATAAATATAAAAAAAAATAAAAAACAGACGATAATGCGTATCAACAAAAAACAAACACAAACACTTAAAAGGCGACAGGATGTCTGATCAGAAATCTGCTTTTACGCCAGTCTAAATCGTTTAACCTATAAATATATAATTCGTGGATAATATACCCACACTACAATAGGGTCAATTGCCCTTTAATACTAAAATAAATAACAAAGGGTGAAGGCGGAGCGTCAAAACTATAATTAATTACGCTAAACAAATTTAAACGACAACTTACTTTAATAACAAAAAAAAAAGATTACGGCACCGCTTTCAGACCTTCATTGACACAAAAAAAAAAATAATTCGAAACACACAAAATAATAAATCTTGAAATATGCAATAAAAAAACAATATTATTTTACCTTAAAGGTCTAGAATTACACCACTCCTGTGTTACAATATATGTGGAAGATAACCAGGTGGTCGGTTACGGCTGTGACGGAAATGGAATGAATCTTCCTGGTCTGGCGAAATGATGAATAAAATGTTGACTATTGTTCTATGATACACAAACAATTTCTTGACTAAACTCGTTAAATTGTTACTGCATTAATGAAAAACTTCTTTTAAAATAATAATAATAATTTGAGCGTTCACAAATACTTGATAACCTTTAGCTTTTAATTGGTTTTATTTCCACTAATAATCCAAAATGTTTATAACTTGATTTAAATAACGTTAAATTTTTAATATATTGCGAAAGTTTCTTTATCTTTACACACGCTTTGTACGATAAATAGGTGGAAATAGGTGGCACTGCAAGAACGATGATTTTTTAAAATCCGCAAAAGCGATCTAAACCCAACAGGTCACTGAAGCACTATACAACACGACGATGTCCTCTAGGTAACTTGACGTAAAACCGAAATCGGCACTAAGTATAATCCTTTGGTGATGAACAATTTTAATAAAATCCCTTTCACAGGTTCTTCAGTAGCTAAACTACCCTTACTACACAAAAAAAGTACGTTCGATAAACACCACAAGGTCCCAAACTTTCAACGTTCTAAACCACCCCTTAAAGCGTAACCATAAAACGGCAACGTATACTGCTCGAAAGCACGATCAGTTTCAGAATCCCAAAAATTATTCACAAAAATCCATCTTTGAATTTTGCATCCCACTACTCATAAAAAATCTTATCTAAGTTAATTCCACCAATTAAAAAAACGGAAGGGGAAAATAAGGTACCCCGATAAACAAATTCGTTTCCGTCCGTAAGGACTCGGTAAATTTTTAAAAACTCAACATCAGCACAAGTATCCTGTACAGCCTCTGTATGTTTATCTTAAAGTATGAACAATAAGGCCCACATGCAATCTCTATGAATCAAAACCAGCGTATTCACTATTACACTGAACAACTATTAATAAGCGACTTTATGGCGCTAACATGACATCATACGCCGATAATTCCACACTATCTATTTAACGTACTTAATTTTCTATTATATTTTACGGAAATCAAACGAAATAAACCTTAATTAAACTTAGAAACAACTATTTACAAAAAAGCGTTAATCAAACTTCTATAAACGGGAAATAATAAGGAAAAACAACCTAAGTTACAAAAAAAATAATTCACAAACTAAGAATCTAAAGCTCACCATACACCTGCCATCCCTAAAGCTCGCTACACACGTTAAAACAAATTTACTATAAAACATAATTTAACCACACAAAAAAAATATTTATATACGGAATCTAACTAAGTACATAGAACTACAAACAAAATTACCTACTACGTATACAGGGTGTTCAAAATACCCTGACAGATCATTATTTTTAAGATTTAAAAGATAATAGCATTAAGCACTGAGGGAGTTCATAATTTTAACAAATTCTTTTTGGAGAAGAGGTCTATGTGAAAGGATGTTTTTATTTTAAAGATAAGGTGGCTTGATCATTTTCATGTTCTTCATGCATATTGAGTGATCCAGCTATAGAAAATTTATGAGAAACTCTGTAGCGGTGATGTATACTATAATTAAACCTGAGACAAAAATTTTGCAGTTTCTGGATTTTCCAATAGTCTTCAATCAGGGTTGAGATGATTTAAATCAGTTGATTAAAATCACGATTAAACTCATGTTTTTAATCAGCGTGATTTTTTTAAATAAAAATTATGATTAATTTAGACACTTAAAAATGTATTTGTTGTTGTTCATAAAAAAATAAATCTGATGATTTTTATGTAGTAATATTTATTATAATAATCGAAAAGAAATTTAGCATTCAGTTGCTTTTTACAAAAATAAAACTATTAAAAAATGTTTTTAATACAAACAAGAGAACTATGTTTAAAAAAAAAAAGTATTGCTGAATGTCTATAACCTAAGTGTTATAATGCTTAACTAGAAATACTAGTTTAGCTGCTTTGTCACCACCAAGTCTGATTCTTATATCTGAATGTATGAATCCATAGGTAGGAAACACCCTCTCGATATCAGCATAGGATGCATAGGCACACAAAACAGAAATCACTATAGGCAGCACATGCTTAATTTCTGGAACATATGGGATCTCCACCACTGTACTGCTGTTACATTTTTTATTATTTCATCTGAAAACATAGTTTTGTGAAAAGGGTCTGATTTGGCTTTCAACTTAATTAGTAATGGTAATAATCCTGTGTCTGCAAAATATTGGGAAACAAACTAAAGCATCTCTTTGCTTCAGCTAGTAATGGATATTCTTTGTTTATATTTATTGTAAGATCCAACATATATGCCAAAAAGTGAAAGAGGGTTAGAGCTTGAACATATCTTTTATCAAATATTTGATACTGGCGGAAGCTCCTTTCCTCTACAAAACTGTCAGCTGTATGGGGATGACCGGATGTATCTATGTTTTCCAGGAGAACACTGTTCCCATTCTCTGCTATCAAGACGAGACAAATTATCCGCTCATTGTGTACATTGGACCATCCATCTAAGGACATGCAAACAGACTGTCCAGAAAAATTTAAAACATTTAGATTTTTCTTCCTCAAATATTTCATTCAGGAGCATTGACGATAACTGAAATCTAGATGGAAGAACGTAACATTTCTATGGCTTTTCGAATTTCCTTATTTTCTATCGCTCTAAAATTGCAATTTGTTGCGTAAACGGCTTTGGCTATTTGTCTGTCCAATTCTTTCTTCTTATCTTGTCCAGTGCGCACAACAAAAGAATCCAAATAACCGCTACTTCCACTATTTTCACTTTTCACAGTTCTCACTTCTGCTTCTTTTCGCAACAGGATAATGTCATTCTGGCTATTTCTAGGCTGTGACTAATAATCACCATGAAGAGTTTCAACATCAATGATATCACTAGTTTTACTTTCACAGATTTCACAGTGACTTTTTAGTCTATCCACTAGACCTTGCAATTCTTTGCCACACTTTTTACACACTACTCTGCAACCTAGTTTGCCAACCACTTTCTTTTTTACAAAATGTTGCCAAATACTAAATTCCTTTCTGCCCTGGCTTGTCATGACTCCAAATGTCTTGCTAGATTTCCCACAGGACCAAAAATATGACTAATAACTAGAATAAGTGCGTGTCATTTATATAGTTTAGCGTTTTCTGCCATTTTTTTACAAGTTTTAATAGTTCCCCAAACTCGTAAAACTGCGTGAACAAAATTTTCACGTTAAGACTTGTCGAGTTTTGCTTCCTATTTGTACTATTCCTGCCTGCTAGGGTTGCAAAATTTAATACATAGATTTTATTAAATGAGTAGAAACTTATATTAAACATGTTACCTGTGTTAAAACGCCCATCAAATAAAAATTTGTAAATATCTGCTAATAAGACTAAGAGAAGCATAAAATCTACAAAAGTCGTGATATATAAAGGTATTTAGTAAAGATAGTTTTTATTACAAGTGAAACTATTTTAAACTACTAAATGCTTCAAAATAAAAAACACATTTTCATTGTTGTATATTCATGCAGTGTGCAGTAAATAAAAAAGCCTATCTAAATTTGTAAGGTGGGTATAGAAAAGACTTCTGCTAAATTAAATATAATATAACTATTTGAATCATCACAATTTCGAGAGTAAAGAATAAAAGTTGTTCTAATTTAATAATTTATATTCTGAATAAAAATGCATTAGCACAACGAATGAATGCTGTTTGTTTACCTTATCTTGTTTGTTGCAGTTCTAGTAGTTTGATAGTGGGTTTAATACTCCCATTGTATGGCTTGAAACATTGCTGACATTAAAAGGTTTTGACGATTAAACGCGATACAACATTTTACCTACGCAAGAACGTTGAAACGTGTAACTGTAAACGTTTAATCGCTGCAACCCTACTGCCTGCAAATATTTGCTTGACAAAACATAAACAGTTAGAATTATTTGAAAATAATATATTGATAAAAACTAGACAAATTTAAAAAATAATGATTTTTTTCAACCCTGTTCTTCATTAATAGAAAAGGCGCTGCAAAGGACACCATAGTAGTTAAGTTTGGTAAGAACTAACAAATCACATAAAACTTTATTTAAAACACTTAGCTTTTTTGGGTTTTCAATGATGTATTTTTGTATTATGTTTTACACAAATCTGACTTACAGTTATCGTCCTCAATAGTAATAAAATCTTTTAGAGTTGTCTAAGATCTTGAAACAAATTTATGAAATTTGAAGAAGTGAAATGCAAACATAAGCCCATTAGGATCTAGTTATTCTTTCTATGTGTATCAAGCTATAGGAATAGCAGAAGTTTTAAAACTAGAATATGTAAATATTTTAGATCTTTTCAATGTAATAATAATAAATCAAACTGTGCTTCACAAAAGTGAAAAACTAAATTTATTAGAAGCTTTAGAAATTAATAAGAGAAAATACTCAGGTCGGTTATTAAACGAACAACTAGATGTATGCCATTCACCACTTTTTAATTGATAAATTATTGTTCCTCCCCCCCTTTCACAATAACTCTTTATATAATGTATAGAAATATATGGATTGTAAGTAAATTTAGCGTAAATACTCAATCTGATGAAGACACAGTGTTGTTGAAACAATTGTCATTTAAGTAATATAGTAAAACTGTACAAACACTGCTTGTATTATTTCCACTCATGTGGTATGGAGTTTCATCAAGCACTAATAATAATAAAGTTATCAATACATAATCTATATATTTTATGTTTAACAAATGCTTTTTTTTTTCAGTATTGGCAACAACTAAAAAACCAAGCAGCATCTAAACATTCAAGTTCGTATACAATTCAAAGTAATAAATATGAACATGATCCGATGTTACTTCGGGATAAGAGTGTGTCATGCGGAGATGGCTTTGATCTTTCACCTCGTCCAACTACAGTTATAGGGATTTCATGTAATAAACCTGGTGTAAATGCAGCAGATTTTAGAAACCAATTTAATGGAAAACCGTTTAAAAAGAAAAAGGTCAATTTTGAAGACAATTCGAATAATGTTAAAACAGAAAAAGCTAATGGTGATTTAGCCAATATATCTACAGTTGAAAATAAAGTTTTTGCAACAAAGTTAAGTGAGGAAAGAAGTGTTAGTGTAAACTCATTAAGTAGTTTAAACGATACTCTAGATTTTATTGATGAAGGCGAGGATATAACTGATAGAAGTAATATGCGTGCAGAATGGCAAAAACAAATTGTAGAGGAAATTATTGATACAATCAACTTTGATATTAAAATTCCTAATCCTGTTAATGAAAGTGAAACTACAGTTGACTCAAGTACAAGAGATGGAACTTTTGCAGATGTACATGTTTACAATATCATAAAAAAGTTTGACGAACAAAGTGTATGTAATATGTGGGATCCACAGACGGCCAAACCGAAAGTATTCCCTAAAAACGTAATTGAAAAACCACCTGAATTACCTCAAAAACCAGACTTGTCTAAAAAACCAGTAGTCCCGCCAAAGACAATTAAAATTAGAGGTATAGCTATTCAATAATACTGGTACCAATTAACATAAATTTTTATTTTAGGTCAATTAAATAAGTGCCATAGTACCCCTGCGTATGATCAATCTTATGAACCTCAAAGCATATCAACAACTCAAGAATCATTTATAACTAAACCTTTACCTCAACTAGATATTGATCACATAAATTCAATTAATTCAAGTAAACCAATTACTTATGAGTTAGGTATACCAATTGTTGAAGATGTTGATGCTTCATTTTATAATAAAAAATATCCTTCTAAAGAAAGCGGAGATGGATTAGTGCATATGAAAGAATATCAATATATTCCTCCAAAACCTCCACCAAGAACAAGTATTTCATCAGAATCTGGAAAAATTCCATTGAGGGGTCTGATAGATGAACGTAGTAAAATTTCAAATTTTGATATCTCTACAACTACACCTATACCAAAATTAACAGAGAATCGATTAGATGCAGAATCTAAATCAATTACAAAACGTCTAGGATCTGTTGAGAATATTGATTCAGTGATTTTTGAGCCCAAAAATATATCAACACCAAATTCAAAAACATGCAAAATGGAATTTTCTGAAATTGATACCACACATACAAAAACTTCTTCTAATTTAGAAACGCTTAAAATGGCTTCTGATACTAAAATATCTCCTACTAATTCAATTGTTCGTGCCATGATGTATTCTAGTAAAAATAAAAGTGGGAAAAAGAAAAATTCTATAGTTGCAAGTAAGTGTTTAATTTATGTGAAACTGCGCATAGCATAATTGATCTATCTAGTCTGTCTTTTTCTTCTTGCAAGCCATATTGATACGTTAAAAAATGATCATTTAAAAATTGTGTACAATTGCAATTTTTAAATACGGGAAATTTTCAGCCTTTGAAATATTAATTTATCAAATTCTGTTGAATATGTATGTGTTTCTTTATTTAGTACTCTTGTTAATTTAAAAAAGTCCACCATAAGTTTTTGCTGTTATTGCTGGCCTGGCTACTCTGGTAGTATACCATACTTTGTTTCACTCCCCATGTTTTATCCCGAGTGTGATTTCCGCTTTTTTGATGATTTTATTAATGTGTTAGTTCCAGGTAAGCTTGGAGCCGATAACGACTCCCAAGTAGTTTATTTCCACTGACAAGTTGATAAGTTTCCTGCCAAGGGTCTGAGGCTCTGTACTTTCCTTTTGTGTGTGAATGGTAGTATTGTGGTTTTTTTAGGATTGACTTTTAGGCTTTCCTTTTGTGACCACTCAAATGTTACATTCAGGGCAGTTTGCATATGCTCCCTTACTGTATTTACAAATTTCCCTTCTGCTTAGATGACCAGGTAATCTGCATAGGCTACATATATAGATATATACAGGATGTTTCAGTGATATTGGCCCAAACTTAAAGAGATAGTTCCTCTCTTAAATATAAGTTTTTTTTGCTTAAAAGATACAGGGTGTCAAAGTTTAAACAAATATAAGTTTTTGGTTACGATTCGTGTAAGCTTCATCCGATTTTGATGAAACGTGGCATGAACAATAATCAACCAAAGATCTTTAATTTGGCTGTTTCAAGTTTTGACAAAGAGCAATAAAATGTAAAGAGATGTAGGTTTACGGGAAGTAGCGTATAAGAAATACAGTCACATCCGCGTGAGGGCTCTAGCTGCTTGCCGTCTGGCAGTCGTGACTCGAACTAAACAGATTGTACAGGTGAGTGACAAAATTACAGGTACCTTTACCATGTTTGGCATAGTGCAGAAGTACTTTGTTTTCAGATTGTCACAATATTATATAATACTCTCTGATATAACTCAAGAGTAAAATAAACAACAATTATGGTTTCAGTTATTTTAAAAGTAACAAGCTGTATTAAAAGTAAAACATTAGGTAAACAAAATAAATTAAATTCTTCCAGAAATAACTTTCTCTTTTAATTTTGGTAATTAGTATTTCTTAGTTCTACAAAATTATATATTATTTTGGTATTATGGCTTAAACCTAGGGAAATTGTATAGGGAAGTATTCATATAACGCACAATTTTTGTCGTTTGGTGAATGAAACAATTATGATGTTATTTACAAGGCTATTACTTACTTAAATTTCGATTAATTAATATAAACATATAAAAATTAATAACATAATAGCAAAAAGCAAATTGCTGTTTGATAATAGCGTGACATTGCATACGATCAAATCCATATGTACTAAAATAACATTGACATGAACTCTTAACATTGAACGGCGCCGTGGCGTAGTTGGTTAAAGCGCCTGTCTAGTAAAGAGGACATTGAGGGTTCGAATCACTTCAGGGCCTAATGTTGCAAGTAGGTTAATAACATTGCAGCAATTAATTTTTTTTTAAACAAATTTAGTAAAATAAATATGTGTGGTTTTAACCGATTCTTTTGAAATAAGTGTATGTAGCCAGAATAGCTCAGTTGGAAGAGCGTTAGACTGAAGTATGGCTTCTAATTCGTGCGTTTACATACTGCGAGCGAACTCGCAAAACCCACAATGACTGAAGTTTCTTTCGTTTTCTGACAGAAAAATTTAGGCGGAATTTATGAACGAAATCATTTTTTTTTTTTAATTTTAATCTCAAATTTGCCCCTTCAGACGAATTTTCAAGGGTTGCAGTGTTATGTCTACTTTATGAATTAAAATGCATGACATCCATTAAATAAATATCACACACAATACATTATGTATTAACCCAAGGTCATTGATCATTTCTTACGCACATGATTTATAAAGTTCTGTTGTATGTATAAATTTTGAAATGATAACTACCTAATTAATTTGTTAGATTTGTATATGTGATTCTATTCCCAAGTTAAAATATATAAATTAACATTTTACTGATTTGAGTAAAGTTAGTTATAATATTTGAAATATTTAACTTGTATGTGTGTGAAAAAAAAATGAAACTTCTAGGTTATAATTTTTTACAATATATCTGTGAGTGTCAGATCAAATATAGATATTAAAAACGCGTAAGCATTTTTAAAGTAAACAGCAGTAATTACTGTTCTTTGGTAAAAGCAAAGGTCAATAAAATTTGCTCTTTGGTAAAAGTTTAGAAGTAGGTAGGAATTTCTGGCAACACCGCAAAAGATTAACAATCTTAATGACATGTTTACAAGTAAATTTTGTTGACCTCGAGCACTTTAAAGCTTTGTGTTCAAATTTTTCACAAAAAATAGATATGCAACCCAACTGACTTGAAATCACATTGTATACCCTTTAAAGCATTACGCCGCACCTCTTTACATTTTATTGCTCTTTGGTTTTGTAGTTGTCTTCCAGTGCATAGATATTCTGGGTTGGCGCCACTTTTTCCTCCCTATCTTTTAGGCCATTGCATAATTTTCAAATCTAAAAGTTTCCTTTTTAATTTTAAATTTAATTTAGAAAAAGAAATGGCTCTTAAACAATTTTGATTAGAAACTTATTTAGAGAGATATTTCGTTTTGTTAACTGTCCATGGACATTAACAAAAAAATTAACAGTTTTACTGTTTTTATTACATTTCAAAGATTAGGGATTAAACACAACAAGATAAGAACAATAAAATTTTTAAATAATTTTAAAAATTAATTATTTAAATATTTTTTAAATAACATTTTTTAATAATAAATTTAATTTTGTATCCAAAACTAAATTTATTAATTTTTATAATAAATGTTCAAATTGTCGCCCTTCTGCATCGATGCAGACTTGACATCATCTTAACATTGAATTGCGAACCCTACCGAAGATGCCTGGCATTTCTTGTAATTCTTGGAAGATGGCAAAAATTCTCATTACTAAGCCATCGCGATCATCAATAGGAGTGACATAAACTTTAGATTTCAAAGGAAAAATCAATGGGCGTTAAACGGGGTGATCTGGGAGGCCAGGGGAAGGGACCACCACGTACAATCCAATGATCTGGATATGTTATTTAAATAATTCCAGACTTGGGCCGAAAAATGAGGCGGTGCTCGATTATGCTGAAATATCAGCCTATTCCGAATATCATGGGGAATATCCTCCAGCAATTCCAAAAGAGAATTCCTTATGAATTCAAGATAAATTAAAACGCGAAAAACACGAAACTGGTGCACAACTAGCCAAAATCTCTTGACAATAGTAAATAAATATGGCTATAATAAAACTATGTACCAATTTTATCGCTGATAGACTGATTTTGTTAAAATACATTATTTTAAATAATTCATATGCAAGACTGTAGAATATCTAAAATATCTTTGTAAATAAGTTTCTAATCAATATTTTTCAAGAGCCATTTCTTTTTATAAAGTAAATTTAAAATTGAAAAAGACTTTTAGATTGGAAACAAAAATGCAATGGCGTAATAGGTAGGGAAGGAAAAGGCACGCCAATTTACACAACCAAAAACTTTTATATTTCTTTAAACTTTAACACCCTGTACCTTTTAAACGAACAGTCATTTTGAGTTTTCAACTTATATTTAAGAGAGGAACTACCCCTTTAAGTTTGGCCCAATATCACTGAAACGCCCTGTATAAATCCTTCCCTGCTGACTTATCTGAGTAGTCAGTCCATGACGATGCTTCACAATAGGAATGATGTAATTCTCCCGTACAGACATCCCCCTGCCCCCCAGGCTGCCAAGTTTAACCCCAGCATCGTTGTAAGCACCACTCAAGTGCCTTAGCATCTATCCACTTTCAGCAGGTCTCCTCTAGATCCCAACTTCTCAGGCCCGATGTAATGGAGTTAAATGACGTATTACCATAGGCATAGGTATGTGCAAGAATGCCCCTAGAAGGATTTCTTTTGCCTGTAAGGTATTGTGAACTCTTCTGATAAGGTGATGAAGTGCTGCCTCTGTTTACAGTCCTGCTATATAGGCAAATTGGTGCTGGTATAGTGGAGTAGTTACCAATAATGCCTCCCTAATGTGTCTTATCAAGTAGTTTTTCCATTGCCTTAAGTATGAATGACTTTTGATGTCCTGTAACTCGTGGCATCCAAGCCTCCGGTTGTAGCTAGTCAGGCGATTGTTTAATAGTAGTTCCGAGCCAGGAAGGTGTACCTGTAGAAGTTTGATCATAGTCTCCTTTCATGTTTTTTTGTCCATACACTGCTGTCTAGCTGGATGTTAATTATCGAGCACTGGTTTTTTTTGACAATAGCCTGTAGAGTGTGGAATTCATCGGAGTCTTTTCGATCTTTTCACAGTGTCTCCTCTAGGATGCCCTTTTTCCCTTTGTCAGTGCTCTGTTGCATTCAGTGAGGAATGTTCTGTAGGTCTCATAGTCACCTATACTTTTCGTCATATTAAATAGTTTTCTTCTATGTTGCCTCTGTTCCATGAGAACAGTTCTCTTCAAAGATAGAGGCAATCGTATCTGTCAGTGACTCCACGGCTGTTTCTAAGTCTGAGTTGTTATGAATTAAAGTGTTGATTCCTGGCAAATAATGATTTAGGTTCACCTTATAAGACGTCCAATTAGTTTTGTGCGGGTTTCAGTAATCTTGAATCACTCTAGTTATACTCATGGTTTTAAATTGTATGTATCTGCGATCTGAACAACTTTTTTCATCAGAAGCATTCCGGTTTTTAACAAATTTATCCATAAATGAGCTGCTATTATTATGTCAATTGCCTACGTATGTACAAGTTATGTGCCATAGTGTATGGCACTCTGTAATTGATGTTGCTACCCTATACGACATTATGTACATTTGCTCCGCCTCCTATAAGTACCAGTGATCCACTTCCTTTACATCTACTAACTAGATCTTCCACTGCTGTTGGTACTGGTGGCTTTGAGTGGTCCAACTGAAAGTACATCTATGCGAGTATAGTTTCCCTCAGCCTCCCTCCATTCGATATTACTTTTACCGCTACTAGGTCCTGTGAACAGAACTTTGTTAGCGGTAATATGTGTATATTTTTCTTTATTGGTATACAGGTCCTGGGTATATCGGTGGCTCTGCTGGAAATGAGCTTTCCGCCTACCGCTCTAAGACATTGTATTTTATCTTGATTTATCCAGGGTTACATCGTAGCTATCCATCATTTTGCATAAAGCGGCCGAGACCACCTTACTGTGGTGGAGGTTTATCTGAACCGCCCTTATTCCCATTGTCGGTAGAGGTCCGTATGGACCTGAACAGGATAGCTGTAAGCCCGTAGTAGGCTAGTTAGCCTTCTCCAGGATCGTATACAAGATACTACTCGTAAAAAAGGCCAGGATGCCGCTTTCTTTCTCTTACTTCGTACTCAGCAGTCTCCCGTCTTATGGCCAGGGTGCTGACGTTCAAGACGGATTCTAATGACAGCTTCGCCCAGTTTCCCCGGAGACACACCAAAGCTTTTGGGCGTTTTATATTATTACAAAATTAAAATTTTAATGATTAATAAAGGTCCTAAGTTCTGCAAACATTACATAGAAGTGAAATTAATAAGTAGTTATTGAATACTAAGTCATATAAAATTGTGCTCTCATCTGTATTAAACAAGAAAAAAAATAAGTAAATGTTGTTAGTACAACATTCCTGTTCTCTTATCTTCTGTGGCTGTAGTTTCTGATTTTTTTGTTTGTTTGTGTAAGAGATGATTTTTACTTTTTCCTTCCTTTGACGATGGATGTTGCAAGATCTGTCACAGTTTTCTTGTTGGCCATTCTTCATGTTTGCATGATGGTGGTAGTGTTTAGATTAGTTTTTAGACCACTGTAATGTAACTCTTCTAAGTTTATTTGAGGTGATTTTTCAGTAAGTTAGTGGAACGCGCTTATTTGGCGGAACAGTGGGTGATTCGCCTTGAATGTTAGTTTAGTTGACCGAACACCGGTTGGTCTCTGGCTGTAATTTATAATTGTTGGAACACTGATGGCTGCCCTTGTAGTTTGATATAAGTTGCTGGTTTAGTGTTTTTCTCGTCGATAAAAGGCATATATTGCTATGCATTATTTTGTGAGAGACAAACTCATTTGTCTGCGTGGCAAAATTTTATCTGAATCGATTTAAAAAACAAATTTTCATTTGAATCGATTTTATTAAAATTAAAGTCGTATATACATTCTCACTTTTTGGTAATAACTATCGGGACGCGTACCTTATATGATGTACTAATTTATAATCCTCGCCACCAAGGAATAAACCTACGTCATCACTTACAATAGTACGAGTGAATATTAATAAACAGGTTCAAATTATTTCCATAATAATTTCTTTTAATTAATTACTCTTTTCCGAGATGGTAGTAGTGCAGTTACAGGTTTTCATATGATTATGAATACTGTATTCTAAATTGACGCCGTAAAAGAAAACGTTTACTTTGTGAAAATCGAATAAAATTATTCATTATAATTAACATAATGACCATGGTGGGCAATAAATAGAGCTCTACAAGATATTTTACCTTAATGGCTTTTGTACATTATAATTTATGAATACTTATATTCAACAAAATATGTATTGCAGCAAGTTTATGTGAATATTTAGAGAATATTTATGTGCAATATCATGTAAGTTGGTGGTAAACATTTACATATAATTGATAACTAAAGATAATTGAATTGTAGGTTTCCCTATTTGAACTTCCGAACATTGCTGCAGCTTCATTATGTTTATCTTTATAAATACATACTTTGTATCTTTGAATGGGAGTGTAAGCTTGTTTATAGATAAACATTGAAATAAGACTTCCAATTAAAATAGAAACATTTTTGTTAAAAAGTTTAATTTGCTTATAACTCTGCTGTACATAAACGATCTTATTTCTTCAACAACTAACCCCATCCATTGCTTTGCTGACGATAGCACTCTTCACTGTAGTTCATCTCAGTCCACTCAGTGATAATCCGCCTTCTATGTCAAATCAAGAAATTAAAGCTGAAATGGCAAATTCAATCAACAAAGACATTCAACGTATTCTCGAATGGGGAAGCAGTAATCTAGTTAAATTTAATGCTAACAAAACTCAGTGTTGCCTTATGTCCGCCAAAAAAGATCGATCATTTCCTGTTGTAAGTATGAATGGCTAAGTTCTTAAGTTTTCAGACTCTATTACTCTGTTGGGTATGACTGTATCTTCAAATCTCTCATGGGTTGACCATCTTCTGTCAGCTACCAAAACAGCTGCTCGTAAAATAGGCTTTTTGTACAGATCTAAGCAGTACTTTACCTCTCGACAACTCCTTCTGCTGTATAAGGCCCAAATTCGGCCTCATCTGGAATATAATTCTCATCTTTGGGTTAGTGCTCCACAATACGCTCTCGATATCGTTGATCGTATTCAAAAGAGAGCGATTAGGCTTATAAATGACCCGTCCTTAACTTCTCACATACAGTCCCTTGAGCATAGAAGGATGGTTTCAGTTCTTTCTTTGTATTATCGTTATTACAACGGGTATTGTGCTGGTGAATTACATTCTCTGATACCATCTCCGGCTATCTTTGCGAGAAATACTCGGTTCGCTCATTCACATCATCAGTATGCAGTACAAATCTCCACTTGTCGTACCAAACGGGCGCAATCCACATTTTTCTACACGGCTTCTAAACTCTGGAATGATCTCCCTAGTTCCTGTTTTCCTCTCACTTATGATATGAGAAAATTTAAGGTAGCTGTTCATAGGCATCTATTGGCAATTCATTATCCCTCTATCCATCCGCCTAAGTGTTCCTGAGTGCTTTAGCACGATAGGCCTTATTTAGCCTGTTCAGGTCCACAATCATAAAAAAAAAGGAGTAAAATTATCAATATGGTATAAGTAAACTTATTCCATCAGAAAAGTGCATATTCCTTTTTTTTGATTAACTTCAATGTTTGATGTTGATTCTTTTAGTGAACTAAAAAATTTAAATTTAGAGAGAAACAGCAATCTAATAACCACAAATAAAGTAACTTAACTTAACCTTCATACCATTCGCTTGTGGGGTAGGCAAAACAATCCCTGGCTCTTTTTTATTTTTCATTCACGTTCTTTCTCCATGCTGTCCTATCTCCGCATACCTCCCTAGTTTCCGCAAGATTCATACATTGTCTCTGACTTGTCCTTTTATTTTTAAAACTCCTTATCTTTCTTTCCTTTATCATACATTCTACTACATTCAGCCAAATTTTACGCTGCCTCCCAGGCGCGGCCTTACCCCTACCTCACCCACATACATTTGCTTCGTTAATCTTGCGTTGTTCATTATCTCAATGTGACCAAACCAACGCAATGTACTGCTTTTATATCTATCCATCATCTTTTCCTCGCCACATTCCGTCATTTTTACCACAATCGCTTCTCAGGAATCTCATACCCACGGCATTTATTTTTCTTTCGTGTTTTTTTTTTACTTACCCATGTCTCATTTTCATACAGTACTGACGGGAGAAACACGCCATTATAGATTGCTCGTTTCGCAGCTAGGTCAAACTTTCGTTTCTCATTCTCGCCCACATATTTCTAATCACTTTCTTTCCAGCATTGCAGTAAACGTTCTACCCAGATATACCAACTTGTCCACTTCTTCCACAATTTCATCTTGCAGAGTAAATACTCGACTCTCCACCTTCCCAATTGAACACCGCAATCTAAGTTTTGTTCACGTTTACCTTTAGGTCCATGCTCTCACAGACTATCAAACTTCCTCAGAGCAGTTTGTAGCTCATTCGCACTGTCACTTAATAAGACTGTGTCATCTGCATACACCAGAACTCGGTACTTTTCCACCCTCAAGGCATACATCTCCATACTTTAGCATTTCAACAGCCTGCTCCTTTACCGTTTTTCAACCTTCCTACCGTTTTCTCTACCTCATTTATCCCAATATCCTCCTCAGTTTCATTCACCATTCCTTCAACATTCTCCTTATTTAACCCTTCAGCCTCACTTTCCTCACTACTGTAAAGCTTTCGGAAATACTCTTGCCAGCTTTTCCTCACTTCAGAATCGTCCCATACTATTTCGTTGCTCGTATTCATCACTCCAGCAGCGTTCTGTTTAGGGCCACGTTTTGTATTTTTGACCCATTTCCAGAAGAGTTTTTTGTTTCCCTCAAAATCATTATGTATTTTCTCTCCTTCCACAGCCATCACTTCCTCTTTACTTATTCTCACTGCCTCCTTCGCGTCTTTGTTTCTTAATCTGTACACCTTATACAATCGCGTTTTATCAGTCTCATTTTTGCAGCAATCATTGCCATATACGCATCTTTTTCCTTACATGCTGCCTTTTTTACTGATTCATTCCACGAAGCATATTTTTTCTAGTCGCTCTTACACATATCCGCACGTCACAATTGACGTCACAATTGACAACACAATTTTTCAAGCTTATCCATGTACTTTTAACGTCAATGTCTTTTATTCGTTTGTTCCACACCGTTTCATTTGCATTCAACTTAATAAGACTGTGTCATCTGCATACACCAGAACTCGGTACTTTTCCACCCTCAAGGCATACATTGAATAGTTCACACAATCTTCATATAAGCTTTGCATCTCCATACTTTAGCATTTCAACAGCCTGCTCCTTTACCGTTTTTCAACCTTCCTACCGTTTTCTCTACCTCATTTATCCCAATATCCTCCTCAGTTTCATTCACCATTCCTTCAACATTCTCCTTATTTAACCCTTCAGCCTCACTTTCCTCACTACTGTAAAGCTTTCGGAAATACTCTTGCCAGCTTTTCCTCACTTCAGAATCGTCCCATACTATTTCGTTGCTCGTATTCATCACTCCAGCAGCGTTCTGTTTAGGGCCACGTTTTGTATTTTTGACCCATTTCCAGAAGAGTTTTTTGTTTCCCTCAAAATCATTATGTATTTTCTCTCCTTCCACAGCCATCACTTCCTCTTTACTTATTCTCACTGCCTCCTTCGCGTCTTTGTTTCTTAATCTGTACACCTTATACAATCGCGTTTTATCAGTCTCATTTTTGCAGCAATCATTGCCATATACGCATCTTTTTCCTTACATGCTGCCTTTTTTACTGATTCATTCCACGAAGCATATTTTTTCTAGTCGCTCTTACACATATCCGCACGTCACAATTGACGTCACAATTGACAACACAATTTTTCAAGCTTATCCATGTACTTTCAACGTCAATGTCTTTTATTCGTTTGTTCCACACCGTTTCATTTGCATTCAACTCTTTACTCACAGCACCTGCGTATTTAATTCTCGCACCATTATCTACTAGTTTGTCCACCCTAATTCTGGACGTTCACACTACGTTTGCTTGCCTTCTTCAAATAAAGTGAACATATATCCTTTTAGCAAGCAAATCAATAGATTTTATAAATTTGAAAGTTGACCTTCCAAAAATATATTATTGTAGTATGTAAGATTTGATAGTATTATACTGGGTATAAGATTTTGTGTGAGTAATATAAATAAATGTTAAGCAGTAGAACACTAAAAGAATACATCATTTCTCTCCGTAATAAATGTCAAATTAGAAATAAACCTCTAAGAACTACTAGGTGTGTGTTTGAGTTGATTTTGTTACAGTTGCCATTGTTAGAGGTCTTACATATAATTAAAAATCATTATTAATTTTATTAAATACATAAATAAAAAGTTTACCTCGAGTAGGATTTGAATCTACAACCTGTACTTTGCTGAAGTACCGCACTAACCAACTGTGCTATCGAGTAAATTTTGTCTTTATTTATGTAGAACTGATCTAAATTCTAATTATAATGAGATTACAATTAAATTACTTATATTAATGGAATGTAAGTCTGCAATATTGCAAGGATTCACACATACCAAAGCAACTTGACTAAAATTAAATTATAATTTTTGTTATAAACAAATAAGTTCAAAAGTATATTAGAATTTACATCAGTTCTACTTGTATCTCGATAGCACAGTTGGTTAGTGCGATACTCTAGCAAAGTACAGGTCATAGGTTCAAATCCTACTTGAGGTAAACTTTTTATTTATGTATTTAATAAAATTAATAATAATTTTTAATTACATATTTACCTTTGTACTTATTCGTTCATAACAAAACTTGATCTACGTTATGCCACATAAATAACTAAAATAAAATTGAATGGTTTCACTTATTTAAATGTAATTGATTTAGAGTTCAATAATTGCACCATAGAAAAACCACCCTTAGAAATAAAACTCCTATGCTCAAGGTGAAACATTATTTAATACTTCATTGATCAGACACTTGGCGCTAGTGTTTTAATTTGTAATTTGGCGGTAAATTTAAATTCAATATGTTCCAAGTTTTGTCTATTAACCACATCTATTTCGATGTATTGACGTAATTACAGCAAGCTATAAAATTGACAATTATAAAGAAATCTACTTTATAGCTTATGAAAATGATGTAATGAAAGCTACAACAAATGTGGTGATACAAAAGAGGATATGTATCCTCTGCGGTGATACCATATTAGAATGGTGAGACTTGAATATTTCCTAACATTATTTAACCTATTTTGACAATATCATCTAAGAAACTGTAAAAATTATAAAAACATAAACACTTCACACAATTTATAATCTGATTAATATATTTTGTGTAACATAGGAATAGCAGCCTCAAATAGTGGCGAGTTTATTAAACGTGATACTTAACTGTACCAGTTTTTAACTTCTCTGAGGTTTACAAAGTCATTGTTTCGCAAATGTCGTTACTATTAGGAAGTTACATGTTTGTAGTGATTTAAAATGTATACATAAATCATATATAATACAGTTCTCGTATACTGTAATAGAAAAATAATAAATATTAATTCTACATCGCAAAATCGCCTTACACCTTCAGGTAGAAAAGGTTGTTATGATTACAAATTTAAAATGAGCAATAGTAAATGTAATTAAAAATTATTATTAATTTTATTGAATACATAAATAAACCTGGAGTAGGATTTGTTGTGATTTATTGTTAAACCTAAAACAACACTAACGAAAGTTCATTAACAATACAATTAACACTAGGTAATACAGTTTTTTTTATACACTACTATACGGTATACAACAACAAAACAAATTTCAGTTTGTTAAAACACCAAAAACGCAGAAACGGCAAAATCACGCAAAACTAATTAAATTTAGATTATGATGACGCATAGATATCTATCTGACGACGTTAAAAATTTTACCGCGTCTTTTCAGGAAGATCTTGTAAATCTCGAATAGTATCGAAAACTATCAAGTCGAAAATATCAGCGCCAAGTGTCTGATCCACAAACTATTGAATAATTTTTAACCTTGAGCATACGACTTTCGTTTCTAAAGGGTTTTTTTCTATGGATTGCACAGAATAATTGTATTAAAAAAATCAACACATCCTTTTTAATTACCTACACTGTTATGTTGTATCAATAAACTTAAACTACTAAATTTTTAGTCACTATCTATATCGGAACTTTCAGAATAGTTTCCCACATTAATCACCATCTCATCAACTGCAGTGTCCAACATTTTTTCACGTTTGTACCACTGCTGTATGGTATGTTCTGTATGCTGCATACAATTAGACCAAACAGTTTGGTTGCATTACTGTAATGCTTTATTCCACACTGCAATAACATTTTTGTCTTTAAGCCATCTCTTCCAATGTGTTTATTGTAGTACCCCTTTTGCATGTGCCCATATGAGTTAATTGCATTAAATTCACAATGATACATTGGCAATCATAACACTTCATGCCCATAACTTTCATTTGATCTACCTCATACATTTTCATAACTAATATTTTTTTACGAAATCATCTTAGACTTTGTTCAGGACGATGTTGGTATTGTCCATAATAATTAATGAAGGCTCTTCTAAATTATTTAACAAATGCTCAGTAAGCTATTTTTTAAACAGATCTCCATTCATTTCACCATGATAATATTCTTTTAATGATTTTGAAGCAAATAATAGTAATAGTAATAAATCCTGTGGTGCAACCCGCATGAATAACAATAAAGCATTTACCTTCATAGCCCTAAGGTTTCCGTACCCTCTTTATGTCTTGCCACAACTTGCTTGGATTTCCTTTTAAGTAGATACATTTTTCATACATAAATACTATTTGTCTTCGACTAGGTTAATTGATCTCTTGAATGTATCATTTGAGAAAATGAGTTCGCATTTCTGCTATATTTTGTTTTTCCAATAAAGCTCTATGATTAGAGTCTTTTTTGAACTTGAATCCTAATACGTGTAATGCACAATTTAAACTTAAAGAAACATGACTATCACGAGTTCAGCATTTAAAGCTCCAACTGTGACATGCCTTTCTGTATATAAAAGCATTTCAGACATTAGATTGTACTCACTTTGTGCATATATGTTGTACAACATATTCCTAACGCACATTTTGGATGTTTTGGGCAGATCGTTCGATTTGTTTTTTTTATTATCAGGTAGTTTTTTTTTACCTGGACTGAATAAAATTGAATTTGGTCAAATTAGAATTAAAATCCATGTTAAACAATACAAATGAGTATTTTATTTCTCTTTCCATTGCATGAAACTATTCAGTGACATATGTCGATTGTATAAAATACACTTCAAGTATGTTACTAACCTTTTTTTAAAGACGCTTTGATATGAGATAGCAGTATACAAAATTTGGATAGCTAGGTTCATAAACTAATGACGCAGGGCGATTCGCTCGTGGCGAGAATAGTATATTTTGTTTGTGTAAAACTAGCTATTAAGTTCTAGTAAATAATGCATTAAAATGTTTTAAAATTAGTTTCAGTTAAATACAATTACACATTTACTTTTCTTTTAACTCTGCAAAGTAGGTAAATTGAGTACCTGAAATTACATTTTATATTGTTACAAAATATAAATTTTAAGAATTAAGAAAGGTACCAAGATCTAAACTTAGTTTTTTAAACAAAACTGAAAGTAATAAATAGACAGAGCTTCGCGGACACTTGTTTTTAAATTATTTTACATGTAATTTGAGCTTTTGGACCATAGATAAGTCAATTACGTTTACGTTTTAACACTGATTCCCAAAAGAGCAGAGGTAATGAAGTATATTAAAACATGCAACTATTTAAAATAAAACATGAGAAATTAATCTTATATCGTTTCATTCTTTATAGGAAGAAGAAGGGTTAGTGTAAAAGATGTAGCTCCAGGTGAAATGCAGGGACATTTATATCAACGTATACGATCAAAGCAAAGCCAATCAGTTCAATGGGATAAGAGGTGGTTTATTTTAAATGGTAGTTGTTTGTATGGATTCTTAACAAAGGAATCAACCAAGGCGAAATGTTTGATTTTTTTATCTGGTTTCACTGCTTCGATTGCATCTGAGGTAATGCATACAATTTTATTTTTTCATGTAATTTTGTGATGATAATTTTGTTACAGGTTAAATCTCGCTCTAATGCTTTCAAGGTATATCACACCGGGACAGTATTTTATTTTTCAGCAGATAATCCTGAAAATCTGAGTTGTTGGATTGAATTAATAACTGCTGGTACATTATTATATGATAATGTTAAATCAAATGATTCTACTTTGTACTCAGAATCAGAAGACTCTGATTCTGAAAAGAGCAAGGTATCTGTTAACGATAAATCTAATGAGGCTTTAAAAAAGTTTGGATCTTTAAAAAAGGCTAATAATTCCGGCAAAAGTGGAACGACCACACCGAGTGGTAGTTCCAGCCTTGATCGAAAGTGGTTTTTCAATAAATCAAACAGTATTTATAAAAATTCAATGCCAGTTCCTACTGCACAGTTTAGATCTTATCGAAAGATCCCGTCTACTGGTATTAGTATGATGAGTAGCGTTTCGACTGGAAATTTTACATCACATATACCTGACTTCTCACCTCGTTTTGAAACGCAAAGTTCACAGGTTCAGAGCAGTAGTACAAATAATTTAACGACAGATTTACCTAAAATTGAAGAACCAGATGTAACAGAAAAATTAAAAAACAAACATAAACCAATAAACTATGTTCATGCCAGTAATCCTAATTTATGTGATATAACAGATTTTCCTTTAAGAAATTTTCAAAAAATACAACCATTTCAACAATGTAGTGATAATTTAGCGGGTTTTGTAACTCTGGAGGAATTAATGAACCGCCAAACTGAAGAACAGAAACTTAATCCACACGCATTTAAAGATGAAGTGGTCAATCCAAGCTCTATTTATGCAGATGTGGTATATGGAGAACTTCCTATTCGTCCAAATAAGGAAAATGAGCTTCGTGATCGTGATAAAAATCCTGTGAGGAAAATATCCCATTCCAGGACAGCATCAGATTGCTCAGATCGTACGCTTCCTAGTAATAATTTAGCAAGTAAGTCACCACAAGATTCCTCTAGTTTCTGTTTTGGTAAACGAGGTTCCTTAAAAAAACAAAAAAATAATGATACATATGATATTTCCTCATACAATAATTCGAAAATTATTGAAGAGAAACCTAGTCGATCATTGCCCAGGGTACACAAATTGCAAGATGACGATTCAATTTATAAAACTAAAAAGCAAGGTCGTAGAAATAGTGATCAAAAGCCATTTATTAATAGGGAGTATTCTGTATCTTATGTAGATTTGAAAGACAAATCCAGCGAAATGGTCTATTGTCCACAAACGTCGACTGACGTACATTATGCACAAAATCGTACTTTGGATGCGAGAATGTCTTCGCAAACAAAATCAAGTAAAATTATTAGACAACATAGCTTAACCTCAATGGATAAAAAACGAAACAAAGTATCTACCTCTAGTAGCTCAGGAGAAAAGATGTGGATAGATTCGTTACGTAAAAGTGATAAGGTTAGTGATAAAAGCATTGCTAATGTGAAATTAAAATCAGTTATGCAATATACTCCAATGTCATTGCCGTTAACTCCCAGTGAAAAGGGAAAAATGAATCCAAAATTTGCTTTTGAGTTAAATTTAGATGAAAAAGTTGTAAAAAGTGGTAAATTTCGTAACTTTTTTGCAAAACCCTCTGAAAATAAAAAAGAAAAAGGTTTTCTAGGTTCGCCCAAATTTCACAGAGCTAGTTTTGAAAGAAATAAAAGTATGGAACCTACTCCATTAGGCTGGCCTCCAGATCCGAATCAGGTAGTTATTAAGATTAGTTGTATTAAATAATATTTACAACTTTTTAGTGCTCACCTCAGTATTTATTACATAATTATTACTACATAGAAGAATCACCTTTATCATCAAAGAATGTACTTTCACCCCCATTAAATACAACGCCCGCTACTGACTATCCAGGTTTGGAATATCCACCTGTTTTTGAACCTGAAACTTATTCACTTTCAGACCCTCAGTGTAGTATAAACCTTTTAAGAAAACAAGACAAAAATAATTAATAATTAATTTTCCGTTTAGTTGTATTGATCTGATAGGTACTCGATGCATTATTTGAACTGTCTGTATGTCAACTTTTTAACCATTAGTCTTCCTAATCTATTTATTTAAATTTGTGATAGTAAAGTTGCTGCCTCAAGTAAAATTAATTACAATCTTTCTATTTTGAATTATATACTTTTAAAATGAGTTTTTTTGGCTAGTTAGCTGGACCACTTTATGTCAATTATGTTAAGTACATATACGTAATAAAAAGAATACTAGGATTCGCCATGCTTCAAATGTGAATGGAACATTAAAAGATAAATGATTCATCTTTACACTCTTAATCTTGCACTGTACGAACTTTTAAATTATATTATGACGTAGAATAACAAAAATTGGCTATTTAAATATATGTGCACGCCCAGTTAGCAGTTCCACTACAAGGGTAACAAATATCTGTCCTTCAAGCTTCCATTCATGTTCAAAACGTAATGCTCAGTATGGATAAATACCAAGAACTTTCTAAAACATGTAGTGACTGTAATATTCATAATTTTTGTATGATTATAATATAAAATTCCATTACACTTATGATATTAAGTGTATTACACTTAATGCAAACATTTTCACAAGGTGGGTAAATTTTGATATTATTGTATAGGGAATCTCAGTAACTACAGGAGATAGAAAAAATTGAGTAACATATTCTCAATGTTGTTGTTTTTTTTATTTATTTTTTGAGATAAACTTTGTGGTAAAAACAAAAATTTTCTATTGATTTTTTATATTTTGGTTTGTGCCAATATTTCGATTATTTGTGAATTTATTAAAAAGGCATTATTTTCTTAAATTACGTCCTTTCTGAAGAAAAAAGATGGTATTATTAGATTTTAAAAATCTTTAACCTCTTTTAACACCTCAACTGTGGGTGCGTATATTGAATAACTTTGTTAAAGTGTGATACATATCCCCGGAGATATGTAACCGAGCTAAGTTGATATGTGATACATATCACCTGGGTTATGTAAAATATTCCGACGGCATAATGGTATGCTAGAATAGAAATTATCACTGTGTCTTTTTGTCCGCCCTTCTGTTGGGGACCATTTTGTAACAGTTCTCATGTTGGGGATCGTTTTGTAACAGACGTATTACCTGCGACTATTACCTTGCTTGCATACATCTGGCTGCAAAGAATAATATTTGGATTCTTTTTCCATCTTCCACAATTTCAAAGTCACTGAGTAAAAGTTTTATGTTGTTTTTATGAAAATATGAAATGATTCAATTTTAACTAAGTGGTTTTATTAATTTATAAACGTTCATTAACTAAACTTTACTTTTATTGCTATCACATATCTGTTTGTGTAAATGAACTTTAATAATAATTATTCTACAAATTCCTTTTTCCTTTTATCGAGACGCTCCAGCTACCTCAAAATGTAATAAATGGCTATTGTTATCATTCATCAAAATTATCCTCAATCTAATGTTATTGATTACCTGTATTTTGTAATCAATTGAACTTGCTTTCTTCAGCATTTACATATTTAATGTTGGTATAAGCTTTTGAAGATTTGTAACAGGCAATAATAAAAATGAATCAAAAGTGATCACATTTAATTAAACCAATTTCTAAATGCAACTATTTGTTTACAGTATTATATAAAAATGATTCTAATTCTATGTTAGTATTTTTTAATAGTAACATGCAAAAACAATCCTTTACAAATGATGAGCGAAATATCTTTCGTTCGGCATTCGTATTTAAACATAAATTTAAAAATAAATAAAACGCTTAAAGTTTCGTTTATTTACACTATAAATAGATCTTACTTGTTTTATCATTTTGTTCGAGCTGGTAACGTATTTCTTGCGCTTCCTTCTGATAATGTTGATGACGTTCTCTGTCGCCAAGCTGGAACCGCTCTCCTTTGTTTTCTCTATTTTTCGTATACCTTTGTTATAGATGAATACGTTTCTAATGTTCTTCCCACAAGTTAATGATTTCTGTAAATAATTACTTGATATATTTACACTATCCAGTTTTTACTTAATTGTTCAGTTTTAGTTACAAACAGCGGGCGCAACAAACTACAAGTGGGCTACGAACGGCTATGCTTTTATTTATCAATGTTTTTGGTTATTATACTTTATACATCGATCTGTTATATGGGATGGATTGTCTTATTTTATATTTATCACTCGCTGTCGAAACATCAACTTGGAACACTTTCAATACACACTTAAAACGCGATTGTAAATTATTATTATTATCAACAACTTGGTAACATTTACAATTTAATGCGTTTTAGCTTTTCCTAGCATTAATAAGGAAAATATCACTTGTATTCTCTTATCACAATACTAATTGAATTTTCGTTATAATTTCACAAATTTGAGTGCAGCATAACTTAAGCTGCAGCAATCGGTTTTCAACCGTTTTGTTACCTTCAACCAACTATAATCGCCCACTGAATGTGACTGACTAACAAATATGTCATTATGACTGCGTCTCTACTTGCTCCCTTTTACAAAACAATCATGACCCACAAATTGTCGCGTATAATTAGAAGCTTTCCAATTTAATATGTAAATACTCGTCGAAACAAGCTTAAGCTTTTCATCTTAACGTTAATTACATCTACACACACATAACCAATAACTATTTAATGTCAGTTAACAGTTCAAATTTCTAATACCTCCATTACATCACCCAAAGGTATTCTACCTTCTCTTGGTACAATAGGCTGGAGTAATTGGAAGACGATTGACACAGGTCAACACCTGCTGTTCCTTTTCCCAGATGTATCTGAACATTGAAAGCGCACTTATTTAATTTAACTTACATATCTCTAATTTATTTATATCAGTCCACGATCTTATTCTCGCCTTAGAATGATATAGACCAAGCTGCTGCCTTGCATAAATGTTAATCTGGGTACTAATAAGATCCCGGATTTCATTGTTGAAAAATAAAATAAATGGATCTATCAGATTTTTTATATTGTTTGCATCGAGCGTAGGATTTTCAAAACAAATATCGAAGGGGATCTCTGTACTTTCGATTGTATTCTAAGCATTTCTAACATTGCCATCTAATAAATCACTTTCTCATCATCTAAGTAATTAAAGAATAATAAAAATACAATAATCAAGTAATTAAGTTTTTGGTAAAAGTGGATGATGAAATATTAACGATAGTTTCTAATTTATTAATCTTATTTCTAGGTGAGGATATAATTCCTCTTTCCTTAGAAAAGAACATCCTTGTTCTTTGAAAAATCATTTTTAATTTGTTCAGGGGGTATTTGGTATGGGTGGGATTTATCAGACCATCAGAAAAGGTCAAACCAACGACAAAAAAGCCATCTGAAGCAACAACAAAATAGTATAAACAGCTTAAAATTGTTTTCATGGCTAAACATAGCATTACACGCCAGAAAGAGCATTGCACAAAAATATTTAATGAACGGTAATAAAGAATAAGTATTTCAATATGAATGCATTACACAACAGAGCTGTAAATTACACAACATAAATGTATTAACCCTGATAGCATAACAGCTACAGAAAAAGACAGATTCACAAGAAAAATGTATTCAACACAATGTCTTGACAACAATAAAAAAAGTAAAAAAGAAACATCTTTACTGATGAACGAAAAAAATAAACCCTTATTTTTGGTTTTGAAAGAACAATATTGCAAATAAACATAGTAAATAACAAAGTAAATACCTAAGTAATACTTTTTAAGAACCTATAACTCTGAAGATATTAAACTTAAATATTTGTGAACGAATTCAAACATAGCATATTAATAAAGAATAACAAAAAATACAATTAGATATGTCTACTATTGTATTGTTAGGACTTTTTGGGCTTTAACTGGTCGTCCGCGTTTGCATTTCTGCCCTAGTGGGATAACTTTGGCTTCTCTACTAATTTTAATCGGATTTTCATACCCAAAAGGTGTTTGCAGTTTAAATGTTTTAAAAAATAGGGGCATGTACATCTTGATCGATTTAAATCTTTAAAATTAATCATTATAACCCAGACACTGTAGTTAATATTTTTAAACTCATCAAAAGTTGCCCAATTTCTTTTTCCTTGTAGTTGCAGAGACCTTCAGAAGTAATTGGATCGTTAGCTGATTTTGAAGAGGTGTAAAATATTTTACATTCTTCTTCATTAGTATCTTCTTGCAAAACTTTTTTATTTAATTTTGCCCATTGGTAAGCGTATGTCCATTGCTGTAATGACATAGTTGTAACTTCACAAAACTTCTTAAAATTTGGGGCTCATTCTTTTGACCAAGTAATTAGTAGTTCCAAAATATTGTTAAAAGATTGACCTACTGGAAGTTGTTCTCTCAATGTATGACTTTTTTAATTACAGCATTTGTTGCTTCAAGTCGATTATTGGTAGTGGGGTAACCTCAAACTATTCCTTCATACCAATTCGAATTTTTTACTAACCATTGGGGATTAAAATATTCAATAGATTACTTGACTAATTGGTCATTTATTTTGTTCTATTTGTCCAAAAAGAGCCCAGATGCAATGTATCTTCATCCTTACACGTTTGTAAAGCATAAATAATTGACATGATCATATTCTGTTGTGAATAAGGACACTTTAGCGCTTGTAGCATGGTATAATAAATATAATCTAGCTGGGCATTCATTATTCCTGTACTTTTCTGCAGAGCAACGGTATTCCACTTTGGATCCATCTAGAGTATTTTTTTAAGAAGTTCTTTCCCATATCTTCTTTAAATCAACACTTCTAGCCTCTTCAGCATATTCAAATTCTTCCCTCTTCAACCAGACACATTTTTGGGACCGCTTCCGTTTAGGTTTTACAACGTTTTCTTCGGTCTCCGATTCATCGCCGTCAGTCTTCAACATATCTTAAAAGCTGATGGCATCCTTTACTGTACCTAAGATTAATTAATGTTTAGTTATTAAATTTTACAAAATATTAACTCACGTTTAAAATGGGGAAATATTAACAGCACGTAAGAAAGGGTAGTTTGCACAACAGAGAGAAGCAGACAAATGAGACAGCAGAAAAATCGAGCTGACCTGTACCGGTACCGTTACCAACCGCATGAGCGAAATATTGCATGTAACATGGCTTTGTATATATTTTCCTGTCGTTCATTACCCTCTTTTATCGCATTGCATTTTTAGTTTTAAGCTTTTTTAAACATGCTAATTTTTTTCATGACAGATAATGGATCATGGTTATTATGTAGTCAAAAGGATAAACAGTTGGGCGATATAATTTGTAGACGTTTTAACGCAACAATTTTGTCGCTAATTTCCTCACAATAACTGCGCGAAGGTTGGCGTTTATAGCAACTAAATCGTTGTTATTGTAACCCATTTTTTTGTTACATGTCTGTCTTGCAATCCAATTTTCTTAACATGCTGTTAATATTTTCTCATTTTGCATTCCACTTGTTTATTCTTTACAAATTTTAGTATCTTATTTCTAAATACAAATATCATGACACAAAGTATAATTATAACAGTAAGTAAAATTAATATTGTTGATAAATGAGCTAAATGTACTATTGATTTCAATTGAATGCTCTGGCTTCTTCTCATTCAAATGTTTTTGCTTTAAATCTATTACCTTACTAGGAACATAATTAATATGATTTGTTCTTTAAAAGTAAAATTACTATAAATATTAACAAAGGTTTGTTTTTCGATTATTAATTTACATTCAGAAAAATAGTCTTATCCATCCATTGCACTCTTCTGCAACTTGAACATTATTTTTACATGATATTAAAATATTTCCATTTGTTAATTGGGAAAAAATTTTATAATCATTATTCACTATAGCCTATAAACATTGATTTGCGTTGTTTAAGATGCACTCATTAACTTGGGGTCTTTAAAGACATGGTGTTTGGGTTTCTATGCATTGACATTTTTCATCGGTCCATAGTTCTTTGTTTATATTTCTTAGATTATATTGGTAAGGTGGAAACATAACTTTATTTTGCAGATTAGGTATAGAATAAGCTCTCTGATATTGCTAAAGTTGGGGATTTAGGATAGGTAATGTATAAAATGCATGAGATCATGTCTTGTACAGATATAACTTGGAATTTTGAAAATGCTATTATTTTAAAGTGTGTATGGTATCTAATTCTATCAATTCAAGTTTACTATAAATTTATTTTAAATGATTCATTATTGCGAGAAGCTCTTTATGTGAGACTATTTCTAGATTTGTTATTTCTGAAAATGCTAATGTTAATGTTCTCTCTATCTTCTGGAGGATATTTAAAATATTTGTGCATAAAAGGTTATTATATTGTACATTCATTTGAATTTCAAAAATATTGCTCAAGCTTTTCATTACTGTTATTGAAGCGATAATATCATATTGGAGTATTTTCTCATCATCAGAATATGTTTAGGTTATATGATTAGCAAATGAAGTATATTGACTAACTTGTTTAATAACTTTGTATTGATTTTTAAATAAGCTGTCTAAATTTTTATTAATTTCTATTAAATCATTATTATCAGGATTACCTGTTATGTATTTAATAGCGGTACATAAAACATTTATTAAGGCTGTTTTGGAAAGATTACGATATTCGAATTTTTGTAATTTGTCTTCAATCAATCTACAATTTTCTTTTAACATACTAATTTGATTTTGTATTACTGGGTTTAAATACTTTTTTGTTTCTAAGATTATTATATTCTGTAAAATTTTGTAATATTTCATTCCTAATTTGCTAATATAAAAATAAAATCTATGGTAACGATTTAAAGTTCTTTCTAAACCTACGTCTTTGTTAAAATAGCCATTACTTGGAACTGTTCTCTTGTGCAGTGTGCTGAGTGATATCTGAATCTTTGTTTTCTGACGTTAATTGCTTTGGAGTTTCTATAAATTCACATTCGTTCAGTATTTCTGGGTCTCATTGATATTTTATTTATTCTTTTACATTTAAGTGTTGCGTTTTAATTATATTAAGTATGTTTAAATCAGAAAAATGTGCTTGATGTTTTTCTTTTATTTCAACATTAACAATTGGTCGGACATCGAGTTGTTGAATAAAATTAATTTCTAATGTTGTATCTGATCCTAATGGAAATCTACAGATTCTGTTATGTGCAAGGCTAGTAATTCGGGCAAACATACATTATTTAGTTTAAGTTCAGGGATAATTACTTGACCTTCTTCAATATTTACTGGTATATCAATAAAATTTTGGGCTGTTTGTTTAAATTGTTTAAAATTCTTAGGATTGAGTTCAAAGAAAAATGGGATTTTAACATTCCCATCTCTAATATTGGAGTTTTGCACCTAATGTTCTGAGATCTTCACTTCTAAGAAGTGCATCAAATCTACCATGCCATTCTAGTATATGAAGGTCAATATCTTTATCTACATTAAATTCTTTTAATGAGGGATATTTTACATTAATGTCATTTGATATACTTCTATTTAGACTTTTTACAGAAAAGGGTTTTTTAAAATAAAAGTTCTAAAAAAATTCTTTCACTGGTTTTGGATTCATGGTCGAATTGAAGCTCCACCATCTATCAGAAGTTTTAAATTAAATTCTGGAAAAGTAATAAAGGGTAATTTGAGTTCACTTATTAATGTATTTAAGTCAAGGTTTTGTTGTTCCGATGCTCTTAAATGAAGATTTTCAATTAATTCATTTTCATATGTGGGATTGTCTGGTAGGGAATTATCGAATATTATTTATAGAAAAGTTTGATGGATCATTATCAAGAAGATCTACATTATTTAGAAATTCTTTATCTTCTACACTAAAAACTCCTTCGGACATGAAATTTCTAGGTACATTAGATTTAAAGAAATTGTGCATGTTGTTTTGGAAGTGTTTGTTAGTATTTCTAGTAGAAATAGACATAGGGGTTGATACTTCAGAATTAGTGGGATATCTAGTCTGTAGTGATCGAGTTTGAGAATTAATAGGTCCCCGAGGGAACTGATCTGCATTTGAATTATTGTTATTAGCTTGTTGAGAAAAAATAATTTTTTGATTAGGGATATTAGGTGATGTATTCAGACGGTGGTTTTTGGTTAATTGGTTTTTGTAGGGTTTGTCGGTTCAGTATTTTTTGTCGCATAACATTCATGAAATTAGTTTGTTGTTTATAATTATCATAGTCTTTAAGTTTTAGTAAACAATCATCTAATGAAGTTACTGATTTATACATTATAAATGACCTATACGGTTCTATTAAACCTACCATATAAGTATCTAAGGTTTTTTTGTTAAACATCTCTATTTTATATTTCTTTAATTCATCTTTAATTTCAGTTATATTTATGTACACTAATAACTGTTGCAATTTGGTTCTTATTCTTCCATAATAATCTTGATGTTTCATTACTATACTGATAACAATTTTCCAAAAGGTTTTCATTTCTACAATCACCTAATCTATTAATTAATGTTGTTTTGACTTTTATCCACGTGCTATAATTAGTAATAACTAATGTATCTCTAGCCGCACCTATTTATCTATAGCAACAAATTTCAAATAATAGTTTATTTAATGTACAATTTTCTGGGTTTTTATATAAATTCATAAACTTTTCTGATTGTTGTAAATAACGAGATAAGTTCTTACTTCCTCCTTCATATAAAGGAATAATATGGCCAACCATATTAATTTCAGTGAATGAATTGTTTAATCGTACAATTGGGGATCTATCTCTTACATGACTCATTCAAAATACTTATTCACATGTATTTAAAATTGGGAAAAATGTAAAAAGACTAACAAAATAAAGTTTGTTAATAGCATCACATGTGGAATGTTTAACGAGTTGTCCAGTGGATGTTGGACTGAAACAGCGTTCTGTTTCTTTACTGAAGTGAAGTCCTTCTTGTAGCTGAAGTGATTCGTAGTTTGAAATCAATTGTGGATGCAGGAACTTCCAGATAGTTTGAGGTTGATAGTCAATTAAGTATTAATATACACTATTGTCGAACTATCCTGTTCACAGCGCCAGTTATATTAACGCGCAAAATGAGGTTAATAATTTATTATTATTTTGGATTTCTATTGAGTTTACTTCCTTCTGCATTTATATATTCAATATTTATATAAGCTTTTAATATTAATAGTCGTTAATAATAAAAATAAATCAAACGTTATACTTATTTAATCACTGAAATTCGCAGTGCAAACATGTTTTGTTTACAACAACATTTAACACTCAAACCTTAAATTCTAAGTAATATTCTTAATACTAACATGCAACAAAAAAAAAACCTTTTATCTAAATTGAATAGAATGTTTTCCGTTCAATTTTGATATTCAAATTTAAGTTTATAGAAAATAAAACATAAACGTTTCTATATTTACACCATTAGAAACCGTACCTATTTGGTGCCTCGTTGAAAGCCGATGACATAGCTGCAATGTGGTCCAGCCGATGACGCAATTGGGCCGATTGATGCAATTGGCACCTTGCTTTTTTTTTTTTCCCACGATATCTTGTTTACACCTTTTTTGTGGATTAAGTCTATTGCAATTTTCTTTCCCACACTTTTATGATTTTTGTAAATAATTGCTTGATATATTTATAATAGTCAATTATTACTTGAATTTTTCAATTGTAACGGCAAGCCGCTTGCGCGACGAACTGCACTACCGGACTACCAATGGCCGTGCTTTTAATTATCAATATTTTCCAGTTAATTTGCTTCATATACATGGATTGTCTTATTTTACATTTAATCGTTCAATATTTAAGCACAATCTTGGAATACTTTCGATGCGCACAGAAAATGTGATTTTTAATTATTGCGTAACCTTTAACGCGATTTCAATTTATTGCACAATCTTTTTCATTGTCACCAACTTGACACTATTTGCACTGTTTTCACTTAGCCTCTAATTATTTTAATAAGGAAGATAATTTCACTTCTTCCCTATTATACACTAAGTGTTATCTTATTTTACTTCTAATTTTAGGGTAACTTGACTATTACTTTGTAATTCGTGCCTCGGCGACGAATTACTCTGTTGGTGATTTTCAACCAACTCTGATCGCTTACTTAAGGCAACTGTTTTAAAAACGGCACGTCATTATGACAGCGTCTCTCGCTCTACAAAATATTTAGGTTGCCGCGTTTATTTAAATACTTTCCAATTCAATATGCAATTAACGTCGTGAAGCAAATTCAATATTTTCATCTTAATATTAAAACACATTGAAATACAAATAACCAATAGCCATTTCTTTATCTAGAAAAACAAAATAACTAATTAATGTCGTATAACTTCGCGCGCAAGTTGAAATTTTCTAAGGGACCCTTACAGTAGCCTTTAAATTTTCCATAATTGTTATCCCATATAATTTGTTTCTTGATTTCCTTTGAATCAAAAACTAAGGCGCAATTTCTTAAATGAGGATTATCGTTAACTGCTGCTATTTGGTAAGTTCCAATGTTCACTCACGAGTTTGTAGGCTTTTGTAGAATAGAAGTAAAATGCACAAATTGTTTGGTAACTTCGCTATACTCCCTTTGAGTTGGTGGAACTTCTTGGTTGGATTTTTGTTGTAGTAAGAACTCGAAGGAAAATTCTATATATTATTTGTTTGTGAAAATAACATAAAATAAAGTAAAAATTAACTTGCCTTCAAAATGCTTTTCCAAAATATCATTTAGAATGACATTGCGGTAGTTGCTTTTTATATGTTCACGAAGTTTTTGCTTTGTCTTAATCTTAATATCCTTTCTTTTAACTTTTGAAGTGAATGAATTCTTTTATTCATACTCTCTCCTGTTTTGATAGTCTGAGTTTGCTTATCCAAAGGATTTTGTACAATTTCTACATCAATATCCATAATATCACTCAAAGCTGATGTGTCTTCAGTTTGTTCTTCTCAACTTGTACAACAATCAGCTTGAGCTGATGTGGCCTCAACACTGATCTATAAAATATGCAATTTATAGAAAAATCTGGAACACTGGAACTGTGGCAGGATCTGTAACAATCAAAATACACCCAGGTACCACACAAAATTAAAAAACACCGAACGCGTTTCGATAGCTACGCTATCATCATCAGCGATCGACTAGGGCAGACTAAAGAAAATTTCTAACATATATACCATCAGCGAGTAACGCTTCGTTGCTAATCTGGTGAAAGTGAAAGTTATTCTTTCTAAATACCTACAACAAAAGGCAAGTAGTCTCAGTACTGAAAAGAATGTTGTTTCACACTTCACAAGAATTTCAGTTGTCTAACATAGGTATTTTATTGAAATACTCTCAATAGAAGCTATAAATCAAAGTTTAACAAATAAATCGCACATACATAAACGAAACACTGCTACAAAAAAGCACTACTCACCGACGCTATTGTATTTGTACCGATCCGTTCCAAAAATTTTCCATTGATATTATCAGTAGCATTATTTTATTTTGCATATCATACAACGTTTCCGTTACTTTTGTTTTTAGACAGATACCCTACTGAATTAAAATTAAAATTGATTTTTAAAATGCTAAAGACATAGAAATTAACCCTGTAGGATTAAATTATCTATGGCTAAAGAGAAACACTAAATTATTCAAACAAAAATTATTTGAAAATATTAATTCAAACAAATTTTTCTCTGGAAGTAATGAAAAAAGTATGTAGTTTTACATTAAATTTCTTAATACGTTTTAAATAAATTTTCACTTTCACAGATATAAATCTCCGTTTCTTAGAAGATGACTAATTTTTCCCTTGTATTGCTACAAACAAAATACATGGATTTAACTGGCAGATTTTATTTTATTTTGAGATAAACACTCGTTACATAAAAATGTTACTTTGATATTTAGAAACGATTTTATCATTGCACAAAGGGGCTAACTGGCAAAACTTGAGCTCAATAATGATCATCTTACACGTCTTACATAATAATCTACTATTAGTAGATAAATTATTCACTGCAAAGTTACAGTAGAAATAATATACATACCTGAGAGTTTATAAATATTTAACTAGATTAAGACCCATTTGTACTGTTTGAGAACTGAGTACTCATGGTCTTCCATTTTAAACTCATTTCTTAGAAGGAATTTTTTGTGTTTCATGTTACAATTTTCCTAAACATAATTTTCACACTTAGAAAGTTACATACATTCAGTTCAAATAATTTTGAGTTATTAGTTTATTGTTAATTAGCTCAATATTTACTTGTTATACAAATAATAATGACTGTGATGCTAAATCAGATGTTCTAAACTGGTATTTCTCTATTAGTATGTTTACTTATTATATTCTTATTATTTTAATTATTTATGTTATAGAAGTACATATTGTTATTTGAAATATTTTTATTGTGCTATGTGTCAATGAATGTTCTACAATGTAGGTACTCATACGAAAAAACCAAAACAAAATTTTATCATAGATAATTGAAGATTATTTAATTTGTTTTTGAAACTTAAACTTTACCTACAGTTTTTGAAAGATGAATCCATTCTGGTGGTAGTACTTTTATTGACATTTAGTATATAATTATTATTTTTACCTGTAATAGTATTCCATTATATTATTTTTTGAGATGATTTTTAACTTGATATTTCCTTTTTACCTTCCAACCTACATGTACATATGAAGGTATAGAAAATTATGTAATCAACTTTTTTTTCACTATGTCTAAATCAACTTACTAACTCATTTTACAATACTTGGCCAAACTCGGCCATGATGTCTATCTGTGTGTGTGTGTGTGTGTGGATAGATGTATGTTAGTATCCACGATAACTCCAGAACGAAAACACCTACATACTTAAAATTTTGGATTTAAGCTTGTTTTCATTTAGCGTGTCAAGGTTCAAATGGAAGCATGAAAAGCCATCACAAAGTTGAAATATTTATGTTCATTCTGTGGTAAATAAAAACGGGATCAATTTCCAACGCCAAATAAAAATTTAAATGACCAGACCATTGACTATGTCATACATTGAAAGCTAAGTGCATCTGTTCATCAACACTCAACACTTGTGTGGTATGAAAGGGCTGTTCGTCTCTCTTTTGAACTATGTTTACTTAATATTATTTATTTTCATACATGCTCAAAGACTCAATTAACCTTTATAAGAACATATGAAAATGTAAATTTTCACCATTATCACTCATAATATTTATTTTTGTTTAATGGTGTTTAAATTATAAATCTAAACGTTGATAACATTACAGTTATCTTCGTCAATAGTAATATTTGTTAAAATTGTTAAAATTAAAAATTTGTAAAGTTGAAAAATTAAAATAAACATCAGCCTGCATTATTAACAGTTTGAGAAGTAACTATAAAATTAAATTTTAGTAAAGAATTAGGTCTTAATAAATATGTTAAACTGCCTTAAAGATGACAAATCAGAACACTCTACGTCTGACAAATTTCATTGTTAGCTTTCGCTGTAGAGAGTGTTCTGATTTGTCATCTTTAAGGCAGTTTAACAATATTTAATTTTTAATGACTTAGTTATTTATTAAAATTTAATTTTATAGTTGGCTTTATACGTTTCTCAAACTGTTATATTAATAGCAGGCTGATGTTTATATTTTAATTTTTCAACTTTGACAAAATTGTTTACATCTTTAACAATTTTTAACAAATACTACTGACGAGATAACTGTAATGATCAACGTTTAGATTGTATAATTTAAAATACACCGTTAAAAACCCCAAAAAAGATAAGTATTTTATTACTTTATAAGAACAGTCCACAACCATCTGAAACTTTGACTTGTTTATGACCGCATATCTGTCTTCTGCTGCCACCGAGGGCCATTTGAACTGCTGACGAGTGTGTCGCCAAACTCTCACGAAAACGCGCAACTTTGAAATTATTGATTTTCAAAAACATTTTTTACGAAAACTAGACTATTCATAATTGAAAAAATACCAATACCACAGCATAGTCCCTTTTTAGTTCTACAAACTCGGTGAGTTTCCATCGTAATAAAAAATAGTGGAGAGATACCACATGTTCAACGGTAATAAGGAAGTGATTGAACTGAATTGTGGGAAACCAAATTCAATTTTCGTTTTTGACCGTATTGCTTGTGAAAAGCAAAATAACATAAGGGTATATTTTTCTATGAGTAGACATAATGATATCGATTGCTTCTATTTAAGTCAAACCTATAATAAATTTCTTATACAATTAATTTGTGATAACAACCCGAAACATACAAAGTGCAGCAATTAAATTCCAAGATTGAAGCTATAAAAATGAAACGAAACAATTTTTTTCAAATCTCTTTTTCTTTATTCAAAGTATTCTCCTCCTGATTCAATGCACTGTCTACAGCGACTCAATAGTGATTCTAATGTCTTCTCAAGCTCATTTTTCGGTATTGCCTACAAGGTGCACGTCGACACTCTTTCAATGTCATCAAAAAAGGGTCCATCCAACTTCATTTTACTTTTGGGAATAGTGCATTGTGATTGTTGAATATGAAATCTTGGACTTTTCCAACCGACTCTGCAGTTCGAATTAATGGCCTTCCCACTCGTTCGTCATTCTCCAGCGATTATCGTTTATGCCACTCAAAAGTCGTTAACTGTGATTAATGTTTAGTCCCATAAACTTTTTGCATCATTTTGAACGTTTCCATAGCTGTTGTGCCAAGTTTTGCGTGAAATTTAATAACAGCGCGTTGTTCCATTATTTTATTCCGACGCGTAATAAATTGGACTGATGAACGAAATGTCATAAAACTGGCATACGTCGATAGATTTCAATACAACTTAGGATACGTTCACAAGAGCTCAAGCTTCAAAATGACATACAAGTTGAATAGCTGTCACTTCTAGTTGCTCAGATATAGCTTCAGTCCCAGAATTTAATTGCCGCACTTTATAAGGTATATAAGGATCATGTAAGTCCCACAACAAGCATGAAATTGTTTCAAGATCTGTTCAACATAGTATCATGGTGATTAACAAGGACCCCACAGTAAATAATGGTTGATATGGAAAAGAGAGATGAATATATAATACCCTAAAACATCTTCTTTAGTTTAGTAGTTATCGATCTGCTTAGAAAGCAACAACAACTGTCCGGTTTATGGAACTGCTAGCCGTTTTTGGGAAACAGCCACCTGTCTTAGGAAACAACCACCAGTTGGTAACAAAGAGGCACCTAATGGATTCCTGTTTTTGGCCTCCTTTGAGCTGTTTTTAAGTAACTCTTAGGAAACAGCCATCTACTATTAGGAAAGAACCATTTGTTTGGAGTAAACAGTTAGCCCCATTAAGTCGGCACCACTTTTCTACAATGGATATTAAAGAGATAATATCAAAGTAAATAATTTTTCGTTCTCGTAAACTAATACAACAGAACTATAACGGTCTCAAGGGCAGGTATTGTAAAACACAAGGGACAAGCCATTATTATTGAGAATAAAAGAACCAATGTAACCTTTTCAAAATTTTATTTTGAATATGTTCAAAGTAGTTGCCTTCTGCTATAATGCACTTAACCATTCCTTGCTTCCTTCCACTGCTTGAATGCTCTAAGCCAAGCAGCTTTAGGAATGCTATTAAAATAGCACCGAATAACAATATCGATCTCTTCCTCTGAAAAAAACATTCTTTCCCATAAGTTCTTTTATATCCCAAAGTCACACATTGACAGATTAGATGAGTCGGGAGGGTGTTAGGTTACACTAATCTTGTTTGTAATCAAATACTGCCGAGTTAGCTCTGCAGTGTGGGAAGAAGCATTATTGTGATGTAGCATAATTCCCTTCTTTGGCACCTTATTAAACACTTCCGGCAAACAGTTCTCGACGTACCATTTAGCTGTGATAGTCTTCTGCTCCTCTAGCTTAATAGCGCTTACTAGACCGATACTTCTAAAAAACACAGCGTACAATCACTTTCTTCCTTGCTCGATGCTTTCTGATTATTATTGGTGTGGCCTCATCTTCATGGATCTATATGCGGCTCTCTTGTCGAGTTGGAATGTCGAAAAACGGTATGTAAGTTTCATCACCTGTTACAATTTTCGACAAAATTTGGTGACCACCATTCTTAAGCAATGTTAGAGTTCGTGACAAATTCGTACTCGTTCTGTTTTTTGAAAATCTGTAAGATGATAGGATACAAAACGACTTACAACTCTTTTCAGATGTCGTGTATTATTGTTTTCACAGATCAGGATCCAACCCCAGTTTCACCTCTATTACGGTATAACTATAGTTCCGTTATCTGCTTCCATAATCTTCTTCAAAGCAGCAAGGTTTCCCCTGTCACGGAGATGCAAAGAACTGCGAGTCTCGCTTCACCAGCACCAAATTTAAGAAGTACTACTACTACTGTTTCATTAGCCCAACTTTCGTATTTTTAAGGGAATCCTACTTCCCACGTCCCGCGTCGTCATCATTTTTAGTGACATCTGCAGTTGGAGGGGTTAACATCCAGGATGAAGACGAACTCATACGTACCATAGCTTTCATACGTAATGAGCTCATCTCGGAAGAATGTCTCGAGCAGTACTCTGAATTACCACGTATACATGTTGAACGACATGCGATATTCTGAAGGTGCTATTGATCACTCGCAAATATATGCACAAATCATCAAACCTCTACTATCATCATCACCTGCCATTAAAGGAGGTGGAGCTGTTTTTTAAAGAATTAATAAACAGACCAATTGAGTATAAATACTGGAATGATGTACATGAACTATTACGTGATCTAGAAGTGTTGTGGGCGGAAAAATTGGCGGGAACACAATTGTTACAAATGACATAATCTCAATTGTAGAAGAACTATATGAAGATGCATACATTGCAGAGCCTACCACATCTTTTGTAAACAACTTAAATAGGGACGCTCTATAATACCATTTGATTAAAATTAAAAATACCTTCTATAAATTTGGACGTTCATATGTCCAGCATCAATTCAAGAAATTAACCTCCCAAATCAGAGTAGTTATCATAGCGCTCAGATTGATGTTCAAAATGAAAGGTTACGTAATCTTGCTAATCCCATTGACGCCAATACGACAATGCAATGTTCTCAATTGACAAACCTTATTTGGATAGAAACCGTTTAATGCAGCTTGCAGACTCTCAAGAAAATCGTAACCCAATAAGTAAAAGAACACTTCAAGCCATACAGCAGAAATGACATAAAATTAAGGATATTGCGAATAATTTGCAGTCAAGCAGCAGCATATCACCTGAAAAAGCTACAAAACTGAAGAAGTCATGTCTAAATTACAATTCAATACAATTGCACAAATCGGTCCGACGAAATTTTAAGACAACAATAATTAAAGGTTTAAATGGCCTTTGCTAAGCACAATTAGTGGTTATCAATTGTTTCTCAAAATATTATGCGTCGAGAGATTGAAAACAAAACGAACTGAGGAAGCAACCTAGTCAATACATGCAATGCTTAAGTAAGCACGAAAAACCCCAAAGAACGCTATGAAATCAATCACTACTCCACCTATAGCACGAAGAAAGCGGCGATTACTGAACGCACCATTAGAAGCTTGAAGAATTCTTTATTGTACAAATTTGTGTAGGAAGTATCGATGGATTGATATCCTTGGTACTGCATCAACACTCAGCAGAGTGCAATAACCGTAAACATAGAACAACTGGAATGAAACCTGCTGATGTAATTAAAAGCACCAAACTATATTAACGACTTATACTCATATTAAAACGTTTAGCACCGTTCTAATGTTGAAGATGTAATGAGAATTGGTAAATTTAAACTTACACTACTACACACTACACTACACTACACACTGCCACGTATTTATTGGGGGATATAAAAGGTAACCCAATACAAGGAAGGTTTTATGAGCAATAATTACAAACAGCAAAATATTTGTATATCTACCTGGTGAAGAAAGGTATTTCGTCGAAAAAATAAGTTATATGTCAAACTGAAAAATCATTAATATTGTTTTATAAAAATCAAATATTTGAGTATTATTATTATTATGGGAGATCTATTTGAGATGCAGTTTTTAAAACCTGCTTTCAGAAAGCGTTTGAACACACTAACTCTTGTCTAAAATTTTATAATTCGCAGGTGTTTTAATAGAATATTCTTTTGCTATCTCAAGGAATCTTCTCACAAATTCATCATTTCCCACGAAATGTCAACAATTCTAATGAACAAGTTATAAATTTTCGTTTTCACACGATCTCATATTTCCATAAAAATCCAGGTGTGTTAAAGAAGTAATGTCTGCAGCATTGTGCCTGTCGACTAACATTTTTGTCAGCAATTCTAATAAACAAGCTACAATTTTCGTTTTCGCACAAGATTTTAGTTGCCTCAAAAAAAAAATTGATGGGGTTATTTATGTTTTCATGTAAATTTTACAAATATCTAATTCATGAAAAAAAATGGTTGCTATTTAAATCAATTTGAATTAGACAAAGAGTATTGCAATATTTTGTTACCATACATATGATGTTAAAACAAAAAAAACTTTCAAAATGTTTGATTTGTTGGTAAATAAAGTTGAAATTATTACTATAGTATTAAGATACTATGAAAATATATAAACTAAAATCTTTTTTTCTGAAATCCTCTTTTCTTGGGTCAATTATTCAAACATTTGGAACAGGAAAATTGAAAATTTTTCGGACTAGTCATGAAAAGACAAGCTATCAAGATTTCAATTTTTATTTTTAACATTAAAACCGGATTAATTGTTTTGGTCGCATCAGTGGTGAAGCGCACTACTAGAAAGAAGAAATGAGATACATGAACTCATCAGTAAAACGGCTCAGCTCACTTGACTCGGAGCCTTAAAATACTTGGCACAAAGTGCCTTGTATTTCAGTGTGGCTCCTCGGCAGTAATTCAACATTTTCCTGACTGTTATGTAAATATCCATTATCTTAAACATTTTTTACATAAACGAAAGTTTCCGCCTATAAAAATGGACATGTTTCAAGTTGCTTTTTCTTTATCTGATTATAACATTGCTATTTAAATAAGTCATTACCTATGTAAGTTTTCCAATACGGTAGGATATATTTACCGGTTGATAGGCCCAACACGTCGGTAAACAAAACTTACCGACGTGTTTTACTTACCGACGTCTGAACTAAACGCTATTAAATGATATTTAACAAGTTGAACTTGCCGCTAGGTATAAACGTCACTTTTTACTTTTCGTTTAGGTATTTAGTACAAATTAATTTATTTCAATTGAATTAATTATTGAATTAATTTAATACGATCGTGCCAAAAACAGTATAAGGATCACGAACGTTAAGGTTTGTACCGGCAAAATTCTCCAAACATTGCCGTCGACCCGTAAGGGTCCTTCACCGTTGTTGATACTTAATGTAAGTACTATAATAGCGTTTAGTTCAGACGTCGATAAGTGAAACACGTCGGCAAGCATTTACTTACTGACGTTTTTTTTTTATGATTGTGGACCTGAACAGGCTAAATTAGGTCTATCGTGCTAAAGCACTCAGGAACGCTTAGGAGGATGGATAGAGAGATAATGAATTGCCAATAGATGCCTATGAACAGCTACCTTAAATTTTCTCATATCATAAGTGAGAGGAAAACAGGAACTAGGGAGATCATTCCAGAGTTTAGAAGCCGTGTAGAAAAATGTGGATTGCGCCCGTTTGGTACGACAAGTGGAGATTTGTACTGCATACTGATGATGTGAATGAGCGAACCGAGTGTTTCACGCAAAGATAGTCCGAGATGGTATCAAAGAATATAATTCCGCAGCACAATAGCCGTTGTAATAACGATAATACAAAGAAAGAACTGAAACCATCCTTCTATGCTCAAGGCCTATATGTGAGAAGTTATGGACGGGTCATTTATAAGCCTAATCGCTCTCTTTTGAATACGATCAACGATATCGAGAACGTATTGGGGAGCAGTAACCCAGAGGTGAGAATTATATTCCAGATGAGACCGAATTTGGGCCTTATACGGCAGAAGGAGTTATCGAGTGGTAAAGTACTGCTTAGATCTGTACAAAAAGCCTATTTTACGAGCATCTGTTTTGGTAGCTGACAGAAGATGGTCAACCCATGAGGTATTTGAAGATACAGTCATACCCAACAGAGTAATAGAGTCTGAAAACTTAAGAACTGAGCCATTCATACTTACAACAGGAAATGATCGGTCTTTTTTGGCGGACATAAGGCATAGCATTAAATTTAACTAGATTACTGCTTCCCCATTCGAGAATACGTTGAATGTCTTTGTTGATTGAATTTGCCATTTCAACTTTAATTTCTTGATTTGTCATAGAAGGTGGATTATCACTATGAGTAGACTGAGATGAACTACAGTGAAGAGTGCTATCGTCAGCAAAGCAATGGATGGGGTTAGTTGTTGAAGAAATAAGGTCATTTATGCACAGCAGAAAAAGTGTAGGCACTATAACGGATCTCTGTGGTACGCCCGCCTTAATGCTAACTTCTTTTGAAAGAACCCATCAACTACGACACGTATTCGTCTTTTATCAAGGAAACTAGAAACCCAGTTGATGAGCGTATCATTTAACCCAAACGAGGTGAGTTTGGCAAGTAAACACTTATGCCAAACTTGGTCAAATGGCCTTGAGGTATCTAAAGCGACTACAACTGTTTCACCGGACTGCTCTACTGTATTGTTCCAAACTTGGGTCACATATGAAAGAAGATCGCCTGTTGAACTACTTTGCCTAAACCCATATTGGTGGTCGCTAAGGAGTTTGTTAGTTTCAAGGAACTAGAGCAGTTGCTGATTGATGGCTTTTTCCATAATTTTAGACAAAATGGAAGTAATGGCAATTGGTCGGTAGTTTGAGGGATCGGTCTTATCGCCTTTTTTGGGAATAGGTTGAACATTTGCTAACTTCCATGATGAAGGGAATTCCCCAGAAGACATAGAGATCGTATAGAGCTTAGATAGGACTGGTACTAGTTCGGGGGAACATTTCTTTAATACAATAGCTGGGATACCGTCTGGGCCAGTCGCCTTATTAAGATCAAGCCTACTGATGATCGATTCCAAGAGCTTGTATCGAAAATGAATTGGTTTCATAGCGTATGAAGAAGAGTTGACTAGGAGCACATCTTTTCCAGAATCGTTGAGACACGAGTTTGATGCAAACAAATCCACAAAAACATTGGCTATGTCTACAGAATCAGTAACTACCGATTCGTCAATAGACGTCAGGGGGGGAAATGAGGATGTTCCAAAGTTTTTACTAATGGCTTTAGCTAAAGACCAAAATTTACGACAGCCTAAAGGAGATGTAGCTAGTTCATTGCATTTTCGTTGTTCCTATTAACCGGTAAACATATTCTACTGCCTTGGAAACAAATATTGCACATAAACAAAAATGTTCGATTGTGCAAAAATAATTATTTCATAAGAACATGTGATCGAACCACACTTCTGAAATGCATCAATAGTCTATGGAGTTTGGAAGTATTCAATTGCAGTCAATTCAGAAGAATAGAATATAGCGTTGAATTATTTCGTGATATAGGTAGCATAAACAGAAAAGGTGGTAGCAGAGCCTCAGTGAAGCAAACTGAGGAAATTGACGGCCATTATGCAAGATGTCCCGAACACTGGTAAACCATCTATCTCAACAAATCAGTTTATTATGAGATACTTGCTAAACGATATGGAAAAAAGTTCTGCAATGATTTCCCTGTGATATAACCTGCATTTAAAAATTATATGAAAATGGATTATCTGGAAAGGATTAATGAACTATTGTAATTGGATTGGAGATACACTTACAGATGAATTATTTGATGTCACTTTTTTCACGGATAATACTTGGTTTCAACTAAATGGGTATATCAACTTACAAAACACGAAAATATGGAGCTTGGAAAAATTCCCTTACATTCCCAGAAGGTGGCAGCAATTCGTACACGTCGAATTATTGGACCATTCTTTTTTCAAGGTAATCAGTCATATATAACAGTTGGAATTGTAACGTTCCCCAGGTACCCTATCTTGAAAAGAGTAATTTGAACGTATTTGCAATAATGCAAATTCAAGAACAAAACAATCGCTTAGTGATTTATCTTGACTTGACTGACAATAATGTCACTATTACTCAAATTAGTTGCCTGCCTTACTTTGACTTTCCGGGCAATAATTAAAACGTTAGCATTTATTTACAAGTCTGATATTTAATTACTCGTAAACCTGATCAAACGAAGTAGCCGTCGAGTGTTAGGTACGTTATGCTGTCTAAATGAGATAGTCTGGATGAGGTACATGTGGCATCATGCGGGGCATGGAAAAAAAATGAAACTACTCAAATTAAAATCAACGAACTTGGCGCACCGGTGGTTCAACCCGTTAATCTACTATTGTGGGAAAAAACCACCAATAAAATCCACTTTATTCACAAATAAGCAATTGCACAAGTACATTAATAAATCAAATAACACAAAAAAAAACATGAAAGGGTTAAATATATAACAAAATACCATTAAATTAGGTTAAAGTGCGTACAAAATTATAACATTAAGAGAAAATGAATAAAAAGCAGTTTAGTTATACAGAAACACAATAATAAAAAAAAACACATATAGTCACACTCACAATTGGGTCATAAAAAATCATAATAAACATCGTAACACCAAACCAATTTAAAAACCAATCATGCCGGTCTTTAAGTAAATAAGCACATAAAATAATAAAGCAAATCACGGTACAAATACAACAGTAAAATTGCACAGGTAATAAGGTAAATGCGAGGACCAAAAGAAAACAGACAAGGAATTTAAAAATTACCCAATTGTTTAGTGACAACTGAAGCACAAAATACGTAAGTCACATAATAAAGCACATACAAAAGAGAAATCAGCTCGCAGACAAATAATTCAACTTCAACAAATGAAATTAAAACTCATTAAAACCAAGCCTTACTAGGGTACGTTATGAATAGATCACTAACATCGAGACCGATATATAAGTTTGAGTGCGTTAGAAAAATACCGTGCCTCTCTCTCTCTCCGGTTACATATTCACCTATACAACAAATAAAAACAAGAAAAATAAAATTCTAGGTGTTTAATGGTCTGAGTTGGGAGTGTGTACCAACGAGCAATTGCCTTTTACAATTAATAACCCGCGGCATCCTATAACCATTCACCAGCACATCTACACCATTACAAATATAAACAACAAGCAACAATGCTAATTCGCACAAATACCAGATGGAGAGGGCCCTGTGCTGTCCTTTTATTTTAGCAGATTTCAGTTTAATGAGTCCGCGTACGAATAAGATACCTTTGCAAGACCATGTTTGACATTTAATATGTTATCTAGGCCTGTAAAACGATTTGCTGCGAGCCTTCAGTTATATAAAAATACATATATACACTAGAATAAATATTCCCTTAATTGATCACAGGCAAAATCGTTAACAGACGCGGTTTTACCCCGAAAGAAAAGACAACTTAGTGTTGGCAAATTCAAAAGACAGATGTACACGCTTGAATTATTTTAAAGACAAACTGTTTACACTGAAGGTATTTAATTAACCCAAACATCGATATGGATCGATTGAAAAGATTACTGTCACTGTCCCCCTTCGACTTCAAAACTAACTATATCTACTCCCGAAAAAGTAATAAAAAAACAAGAAACACTAACTTATGTTGGAACGGTTGTATATTAACTCTTGCACATCTTAATTTTAAAAATATGCATTCGTTCGTAACAAACCCTATATTTACGTCTCTCTAGTTTCCCAGTAACAAAGATATCTTTTGATCCCGGTCTGCCCAGCCGTAATCAATCATTAGATCAATGACATTTTTACATCAAGGGCATGCACAAGAAAAATTCCAATGATTTGTTACGCCCTTTCAATAAAGCATTTTTAATCGTGCACCTGCCACTCCTACCCCCCAACATGTGTTTACATACATATTAGTTACAAGCAATCCCACATTCCTTAGATAAAAATATATAAATAAAAATATTTTGAAAACATTAGTAAATTACGACGTATTTATATCAAGATATTAAAAAAATCCACTAATTATCTTTTCTATCGTGGTAACAATGGCGATTTGACAAACATTTATTACAATAATAAAATTTTCGCTGTCCGCTACCTACATAATGGTCTACATGTAAACTTTTAGGATCAACTACATCAGCCGAAAAATAGAGCTAATGGAACGAATTGGAGACGTAAAACAGAAAAGATCGAATGAGGCAACAGAAAACAAAATAAGTAATTAAGGGACTACGAATAAGTGATACTTATCTGACAAATAGCGTGTGAACATTATTAATGACCAAATGGCCGTAAATCCAAAGATAAAACATGAATATAAAGTAGGGACAAGTGAACGAAATCACAGTAGTAAAACTAGAAGATTGGAAAGAAAACTTAATTAAAAACTTTACAGTTGGATAGGCAAAAGACGCTTCTTCATAAACTGTCTGTAATCAGAAATGGATTTTCGTTGGTTGCAAACCCTCAGCACAAAAAAATTGAGTAACCGCACGTTGATCAAGCTTGGACGGATTTTGAAATGTCATTTCAAAGTCACAATATTTAAAATGACTATAAAATAAAACAGACTGATTTGTGACAGTTACAAACATTACTGACGTTACAAAACGTCAACTGGGTGATTACATTTTTTCCAAGGCTAATTTGACCAAAGATAGGTTTCAACTAAACAACCAAATATGAAGGGCTACAAAATTGGAGCTAAGCAAACAGAGAAAAGGCAGAACATGTAATAATTATGAGAGATTGGAATGCATGGATAGCAAATAAAGAAATAGGAGATGGTATCATAGGAAGATGTGGAATAGACAATAGGATACACGGAAATGAGTAAAAAATGATACAATTCTGTAGAAAATCACATGGAAACGCAATATAGAGGCAGAAAACATTAAAACAACAATAGATTACATAACATTTGGTACAAGCACAAAAAAAAAAGTAAAAGATATGAGCGTATAGAGGCGCAAAGCTAGATACCGATCACGGTTTACTAATGGGGATATTCTAATTTTAAACAAGAAAAAAGCATACAGAAAACCACAGAAAAAATTAATATGAGTTAAATAGAAAGGAAAATCGAATAGCATTCAGGTTAAAATGCTGGAAAGAACCGAAAGGGAAAGTAAGTAAATGTAAAATAAAGTAATTGACAAAAAATGGACTGTAAAATTATATTACTTTAAAATATTAGAAGCTACTGATTGATATTACCATCATTTTTATTTATAAACAATTACACATATGCTACTACTACTAATATACTTTATTAGCTTAATTTACAAAAATGTTGCAATTTTACTATTTACATTTGCCTTCTCCGCACAGCCTACATTTTATCTCTTCATCCCTTCTCGAGTGCCTGTTTCCCCTCTCTTCGTTTCCACATCTAAATCTCGCTATCATTTTCTTTCTTTCTCTCCTCCCTCCCCCATTCAAATATCTCGATATCCCCTCTGCCTTAATGTTCCTATAATTTACATTGTATTTTCCTTCTTTCACCTTCGGCCATCTCTCCCGATTTTGCAAATCTTTATCACTTCTAAGTATGCCCTCTCTCACGATCACTCCTTCCCCTCTTAGTCTTTCTACTTCTTCTTTTGCATATCCATTTCTTTCGTAATATTCTTTCCTGGCTTCTTGTCCATATTCTACTCTTCCTTTTCTTATTTCTTTTCAGCATTTTTGTAGAATTTTGTACTCCGTTATTGTACTCATTTCCTTCTCGTATTTACTGCCCTATTTCCCGCCTTCACCCTTACTTTCTGTACTTGCACCTCCTTTCTAATGAGGTATCCTGGTGTTTCTCTTTCCACTCCCAGTATCCACCTCCAGTATTTTTCTTGCAGCCCCTTTATCTCTTTGTATTTTTCCACCCCCACACTTCCGCCCCGTACAGTACCACACTTTTGATCAGTCTCATTGTGTATACCAGGTATGTGAATTCCTTTACTTGCTGTATCTCCTCATCCCTCCACTTCCATTCCTCCTTTTTCCGGCCCTTTTTCTCCATACCATTACCTTAGTTTTACTCCCATTGACTTCCAAATCTTTCTTTCCCAAATATCCGTACACCGTGTTTAACATCCCTTCATTTCTTTTTCCTCCCTTGCTAATAACACTATATCATCCGCGTATGCCAGTATCCACACTTTAATGTTCCTCACCACTAGGCCTCCCTCTTATTGTCCCCTTAATGTCTCCTCCAGGTCTCCAGTATATACTGCGAACAGGCTTGGGCTCAGTGGGCATCCTTGTCAAAATCCCTTCCTCGTTACAAATCCTTCATGCAGTTCCCCATTTACTCTCACCCTGTTCCTTGTTTCTTCGTATATTTCTTCTATCTTTTCGCTTATCTTTTTTTACCTCATGAACTCCCACAACTTTTGCCTGTTCACCCTATCAAATGCAGCTGTTATGTCTACGAATACCGCTACCATTTTACCTCTTTTCTTTCCTAGTTCCTTGTTTGCCATGTGATTCAATATGTATACGTTATCCGTCGTTCTTCTTACTTTACTGAATGCTGCCTGTCCATCTGGTAACAGCTTCTTTTACTGCACCTCCTTCTTTAAACTTTCTTCCAGAACGTTCGCGTATATTTTGTAGGCCATGTTTAGCAATGCATTTCCCCTGTAATTTGTCATCCGATTCTTGTCTCCTTTTTTGTATACTGGGCAAATATGTCCTTACCTCCAACTCTTCAGGAATCCTTCTCTCCATATTTTGTTTATTATTTCCGTTACCCTTTTTGTCACCTTCTCTCCTCCGTATATCCACTCCTCATCTTCTCTTGCCGCTTTCCCTTTTTTACCTTCTTTATTGCCTTTCTTACTTCCTCTTCTTTTATTCCTTCTTCTTATACCCCTATCTCCTATCTTTTCTTGCTTTGTCTTCCTACTTCGCCCTGTATTTGCTCTCCCTCCAGTGCGTCTCTGAAATGCCTCTCCCATTCTTTTATTTGTATTCCCGTTTGTGTTCTGCTTCTCCGCGTTTCTTTCCTTAGAAATTTCCATACGTCTTCTTCTATTTTTATCTCCTCAATCTGCTCTTCCTGTTTCTTTTTGCTTTCTTCTTTTTTACTTTCACATGTTTTCCTGTATATCTTTACTGCTTCTTTATATTCTTCTTTTTCGGCTTTCCCCGTTCTACCCCGTCTTAGTGTTCTTCTTGCCTTCCTCTTGGCCTCTTTACATTTTCTATCCCACCATCTTTTTCATCCCATTTTTTCACCTTTCCATATTCTAAACTTGACCTTTTCCGTTGCTTCCTCCATTCTCTCTCTCATTTCTTCTACACTTTCTTGCACTCCATTACCTTCCCATCTTATCTTTCCCATTTTTTTCTTTGTACCTTTTTATACTCTCTTCTGTCCAAATCTTCTTAATTATATATTCTTCTTCTCTGCGCTCTTCTCTTTCTCCACCTTTCATTATCATTTCCAGGGGTTGGTGGTCCGATTCAACCCTCTCCCCTTCCCTAAATATCTTCATCTTTTCCTCAGTTTCAATATTCATAATTACATAATCTATTATTGGTTCTCCCCTTGCTCCTATATACGTGTACTCCCTCCTCTCTCTTTTTTCTCTATTCCCATTCATTATTTCCCACCTCCTCTCGTTGCACATTTCTAACAGTTCTTTTCTTTCCATATTTAACACTTTATCCTTTGTTTGTCTTGTTCCCGTCCCTCTTTTTTCTTGTAATCCCCCTCGTCCCCTATTCTCGTATTAAAATTCCCTCTTATTATTGTCATACCTTCCCCTCTTCTCTTCTATTATCTCCTCTAAATTTTTCCTAGTCTCTTTTACCTTTCTACTGTATACTGTCACTATTTTTATTCTTTCTTTACCCCACTGTATGTTTCTTTGTATGATACCTCTTCTTTGTTGCACTTTCTCTTCTTCTTTTTCCAACCATTTTCTTTTTATTCCCACTGCTATCTCCCCCTTTGCTCTTCCTTTTGTATTGTTCCTTTCCGCGCACTGAACCACCCATGAGAATTCACTTGGAATTCCCCTTTCCCACCACGCCCGTTCTTTTTCTTCTAGCCATGTCTCTTATAATCCCACCACGCCCTGTTCCCTAACATACACCCAAAAATCTTGAGTTTTATTCTTTATTCCCGTCACATTCCAGAACAGTATCTTTAGTTCATCCATCCCCTAGTTATCTATGCATTGTATACAAATACAGGTAAATAGTAAATTATTTGCATAAAATTCCACTATTATTATTCTTTTACCTCCAAAATCGTCTTTTTTGTCTGTAATACTCGTTTTTACACAGACGACCACTTCCTTCAACTATAGTCTTCTTTGTTGTCACTGTTCCCTCTTTATTACGCTATAAAAAAACCTCGTATTTTGCTACTAAAAGCGAGAGCTTGTAAATTCACGTTGTTTAAACCTTGCAAACCAAACACAGTATCAACTACATATATGCAATTTTCATAATGGTCAAGCTAGATTTATTTAGATGTATATTACAGATGTAAAAAATGGACAAAACTACACTTCAGTGGTAGTTTAGCGTAACATTTATAAACATAAAAGATATCAACATGCAAAAGTTATTAGCTGGTCACCATATTAATGCAGGTTTTGTCACAGTTTGATGTTATAAAAAGTACGTTTTTAGGTACAATGGCTATAATACAAATCTTAATTAAAATGAAATTTGTTTCAAAATGCTGTAGCTATTTACATATTTTTTTTATTGGTGCCCCATTTTACCTATTTAAAGCATACCTTAGCGTGTTTGAATCGAACTTTCAAAAACGCGCGTTTTTTTAAAGTTACCATGGCAACATCAACAACTCAAGAAACGTGAAATCTAAATGACAATTTTTTGATTATTGATCTGACAGGAGTACCTTGTAATGTCAAATAAAATATTACTAACATATTCAAAACCTTTATTTAAACATTATTTAACACTTTTTATTTACATATTTTACATTATTAGTTCTTATTTCCATTTTTTGTAGTAATAATACTAGTATTTATGATTTCAAGGTGTACCAATAAAAAAAATAACGTAAAGTATTCGTGGACAACTGATCTTTAAAACACCTACTCTATTTCGAGCACTCCGACTGCGCCGTCGTGATCGAAAAATCGCGCGTTTTAAAGACCTTTTCATCCACTTATACTTTAATATACTATTACCGTTAAATAAAACTTTAGAAAACATGTTTATTCAATGCACTCTTCATATGTATTAAAATATACTCAGTATTCCAAAAGTAATTTTAACAAAACAGCTTCTTTGTAAATTTCAGTTAGGTTAGGTTAGACAAAAACTTGAGTAATTCGAATAACCATTGGATATACGTTTTCTAAACTAAAACATAGCATCATTTGACGTTTAATTCTATAAATTCCACGGTATTACGTATCTTAAAATTATCCAAATCGTAAACCATGATAAAAGTCAAAGTAGAAGAAAATAAAAAGTTTAAGGATTAATTTGCGGCTACTACTCGAAAGATGCGGACCAATAGGAAATAGCTTTGAATATGATATACAGTTTATTGTATCACGACTTTGAACGTATAGTAACATAATAGTTCACATAACTGTTTGATCATCAAACTGTAGAAGCGCTGTTGGTCTTGTGGTACTGTCATACAGGAATTTGATGTGGTACATTGGATGCCTGACACGGCAGTGATTAATGAGTCATTAATCACTGCTGCCAGATGCTTCCTTGATTTAGCTATAATATTATATTGTTTTGCTACAATCGGTTTTTAAAATTTTATCGTGTAAACCACTAAATATTTTCAATTCAGTTCTGTACATAAAAAAAATAATTAAAAAAGTGAATTTTCCTAGACCAGATTCGAACGCGGGACCCGCGGTTGGAAGGCAAGGAGCATTTACACTGAGACATCAGCGACTTCGAATGTGCTGTCGTATATTTGTTTCTTAACATACCATGTTTTTCGAAACATTTTATAAATCGAACTAGCTTTTAAAACAAAACAAATTTGACTCAAACCTGTTGACATTATTGTTTGTGTGCGTAAATTTCTCAGTGTTTTGATATTTTGTGTTAAATTGTGTTAAAAAACGAACTAAAAATGGATATAGAAAATGAAAATGACTGCTGAAGTTGCCTCATTAAATTTATAGCCGGAAAAGTCAAGGAAAGTATATAATATGGCCTATGAATATCTTTGAACTGGCAAAAGGAAAAGAAAACCACTTTATTTTCTGAATCGACTTTATTAATATACTTTACTGAATCATCCGTAAAATATAAATCTTCAACACTATGGACCTATTACTCAATGCTTAAAAGTACGATCACCTTACATCAAGGTATAAATTTAGAAGATTATAAAAAATTATGAGCATTACTAAAAAGAAAATCAGAAAATTTTCAGCCTAAAGAAGCGAAAACTTTTTCTAGCGCATATATAAATAACTTTTTAACTAAAGCATCTGATGATAAATACCTAGCAACAAAGGTAAGATATTAAGTAAATCTTTCACATAGTTATTTCATTACACTCTGTAATTTAAGGTTGCTTTAATAATGGGAGTTGTATGAAATGAAAATAACCCATTTACAAGATCTTGGATTAGCTTTTTTGGTTAATGTGCCATATACCAAGACAAAAATTTGCCGAAAATTTACTGTTACGGATAACTTTTACAAAATATGCAAGACATATACAAGTCTTCGACCAAGTCATGTAACCAGTGACACATTCTTTTTAAATTACCAAATGTACAACTCAGAGAATTGGGATAAACAAATTTACAAAAATGGGAAAGGATATCGCTGCTTTCCTCAAATTACCGAATCCAGAACAATATTCTGGGCACAGTTTCCGCAGATCTTCTGCAACAATACTGGTTGACGCAGGGCGGGGATATTACTGCTCTCAAAAGAGTAAAGACACGGTGGATGGAAGTCCACCGCCGTAGCAGAAGGCTACATAGACGAATCCGTCAAAAATAAAACCGATACGGCCAACAAAATATCATCTTCAATTTAACCAAAAGTAAACCAAACGAATCAATGTACATATAATTCAAATGTTTTAAGTCACCAAAACATTAGTTTTGATGTAAATTCTATCCCTGCGATTAACTTGACCAATTGTTCAAATGTTACAATTATTAATAACTATAAATAAATAGCATCATCTTGTAAGATTAGATACGTGATATTTGTTAAGCTAAATACATAGATTTTTGTGTTAATTATTATGAGATATTATACGATTATTATAATTTTCGATAACTGTGTACTGTGTATAAATGAACAATAATGGTTGTATGAAATATTTGTTAGAATAAAATAGTGTTTCTAAAAATATGTATGTAATGTAACAAAATTTTCCAACAAAAAAAAACGTCAACAAAAATATTTAGTAGTCGTGGATAAAGTATAGTATTCTACTCGTGTATGATGGCTATTATTCTCTCGGTGATTTAGGCCACTCGCCTGCTGCTCGTGGCCGTAAACTTCACCTCGTGAATAATAGCCATCATTATCATATACTTAATTAAGTATATGATCATTATACGCTCATTGAATAATATACTATTATTGCGCATGATCAAGTAAGGAATAATTTGCTTTATTTAGAATCGTATTAATTCCTTCTTGTCAAAGATTAATTCACACAAAAAAAAAAACAGCAAATGTCAAAAACACGCTTAACCCTTAAAATACAATCAGATGTTTTTTGTTTGGAAACCGTTTAACCAAAGAATATTCTTTGGTTTAACCTTTGACAAGGCTTTAACCTTGTTAAAGCTTTTAACCAACAAAATAACGTAGTTAATGCAATTTTTAATATTGGCAACACTATACCGGCACTAATAAACATAACCTAAAATACATTTGATTTGATGTGTTTTCCCGGGTTTTTGGATGTGGTTATAAAAGCTGTTTTAAGTTAATATACAATGGCAACTGAGTATAATGAAGAAACGCTCCCAGACTTACTTCCTCTTTATTATAACCGTCTATTTCCATACGAATTATTTTATAAATGGTTAAGTTATGGTAAGTTAACTTTCTCCCAATTTGTTTATTATGGCAACATTTTTAGGTAATGCGGCTTACTTACAATTTCGAGAAATTTCTTTTACCCTTCTTGGTGATATATACATTAGATATCAATCATTTAATACAATTGAAGAGTTTAAGCAAGAAATGAAGAAAAAATTTCCTATCAAAATTGATATTGGAGCAGTGTATACCAGTAGACCTAAAGAAAGACGAATCATGACCGTTTTAGTACCAAAAGAAAGAGAAGTTGTTTTTGATATAGATATGACAGATTACGATGATATACGAACATGCTGTAGTGGTGCAGATGTTTGTATAAAATGTTGGAAATTTATGGTTATTGCTTGCAAAATATTAGATGTAGCAATGAGGGAAGATTTTGGGTATCATAATTTATTATGGGTATTTTCTGGTCGAAGAGGTATTCATTGTTGGATTTGTGATGAGGGTGCAAGAAAATTAGATGATTCATGTCGCGGAGCTATAGCAAACTATTTACAGCTTATTAAAGGGGGTGCTAATCAAATGAAAAAGGTTCACTTACCCGGTTATCAGTTACACCATTCGATTGAGTAAATTTTTAAGAATTATATTGACAATTTTAAGTTCTGTTTTAATTTAGGAGAGCATTGGAGATAATTGATAAGTATTTTGTGGATGCAATTGTTATTGAACAGGATATACTAGGTACTGATGATAGATTAAATAAATTTTTAACAATCATTGATGAAGATATTAGAAGTTCATTTCGGGAGGTAATGGTGCCTATTAAAACTTCGGAAGGACGTTGGAAAGCTTTTACAGAAGAAGTTATACACTTAGGACGAGAGGTTAGTAAATCCAACATTTCATTTGATAACAATCTTGCCTACAGCGTAAATTATCAAGAACACAAATGCATATAAAAGAAGAAATTATGCTCCAGTATTCATACCCTCGGTTAGATATCAATGTAACCCGTGGTCTTAACCATCTATTAAAAGCTCCATTTTGTGTTCATCCTAAATCTGGAAAAGTTTCTATTCCAATTTCACCGAAAGTTATTGACCGTTTTGATCCTAACGTAGTACCTACAATTAGGTAAAGTTTAAATTTAATTTTAATGAAAAATTTCGTTTGATTTGATTAATATATTTTATAGTCTTCTCGTTAATGAAATTAATATATATGATGCAAAAACGAAGGAACAAGAAGCTAAAATTGATGACAAACAATTGGAGGAAGGTATTGTAAGTATTAAAACTGTAAAAGATTATAAGAAGACAAGTTTATTAAAACCTGTAAGTGTTTTTGAAGAATTTTTGAGAGGGCTAGCAAAAACAAAAAGTCAAAAGACTGAAGTTACTTGTAAGTTATTTAAATAGGAATTAATGATTTTTCAAATAAATTTGCTTTTAGTGCAAGATTTGGAGTTTTAAATTAGGTTAAAGAAACCATGTATTTTTTTTATCAAATGCAATAAAAACATCTAATTGTACTTTTTCGTAATTTTTTACCTACATATACATGTGTAGGTATAGAAGGTTATGCAATCCACTTCTTTGTCACTATCGCTAAATCGATAACTTTTGGCCAAGATTGGCCATCATGACTGGATGTCTGAGCGATGTATGTTAGTATCCACGATAACTTCAGAACGAAAATACCTATGTTAAGGTTTTCGTTTGGCTTAGAGCTTATTAAATTTTGGACGAAATCCAGCGGCGGAGAGGGCGGTTCATTAGGGTCATTTTTTGGTTTTTAACAAATATTTCTAAAACAGCTGCATTTTTCAAAGATATAAAAATACCTAGATATAGAACTTAAACATATCGATTAATTACGTTTCTATGCAATTTGTTGATATGACCCGTAATTTAGCGGCAAAAAAAATCCTAAGGTAGAATTTAAGTGAGTTCAAATTATTTCATTATCAGAATAACAATTAATTTTATCAGAAAAAGTGTAGACGTATTTTTTAAAGAAAATTTAATTTTACATTTTGATCATAAAGTTGTTTAATATAACGCAAGGGAAGTAAAAAAATATGAATGAAAATAGTTATACAGCATTATTGATAGCTTATAGAAGCGGGCGGCTTTGGAATTTAACAGGTATATTCATCATGTCATAGTTATTTACAGTTGAATGCGTTAATAGTGGATTTTACAGTGCGACAACTTCTTTTAAGAAACGAGCCCGTAGGGCGAGTTTGTCATTAGCTGGAGCACTGTATCCTTAACGCACGAGACTTGTATTAAACTTTTTTGGGCGACAACAAATTACAAAATGCCACTCAGCTAATTCCAGGTCTTTTTTCACATGTTGAAAATTGTACTATTAATGTAAATGTTTACAATTACAATAACTGCGTTTTTGATAAAGAACCTAAATAAACAAATGAATTGTCCTTAACAATGATCCGTTTAATAGTATTATTGAACAAAACAATATCAAATTATTTTCTTGTAAATTCAACAACTGGTGAATAACCAACATTAATAAATTGCTAAAATGTCAAATTTTACTAACTTCAGTCAAGCCTGTCAATTATCGTCATCACTGTTTAAGTTATCGAAATATGGCGGTACCTTAAAATTTTAACTAAAAATGTAAAAATAACGTTGTTTTGGATATTTATTTCATCAGAAAAGGTGTAAAGTAAAGTTTCCTTAAACATATTTTATACTTCATATATTTTTGAATGTACAAAAAAAAATTATAATTCAAATTCTTTCATTTTTCGGACACTCAATGGAAATTGACCATATTTCCTTGTTACAAATCGTAAAGAAAAGTATCTCTTTTCTTTATAGCAATCACTTCTTTATAAAGAATTTTTAATTACTAGAATAAATATTAAACTTACAACTATTAACGTTAGAAAAACATGCTTGTGCAATGTTTTAACTGTAAATCATTAATTTAAAACTTGGGAACAGATTTATTAATTGCACTTGAGAACTGACATCGATCATTTTCTTCTACGTTCTCTCGCAATAATAATGTTAATTTTATATTATATAAATAGCATGTGTCGTCGCTTTTGCAATATTATTTTGATACAATTTCTAAATGGCTATTCAGCAAAAAATTATATGTAATAGTTATTAAACAGTGACCTAAAAGTAAATTTAGAACATAAATAGCACAGTAATAATTATTAGTAAATTTGGAAAATAAGTAAAACAGTAGATATACACTACAATAGTGCGATTTTGATAAAACCTGATGAACTCCTCCATTTGACGTAAAAAATGACAAATCGCTACATGTAAGAGCCAACTATAATTCAGTACGTGTTAGGACAAATCTGATGAATTCTGGCATCCACTGTTTGACGATGGCTGATTAAAAATCATTTTCGAAGTCGCCATTTTGTTGTTAATGCTTTGTTCTATATATTCTTCTGGAGCCATGTTTGATAGCTGTGTTGTGTAATTTCAAATAATGGGCAATTTTCTTCGGCATCTTGTAGAAACTGTGGATCCCCACAGGTTGCACTGTACATTTATTGTTCATACAAAATATGTAAAATCTTGAGTGATTGATATGTATTGGACGCAAGTTTACATATCTCATGTACAACTCAATTTCATTAATTCCTCTCATTTCCGTCATAACGGTGAATATACGCTTCTTCCTTGTCTTAGTGTCATGGACGGTGACAACCAAAATATAGCCAGTATTCCTCGATATCCTTCACATTTAACTTCCTTAGCTCCTCACTATGACACCCCATACAGACCGAAAATTAACGCCACTTTAATCATAAGAAAAGTATCATCAGGCGCTTCTGTCAAAAATTTTTACACAGAATTTTTAATTTTTTTGCTTCATATCCCTCGTTTTAAATATAACTTCCCATAATTCGATATATCGATGTTTTCTTTTATCTCAACGCATCTTTCAACATGGAATATGTCGACCACAGCGTGGAAGATTTCAGTCTTTCAGCCTGTAATCAAATATAATGATAAAACAAAATAAATAAATAAATGTATTCAGGAAAACTAACCTTTTCATGAAAATAAGCAAGCATAACTTCGTAGATATCCCTTACATTCTTTGAAGTCCTCCAAGAGGAGGTCTTTTCATATTTATCTCGTGATTTCAAGGGTAATGAACTAGCAACAGCCTCAAGCGCCAACGGCAATGATTTTCATTATTTCCAATTTGTCAAAAATTTTGACAAAATTTTTGTTTACTTGCTGCAGTGATGAAAACGGCAATTGGATTCTTGTGCTTGTCATGTATTTTTTAAATAATTTATTATCAAATGTAATCCAATTCCCTTTAGTGTCCGAAAAATTTGTATGTATTATTCTTTAAGAAAAGTAGGTTCTTCTTTACTCATCGCGTTTCTAATCTCGGCTGCGCCTCACTTAGAAAAATCGCGATTCAATACTTTTCTTTACTTATAATACAAATAACTGTTCTTTTAATTTTTTAAGGTAGCCTCTAGATCAAACTTGAAGTTTTAAACGTCTGTTTGACATGGATTATTATTTCTGTTTTTACAATTGTGCATATTTTCGTAATTAATTTCTTATAAAAGATGTTGCATAATTATCCTAAAAAAAAACGTTGTTAAAATTATTTCATATCTTTTATGTTTCGAGTTTGTAGGTTGGAAGGTCGTGTGGTGTTCCACACCAGATATTTTTAATTAGTGGACTGATTTTCTGATTCTTTACTAGGTTATGCATAACATATCCTTATAATTTCATTGCATTGAATGGATTTGTCTGTGTGTGTCTCAACTTTTTAGTTTAAGAGCTAGATTACTTAGTGTGTTTGTAAATGGTACAATATCTATATACACTGGATGACACAAAAAGATCTGGATGAGGGAATATTTTAATAAATATCCTTTTGAAGAATTAAAAAAATTGCTTCAAAGAATGTTTGGAGCTTTAGTAAATTGTATTTAAATTAACACGTCTTGCCACACCGTGTGGACGTGTACTAAATTTCCACGCATAATGAACTTATGTATTGTACATTACCCTTTTAAATGAGCGTATAAAAATATTTCTAAATAACAGAGTAAAATTTCTGTATGACAAATTTTTAAAGCAGATTAAAATTTAATTATCTAAATAAACGTGTGCAAAGGCACTATGTAACAATTTTACTTTAATAAAATATGTTTGGCTGAATGAATATTGTACAAGAATTAACATTATAAAAATATGAGAACTTTTCAAACGAATTTATTGAATTTATCTAAATCTCAGTTCTTAATAGGATAAAAACAAGTTTGTACAGTTGGTTCATGTGAATTAATTTTAAATTGAACTACACTTAAAGCACAAATTTAAGCGATTAAAGAATGAATAAATTAAAAGTGTGTAGGTGTTATTTCTATATAACAAAATTTTTCTAAAGTAAATCATTTTTACGGTCTTCGTAAGTTCACAATATAGAAGGTTGAGTGAAGTTATCTTTTGTTTGAATTTTTTTTGCATTTGTGATCGGTTTTCTCTATTCATAAAATGTACTTCTTGTCAGCAGCTCTATAAAATATTTAATTATCTGAAATAATTTTGAAAAAATTTTTAATTACCCCTATTTAAATAAATTGTATTTTGCAAATAGTACCTATTCAGCATCATTTATACAGATGTGACCTGTAATTCTTGTAATAAGGTTTATATCAGCATTTCATTACAACCACTAGAGAATATACTAACATAGCACAAATCTGATGTTCGTGTTAAACCAAATAATACTGCTTTGGTTAATCACTGCAACGAACTGGGTCACATCTTTAAATATGACAAAACCAACATTTTAGACTGAATAAAATTTAAAATATCTGGTGTGGAACAACACACGACCTTCCAAACTACAAAGTGGAAATTGAAACAAATGAAATAATTTTAATAATCATTTTTTAGGATAACTTCTTTTTAAAAATAATAATCCATGTCAGACAGACGTATAATTTTCATGTGAGATAGAGTTAATAGACATCTAGATGTTAATTGAAAAAAAAATTCCGAAGCCTCCCGCTTCTATGAAAATACAATAGTACAGTTAAAGCAATCTTAGTTAATTAATTTTAACGCATTTTGGCTTCGTATTAAGATACTTTATAAAGAAAAGTTATGTAAAATAAAATTTTCTATAAGAAATTGCCTACGTATTTTCTTATAAAATTAATCGTTATTCAGATATCGAAAAAATTCGAGCTAACACTTAAATGCTACTTTAAGAACTTTTTGCTGCGAAATTACGCGTCTTATTAAAAAATTGTATAGAACGTAATCAATTGATGTATTTAAGCTCTAAATGTTGAAATTTTTATATCTTGGTTTCAGAAATAATTGACTGCCGCCGCCGAATTTCTCCCAAAATCTAATTAGCTCCAGGAGCAATGAAAACAGGCTTAAATACGGAATTTGAAGTACGGCAGTGTTGTCGTTCTGCACTTGTCGTGCATACTAACATAACTACACACACGCATGAATGCACCCATACGCATGCACTCACCCACACAAACGCACGCGCACATACACATACCCAGACAGACAAAACGGACAGACTGACAAACAGACAGACCTGCCTAAGCAGTTGGCAATGAACACCTAAAATGCAAATATCTGAGAAACTGTTAAATTTATCGATTTAGACAAAGTATACATTTTTTATCTGAGAAACATCTAGGTTTCGTATTTTAATAAAGAAACCCAATGTACTTCATTGGCGTAGAAATTAGGGATTAAAAGGTTGCACTACCCCTTGCGTTCTACACCACTGTACATAATAAAAACGTATTAATAAGCTAAAACCAATCTACTTTATATTTATTTAATGTACCAAGAACGAGAAAAATACCTTTTTTCGTTTTGGAGATATATCAAAAATCAACTTTTTTTTGTAATTTTGACACCCTGTATCTCGAAAACCGTCGATTTTTGGATATAGGTAAATATGGCTCAATCGATCACAAACGAGTCACACTAACACCTCCTCGTTTATTAAAGTTTTGATGGTTTATACTAGAGCCAGTTTGGAATTTTTTTACATAAAAAAAATATGACCGACTTACGGTTTAACCGAAAATGACATAAAAGCTAAAAATTTAAACGGAACAACCTGTATATTTTTATATGTTTGGATTGTACGTCTTCAAATACATACAGTTCAAATGTCAACTCAAACGCTATTTTACTTTGACAGAGTCGGCTTCAGGAGTATGTGTTAATAAAAATTAGAAAATTAAAAATTACTGCTTTATTTAGGAACTAAGGAAATTACTGTGCATAAATGTGTATAAATTACAGGGTGGCCCATGTACGTTTCTATTGGGAACAGTGAGTTTTAACTAAAAAACCGTAATTTTTAAATTTGATGATTAACAAACTTCACAAAAATTATTAGGACAAATAATATTGTGTGGGTAATTGTACGTCAATTATCTTTAATTTAGATGCCGTTATAATGATCTAAAATTAAAAAAAATATTAAAAAAATTAAATTAAAATGGCGTCTTAGTTGACATTTGACAGATGAACTGTATGTATTTGAAACCCTAGAATCCAAATATGTAAAAAATATAAAGGGTATTCCATTTAAATGTTCAGCTATTGCGTCATTTCCGGTGAAGCCGGAAGTCAGCCATATGGTTTTTTATGTAAATAATCCCAAACTGGCCCTAATATAACGCACCAAAATTTGAAGAAAATCTAACGACCCGTTCAAAAGTTACAGAGGTGGCCCCTATTTGATTTACACCCGATAGATAGTGTTTCCGAAATACAGGGTGTCTAAAGTTATTATTCTTGAAATATCTATGTTAATAACAGGATTAGCATAAAATTTGGTACTTTGAAATTTTCTATGATCAGAAATCCAGATATAATCATAGTTTTGATGTATCCTCCATAGGGCGCCACCAGCAGCCCTTTATCTACATTTAAAGCTCCATAACTTTTTCTGCCTCGGTATATCAAATTTCTATTCAGAAATTCTTATTCCCTTATGTTTTCTTCAAAAAAGGTATACCTTGCAGATGGCGCTTCGAATTTAAATGTTTTCTTGCGTATTAAGATTCATCATAGCAACGACTAAACATTATTAGGTGTTGCAATTAGTTACAAGAGTATTGTCAAACAATTCAGTCTGACAAATCTTTATTGTAATTTGAATTTCCTTCTTCAATGTTTCGCTATGGCCGTACCATACACTAACGTAGAAATGATCGATATGATATTAGTTTACAGTTATTGCCAAAGAAATGGTCGGGAATCAGCCAGACTATACCATGGAAGATTTTCAAATAGATGCGCTCCAAACCATCAAACATTTTCCGCTGTTGAAAGGCGTCTTCGAGCAACCGGTACTTTTACTCCTGCTACGGTTGATTATGTACGGAATCGTACTATTAGAACAGCAGATGTTGTAACGGGAGCTTTAAAAAAAATCAATTTTCGTTTATTTGTATTTGAATGTAATTAATATTAAGATGAAAAGCTTGAGTTTATTTCAGTAAGTTATGTGTATATTCAATTCGAAAATATTTAAAATACGCGGCATTTGCAAGTGCATTGATGTGTTGGAAGGGATGAGATGCTCTCGTAATAATGATGTGCAGTTTTTAAAACAGTCGTTTTAAGCAAGGTACCAGAAAGAGTTGCATAAAATAAGCAATCAGCGTTGATAGTTGTCGGTCTATTGACGCCGCAGCATAAGTGACATTATATAGTCACGCGGCCCTATACAGTGTGAAAATCACAAAAAAGAATTAATTAGCGGTAGGGAAGAAATAGAAAATTACCTTCCTTATTAAAATAATAAAAAGTGCAAGTATTCGCAAGTTGGTGATAATACAAAGGATTGCGCCATAATTTGAGCTTCGCATTAAATGTGACGTAATAAGTGAAGATAACGCGTTTGTATGTATCAGCGGTAATCAATTGTGTTTAAATAGTGAACAATAAATATAAAAGACAGTAATCGATCCAAATTGGTAAATAAAAGTGTAACTAATAATAACTCGAAGTGTTAATAATGAGTAATATGATTAGATATTGTAGTTTGTAGCGCAAGCTGTATGTCATTGAAATTAAATAATTACGTAAAAACTGGATAGTGTAAATATATCGAGCAATAATTTACCAAAATCGGCAAATTGTGGGGAAGAAAATTAGAAGCGTATTCAGCTATAACAAAGGTATTAGAAAAGATAAGGACAACAAACAAGAACGTTTCCATAGTGCTGGCAAATTGACATCATCGAAAAAGCAGCCTATAACCTATTTGAGGCCTCTTCACCGATTCAAGAAACGCCGAATTACATCATCCGCTATCAACAAAAACAACAAGTAACAACCTTTTTGATTATGTGAATAAACAAAATACTTCTGTGTTTGATTTCCTCTAAACTTTAAATTTAAACATTACAATTAAATGAAAAACAATCTGTTTAATTTTAATAAAGATTTTATTTGTTATATGTTAGTTTTAAGAATGTTTATTTAGATAATAGGTTTGATTTTTGTATATGTTTGTAAACAACGTATTGGTGCATTTTCGTTCAGATTTGAAATTTAATTAAATGAGTATAACGTTTGATTTACTTTTATTGCTAAAGATTATTGATATTAAAAACTTATACAAATATTGAATATATAAATGCAGAAAGAGGTCAACTCAATAGGAATCCAGATAAATAAATAGATCGAAATAAGCATAACTTTGGTTAATGATAACAGTGATCATTTCTTTGTTTTAACTTTGAGCTAGCCGTCGCTACCAATTAAGAAAGTAATTCGCAAACGTAAATCTTAAAATTCATTTAGGCAAACTGAAATTGAATAGCAATAACTAATACATGATATCTTTATAAATTGAACCCATTCAGTTTTAATAAAAAATGATCATTTTAAGTTTCACAATAACAATATTAAATTTTATTCAATAATGTCGAACTTATAAAAAAAGTTGAAAAGAACTCATATCACTCTTTGGAGCGGGTTTAACCAAACAAAAATAATATCCAAGGGTATTACGCCCGTTGCAAGGTTGAGGAAGAAATTTTAGAACGAGTTGAAGAAGATCTGAGTCTGAGCACCAGACACATTGGTTTGGACTTGGCGTTTCTAAGGATACGGTTAACAGAATTTTAAGACAACAGTAAACATTTTACCGTTAGACGCAGAGATGATGGATAGGGTGCAGTTCAAATTTCTCCGTAGAATTAATCTTTGTGTACATAAAAACGGGGATCACTTTCAACATTTACTTAGAGTTTAATTGAATAATTTATAATTTAATAAAAGTTTGCTGTTTTGATCGTTTGTTATTGACTTTGTATGCTATTCCTCCTGTTCTTTGCCAGTTCATTCTTACATTCTTATGTTGTGTAAAGTTCTGTTATTGTTGGCCAGTTGGTCCTTAAACACGCTCCAAACCTCTTGGATCAGTCCTAAGCCTAGATAAAGTTTGGAGGAGGGCTATGATGAATTTTAGTGCGCAATGAAGCATTTAAATTCGATTATCATAGAAACGGCTGCTCGAAGTGACATCTATAAGGTATACCTTTTTTGAACAAAAGATCAGGGAATAAAAATTCTGGCTCGAAAATTGATATACGGAAGCAGAAAACAGTTGTGGAGCTTTAAATGTAGACAAATAGCTGCTGGTGGCACCCTCTGGCAAAACTATGATCCAATCTGGATTTCTTACCATAGAAAGCCTCTAGCTACCAAATTTCATGCAAATCATGTTATTATTAAGACAAATATTTACAAAAGAGTTTAAAAACCCTGTATTTCGGAAAATCTTGGACTATGGTAAATTAGATAGGTCTGGTACTAGTTCGGGGGAGCTTTTCTTTAAGGCAATAGCTGGATACCGTCTGCGCCAGTAGCCTTATTGAGATCAAGCTTACTGATGATAGATTCTAAGTGTTTGTACCGAAAATGAATTGTTTTCATAACGTATCAAGAAGTGTTGACTAGGGGTATATCTTTTCCAGAATTATTAAGACAAGAGTTTGGCGCAACTAAATCTACAAAAGATTGGCTTTGTTTTTTGGAATGCATAACTCTATACCAGTGAGGGTGACTTCAGGTACTCAAAGAGCAATGTCTGAAGATGACGACTTAAAACAATATTCACGCCATGGAAAGGTTACAAAGAAATCCCGTAAATCACGCCATTTGACTAACGTAAAACAATAAGATTTTATCTGTGTTGCAAACTACAGAGGAATTAGGGATAGTAGGAGTTATTTCTATTAGACAATGGTCAGATAGATCTTGTAATAAAAACACTGAAGTTTTATAAACAGGTGGATTTGATGGAAAAAAGAGACCTAGACACTCTCTTCCTTTGTATCGAAAGATTGAAGATTGTATTGGGGAAAATGTGACCCTGGTGAATCGGAGCTTTCAGAGAAACTTGTATTTCAGATAGAAACAAAATGTCAGGTTGTAATTGTTCAAGATGTTGGTGAACAGAATTAAGATTAGACCTGAGACCGCCGATGTTGCAATGATGGATCAGAAAGTGAGACTTTCGATGACCGGGGTCGCTTGGACCCTGCCTTCGCTGACATCCGAACGGGGCAGGATTTTACGTCCGGCATTTATTACCCTAGAAACTAGTCACTTTTTTTTTTAATTTGAACTTTCAATCCGATAGGAAGACAGTGAGGACGAGAGGAAGAATAGGACGAGAATAGATTAAGGATAAGGAAAAAGGTGACGGCAGCCCTTATCAAGCCCATGATAAGGGTGGTGGTATTTCCCCGGCTGAAATGGGTACACATGCCTCCCACCTGACAAAATAAATAAATAAATTTAGACAAGTACTGTGTATTAATTTTGTAGAGCAAATGTTTAAAAAAATAATGCAATAACACAACTTGTTAATTATAAATATTTATTTATTCTCTATGTGATTGAATACATGTGCCTATTGGGCAAGAGAAAATATAATTAACGTGACAATAGTGGTTGTAAATACAAACCATTAATGTTGGAAAAAATTAATTTAGGGTCTATTAATATTTATTATTAGCAGAAAAATATCACAAATCGCAGAGAGCCTAGCGAAGCGTTAGTCAAAGAACGAATAAGACATCACCGTTTCAGAAAATACCATATCGAACGGCAATGCAACGAAATCAGAGAAACCATTCGAAATCAAGTGAACGATCAAGACTTTGATAGGATAAATACGGCGGCCAGAAGCAAATATTCAAAGACCAAGGCAATGCACAAGGAAATTCTGCAGAAGAAACTAGAAAAGCTAATGTAGGAGAAGAGAGAACTAACCAACTTCAATCGCACAAACAGTGGCATAAACATTTCTGAACGACAGTTGAACGAAATGAAGGTTATGGACAAAGGTTTGAAGTATGCGATAATACCGAGGTATATTCCGAAAGTAGATTTAATAACCGCAGTTGAAGAACCAGCTAAATTAGATCCTGAAGAATCCAGAAGTAAGGTTAGATCAGTCTTAGATTAATCTAGGCGAACTAAACCTAACCTCTCTAACGGAGAAAGGATAGGGGTCATTTCCCTTAAGAACGACCCATCGATCGAAATTCTCCCATCAGACAAAGGAAACGCGCTGTGGTAATGCATATGGAGACTTACAACAGTAAGATCCAAGAGCTACTGAACGGGGACGAGTACAAACAAATACCAAAAGACTCCACACCATCAATCGAAATACGGATATGCCAGACGCTGGCAAAACACAAGGGGAGTCCGATTACTAGAGAATTAGACCCACACTACAGCAAACCTCCGTATCCGTACGGCCTACCAAATATTCATAAGGAAGGAATTCCTCTGAGACCAATAGTGAGCTCGAGAAATTCACCTTGTCGCCCACTAGCACATTTTCAGCTAGGCATCATCGCATCCTTAGCAGGAAAAACCGAGTATATGGTCATGAATACACAACACTTCGTGGAAACCATCAGAAACTTCCAACCAAACCACGAAGAAATACTGGTAAGCTTCGACATCGTGAGCCTATTCATGAATGTGCACACAGACAAGGCACCATCATAAGGGAGACTGGAAAAGAATGAAACAGACGGACACACGCAACTCTCGGTAAAATAATGGAACTTCTAACCATATGCATTAGAACTAAATATTTCCAGGCAGAAGACAAATTCTGCCAATCAGAGTTTGGGACGGCGATGGGTTCCCACTATCGCCTATAGTGAGCTATATATATATATATATATATATATATATATATATATATATATATATATATATATATATATATATATGGAAGACTTTAAAGGCCAAGCGATATCCGAATTCACGGAAAAACCAAGAATGTGACTTAGATATAGATACGTGGGCGATACCATCGTAGTTTGGCAACACGGCAAGCATAAGCTGGATGAATTCCTAGATCATTTCAATAGCCGCGCATCCTCCATAAGATTCACAATGGAATTGGAGTCGGAACAAGAACTGTCATTCCTGGATGTACTTAGGAATAACAACACTTTCACAAGTGTATACCTACCCAAACGGGGAGGTATCTACACTACAACTCCAATCACCACAAAAGCGGGAAGATAGGGGTGGCAAGATGCTTGTGCTAAACAATATGCTCAAAACAAGAGGACCTGAAAATCGATGTAAATACCTAACCGAAACAGGCAAAGCGTAACCGAAAAAGAAAATCCTAAATACGAAGGATAGACAGCAAATACAAGACAAGCATTGCTTCAAATCGACCAGAACACTCAGGGGAATACTAACGAAAACCAAACAATGAAGACCAGAATTCCAAGAATTGTCTATACAACCTACTATGCGAATGCGGCAAGCACACATAGGAGAGAGCAGTTGACCACTCAAAGTGAAAACTCAGGAACATAAGAACAACATCCACAAGGGCGAAACAGAAAGATCAAGAATTGCCGAACATGTCTAGAACGAAGACCACCGCATCCAATTGGATAACATACAATTAGTGGCTATGGACGAGAATGCAACTCGCCGGAAACTCAAAGACATCGCACTAGCGGAATATCCAAGCGGAAAAGCCAAGCTAGTGTGGAAATGAAACCCATATGGATCCCAATAATGTGCGAAGAGCTTAAGCGCAATAGGTTACGGCGCAATAAACTACTGCGCAACCACGAAAGTACTCAAAAATACGGATTACTCAGTAGCTCAGCGGCAAAGGTGTCACACTTGTAAGAGAAAGGTACAAAACTTCGAATCTGAGAGTAGCCAAGTTCGAAAACAATCCTTCTCGGGACTAAACCTGATGACGAAAGCAGAATCCGCTTCCGAAACGTAGTGCTAGCAAAGCAAAAACTGTGGAAATAGGCCGATCAACTCAACTCTTATGAAACACAGTTACAAAACACTTATAATACAGAACTCTGAAATTGTAAAAGCATTAATGTTAAATCGGATAAGGAAATGTCGGATACATGCTTATAAAGGGTGTTTCAATAAGAGCGCAATATTTGAATTGCGCGCCATGTTTGACGGTCATAATGACACGTGATTATGACGTGACAGATCGAAAGTGGACAGATGGGACTTAGTAAACATGGAGCATTATACGATAGAACGTGTCCTGATTGTTAAACATTATTATCAAAATGGTGAAAATTTGATTCCCACCATTCGTAAAGTGGGTCCAATATTCGGTCGAAATAATGTTCATCTACTGTGAAAAGAATAATAGAAAAATTCGAAAGTACTGGTTCGGTTAGTGATGTGAAACACACGGCAGGAGCTCGTTCAGAACAAAATATCACTGCAGTTCTAGAGAGTGTAGCCCAAAGTCCAGAGACATCGATTCGTCATCGTGCACAAGAATTGGACATTACAATAGCCACCCTTCAGCGTATTCTCACTAAAGTTTTGCATCTCCACGTCTACAAAGTCCAATTGACTCAACAACTTCTGCCAACAGACCATGAACAGCGAAGAGAGTTCACCAATTGGATCCTTCAGCAACAAGAAGTGAATGCCGATTTTGTGAACAAAATCATTTTCAGTGATGAGGCCCACTTTCACCTCGATGGCTTCGTTACTAGGCAAAACTGCCGCATTTGGGGCTCAGAAAATCCACGAATGATTCATCAGTCATCACAAAGCAATGCATCCAAAACGTGTCACTGTTTGGTGTGCATTGTGATCTAGAAGAATAATTAGACCGTTTTTCTTTGAAGATGAGGCAGGTAATGCTGTAACGGTGAATGGCGAACGTTATCATGCTATGATAACACAGTTTTTTGTGCCTCAATTGGAAGTGCTCTTTACATGTGGTTTCAGCAGGACGGTGCCACATGTCATACCGCCGGTGAAACATTGACTGTCTTACACGAGTTTGCTCCTGGTCGTGTCATTTCCCGGTTTGGTGACCAGCGAATTGGCCGCCACACTCTTGCGATTTAACACATTTGGACTTCTGGCTGTGGGGTTATCTGAAGTCACAAGTTTATGCCAACAACCCCGCGACCACCGAAGCATTGAAGGCCGTAATTAGACGCTCTATCAATGAAATACCGCCACATGTATTCAATAATGTTATTGCAAATTTTGCCAAGAGTGCGCATGTGCCAGCCATTTACAAGATATTTTGTTTCGCACATAATTCCCAAATGTATACATTATAAATCAATAAATATTTCAATACTTTGCTACAGAAAACCATATTTTATTGAAACTTCAAATCTTGCGCTCTTATTGAAACACCCGGTATAAAAGTACACTTGCACCTATACAAGTAGCCAAAGTTAGGAATCTTTTCTACAGTAAAACCTTTTTAGAAATTGTCAGGAATTAAAAATATAATAATGCTGACCATTGCCATGTTCTATATTCAAGTTTGACAGTTGCTGTTCCAATTATATAACCTAATTATGTCCATTAATCCATAACATCAAAATGGTCAAATTTGGTACTGAATCCTTTAATGAGATCAAGAATATTGGTTTTGCCTTGGATGCTTGTCATGTTGTGTATTAATCTTTATAAAATACATTCATGGTTTTTTTTTTAAATTAAGATAAATACATTTTTAATCTGACTCAATAAATATTTTTGTCATCAAAATCATGAGGGCTTCCCTCGATTCAATTACCGTGACAAAAATTTTTTGTGCTATTTTATCCAATAAAAAGTCACCAAAAATCGAATTGGCACTTCTACGATTACTTATGATCACAGATAAAGATGTTTCAATTCTCTACCATACAAAGCACTTTATGTCCCATAAAGTGCTTTATATGGTAGAGAATGTCCCATTTATTTCAATGGTAAACTTCCACTTTTCGTATTCTCATTTGCACAGTAAAAATTAAGGTACATAAGTTAAGCATGACTGCACTCCTATGCTCAACATTTGAGATTAACTTAAAATTTATAATTTGTTTAAGGGCGGTAACCAAATTATTGCTTAGCAACATTACTCTTAAGTAGAGCTTCAATTCCAATAGCAATGCAACAAGCCGTTATAGTAACAGGCATTAGACATGTATTAGTACAATTGTGATGTTATTAACTTGAACAATTATTATTAATAATTCAAAACAGAACAAAAGTGATGTGGTAGTAAAATTTTAAATTTGTTTCTTGCTTCAACTTAACATCTATAGTTGGATGATAAAACATATACTTATCTCAAATTGCATACATAAATCTAAATTGTAAAATCTATAGATACCTGATTTATACCCACAAGATAAAAATTTATTACTATGAATATAAATCCTGAAAACTTTCATTTGCATTTAAAATACAATTGTTAAAAAATGTTTTATTTATTGCTATATGGAACATAGTATAAAAATATTTTTAAAGCCATTTAATTGTTAGATCTCCAGTAAAAATAAATCCGTCTAATTTAAAGCTCATTTGTACATTAATATTAAACAAAATATAAAAATTTATATCTAAAATATAATTGAAAAATACTCTTTTGAACATTTACAGTTTCATCTACTCAAAATGTTCATAAAAAAATATGACGCATTTTATACACAACAGTATATTGACCATTACAATCTTATGAAAATATATGCACCAGTTACACTCCTCTTTGAGCAAGACTATATACACTTTATATTTTAACGTTGATTTATACAATACTTCACGTAACTCTTTCTGATCCTACTATGTTTGTTGTAATATGAATCTAATTGGGTAAAATCACAATCAAGCTTATAATTACATATCATCTCTGGTTATATTTCTAGTCTGATCACCAACCTGAATAGCACTTTTACAGCAAATTATGTTACAAACATTAATAATGATTTACATTTCATACTGAAAGCTAACTTTTTCACCCAAACCGTACTAAAGCTAACGTTTTCTCTTTCTCCAGTTTGATTAAAAAAGCTCTGTATAACACAGCCTATCACCGTTTTTTTGAAAGTATTAATATAAATATATTTTATAAACTAGTCATAGCAGGTGGCCTTGCATATGCTTTAGGTATAAATCCATATTTACGAGTCTTAGGTGCATATGCCCATAACCATCCATCTACAGTTTGATTAGTGAGATCAGCATAAATCCAATCACCACGTCTTACAGATAAATCATCAGGTGCTTGAGCTTTATAATCATACAACATTACAAGTTCTGTGCCATGATAACGTAGATCATCTGCATTAGAAGAATTTATATGGTGAGGATTATTTTGTGGAGAAAAGGTTCCATTAATATTTTGATTAGAATTGGTGTTCAAATGACCTACAAAAAATATTAATTTTGAATATAACAATTGAAACATTTTTACCTTGTATGACATTATCGGCAGGATATACAAAGCCTGATGGAATAAACCCTTCTTGACCATCACTTCTAACAATCCAATACCAATCTGGATCCTCCCTATTTAGAACTGTAATAAACTCTCCTCTTTCTACGGATACATCGTTTTCATCTCTAGCAATAAAAGTGTATAAAACAATGTAACGACCTGATGGATCTTTTGAAAATGGCAACATGTCTGGCTCAGAATGTAAACTCACTGGTGAACCTGCTACAGCAGCTTGTTTCTTTTCTAAGGAATCACAATCACTTGTATCTACACCAGCTAAGTCTCTGTAACACTAACAATTACACACCTGCATTTTGATTTTGTTAACTTACGTTTCATGACTAGTTTCAGCTTGGTCTGTTGGTGCTGGTTGTCCATTACGAGGTAATTTTTTCTTAATAGCTAATTCGGCTAAATGGCTATTATATGGCGTGCAATAGGAATGTGGTATAAAACCTTCTTGTCGTGAATCCATTGCAATAACATAAACCCAGTCATTTTCTCTATACAGTATATTAACAATTTGTCCTCTTTTAACTTCAAGCTCATCATCTACACATGGTGTAAAATCATGTAACACAACCATTTTACTATCTGGAGATAGTCCATGTTCTTTTTCAATTCCTACACGAACTAAAGTTTCAATACTGGCTGAACCTGTAATTCGGCCCATTCCTGTTGTTAAACCTGAACTGGTTCGCATAAGTTCTTTGTCTCCATCTCCAACAACAGCTATTTGAAGCAATTAATTAAAAATCATACATAAAGGCCATTTTTAATATATTGGTAACTGTATTTATGTAAATACGTACGTTTTTTCTTTTTTCCACGGCGTATCCTTACAGGGCACAGGAATGCCATTATTTCTATTCATTTATTTACACGGTAAGTATTGACATTTATAACATTCAGAATGCTTCCATCACCCATTACAAGTTAATAACTTTTCTTTGAAAGGTATGCAAAGAACAAGATTTACAAGAAGTGTTTCAGTGTTGCCAGATTTTAACCCAGTTAGCTAGGTATTGAATCTAAAAACATTTCAGGAAATTATCGGAAAATGATGATTTCATAACTTATTACAAGTACTGAAGAAAGTAATGTTATTCATGAAAATGTAAAATTAAAAAAGTGAGTTATAATACAATATAAGCATTTCCCTGTTAGAGCAGCTCCACACTTGCGTTGTTCGTTTACAAATATTTGATATTCGGCCGATATACCACCAATGTGTATTAAATGTTCGTGTTCGTCCGCAAATATTTGGTGTTTGTACTCTTTACCGAATATGTTCTGTGTCGAGTCGGTAAGTTAGCACGCATTAAGAGAACCCGAATATTCGCTACACCTCTGTTCGTAGTCCTGTCCAGACTTGTGTTTACGTATTGATATTGTGTAGTACCATTGTTTAAAAAGTATGTAGTAGGTAGGTTATATTTATTTTGTTAATAATTAATTATTATTTATTATGATTATTTTTGTAATTTATTGCATAAACACGTAGAAGTACCTATAATGAAATTAGGGAAAGTAGTACGAGTTGATCCCATGAGGTAAGATGATCCTATCTAATTGCAGCGTTGTTATTAATTCCATCTAGTTGTATTCTTTGGTAAAACGTAGCCTTATACACCCACGTGCGTCAGTCGATGCGCGATAGCGGCGTGAGTGACGTAGTACTGGGTTTTACCACAAAAATAAAAATAGTAAGCTGTTGATATAAGGTAAGGTTGACTTTAAGGTTAAATAACTTTTAAGTTAGGGTGGTGATTGTATGGCTGTCGTTTTTGTGGCTTTCTCATATGTTCAATGTTGACTTTGCGCAGCGAAATAATTGTGTAGTTCTTATAGGTTACGTTATCAAACAATGAATAACAAAAGTTGAATTTGGGGTAAGATGATCCCAGGGATCATCTTGTACCATGACCTTCTATATGAATCATTAAAACTTACAAATTTCTTATTTCAAAGTCATAAATAGCGTGCAAAACGGACATAATGTTTACTTTATGTAATTAAATAAGTAGGCTAATACTGTTTGATCTTGGTTTTGTAGATATTTCTGTAGATTAAAAATATAAACTGCTAAATAAACATTTTCTTTTTGTTAAAGGTGATGCCGCATGATTATAAAAGAAAAACCACTCGAGGGGTGGTCGGAGGCATCAATGACAGCAGCCCTGGATGCTGTTAAAATGGCATGGCATATAAACGAGCGAGCAAAGAATTTTAGTGCCAGTTATGTCATTAAAACGACGAGCTAAAGGAAAAAATAAAATAGCTATTGGCGCAGTAAAATATTTAGGTGGAAGAAAAACAGTTTTTACATTCGAGCAATAAATCGAGCTTGTGAACCACATCAAAGACATGGAGACAAGAATGTATGGGTTAACAAGAAAAGATGTGTTATCATTGACATATCAACTTCCAGTCAAAAACAATATTTCGCACCCATTCAAGAGAGAAAAAGCAGGAAATAACTGGCTAAAAGGATTTAGGCAAAGACATCCGGATATCACCCTTCGTGCTCCAGAGTCCACTTCAACTGCTCGAGTGCGAGCCTTTAACAAGCCCGTAGTAGAAAAGTTTTATTCTACATTGAAAAACATCCAAGAAAGGAAAAACTTTCCTTCCCATCGAATTTATAACGTAGATGAGACGAGCATTTGTACGGTACCAACTAAAAACACAAAAGTATTTGCAAAAACAGGACGTAAACAAGTAGCACGAGTTACATCAGTTGAAAGAGGGCTGACTACAACAGCTGTAATTTGCATGTCTGCTACTGGAACTTTTGTTCCACCGATGTTTATTTTTCGAAGAATCCGTATGAAGATTGAGTTGATGGATGGTGCGCCACCAGGGTCCATGTGGGCATGTAATTCATCAGGGTGGATGAAACTGGATGTTTTTACACATTGGTTTGACCATTTTTTACGCCACACGAAGCCTTCCGAAAATGATCCAGCGTTGCTCATTCTAGACGGTCACCTATCTCATAGAAAAAATTTACAAGTAATTTTAAAAGCACGGGAAAACCACGTTACCACTGTTTGCTTGCCACCGCACTACACACATAAACTCCAACCTTTAGATGTCAGTGTTATGTATCCCTTGAGCGTTTTTCACAACCAATCACTAGAAAAATGGATGAACAACAATCCTGGTAGGCCAGTGACCGTTTTTCAGATAGCAAAGATTTTTGGTGAAGCTTACTTAAAAGCTGCAGTTCCAACAAATGCTATCCATGGATTTGCTAAAACCGGAATATGTCTTTTTGACCCCGATGTGTTTACCGAAGCCGATTTCATTGCTGCTGCAACAACTGAAAATGAATTGCATGAAGAAGGTCCGCGTTCACCACAATTTCCAGATGTGGAAAGTGAACGGCATAGAACACCATCGCCTATAGTAGAAGAACAACTTTCAGTTCATAATCCTTTATCACCGTTGCCATCCACGAGTAACGCAATCAACCGCAGTGAGTCACCATCACACCTAAATGACAGCAATCTTGGATATTTTGTCATTTCACCCGCTCAATTAAAACCATTGCCAAAAATAGTTGGTGAAAGAAGTCATGTGAAAAGGAAGCAATTTTAACCAGCACACCATATAAAACTTACTTAGAGGAAGAAACTAGCAAGAAAATCGGAAAAGAAAATAAAAGGCCACAGAAGAAGCAAGTTAACAAAAAAGCTGTACTAAAAAAGAAACAGAAAGGAAAGGGAGTAGGTAAAGGAATGTCAAAAAAAAGGAAGAAAACTTCAAATGCCTCCGAATCTGAATCATCTGGAGAAGAAGACGTAGAATGTCTGTTTTGCACGGACACGTTTTCCAAAGATAATCAGGGTGAAGGATGGATAAGATGTTGTGTTTGTGAAAAATGGGGTCATGAAGCTTGTGCCGGGATAGATAGCGATGATCCAGATAACTTTATTTGTGATTTATGTAGCACAACACCAAGCAAAACGCGTTGGGACTTTTAAGAGAAACAAACCAAGTTCTTTTAATTTCTTGATGACATTTTGTTGAAGATTCTTTAATGTTGACCCAAGTATTTTTATTTTTTTTATTTTTGTTTTATTATGAATTATTGTTTGTTTAAAGCATATACTATGTTATTTTTTTTTGCCGTTCAGTTTATAAAACCTTAGTTAAAATAAAAACATTGTAAGCTCAAGCCGATTTTTGTTTTTATTTACCTTATTATTCTAAAATCCAAAACAGGGGTAAGATAATTCCGGGGATCATCTTGTCCATACCGTAGGGATCATCTTGGCCGCCGGGGTGTACAAGATGGTCCCTTGGCAAACTTTTTAAAAATTATAATGATGCCCTAATGAAAACATTTTTTTGAGCATGGCAATAGTAATATAAATAATGAAGGCAATAGGAAACTTCTTCATATCTGAGTTGTATTGGATATTGTTGAAATTACGTCTATTTTACCTTAAGGGGATCATCTCGTACACCTTTCCCCTAATATCGATAATGGAAGGAAGGGAAAGGCCACGTATTTAATTCCCTCCCCAAGGTGGAGGGCGAGTTGTTTGAGCTTTCCGAGCTTCTCAGCCACAATCATGGATTCCCAGCATACATACATACATTACGTATATATGCATGGTGGGATTAAGGATGGTGTGGTCAGGATAGTATTGGAAGGAACGGAGTTAGGGTTCTGAGGGGGATCGTATCACCACTGCTCTACCAGCTCGGTATCGATAATGGAGTGGTCTAATGAACATACAATACAGTTTTTGAAGTATTACCAAGGGAAACGTTGCATTTGGGATCCACAACACCCTGACCACAGAAATAGAAATAAAGTAGATGATGCTAGGAAGAGATTACATGAAATGTTAAATTTTAACTGTACTGTTGCTGAATTGAAGAAAAAGAAAGATTCTTTAATGTCGTCATTTAGAATGCTTAAAAAAAAAGAAAACAATTGATAAAATCTGGTGTGGGAACAGACGAAATATTTAAATCTACCTAGTTTGCTTATGATATTATGGAAAAGTTTCTGGGTGCTGTGTATCATCGTGGTCCTAGTTAATGCAGGGTAAGAAAATTAAACATATATAATATATGCGTTAATATATATTAATCGATTTTGCCTATTAACATTACAAAGTATCTCGTATACTAATATTCATCTTACCATTCCACTTTACCCGTGGTCATGAATTAGGTAGCATATTCATCCCTTATCAAATAAGAGTTCTTATCCGATTTCCGCGGAATTTTTTGTAACGGCAGGACAGTAGTTCCTTCTTGTCTCCACGATCCAGGTTGGATATTTCCGGTTTCTGCAAGAGAATCAAAAGTTGTGCAAATAAGCCCATGTTAATGTGACTGAAGTCGCTTTTTCTGGTTGTAGCATCATCAGTCGTCGCAATATTCGAAAAATAGAAGCCATGATGCCAAATACATTTTCGACTATAGGACGAGTACGAGAGGTCGGTAGTTAAAAATTCGTTTGTAAGTGCCTTTATTTTGAATACCAGGATAGGGTTTCAGTAGTCGTGTACTTAAGGCGAAAGAGTCATCGGCTACTACAACATAAGGTAAATGCAATATTTTTAAAACCTGCAGTAGATCTAGCTGCAGGAAGAAGTGCATCTTTTCCATATAATTTTGCGAATAGTGTGTTATTTTGGAAAACGCCTCCATCGCTTATCCTTCCTTTGCAACCTACATCAACATACATTATATTGTAATTACTATCAGCTAACAGAATTATCCTGAAGCTGCCTTTATAATTACAATATTCTGTATAATTTGTGAAAGTGCTTTGAATGATATGTTTTGCATTCATAGCTCCAAGGCAATGTGAAACTGCCACCTACTTTCAAGATTATTGGCTATGTCCAACCATTCCTCTTCGTTTACTGGACACCGAAAAATAAAAAAGAGTATTGGTTGTTTCGCTTGCAGAAGATATGAGAATGCAATATTATGTACAAACTTTTTTTTCTACAACCACAAGCTTTTATTTAATTTGAAGTTCTTCCCGATGTTACACTGAACCGAAATTTTGCATAAAAGTCAGATGACTTCGGTAAATCATCGTATTTTATTCATCGTATTTTTTATTTTTATGTAAATGTAGCAGACAATGATAACGAGTGTGAAGCAAACCCGAGTCAAACTGAAAACCCGTGTCAAATTGGCATTGAGAAGCTAGAAGATACTGCAGAAATCACTAATGACCATGTGCGTTCGGAACAATCGGATGCAGTTCAGACCGATAGAACAAATTTTGTTGTGAAAACAGCACCCAAAAAGAAGGTATTCAAAAAAGAACCGAAAGAAAAATTGACGAGGCATTTAATATACTTAAAACAGTTGCAACCACAAATACTACAAGTCGAGAGCCTGATGAATGCGAAATGTATGGTAGCCTATTGGCCAAAAAACTACGGAAATTCAGTGAAGACCAACGAGACGAACTTATGCTACAGATCGACATATTGCTATTAAACAAGAAACGAAATGTAACACAAACAACACCAATTCCAGCACCATTCGCTCAGCATAACTTTTCTTCCGGACCATCATCATCACGTTCAATCGACTGCATCATATGACGATCAACTCAATTCCGATACCTCTTTTACAACTCTAGGATGACTTGAATGAAGTGTAAGTCATCAAGAAGAATAGACGTGTTATGTTTTTTAAAGTTAGTAGAATACATTGTTATTTGGCAATATATTTTTTTAATCTTTGTACAATAAATATTCTTAGTTTTATTTCATCTTTTAATGCCTCTACCAAAGCTTCATATACTTCAGGCACGATCTGAGCAATAATATGCGGTGAAATTCTAAATAAAAAATGTAAGCTTTGAAAACAGTTACCGCTTGCTAGAAATCTGAGTGTTACAGCTAATCGAACTTTAGCTGGAATTACTTTTCTGAATTTTGTATCTCTTTTTGATATCTGTGGTCCAATCTTCTGCAGTAAGTATTAAAACTCTGCAAAGGACATTCGACAAAAGTTATGGAATTATCTTGATGATTCTTTAAGTAATAAAATATTCATCATTTTTGGGTTTTTTAATGGTGTATTTTAAATTATACAATCTAAACGTTTCGATAACACTTACAGTTATCTTCGTCAGTAGTAATATCTATTAAAATTGTTAAAGATGTTGTAAATAATTTTGTCAAAGTTGAAAAATTAAAACATGACATCAGCCTGCTATTAATATTGCAGTTTGAGAAACGTATAAAGCCAACAATAAAATTAAGTTTTAGTAAAGAATAACTGGGTCAGTACAAATTAAATATTGTTAAACTGTCTTAAAGATGACAAATCAAAACACTCTTTAACGGCGAAGGCTAACAATGAAAAATGTCAGCCAAAAAACACATTTTACAGAATTTAATCAAGTTATGATGTAAATGTAAAGTTGTGAAAAACTTCAATTTCAAAACGATAGAAGCATTCACAAATATAAACATGACATCAAATTAAAATAATCCAGTTAAATCTAACAAAGAGATATCTTTGTCTATAATTGCAAGTGTTATTAATAATGAAAAGCTTAATGCAGAACGTTTTTTGTAATTTTTTAATTTTAATCTTAATTTTAACTACTTATGTTAAATTATAGTGCTGTGGTAATTTAACATATACTTGGTGAAGCATTTGCTTTAAGGTCTAGGAAAAACACAGCAAAAAATCTAGACATACCAAAAGTCAAAATTAAAATCAAAATCAAGACGTATCATTGTGCCTTTTTTTAATTATAAGATGCCAAATCCTATTTAAACGGAGATTTTCTTCTTGTCTATTAAAATTATTAGAGTGTTTATACATCTCAATTGCTTCATGTTTTAAACGAACATAATAATGAGTTTGTCTAGACAATATTTCCATATTGTCAAAATGAATGTCATGATTTAGATTATTCAAGGTATGGTCAGCTACCGCAGACTTCTCTGGTTGACCTAATCTACAAAATCTCATATGTTCTTTACGTCTTGTATCGATGCTACGTTTTGTGGTTCCAATGTATACTTTTCCACATAAACAAGATAACTTATACACTCCGGAAGATGATAATGGGTTTGAAACTTCTTTAGGTGATCTTAAATGTTCTTTAATTTTTCTTGTAGGTTTAAAAATAGTCCTAGTGCCATATTTAATTAGGATTTTTTTAATTGTATCTGTAACGTTAGCTATAAAAGGAAGAAAAGCAGTACCAACATTAAGAACTGGTTTTTGTTTAAGGTTACGTCTAGAAGGTGTAATAACATTATTAATATCTGTAAGTGAATGTCCATTATCCTGTAAGGATTTTGTTAAATATTTATATTCATCCTTCAAAAATTCAGGGTCAAAATTCGTTTTGCTCGATCTACTAAAGACAATACACCAATTTTTTCACGTGGATGGTGGTTGGATAATTTATGAAAGTATCTTTCAGTGTGTGTCTGTAAACCTTAAAAGACAGTGAATTATTATTTTCAGATATTAATATGTCAAGAAATGGTAAACTTCCATTAGATTCTTTTCCATGGTAAACTGAATACTAGGATGTATACCATTTATAAAAACCAAAAACTCATGCAGTGCCTTTTCTCCATGTTTCCAAATAACAGATGTGTCATCTACATTTATCCATACCAAACTGAAGGTGTTTTAGGTGTATTATGTAACGCTAATGTTTCAAATTTTTCCATGTAAAAATTAGCTATAACAGGACTAAGGGGACTACCCATTGCTACATCATCAATCTGTTCATAAAATTTACTATTCCACTGAAAATAAGTTGTAGTAAGACAGTGCTGAAAAAGAATGGTTATGTCCTTTGGAAAAAGACATTCAATGTATCCAACAGTTTCTTTTGTAAAAAGTAACACAGCATCAAAACTGACCATTATATCACCCTCTTCAATGTTGAAACTATGTATTTTTTCAACAAAGTCGGCAGAATTTTTAAAGTAATGGGGTGTTTTTCCTATATGAGGTTGTAATAAAAATGTAAGATGTTTTGCAAGACTATATGTAGGAGAACTAATTGCTCAAACAATAGTCCTTAAAGGAATATTAGGTTTATGGATTTTTGGTAAACCATATAGTTTTGGTGAAATAGCTTCAGAGTTAGTTAGTTTCTTTTTTATTTCTTCAGGAATAGATGATAATTTTATATTACTGCTTTTGTTAAATGTGTTTTTTGGTTGACATTTTTCATTGTTACCCTTCGCCGTTAGAGGGTGTTCTAATTTGTCATATTTAAGACAGTTTAACAATATTTAATTTTTAATGACCTAATTATTCTTTACTAAAATTTAATTTATTATTGGCTTTATACGTTTCTCAAACTGCAATATTAATAGCAGGATGGTGTTCATGTTTTAATTTTTTAACTTTGACAAAATTGTTTACTACATCTTTAACAATTTTTAACAAACATTACTACTGACGAAGATAACTGTAAGTGTTATCGAAACGTTTTGATTGTATAATTTAAAATACACCATTAAAAAAAAACCCAAAAAAGATAAGTATTTTATTATGTGTGATACATTTTCATATTCTTTAAGTAAGTTTGCAATTATCTGATTTTTCCCATCACTACAAACGTATATTTTTAGACAGTCACTCTTTTATCTGACATGGTAAATGTGACCCAAGTTGTGAGCTTGGGTCATATGTGACCCAAGTTGGGAATAATACAGTAAAGCAGTCCGGTAAAACAGTTGTAATTGCTTTAGATGTCTCAAAGGCATTTGACCAAGTTTGGCATAAGTGTTTACTTGCCAAACTCATCTCGTTTGGGTTAAATGATACGCTCATCAACTGGGTTTCTAGTTTCCTTGATAAAAGACGAATACGTGTCGTAGTTGATGGTTTTTTTCAAAAGAAGTTAGCATTAACGCGGGCGTACCACAGGGATCCGTTATAGCGCCCACACTTTTTCTGCTGTACATAAATTACCTTATTTCTTCAACAACTAACTCCATCCATTACTTTTCTGACGATAGCACTCTTCACTGTAGTTCATCTCAGTCTACTCATAGTGATAATCCACCTTCTATGTCAAATCAAGAAATTAAAGCTGAAATGGCAAATCCATTCAACAAAGACATTCAACGTATTCTCGAATGGGGAAGCAATAATCTAGTTAAATTTAATGCTAACAAAACTCAGTGTTGCCTTGTGTCCGCCAAAAAAGATCGATAATTTGCTGTTGTAAGTATGAATGGCTCAGTTCTTAAGTTTTCAGACGCTATTACTCTGTTGGGTACGACTGTATCTTCAAATCTCTCATGGGTTGACCATCTTCTGTCAGCTACCAAAACAGCTGCTCGTAAAATAGGCTTTTTTTACAGATCTAAGCAGTACTTTACCTCTCGACAACTCCTTCTTCTGTATAAGGCCCAAATTCGGCCTCATCTGGAATATAATTCTCACCTCTGGGTTAGTGCTCCCCAATACGCTCTCGATATCGTTGATCGTATTCAAAAGAGAGCGATTAGGCTTATAAATGACCCGTCCGTAACTTCTCACATACAGTCCCTTGAGCATAGAAGGATGGTTTCAGTTCTTTCTTTGTATTATCGTTATTACAACGGCTATTGTGCTGCTGAATTATATTCTTTGATACCATCTCGGACTATCTTTGCGAGAAACACTCGGTTCGCTCATTCACATCATCAGTGTGCAGTACAAATCTCCACTTGTCGTACCAAACGGGCGCAATCCACATTTTTCTACACGGCTTCAGTAGGTATGTTTGGAGACTTAACCAACACAATACACCACCACCACATTTCCAAGGCCCCACATTTCCAAGGTCCCAAACCCCGCTTTCCTGTTCCACAACTACGAGGTCTCTTATCATCACCACAAACCCAAGGCCCCAAACCCCGCTTTCCTGTTCCACAACTACGAGGCCATCCGTGCGACCTACCCCGCTTTCCTGTTCCACAATTACGAGGACATCCGTGCGACCTACCCCGCTTTCCTGTTCCACAATTACCAGACCATCCGTGCGACCTAGGATAATAAAAGTTCGGTGGCACGTCGCACATGTTTTCACTAGAAGATAAACTAAGCGACTGGCACAAAATATTTTATTACATACAATATATAGACAGCAAAACAAAGTATTATTAAGTAATGTAGAAACATGTACAAATGTATTACTCAGATATATGATTTTCTTTAGGAATAAAACATTTTGATTTAGTACAAGTGCAAAAGGTCCTCTCCACTTCCGTTTCATTACATCTGCGTGGTGCAAGTAATCGGGCATACGTGCAGTGCCCATCGGAGATGCTCCTGTAACGGATTGACATCTGGCTGCCGTCGGGTTATTCACATGAAACATTCAACCGTATCGTCTGAAGATGTGGAAATGAATCCTGCTGCAGCAAGCGATGAGGGTGAGTGAACCCCAGACCATGCTCTATACGTTAGTAATCGTTTATCGAAACAATTGTAATACTGAGGATAATAAAAGTTCGGTGGCACGTCGCACATGTTTTCACTAGAGGATAAACTAAGCGACTGGCATAAAATATTTTATTACATACAATATATACATAAAAATATCAATAATCAACCATGCTGATTTAGTACATACGTTAGTAAGCTTGGGTCACACATGTTAACAGCAGCGAAGACAGTAAGATACTGACAGGAAATAATTTATTCTATACAATATATACAATATATACAACATATGTACAATATGTACAATAGATAAAATAGATACAGTAAAAAAAAAGACTACTCGTCTACGTAGCACACCTCATCACACAGTATACATGAGTCGTCATCGTAGACATCAAAAAAAAGTTGTGTTAGGGGTGTGCAACATGAGGAGCCGTTCATCGCTCTCACAAACTAAAACACACACTAAAACAACCAACCCTAAAACACATACTGCAATACACACTCACATACTCAAACACACACACTGAAACACACACTCACACTCACACATTCACTCGTACAATATGCTTACCGACGACGAAGTATCCCCGGTATAACTGAGTCGAAATGCGTTTTATGCTGCTCTTATATACCATGAAGACGTGCGAATCTGTTTTCTGATTGGTCTGGGATTGACCTAAATCAAGGTATACATGATACAATGTAACAAACAACTTTTAGCGAATATGAGCCGTATTGCGGGGATGTAGTCTAGACAAGTAACCTTCGTATACATTGTAACAGGCAGATACTGCAGTACTAGTTGTAAACAATATTAATACTTATTAGTTTAATTACTATGACTTGCAAAACAAATACCATGTATTTATCTAATTATACTGTAAGTATAATGAAGAAATAGTAAATAAAAATTTTATGTACAGGTATAATTATGCAGACTACAAAAGTAACAAAACAATTTTAGCGAATATGAGCTGTATTGCGGGAACAGGTGACCTTTAGATACATTGTATTATTCAGATAAATAAATTATATATTTTTTTAAATATTTCAAAACATGTACATGTATTTTACTAAGTATTACGTTTCTAAAGGAAGCTTCAGATGACACATTTTAATGACAAAAGTGAGTATGTCCAAAATCATTCTATAAATTAACGATTTGTTTTTCTTATGGAATGATTTAAGTAAGTTTAAGTATGCTAAAAGTAAATCTAGCTTGAAAAAAAAACCTGTTGCTTTATATGCAGATAAAAAATGACCTTTTATAGACGTAAAGATGTAAATTGCATCGTATCTAATTTTTTAATTTCCATTGAAACAAAGGAATTAGATACATAGTAGACTACTTAATCATGTGTGTATAAAAAAAAGCATAATAAGTAAATATTAAAAACGTGTTTTGTTTGAAATCGAAAAAAACACTTACACGAATTATATATTGTGAACCGGTCAATGATGTTTACAAGAAAAAATGAATAAGTTGTTTACCTACACCTTTATCAATAAAATGAAATAGAGTTTTACTTCCTGCATTCCTGGATAGGATGATCTGTAAAAAGAAAGAAGTAATTAGTCAAACTATCTAAATAATAATAGAAAAGATCGATGCATTAGCGTTTAACATAAAACATTTTTCTACTAATTCTTTACGAGGTAAGTTAACCAAAACGAGTTTTCATTAAAATATTACTCAAGTGATAAGTTGAAAAACACAAAAGACAGGAGGCTTTTTCAAAATTATAGCAAAACAGTTTGTTATTAGACAATATTGTTAACCAAATTATATGAAAAAAAATAGTTCTGGGTGTAATACACGTTAAACAGATTGAAATAAAAAATGTACATATACTTACGTAAAAAAAGACACTGTTTATTCCAATGAATATTAGAAAAAAGCCAAATTTTTTCACACACAAAAAATTACACTGGTAAAATATGTCACAGTTGCTGACGTAAATGAAATAACTAAAAAATGGTCACGTATTGTATTTATAAGAGTGCATCTCTTCTATGTGCAATCTGCTTTACTTAATTAACATATTACAATGTAATATAAAGTTAACATTAACCTTCACTATACCTTACCATATATGGGAATGTGCGACACTTGTTTCCAGTTTATGCATTCTTAGCCTTCACATTTTGTATATAAGCAAATCAATTTTACTAAGAAGATACAGTACTTGAAACAAAGTTTGCAATAAGCAACATATCGAAATGGTAAGATCTTTTTTTTATATATTATTAATAGTATTAATAATAATAATTATTTTTTCTTCAACCGAATTTATGAATATTATAAGTATGGAATGTTTATTTTCAGTTGTATCGGTATAACGTTAAGAGAAAATTCCCATTATATTTTAAGCTTAAAGAATTTTAGAAGTGATGTTAATAATCTTAGCAGTATTTACATTTCTCTTTTAAATTCTTTAAATAAGGTTATTTAGTAGTATTTAGTTTATACAATTATGAACATTAATTCTTAAATTTAACTTTTAAATTCAAATTATAGTTTTATTGATAAATGTTTGGATTATAAGCTTATTATTAAATCTAGTTAGTTTTATTGTAATTCAGTCATATTGACAAAAACAATTTTAGTATTAGCTTCTATTTATTGGTTCCATACCCTTAAATATTGTTAGTTATTGTAGTTATTTAATAACATACTTATAAATATTGTTCTAGTTGCCCTGATGAAGTGTTAATTCAACACGAAATTTTATTTTATTTTTTTCTTTTTTATTTTTTTATTTTTTTATTTTTTTATTATTTTTTTTCCGCGCATGCAGATGTGTACGTGTACGTGTACGGTCAGCAGATATTCTAAAAAATACCTCCCCACGCGATATATATACCACACCGCTTCTTGTGTTAGCACTCACAATCTAACTCTGTACCTGCACGCACCAGCTTTATAACAGTCTGAAACTATCTTGTCTACAATGCAGGGTAAATACATAACCCCCCTCACCCAACATAATAATTAGAATATTTTGTCTTCAATGTCATTTCAGGTGTAAATCGATTCCGTTGCGAATGCATGAAAGATTTCTCCAGGAGAGATTCGCTCCTTCGCCATAAAAAAACTGCGTGCTGGATGACAGTATCTACTCCACCATCTGACATGCAGGAGGTTTCGTTGCAAAACAAAACCACAGGGAGCAATGTGGTGCAAGGAATCACTTCCGACGATAACAAAGCAGTACATAGACACGATACTGATTACTTTGCGCAACCGGGACCATCTGGGGTAAAGTACGCGAAGGATAATGCGAAACCCGGACCATCAGGGTTGGGCAACTCAAGGAAGCGTATGTCTGACCAATGCGATGAACCGGAACAACCTAAAAAAATTGGTGATAGTGTCCACTGCACTGATTGTTCAATGGATATATCTCGGTATGCGTTCCAAGGACACCTCAGAAGCAATAGGCATAAAGCTAATATCTGTTTACTAGTCGATACTGGGGTCGAAGTGATTCGAAATGCGTTTAAACAACGCATTGTGTCGTATCGGCTGTCACCATGCAATATGCATACTGATGTGTTCACCTTTATGGCAGACGTTAAAGGAAACGTATTGAAGGTAGTACAAATTCAGTTGCAGAAACACTACTCATTAAAATGTAATGTGGAACTGTTTGGTCTATACTTTTTGAACAGTAAGGAACGCACAGAACTGAAATCCTTTCAGACTAAGTATGACATTCTAAGTATTGGGACGGTGTTGGAAGAGTATTTCCAAAGAATAAGTAACATATTGGATGCGAAGCAATCGGAATTTCAACAGAAAGATTCTGGTAAGTGTGACTAATGGTGTAAGAGATTAGTAACACCTGTTTTAGGGTGGTCCCTGGTACAATTCGTATATTTAGAGGTGAACATGCTAAAATTTGCACCCATTACGGGTTCTTCATATATGGCTGTCCCCGCCGAAATCGCACATAAACACGCCATAGTCAATGTAAAAAATAATGACAACTGCTGCTTTGCATGGGCTGTGGTATCGGCACTAGTGACACCAAAGGGTCTACCCCAGCGGACGACATCTTACCATGATTTCCAGACATTATTCAACTGGAATGGTGTACAGTTCCCTGTTAAACTGACGAATATTTCAACGTTTGAGACCAATAACAACATTTCCATTAATGTTTATGGGTTCGACGATACGTATCGAGATGGTCAGCGTGTCACAGAGGTAGTGGGGCCTCTGTATTATACCAAAGCCAAACAGGCAGTCCATGTTAATTTATTATTATTAGTCAGTAACCAAACAGATAATCAGCATTATGTATGGATAAAAAATTTTTCTCGTTTACTTAGCAACCAAATAACTCGGCGGAACGGAGCAATGTATTTCTGTGATGCATGCTTGTATTACTTTAGATCCGAGGAGCAATTAACCCGACACGTGTCACACGACTGTAACATCGTATATACAAAATTACCGGGCGTGAAACAAAAAAAAAGACATAACCGGGGAATTCTACGCGGAAAATATACTCGCGTTTCGGAACTATCAGAAACAAATGGTTCTACCATTCGTAATATATGCGGATTTTGAAGCGCTCTTAGTACCGGTAGATACGGCTGCACCAGATCCCGAAAAACCGTTCACGATAAAAACGTGTAAACACGAACCATACTCGTTTAGTTATTACATTAAGTGTAGTGTAAACGATGCGTGGTCTAAGTTAGAGCTGTATAGGGGGAGTAATGCAGGGGAGATATTTATAAGACGACTGGAAAGTGATGTAAAACGGATATATAATGAACATTTCAAAGCTATTGTTCCAATGACACCATTAACGGATGAAAAGCAGGTTACGTATGAACGCAGTGTATGTTGTTACATATGCGGCAAGCACTTTACGGGCGATCCGACAAATCCGAAAGTACGAGATCACTGTCACGTTACTGGTAAGTATCGTGGTGCAGCACATTCAACGTGTAACTTAAACTATCAGGTACCTACATTTCTCCCCGTTTTTCTACATAATCTCAGTGGTTATGATGTTCACCTGTTCATTAAACGGTTAGCGAGTAAAACGGAAGAAATTACCGTACTTCCGGTTAACAGTGAAATATATATAACGTTTGGTAAGCATATTTTTGTTGATGAATATGTAAACAGTCATGGTATCAGGGAAAAGAAATACATTAATTTACGGTTCGTCGATAGTTGTAGATTCATGGCTGCATCCTTAGATACTCTATCCCAGAATTTATCAGATGATCAATGTATGGAGGTACGGAAATATTTTAGTAATGATAGCGACTTCAACTTAGTGAGAAATAAAGGTAGTTTCCTTATGCGTACGTAGACAGCTTTAGTAAGTTGAACGACGTCACGGTGCCATCATATGACAAATTCTACGATAAAATGCGCGATGCAAATATTTCCGATGACGAATACTGTCGCGTTCTACTGGTATGGGATCACTTTAAGTGTAATACACTAGGTGATTATGCTGATATTTATTTAAAATCAGATGTGTTGTTATTGGCTGACGTGTTTGAAAACTTTAGGAGATTATGTATGGGTGTGTATGGGTTAGAACCTGCACAGTATGTCACTTTACCTGGATTGGCGTGGGATGCCATGTTGAAATGTACGAAAGTAGAGCTAGAATTACTGACGGATATGGATATGTATCACTTTTTTAAACAAGGTATTCGGGGTGGAGTAAGTACTTGTATCAAGCGGAGAAGCATCGCTAATAACGAGTTTGTTCCAAACTATGATCCTAAACAACCGAAAGTGTTTTTACAATATTTGGATGCCACGAATTTATACGGCTGGAGTATGAAGCAATACCTGCCTCACGATGGGTTTATGTGGTTACCTCAAGAGGAAATAGAACACTTTGACGTAGTAAAGATTGATGATGACGCCGATGTTGGATTTGTACTGGAGGTTGATATACATTATCCCCACCATCTGCATGACGAACACAACGATTATCCGTTTTGTCCTGAAATGATCTGCGCACCACAGTCCCAGGAGGAGAAGTTAATCCCGAACCTGTGTGATAAGACCAACTATGTTATACATTACCGCTATTTAAAACAATGTATAGAGCATGGCTTAATTGTTACTCGTATTCATAGGGTTTTACGCTTTCGTCAGAGTCCGTGGCTAATACCATACGTAGACCTTAATACAGCTCTCCGCAATACAGCACAGAACAAGTTTGAAAAGGATTTCTATAAAATCATGAATAATGGCGTGTTTGGTAAAACAATGGAAAATGTCGATAAACGAAGAGTTATTAAACTGTTAACACATTGGGAAAATAACGGTCGTCGGGTAGGTCTAGCACGGTACGTTGCAAAACCGCAATTTAAAAATTTTATTCAATTCACTGATAAATTGTTTGCGGCGGAATTGTCGAAACAGGTAGTTACGTACGACAAACCCGTCTATGTCGGATTCAGTATTTTAGATCTTTCCAAAATTATAATGTATCGGTTTTTTTATGATATCTTACGAGCTCATTATGGCAAGAATGTCACGTTGCTATATACTGACACGGATTCTTTGATTGTTGAGATAGTAACTGATGATATGTATGCACACATGCGAAATAATTTAGACGAATATGATACTTCCAACTATCATAATGAGTTGCATGGTATTCCTACGACTGCTTCCGTCGTTGGACGAATGAAAGATGAGTACGCAGGAAAGCGATTCATTATTTTATGGTGCTGGATCGAAGTCATACTGTCTGAAGCTTGCTGATAAGGAAGTTGTTAAGAAAGCGAAAGGTGTTAAGAAAGTAGTTATTCAGAAAGTGTTGACGGAAGTAGACTACAAAGCGGTTGCGGAGGGGTCTGATAAAACAGTAATGTGTAAAATGCTTGTCTTTCGATCAACCTTACATGATATATATACCGAAATGTTAAACAAAATTGCCTTTAGGTCCCAGGATGACAAACGATATCGACTACGTGATACGTGTTCTACATTGGCGTGGGGGCATTGGCGAATACCGGAATTGGAGAATGCTGATCCGTTGAGCGAACTATTGCAGGTTGCTAAGCAAATGAATTTATATTAACCGGAAGAAGAATAGTTTGGGTACTGACACTTGCTAGTTTCTTTCCTATATTCTCTCCATAATGAAAGTAATATTAATAATAAGTTGTATTATTCCTTTAGTTGTTTAACATATATTAATATTATGTACTAATTCGTTATTAAGAGAATATATGCTATACAAATACTATGTGATATAAATAAAAAATACGAGAATGATTATTTACTAGTTTTTTATTAAAAAAAATGTGTACAAGACTTATTGCATTATATATGTATTATATAAATGATATACCCGACTCAAAGCGCAGTGACATAGTGATTTACAATGAAAGTAACAAACGGGTTGCATAGCAGGAAGAGGTGGACTTTCCTCAAGTTCAATAACAGGCTGGGTCACAAATTTTCTGATGTAATCTGCTTTCTCTCTACCCTTGACATAGATAGAATCTGTTGGCTGAATCAATCTCTCGAGCATTCTTCGAAAGTGGTGTGGTGGTGTATATCCTTCTTCCCATTTAATACAGTGCTGGTTTTGCATTAACCAAGTAGCTTGACGACCACTCTCTGCATCCAACGTATGCCAGGGATACGGTGATTTAAAAACAAAATGAGCAATTTGTTTCCCATTATAAATGGCGAGTTCTTTTGGTATAAAAGCTTTTGAAATTTTGAACCCTTGTACATCGATTATGACGGACATTGTATTACAACTGTCGTACTGCTTTGGTTAACGCGTTGTACGTAACTAAACGATCATGGAGTATAACACAGTATGCTGTCGTATTAGCGGGTATGTTGGTCGATGTTTCAAACTCTACACGAAGAACTACTGCTTTCGAGTGCAATACTTCTTTTTGATTTGAGCAGTCGACCACCATCAGTGGTGCAGCCGTCGTAAATTGAATAGGTGTGAGTAATGGTTGTCCATCTCTTTGATAATATGACATTTGGAATTTAGCAAACATTTCATACAGCGTGGCAAAGCAATTGTTATCATAATTAACATTTAAATTATCATACGGGTAACGGTCGGTGTTGAGGAATACCCGAATATTCTTTAGTGCACATTTATCGAATTTACTCGCATCGTGCATAACATTATTTTCTCGTCCAGTTTGAAACCCTATAATAATGTATCTCGGTGTTTCAATACTAGTCGATGTTTTGATTGCCCATGTATGCTTATCTGTTGTTGGTATAGCGGGATATATGTGGGTTTCCCAACTTCTAAATGCTAGTGGAGTATTCACATTTTTATCAATGTATTTCGTTAACGCTAATTCCTCCGCTAATGCTGGAACGATGTGTGGAACTTTCAATAAATCTTATCTATGTCAACTTTTAATGCTTCGTCCACAGTTGAAATTACTGCATCGGTATCAATATTACTACGAATTAATACAAGTTCTTGTCTAATGTTCAAAATCACTTTATTATAATCTTCAGCAAAGCCAAGCAGCATTCGCAAAGGTACACAGACATTAAAATACCCTTGCTCATTTGTTAGTGTGCTGTTTGATGTAGGAAACCAACCGGCATTTTGATGGCGGGCAAGATCATTGGGTGTCAATGATACTAACCCTTTCATTGTAGACGTTAACCCTACCTTAGTTACGGAATCTACCACTATTCCATTCATCTCATATCTAATTTCACTGAATAAAAATGCGATACCATTATTAACGAACCTTGCGGTATTGGAGACAGTGCCATCCTCTCGCAATAATCTTCCCTCTACATAAACATAACTTTCTGATGGTAGAGTGCACATGTCTTCCTGAATGGGTATCCTGATTTCATCATTGTTTCCAAATCTCGTAGTATATGGTTGATGGGTGTGCAGTTTGGAATTAATGATAGCATTATCAACAACAACTTTTTCATTAACGTTTAATACACTCATTGTACTACTGTAAACCCGAGACTCTCCAAGAATGCTTTGTTCTGCGCTGTCAACGCTTTGATCGCTGAACGCTTACTGACTCTACCCTTTCCACACTTCACTCTTTTATAGTTTGCTTTGCACTGGTTACATGCACATGTATTATACCGCGTCACCATATTTTCTTTAAATGTAGTCCTATCGTTATGACTTCTCCGTTAAAATTGACGAGATCTCCGTCTTGGTCTACTATTTTAAGTGTTATTGTTGAAATGGTAGATGTATTTATAGGTAAGTAGATAACATGTTGAGGTGATTCGATTATTTTATATCCCGCTGGTACACTGGGAAAGAATTGATGAATTATGTGTGATGACTCACCATTTTTAAAACTACCACTTGTTATGTTGCACTCGATAATTAATGAGTTAATTTTGATGATGTTAATAGGGTTCTCAGAGGTGTACACTTTTTTAGCTTGGTAAACAGCAGTTTTATTAAAGCCTAGCATAGGCCCTATCGAATGGACCACATTGAAACTAATGTTATGGGTTGCTTTCATGGTTGCTTTCATAGTATTATTATTTGCTCGTAAATCAATATACCCCTTATCGTCTTTCACTGAGTCATTAATATATTTATTCACATCTGCGATTTCGTATGTTCCTGGCGGTATTGTAATTTTATCTCTTCCAAATATGAGCATGTTGTTCTTTGAAGTAACGTTTTGTATAGTATTGAACGATTCAAAACTAGTTAACCCCATTACATATTCCGACTCATTATCAAGAAAAATCGGTGGATTAAATGTGGCTTGCAGGATACTGCTTTTACCGGTGAAGGTAAATGTGTACGACATCACGATCACGTAACAACTACTGACAGTCAGAACGAGTAGTCGTATAAAAATCGTAAGACTAGATGACCACAGTTGTATGTATTGAACTCTTGAACCTTAGTAAAGTTATAATCAATTGTGTTTCTGCTACCATCACTTTTAAAATAGTGGACTAATTCGAAGGGTGGTTTAACATGTCCTATACTATCAAAATATGTTATATGTCTATTACGCTTAATATATGCTGTCCAGTGTGTTCCCTGATTAGCTTGATTATCCAGATTCACGATACCACATTCATTCCTATGGATTCGTGTAGGTAGCTTATCTCGCATATATATCCCTCTAAAGTAGGGAATCTTTAATTGCTCCACAAATTTTGATAGCTCAACATTACTTAAGGCGTGGCGTGGTAGCTTCAGTGGGAGTTTTTTTGAATACGGTTGTAAATATATGCCCAAACCTCGTTTATATGGTTTTAGATATAAACCTTTTCCAACAGTTGCTGCTTCCATTGCTTGATTGTGTCGTTTGGTTTCTTCTAACGTTTTTGTCGCAGCTTTTGCGTCGGTAACCGCTTTTGCAACTGCAGCTGCACCGCCACCTAACGAACCTAAGGCTCCTAATGCTGCAAATAGGGGAATAAGAGGTATGAACCCCCCTCGTTTTGGTATAGGTAATATTCTGCTCTTGGGTGACATGATTTTTTTTATGTTTTAGAACGCTTAAGGCTTGGTGTATTGTAGATCGTAAAGATGATCGAAGTTTACCACCAACACGCCGTCGCGCTAGAAGTACCGCTTTGTTAAATGAAATTGGTTTGGGAGTACGCTTTGTTCTTCGTGATTTGCTTCCCATTCTATTGCCTGTCCGTGATCTTCCACCCATCCCCATTTTCCGTTTTCCTTTCATTATTCCAGTTATAGTTAATGCAGCTGCCCTTTCTCCAAATGTAGCGTTTGAGGAACGAAATCTATTCCAAGCTTTTTGTTGCAAAGTTTTATCGGCAATGTGTCGTTGACTTAAATCGTTTGACTGGGAGTATGCAATATCGTGCTCTTTACAGGCTTCGTCCAATTCATTAATACCTTTGTCGCCGCGAGCTAGTCGTTTTTGTAAACGGGTACCCGGTCCGCAGTATCTATACCCAGGTATATGCAACTCCACGGGTAATTTATTAATTAAGGTATTAATTAATCCTGAACCCCTTTTCTTCTTATTACACCGAGAAGTATACTTCATACCAGACTGGCTGTCACTCCACTACTAAACTACTTTTATTGTATGACACGTATATATATTAGTACCATACAATTTGTGGTTTAGTACTATGACGGGCACCATACGCTTCATTCCGCAAGACACAGAATTACCTATTAAAAATTATGACACAGCTGATAACAAGGAACTTTACTCTAAACATAGCGGTCTACTGAAAGGAGGATGTAAACGAGGTATAATCGTTGGTCCATCCGGCTGTGGAAAAACAAATGTTATGATTACCTTGTTAGAACATCCAAATGGTTTACGTTTTGAAAATGTATATATTTATTGCAAATCATTATATCAACCTAAATACCAGTACCTACGAAATTTACTGACACCCATAAAAGAAGTCGGGTATTTCGAATACAGTGATAATAGTGATGTTATATCCCCTAGTGATTCCCGTAAAAATTCAATAATGATTTTCGATGATGTAGCGTGTCATAAGCAAAATGAAATAAGAGATCATTTCTGTTTTGGCAGACATCGAAATAATGATTGTTTCTATCTGTGTCAAACATATTCTTCAATTCCAAAACAGCTTATACGTGATAATGCTAATTTACTTATTCTTTTTCAACAAGATCACACTAATCTTAAGCATGTGTATGATGATCACGTTAATGTCGATATGTCCTTTGATAGGTTTAAAGATTTATGTTTTTGTTGCTGGCAAGACAAATTCGGTTTTCTTGTTATTGATAAAGAAAGCGATGTTAATACAGGTCGGTACCGTAAGAGATTTGACTGTTTTATAGCATTATAAATATGGTAACAGTACTGAACATATGCAGTCGTAATGAAGGAGCGCTTAGTACAAGACATTTTGCGTGCTCGCAAGAGTGTGCAACAAAAATATGCTACTTTGAAAGAAGATACCGCTCTTACAGAACGTGCAATAGAAGCACACTTTAAACCTATTACACAACCCTTACAGCAATTGATTACTAAGAAAGATGATCTCTCATCAAAGCTGAACCCCTTACGCCAGAAGCTGTCAAAATGAAGCCATTGCACAAGAAACTGAAGTTTTTTTACATCACACACCTAAAACAGCTGCATTACGGAAGGCTCCACGCACTCTTGTTCCCGCAACCATTGCGCAACCTTCGCAGGAAACTGTAATTGCTGATACCACTAACGATGATGATGTGGAAATTCCTACTTTACAACAATTGAAATCAGAACTGTTAGCTGCTGGATCTCAACCCGCCTTTGAAGATTATCTAAATCAATACCAAGGATTAGCTAAGTACTACGTTGAAGGTATATTTAGAGATACAGAAGACGAGTATGACTTAACATATGGCGTACATTTCATTCCGGAAGAAGAGAAATTTTTATTGGTGATGCTGAATTAGACTTTATTGGTGAAAACCTTCATATCACTCTTCCTGATGGATCCTCCCTAGACTATGAAGGAACACCGGGATTATATGAACTACTTTTAAAAAATTCCTACGGGTACAAAAAGAGTGACCTACAGCAATACAATGACATATTGCGTCGTACTAATGCTGCCCGACGTAATTATAACTCGACAGACCAAATCCGAGGAACTAATAGTAAAAAATATGTGGAAATCATTAAACCATTACTTCAACCTAGAAAACGGTCAGCTACATCATCTATTGCCCCTCCAACCACAAGATCTCGAACAACTTCTATCTCCAAAAGAGGTGGTGGCATGCAACTATTGCGATACAATAACAAAGCTATTGAATTTGTACCGTGGAATAACCGAATAAGTTAGTAGATTGGCTACGGGAATTATTAGGATCAATGTCGACAGGAAATACTAGCAATCACAACGAAGTAGTATATATAATTGATGAACTACGTGAAGCAAAAGTAATACAGTAACAGCTCTTGTTATAAACCTATTACTATATCCTTTTCATTTCATTGTTACACCGACTACCACTAAAGGCAGTACTACATGTCCATCAGTTATGCCAATAGATAAATTTGGCGGACATCTTCATCAACAAATGACAGTGGATAAATTTGGAAAACATATTACTCAGCATCGCAGTGATGCTACGAAGCAAAGTGATATATATTACGAAACTTATTTTACCTTGCAAGGTGTCTTGCAACAGACAACAGTAGATATTCCATTGGGTATCAATGGTAGATATTTCTTTCCTACAGAGGAAAAATATTGCATTGTAAGTGGTTACCTCGAGATATTCATCTTCAGTGGATACTGTAATATATACGACACCGCTGTTTCTAAATAATAAAACTATTCGTAAGGAAGGTGTGATTCAACCTATAATTCCAAAAGATATCACTTTCGACAAAGAACAATTATTCATCCTAGAGATTGTACTACAATCCAAAGTAAAAATGAGTAAATCCGATGTTGTTGAAGAACTGCACAAACCAGCAAGGAGAAATTTTCCGCGACGTTGTGTAGTACTAAAAGGTTTAAATGATCTCTTTCAAGCTGATTTAGTGGAAATGATACCTTATGCTCATGTGAATAAAGGATTTCGATATATTTTAGTAATAATTAATGCCTTCTCTAAATATGTCTGGGCTTTCCCCATCAAACGCAAGAATGGTAAACTAGTCGCGGAGGTAATGGATAAACTGCTATCTGGATTGCAAAAGATGCCTACGCATATACAAACTGATATGGGAACGGAGTTTTATAATGCAGAATTTAAAAAGTAATGAAAAATTCAATATCAATCATTACAGTAGTTATTCCACCTTGAAAAGTAGCATAGTCGAACGTGTCAATCGTACCCTTAAAGCAATAATGTGGAAAACATTCAGCATGCAAGGATCATATAAGTGGCTATCAATCTTGCCTCAAATTGTTACCGATTATAATTCAAGAAAGCATAGAACAACCGGATATAAACCGGTAGATGTAACGGAAAAGAATGCTGCAGATATTTTGCAACATTTAAAATGTCAGAAAGTTCTTGACCGTAAAACACCTAAATTTAGAGTGGGGAACATGTACGCATTAGCAAACATAGGAGCATATTCTCTAAGGGTACACACCTAATTGGAGTTACGAAGTCTTTCGAATATCAACAGTTAAACGTTCAAGCCCACTCACCTACACATTACGTGATAGTCGAGATGAAGAGATTCAAGGTCGGTTCTATGAGCCCGAACTACAAAGTGTTAAACATCCAGACATTCATCTAGTTGAACGTGTCATCCGACGTCAAGGGAATAAAGCTCTCGTTAAGTGGTTGGGTTTTGATACTTCTCACAACTCCTGGATTTCTACCAAAGACATTGTGTAATACGCTAATTAACCTTAATTATATATACTGTAATATTAATATGCAATAAACAGATCTTTTTTTACTTTTTTTATTACTACTATCCTATACATATACATCACTACATACTACTAAAGCGTCTGACAAACACACACTCACGATGCTGTTTTTCGAGAATTGGTGAAATTATATTAGCACAGTCGCCTATTCTTTTTTTTAAATCGTGCAGAATCTCTAGCTATTTGTTCCCATTCTCCTTTTCGCGCATGCCTGTAAGCCAACTCCCATACTACTATGTAGTGAACTACGTTTTTGGACTCATTAATGCGCACCTTCTTCACTGGGTGAGTCGTCATCTGATGGCTCAAAATTCGGTAAATATCTTTCTATTTCGTGTATAAATTGCTCCAATGATATTTCTTTAAGGTCTTCTATTAATCGCTTTATACAACAAATACACTCTATATCACCTACATGCGATGTTAAGTATTTTTCACAAAGGCGTATTCCTCCCCCATACTTATTAACTAGATTATTTAAATAGTCATCACTAAATCTACCCATTCCATACACTTTTTCATGATCAGCATCGAATTCTAATGCTTGTAACTGGCATATTAGTCTTTGGACTGCACTAACACAATCTACAGCTTTAGGCCACGACTCCGCACTATAACACATCCACATATTGACTAACATCTAATACTATCCACTATTGACTACAAGCGCGTTACCCCCCCCCCTTTGAGTTATAGGATTGGTAAGATCCATTTGGTTGTTTTAGTGTGTGTTTTAGTTTGTGAGAGCGATGAACGGCTCCTCATGTTGCACACCCCTAACACAACTTTTTTTTGATGTCTACGATGACGACTCATGTATACTGTGCGATGAGGTGTGCTACGTAGACGAGTAGTCTTTTTTTTTACTGTATCTATTGTACATATTGTACATATGTTGTATATATTGTGTATATTGTATAGAATAAATTATTTCCTGTCAGTATCTTACTGTCTTCGCTGCTGTTAACATGTGTGACCCAAGCTTACTAACGTATGTACTAAATCAACATGGTTGATTATTGATATTTTTATGTATATATTGTATGTAATAAAATATTTTATGCCAGTCGCTTAGTTTATCCTCTAGTGAAAACATGTACGACGTGCCACCGAACTTTTATTATCCTCAGTATTACAATTGTTTCGATAAACGATTACTAGCGTATAGAGCATGGTCTGGGGTTCACTCACCCTCATCGCTTGCTGCAGCAGGATTCATTTCTACATCTTCAGACGATACGGTTGAATGTTTCATGTGAATAACCCGATGGCAGCCAGATGTCAATCCGTTACAGGAACATCTACAATGGGCACTGCACGTATGCCCAATTACTTGCACCACGCAGATGTAATGAAACGGAAGTGGAGAGGACCTTTTGCACTTGTACTAAATCAAAACGTTTTATTCCTAAAGAAAATCATATATCTGAGTAATACATTTGTACATGTTTCTACATTACTTAATAATACTTTGTTTTGCTGTCTATATATTGTATGTAATAAAATATTTTGTGCCAGTCGCTTAGTTTATCTTCTAGTGAAAACATGTGCGACGTGCCACCGAACTTTTATTATCCTAGGTCGCACGGATGGTCTGGTAATTGTGGAACAGGAAAGCGGGGTTTGTGACCTTTGTTTTGTGGTAATGATAGGTCGCACGGATGGCCTCGTAATTGTGGAACAGGAAAGCGGGGTAGGTCGCACGGATGGCCTCGTAGTTGTGGAACAGGAAAGCGGGGTTTGGGGCCTTGGGTTTGTGGTGATGATAGGTGACCTCGTAGTTGTGGAACAGGAAAGCGGGGTTTGGGACCTTGGAAATGTGGGGCCTTGGAAATGTGGTGGTGGTGTATTGTGTTGGTTAAGTCTCCAAACATACCTACTGGCTTCTAAACTCTGGAATGATCTCCCTAGCTCCTGCTTTCCTCTCACTTATGATATGAGAAAATTTAAGGTAACTGTTCATAGGCATCTATTGGCAATTCATTATCCCTCTATCCATCCTCCTAAGTGTTCCTGAGTGCTTCAGCACGATAGGCCAAATTTAGCCTGTTCAGGTCCACAATCATAAAAAAAAAGAAAACAGTGTTCAGTATAAATATCATAATTCGGAAGCTTCAAATATTTCGCTATCATTTGTGGTATTTTTGCGAAAGAGTTGATACCTACCGATTGGTTGTACTGTGCACTTTTGATTCTGATAACAGAAAAAAAATTTTCTCTGTGGTACATTTTGTGGTTAAATTTTTGTACTTCTTATAAATTTCTATTAAATGAACTTGAAAGTCTTCATTGATAATTCGAAATGTGCGTTTCTTATTCGTTTTAATGTCTGGGAGCGAAATTATTAGAACATACTCCTTCTTATCAATACCGTGAACTCGAATTTTGTGTAGTTCGTCAATTCTACATCCTCCAGCCACACCCATGATTAATGTTACCTATAATCAATGAAAAATAAGGAATATGCATTCCAAGAATGATTTATGAAATGTCTTACCTTCATGCATAATTATACTTCATTAGGAGCCTCAGATAAAAAATTGTAGAATTCCGTATTTTCAAAAATTCTGGACTTTCTCGGTTCGTAACCTGCAGTCTGTCATTTATAAAAGCGATAAGTCTTGAAACCCTGAAAAACTCCAAAACAGTTAACTCTAATTTAGGGTATTTAGGATTACTTACTTGGAAATATCAACAATTTTCATTTATGGACAGCGTTGCTCTTAATATCGAGTAGCGGCACCACAAAGTGGACGGACACCTTTACTTTCTTCTATTTTTCAAAGAAATACACTAGCAGTACCTCCTCCTTAATCGTTTCCAAATTTTTTATTGTCTTCCATGTACAAAACGTTTTGTAGGTACTCTTTTTCATAAACTACTTTTGATTTTTCTGGCAATAAATTGGGTACTCCAGCCCCAGCTTCACTAAGAACATTTTGTCGTATGCCTTTTCCGGTTTATTTGCCATTGCTAATAGGCCTTCAGTTTCTAAATCGGAAATTTGAAAAAGTGTCACCTGTTTATAAACAAATCGTCCATAGCAAACGGATATTTTAAAGGTAAAGCGAATTTTATTTTATTTTACTTTATTCATGTAGTCAACGGCAGTGTAAATAAAAGTGTTACTGTAAACATTTTATTCGTCCTTTTGATTAAACGATTGTGTTAATAATGAGATTTGACATGCAAAATGACCATTTTATTAATTGGAAAAAAGCTATTAAAATATTTATCTTTTTTTGGGTTTTCAACGGATTGTTGTATTAATGTTTTACACGAACCTTAACGTTTCGATAACACTTACAGTATCATTCTCAGTAGGAATAAATTCTTTCAGAGTTGTTTAAGATGTTGAAACAAATTTATGAAATCTGAAAAAGTAAAACGCAAACATTCATCTGCTAACAGTTTGATAAACGTATAAAACTAACTATGGGATACAATTTTAGTAAAGACATTCAATTAGATAATATGAAAATATTGTCAAGACAAACTCATTATTATGTTCGTTTACAACGTGAATCTATTGAAATATATAAGCATTCTAATAACTGCAATACGCAACAAAAAAGTCTCCGTTTAAATAGGTTTTGTTATCTTATAATTAAAAAAATGCAGAATGGTACGCCTTAATTTTAATTTTAGCTTGTAGTATGTCTAGGTATTTGCTGTGTTTTTCCTAGCCCTTGCTTTACCAATTATATGTTAAATTACCACAGCACTATAATTTATCAAAAGTAGTTCCAATTAAAAATTATATGTAATGTACTACATTTTGTTTCACTGTAAAATAGCAATTACAATTATTAACAAAACTATTTCTTTGTTAGATTTGTCTGGACTTTTAATGATGTCAAGTTTCTATTTGTGAATGTGAATGCTTTTATCAGTTTCAAATTAAAATTTTTCACAACTTTATACTTACATCATAATTTGATTAAATTTTGTTAAATTTGCTCCTTGGTTATGACATTTTTCACTGTTAGCCTACGTCCGTTAGAGAGTGTTCTGATTTGTCATCTTCAAGACAGTTTAACAATATTTAATTTATTAATGAACTAGTTATTCGTTACTAAAACTGTATTCCATAGTTGACTTTATAGGTTTATCAATATGTTATATTAATAGCAGGCTTATGTTTGCGTGTCCACTTTTTCAAATTTCATAAATTTGTTTCAACATCTTAAACAACTATGAAAGATTTTATTACTAGAGGACGATAACTTAGGTGTTATCGAAACATTTAGATTTGTGTAAAACATTAATACAAAAATACACCATTGAAAACCCAAAAAAGGCTAAGTTTTATCTTCAAAATATGTCTAGGATTGTGTGTGAATTCTCACATTCTCAGGTAGGAAGGTATTGCGAGCATGACAAAATTCGTCTTCGAGATTTTGATGGATCTTTAGGTTTTGAGGGTCTCTAATCCATTTTGTGTGCATGAGTGCGAGGAGCAATAGGCAGCAGTCATCAGATGTATGATATCGCAAGCGTTCCCCAGCATCAACCGTGTCGTCGAGGTTACCGCCCGTGCCAGATTCTTAGTAACCAAAGGGCCTCTCCCATTAAGCTAACTTATTGTGTTTTTTAATGTCGTGATTGACCAAAATTTAAATAAATTTTTGAGTGTTTCTTTTATTATTGTGTTATTTAGGAGTAAATGAATGCATGGACATACTGTTTTCTTAGAGTTTCACTTTTGATTTTTAAATTTTAAGACCAGAAAGGAGAGAATTATCAAATTTATTTGAAGTGTTTTATTAATGTTACTCAAACTGACGAACGTTTATATTGTAATTACAATAAGGTTAGGAGAAGGCCGTTATTGAAACTCTAGCTAGGGTCACAGCCAAATTTAGATAAGCTATTCGATGCTGCTTGCATAATAATCCAGATTGTATCCGATATTTTTTTCTTGTTTTCTATTTATTTATTTTATTGGACTTGTGTTTTTTAAATGTGAACCTACGAATTACACAGCATCTGAAGACAAGCAATTTTCGTGTTTATTACTTAATTTACTGATTAAAATTAACGTCATCATATTGAGCTTAGTTTGAATATAACAATTACGGCTGAAAGCTTTTCATAGGAATATTTAACTGTAACGTACATTTAGATTAATCATTGAGTTATTTTTTATGAATTGAACATAATTAAACGTAATTTGGGGAATTCGATTTCAAATGATTCTGTTCAGAATTAAAGCATTTATTTTCCATTATTATTATTATATTACTATATTTTTGCTTGATGAAGTGAAATTATTTTACACATTGAGATTTTGGAGTAACGTAACGTGACAAGAGATTAGGGTTTGTTTATCAAAGAAGTGATTGATTTTTGCGGCACGTTATTATTTTATTTAAGCGTGCAAATATTTGTTTTGAAAGTTGGCGAAAGATCTGCTGGTCCTAAAGCCACCGGTGGAGATTACGTATGGGTAAGCAAGTTATTTCGGTATGTTGAGCGAGCTGTGAACTATCGTAATTAGGCTTTTCATCCCCTATTGTAACATTTCAAATATCCTGGCGTCCATTTCCAGTTTTAGGACGATTTCAAACCCTATTTTGACTTATGTATGGTATGCCATCCTACCGTGCGCAAAATTAATTAACATCTTACTCACCCCTGACTACTAAGGACGATAACTGTAGTGTTATGGAAACGTGTAGATTTATAAACATAGATACAAAAATAGGGCATTAAAAAACCCTAAAAGGTATGTATTTTAACTAATAATCTAATTTTCAGTTGAACACTTAGGAAAAATGACTTTTCATTATAAAAACATGTTATTTGTGTATAAATTTGGTCTGAAAAATGAGGTTGGTTATTGAAATTTGACATATGTCGACTGAGATTTTGATAAATCAATAACAAGCATGAAAATGCAAATTTCAGTTTAATTGGATATTTGAAACTGGACATAAATACTTTCAATTGACCTTTTGTATCACTATTTATTAACAGAATTTTAATGTACCGTTGTAAATGTATCTCCAGGTGGCGCAGTCAGTAAGTGATTGACGTAATAATCTATTGAGTCTGCGTTCAAATCTCGTCAGCCCAAATTCCTTACAGGTGAGCAAGAATAGAAAATACGTATAACAAATGAGATAATTATGCCTGTACAATTTTATACAGTTAGCGTTTACATACATGCAGTATATCTGCTCTAAGGATAATAGTTAAATCTAACGTGTAAACTGTTCTTTTGGTTCATGTAGAATATCAATTCTTGCTAAACATGTTACTCTTTTAATTTTGTTCCAATGTTATGCAAAGGAAACCGTGGATGTATTTGGCCCTTCATATCAAGTAGTTAAAAGTTGATTCCAAGATTGCAAAAACCTTGTCAACATTCACCTGGTGATAGACTAACAAAACCACCCCACAAAATGTAAATTTAGTTGACAACATGGTACTCAGTGGCAGAAACTGATCTAAAGGGGGTTGGGTGGCAAGCCGGGCAAATCCAGAGCGATAAAAATGAGGGGCGGCAAAATTGAGGGCGTCGGGCGGTTGCACGGAGTCCTCAATTTTTTCTCAAGGAGAGAAAAATCTTATAAAAATTATCATGCTAGCATCCCGACAAAAAAGTATTTTTTAAGGTTTTTCTTTAAACTTTACTTTAGTGGCTCTAAATCCTTAGACGGACCGACCTATGTTGGACGGGGATTCCCCTCAAGACGTTTTAAAATTTGTAACAGGTTTAAGATTTGGTCTAAATATCAGTATTGCGCTCAGGATTCTTTTAACTTTACCAGTAACAATTGCAAGTGGTGAAAGAAGCTTTTCTAAATTAAAAATAATAAAAAATTATCTGCGATCCGCCATGCCACAGAATAGATTATCTGGATCGGCTATGATTTCAATGGAACATTAGGTTTGCGACAGTACAAATTTATCAGAAATTATTAAAATTTTGCAGAGTTAAAGTGCGAAGAAAATTATTTTAATTACTAGGTAGAAAATGTTTTATTTACCAATTCTGATTATTTTAAAGAATGACTGATTCGTGTTCTAGCGTTTCATAATTATGTGTTTTTTTTATTTGCCTTAAATTTAAAAACAAATAATTTCTTGTGTTTTTTTTATACGTAACGTATGAACCTTAACTTAAATACGTATGATCCGACTTCATAATTTTAATAAGTTTGGTCCTAATCTTTTTAATTTCTGAAACGATTTTGATGAAAAATGTTTATTGTTCCCTAAGTAAAGGGTCATACATGGGAAAGATTAGCCCGACACAGGGAAAGATGGCAGTTGGGACAAAGGAAAAGACGCCTATGCCCAGCAGAGAGTCGAAACAGGTTGATGATGATGGTGAAGTTGAAAGATGTCGATAAAAAAAATTTCAATCCGTTCAGTACGTCTGAGAAATTCATCCTCCGATGAACTTTTGCATACTTGTTCAGAAGCCTCAGTAGACAAACGTGTGTGAATATTACACAATTCCAACAATATCGTATATATACATATATATATATATATATATATATATATATATATATATATATATATATATATATAGAAATTGGTTTAGTGAACGCACAGAAGTTCAATTTAATAATCATTAATTGTATTTTATTTAAAATTAACTTTTAAAGTACATACAGTAAAGATTACCTCGAGTGGGACTTGAACCCACGACCTACACTTTCTAGAGTGGCACTCTTCCATCTGAGTTATCGAGGAGGCAAGTTACAACCGATTCAAGCTTGAACTGTGTACTTCCTAGTTACGATGTATTATAATTTTATACACAGAGTGAAGGATCACAGTCAACTTTTTAAATTTTTAAAATTAGCTTTTAAAGTACATACAGTAAAAGATTAACTCGAGTGGGACTTGAACCCACGACCTCCATTTGCTAGAGTGGGTTCAAGTCCCACTCGAGTTAATCTTTACTGTATGTACTTTAAAAGTTAATTTTAAATAAAATACAATTAATTATTATTAAATTGAACTTCTGTGCGTTCACTAAACCAATTTCTATAGTTATCTATTACTGTTGCATACAGCAAATAAAAATTAACAATCAGTCACGTATTGTCATGTGCGAAACCTTAGCGAATTGCGGGCTCACATGCTATTCACAAAAAGTTGACTGTGATACTTCACTCTGTGTATAAAAATTATGATACATCGTAACTAGGGAAGTACATACAGTTCAAGCTTGAATCGATTGTGACTTACCTCCTCGATAGCTCAGATGGAAGAGCCCTCTAGCAAAGTGGAGGTCGTGGGTTCAAGTCCCACTCGAGTTAATCTTTTACTATATGTACTTTAAAGTTAATTTTAAATAAAATACAATTGATAATATATATGTATATATATATATATATATATATACATACATATATATATATATATATATATATATATATATATATATATTTATATATTTATATATCGGTTTGCGAAAAGGTCTTGTACCAAGGTGTTATCTTTGAAACGTATAAAGGGGTAGTTATGAAACTCTAGGACGATGAATGGAATTCTATTCTGCATTTTTAGAGTAAATGTCAAATTTTTTTGACGTCAGCATTTAGCATACCACCGCCATCTTGCAATTCTTTAAATGGCAACCTAGGTCGAGTGATATATCACCGAAAATCTTATTTTTTCCTATTTGGTAGTGTACCACTTTACTACGAAATGTTTTATAAAATATCAGTTTTGTTAATCTATTTTTTGTAAAATAAAGTTTTCTTTCAAATTACATTTTTTATATTTTTGTTAAATTTATTTCATAATCTGATAGTAAAGTGGTACATGACCAATGTTTTTGCAAAGAGGGAAAAATAAGCTTTTCTGTGATATATCACTCGACCTGGGTTGCCATTTAAAAGAATTAGAGATGGCGGCGGTGCGCTAAACGCTGAAGTCAAAAAAATTCATTCATCGTTCTACAATTTCATAACTATCCGTTACAAAGATGACACCTTGGTGCGAGACTTTCGCAACCCGGTATATATATATATATATATATATATATATATATATATATATATATATATATATATATATGTGTTAGTGTAAAGGGCGGCGAATATTATTTTTGACCGCAGTAGCTAAATAGCTAAATCGGGCCCTACTCATTGTCCTCAGTTATACAGTAGATTTATAGTGGAGACATGTTGCTTTTCCGTGGGTACAGTTGAAAAAATTTTAAAGTCTCTTCTGGGTAACAAATTTTTTGGCGTCAGTTTGCAAACGTATCAGACAGACTACCGCCGATGCCAATTAGGGTATAATTAACAGGGTTCTGGATGAAGTTTTAACAAAAATTGTTACTGTAGATAAATGTGAGTTTATCACTTTCACTCAGAAAGTCGATGGGTTCAACGTTTCTTCGCCAATGTAACATCATGTCTTCAGTCGGAAAGATAACAGCAATCATTTTTTGAGGTTACTTAAGGCTAATTGAAACACCATTACAAGTAAGAATTATGCAAAACTAACTACAAAAGTGCATGATTCTTTAAAAAAATTAAAGCTAAGAAGAAAATTGAAATATGACATTGTTTTACAAGCACCATGTCCCAGCTCACAAGAGTAGAATACTGACTTTGAAATGTGGTAGCAACCCCTGTTCTCCAGTTTTAGTTTCGAGAAACTATTTCTATTTTCAAAATTGAAAAACTCATTTATCGGACAATAAAGTTATGTCGGAAGTACACGAGTGACCTGCTGATCAGGAAAGGACAGTAATCAATGAACTACCTTCGTATATTGAAAATCAAACACCGGTATTCTGATTACCATTAAAAATTGTACTGTCGATTAGCAGCCATTTTAGGATTCTACACCATCAGAAATACAATAAATGTGTTAGCAGAAAGTAACCAGAGCAGAATTTAAATTATCGCTACGTAGTGTAATACAGGTAATATTTTTTGATCTGTATGTACCTCGAAGATATAGGTACTTAACTGTCACTATGTTTTTATATTGCATTGTGTACATTCTGATAACTGAAGTTTGTTTGAATTACTTTTCTCTTGAACAGTTCGGTGCTTGATTTATCCATGCTTTGGAATAAAGCTAAACAATAATGCTTTTTATTAAATTTGAATTGATATTTGTTGCTCCTTGGGCATAACGGTAGTTCTAATTCACAGATTTTAGATTTATCTACCTCAATTGCTCCAGTATAGGAATAATTTGTTGGTTTTCAATTAACATTTTTCTATCGTGAATGAGAGCAGATCAGGACTATTTAGCTAACTGCTCTGTTGCTTCAAACTTAACGTTACCCTGGTAGCATCTGCACTCAAGATCAAGCTATCTTCACTGAGGGCAGCAACCTCAACACTTCTTCGGTTTACAGTTAGGAATGTATGTGTAGTATTTGTGCAAGGAGGGGTGAATTGAGATGTAGTTATATTCAGTAGTAGAAGACGCGCTTTCGGTGACGACAGTAACAGTAGACGGTCTAGATCAGAACGTCTCCTATTTCTTACTTTCAGATAAACTCCAAATAGACAACGCTGAGATTAAAAATACATTTTAATGTATTTATTAATAAATTAATCTTAGTCAAGTTGTTTTGGTTAGTGTGAATCCTTGAGATATTGCAAGCTCGCATTCCATTAATATAAGTAACTTGATTGTTATCTCATTAAATTTAGAATTCACATCAGTTCTACATACATAAACACAAAATTTACATCGATAGCACAGTTGGTAGCGCGGTACTCTAACAAAGTACAGGTCGTAGGTTCGGTAAACTTTTTATTTATGTATTTAATAAAATTAATAATAATTTTTAATTACATATTAATGTATTTAATGCTGAAGAAAAAAATAATTTCTTTGATTTAGTAATTTATTTATTTATTCATAGACATCAAAATACATAATGTAGTAATATTATTTATCATTGATTTATAAATGATTAAAAAACAACAAACCAACGTAAAATATAGATCATTTTTTATACTTACGCCTACATTCATATTAACACATTCTTGTAGAGAATGGGGTGCTTTAGACTTTCTTTTTACCAAACTTTTCACCTTTCTACCAGCTGAGGAATATTTTTTTGCCAGCCATCGCAGATTTTCTTCTAGCTGCATACGTATCATTTTCCCTTTTCGTATACCTAGGCGTTTGAATTTGGGAGTTGTTCCATGGTACTTAACAGAATTATACAACCGTGATATAAGGGAATTATTACTTTTAGCACACTTTTGCCTGTTTTTTAAGAAAGTGATAATTGCTGGATAAAAGGCTATTGGATCATTATTAAGATGTGTCAAGATTTCATTAGAAAATGATTTCCATTCTTCATTAAGTTCTTTCATCGTAGGAACATTGACATTTAAAGCCCACTCGGAACTTCCACTTACTCCACCGTTATATATTGAAGTGTAGTCAGTAGAAATATTTGCATTTTCTGCACACGCTATTTCATAAAGCCTGAATTTCATATCAAGAGATAATGTGTTCATACAAGAAATAATATTATCTTGTTTTGCTACAGCAGCCTGATGGTTGCAGTGTTTTCCATTGTGTACCACATAACAACTGCATTTGCAAGACATCACATCAACTATGTATCTGACACCTTTATCTTTAGAAGAGGTAATGCTAAACTCCAAGTTACCTCTTTTGACAATACTTGACTGTAAAACATCTTTATCATCATGAGTGTATCGTATTTTTGTGGACTTTGATACTCTGTTTAAGATCACGTCTAAAAGACTTTGTTTATAATAACATACAAAATTGTTTATTATAAAATCCGACAACTACGTTAAATTAAAGGCTTTAGTTCTCTCTAAAGGTATATAGTGCGTTCGTAAAGTAGTGTATAAATTTGAATGGTAGATTAGGAAGAAAACGTTCGGAGCCCTCGATTTTTATTTTCAATTTACAATTTTTTACGTAAAAGTAAAATATAGAGGGTGTGCCAAGAAATTTTCTTTAAATGTCAACCCCATTTTTTATTAATTAGAAAGGGTACCTTTTTACGTACGACAAGGTACATATGGATGATGTTAATTCCAGGTGTCCCAAACTTGCGTCCGCGGGCAATACCTCCCTTATTTGATGGAATAGGAGAACAAAATATTAAAGTGTAGTAAAAAAACTGAGGCGCATATTTTCATTTTCACAGAGATTTTTTTAAAACCCTGTACGTTATTGCAATTTGGATCCAGCTCACTTCGGCCATTCTTTCAATACAAGGTTTAATTATGTTATACAGGGAAGTTTCGAACATGTGGGCATTTTGAGGAAAAAATGGTACCTAAATGGGTACCTTGTATCATTTCTAATAAGAAACGTTCAAATAATTTTTTTAATAAAATGTATTTTGAAACATGGACAATTTTTTGGGGTTAGGCCTAATTTAGTTGTAAAATGATTCCACTAATTTAAATTAAATGTTCGAATTGAGGTACCGTTAACAATATGGCTATTGACATATAACAAATGATTTTTGAACTTTGGCGATAACATCTGCGGTAATGTTTCTAGTTTCTTGTTTGTAAATCTTCTAAATTGGCCGGTCACGTAGCGTATTCTGTACTCTTTAAGTATCATCACAAAAAGTAATCAAGAGGAATTAAATCTGGCTGACCACTAAATTGTCCCTACTAACCAACAATTTGGAAAAAATCATCCAAATAAGCGCGAACGGGTAAACCGTAGTGTGGCGGCGCTCTATCTTGTTGAAAAAGAGGTCATGGTGGTGCATATCGGGCTCTTCTAAATCCGGATACAACGTTATTAGAGAGGGGATGAGGTCATTTTGAAGAAAGTCTAAATATCTGCTTACCATGTTTCGGCAAATGGTGAGTTGCATTACACAACGCAACCGCTTCTGATTGAGCATCCACAGGATTTCAATTCTTTCACGTTCGCTTAATTTCCTCATATTTCACAAAATAACGGTTAGTAGTTACTATGTAACAATCGTCCATATTTACCTTGCCGGCCATAAAAAGATGTACCCTTTATAATTCTGCAATAACAAATGGAGGTTGATATTTAAAAAAATGTCGATGACGTGATATCTTTTTCTTGACACATCCAGTATATTTCACTTTTACGTAAAAAAATTCAAAATTGAAAATAAAAATCGACGGGTTTGAGCGCTTTTCTTCCTAAACCCCATTCGAATTGTAATTGAATTTACCCACTACTTGACGAGAGCACTGTATTTCTAAGCAACCTAAATGAAACTTCAATGTAATTACTTGTGTTTGTTCTCCGAATCGTCAAATTGCGTCTGTAAAATAAGCACCATAACTCAATCCATTCTAGTATTGATTCTACATATTTAGTTGGATATTTGGAAAATTGTTTGAACTGCTTTTTGGCATTATCTAACTCTTCTTCTGTTTGAAAGGTGAGATATTGCGGAATATTGTATATGCTTTTTAAGAGACTTCTTTTGGAATTCCATTTTTAGAAATGTGAATCCACTTCCAACACGCCTTTAAAACGTGGAATGAGCATAAAAGCAAAGTAAATTTGGGCCAAAATAACTTCAAGACATTACGCTCACCTAAATCATCATCAGTTATGATTGAAGGAGCTACCTTAACGGGCCGGATTTCAAACAAAGCAGCAACACCTAGCTGAAAACATCTGCCTTTTGACTGCTGCTTAAAATACAGCCTAAAGCAATACCGCCAGCTGCTGACTGCGTCAAAATAAAAACTTTATGGTCTTGCACATCACAGTTTCCAGACGCATCCACAAACATAATTTCAGAAGCCTGTGGCAACTTTACCGCTATTTGCATTATAGGGGTACAAATGACAACACAATAACCTCCTTTGTGACAATTAATTTTATATAAAGTGTTACAGGCTTCTAAAGCTACTTTAAGGCAATTTTCTAACTGTAATAACATACCTCCGCCTGTTCGAGGACAGTAGTTATCTATAAAATGCTTTCTCCAAAGTGGTTGACGTCAGCTTGTAGGTAGCACACTACGAAAATTCGATGAATACATTGAGTATATTCCGATTAAAATTGTTGTTGCGATAGCAAAAGATAATTACTAAAAGTTATTATATAATAATTGTTATGTGAGAATGGTTTGTATTTCTTTTTGGAAGACATATTTGGGTAGGATTTTAACTAAGGGTGGCCCGCAACCAGATGTTTTTAAGTTGCAGGTGCAGGCTCAACTGCATTTATCGAAAGGGCAAGACAAATTGCTAAAGATGTTTATAAATGCGTTTTGGAAAATAAAAATGTCAGTATTATAAAAAAAATTACACCGCGGTCAAAGCAAAATTTGTTCATGGGTTGAAATGTGATATTTTAAATACAGGATTTCTACGGTTGATTGCACATGTTAATTAGAAATAATGTTTCTTTTCATAATTAAAGGCAAAAGCGTTCACACGAAATAGTTTTATTGCTTTTGTTATTTGATATGGAAAATAGAGGGTGATGAAGGAATAAAAACGGTTGTTGTGCTTAGAATAGAAGAGTTTCATTTGAATTTTCAAAGCCTGCGTTAGTAAGATTTGACATCGATTTGGTGTTTGTTTAATTAGATCTTCTTTTCTTTTTTTTTGTGTGTTAATCGATAAATCCGAGTATTTAAACATTTGTGCTGGTGAAAGCTTAAAAGGATAACCTACATTGATAATGTAAGTAAAAGAAAAGATTTTCCGGTTTGTGAAATTGCACAGAAAAGGTCATTCTACCTACTGAATTAAATTGTTAAAACCAAACTGAAACACTGACTTGCAAAGCTGTTGTTTTCATTGAAATTATGCAGGCACAGAGAAGCTCGCTGTCTTTTTTTTTATGTGTTCTATATTGTGGATTGACAATTCTAACCTGTATTTATAGTGATAAAAACACAAACGATCATAGGTATAAAATCAGAAAGCTGATCCTAATGATCTAGTTATCTATATATCTATCCAAACGTCTCTCTTGTTACCGTTATATGCCTATATGTCTATATTTTTGTGTTTTGTTTTATGCCTAAGAAAAATTGAGAGAAGGGATCGCCCGTTTTATTATCTTGCATTTGTAATAATACCTACTAGTCACGTACGTGAATCGGTGTTTTGCAGGGCTTTGTGTCAGATGTTATACTTTGTCTCAACTGCGTATTTTTTTTGTTTGGCTACGAATGGTTTTTCTGTGTACTCAATTATATCATTTATTGTTATTGTCCATGTGTATTCTTAGTTGTGATCGTATCCACAAATTTGTATGTGTAACGTACTTGCCCTTTTCCATTTTTATCTACTTAAACAATCTGTAACCTGTTTAATTTTCTGTTGTTAATTTTTTTTTTGTATGTTGAATTTGTAATATGTATTACTAGGGTGCTTAATGTATTTGGGTGTTAAAAACCGCCATGATTGGTTAAACAAAAGGGCCACATGGTCGGGATAACTCTCTTCCCCTTTTTTTTGTGATTGATTGACGATCTTATTGTGGATACGATCACATTGTTTATATTTATTGCATTTATGTGTAGTTATTGAAATTGCTTTGCATTTTATTTTGGTGATATTTAAATTTTGTAACGTAGGACCTTTTAACTTGATTTAATGATGTCCTTAGTTATTTTTTTGTGTTCTGTTTATGTCCGGTTGTACCACACCCTGTATAATCCTTTATATGTAATTATTTACCTAAAGCAGACAGGAATTGGTTCCAAAAGGGATCCCCTGTTTGTTATTTATTACCTGTATATTTTGCTTTAATTTGAACACCATTGGTAGGCATGATTTTATGTTTATTTGTGACTAAACTTCGTTTTATGCAATGTTATAGATTTTGTACGCCTTTAATACCGATAGAGTAGTGTTGATACATATTTAATCCATTGATGGCGATTTACTTGTGTTATCTGATTTTTGTTTTTTCTTGGTGTGATTATTATTGGAATAAAGGGAGTTTTCTTGGTGATTCTTTTCCTCCCGATGTAAATAGGATAACGAGCGAATCACCAGGTAGCGCAACTCGTTCATCTTAATTATAGTTTTGTTTCATTTAATTATCTTGCCACCTTATGCAACAAATTAACCTTATCCGACCCTATTTCAATCACATTACACAACGTAGGGTATTTGCCCCCTAGACGATCACTGTTTTTTTTTAATCAAGTTAGAATTTTGCGAGGTCTAGATCAGATTTGTAAATCAACTCTGATTATTTAATCACGGCCAGTAAGGGAAATTTAAGCTATTAATTGAAGTAAGCCTAGCATTAGCCGGAGTAGCATTATTCTCAGTGACATTAATTTAAGCAATTAATAATAGCATCTTATCAGTCAAATTAAGTTGCATCCTTTAGCTATTGTTTTGTCTCTTGAATTTGCATTAATGCGAACAAGTTCAAATTACACGTTTCATGTTAGGGTACATCTGGGTTACGACAAGCTTTTGAAGGAATGTTATGTCTGTCTAAAAGTTGATTTTCATATTCGTTACCTAGTTCTTCCATCATATTCATATAACAAGTATGATAAGCTGAACTAACTGAATTTAAATATTTGTTAAATGATTTTTTTGGCTTCTAACTCAGGAAGTAAATGATCCGAAATGGTTGATTTTGATCCTGGGACAAACTTTTTTATTGTAATAATTAATTCTGCTGGACAGTTTAAATTTCGAGTTTTTTCTATGTTTCTGCAACATTAGTCTTTTAAATAAATTTCATGTCTGCTTTGTGTGTCCATCTTTCTTCTAGTGTACGTACCCAGTTCTACTAAAACAATTACACAAGTTAGAAATGTCGATTTATTTAGGCATTGTAGTAGAATTGCTAAAAACACATTTTCTCAACCATCGCCATTAAAAAACTACCGCGAATTATTAAAATTTGCGGTGGAATGGACCATGGCGCGACGCATAATGCTATGTCAAGTTGAACCAACCGTGGAGTGCCGACCATTACTGAAAATCCGAAACGAGCCGAAGCGCTGTCGGAAGTCGAGCAAGTCTGCTGTTACTGAATATGCGTCTATTTTATTGCACATTTATGCTTGACAAAAAATTATAGTTTAATAATTTTGATTTGATATAAATTTTAACAATGTGGTTTGTTTTTACACTTTTAATGCCTGTCTAACCGTTTGATTGCCTGGACAGATTATGGTTTATTTGGACAAATTATGGTTTATTTTAATTTTGTTACATTTTAAAGGTACTCATGTTGTAATATTTTATTTACTTACAAAATTCTATATCTAGTCAATTTTGATTTTTTCTTAGTTTACAGCTGCCACTCGATAACCCGACTTGATAGTCCGATACACTCGGTAATCCGACACCCCCCGACGTATTATGAAAAACTAATTCTTATCATACAGTATTTTGTATTCAATAAATATTATGTACTGTAAAAAATAATGCCTTAACTGATTTCTATTTGGACCTTTAATAGTCAAAGAGTAACTTGATAATGCGACAAAGATTGAATTTTCTTAAATTGTGTAAGTATACGGTTAAAATCCGTGAAACGAATACAATATTTGGTAATCCGACGTTTTCAGTAATCCGACACCCTCCTGTTCCCGTAAGTGTCGGATTCTCAAGTGGCAACTGTATACAATATGTCCCAAATTCGCTTCTCTATAAAGGGATCTAACCTTCTGTTATACTTACGGCAAAGGTTAAATGGGGAAAGTTTTAGAGGAAGCTTAGAGCATTCGATATCCGGTTTCAGATCTACGATCGGTCAATTGGCGGATTTCGTTTTTCGCCAGTAAATCCGAAATGGTTAATTTGACAGCTGTCACAATGTGAGATTATTCGGACACTTTTTTAAGACGAATAAGATGGCGTGTATGACGTCACAATCGTCTTTTGTTATCCCACAATCTGCCTCAACTTTCATTTTTTTTATTGGATTTTTCGCAATATTTCCAGTTTAGTGATGTCTCACAAGTGCATAAAAGATTAGAGTTTCATCGAAATATCACAATTTCTAAAGTTAGGTCTTATTTATTATTAGTAGGCCATGATTTATTTGTCGCAAAATAACATTAATAAATAATGTATAAAATTCTTTGAATTTTCAATAAAACATGAAATTAAATAACGACCTCTCAACAAGACAGATGTTTTGGGACAAATTCCCAGCTATGAATGTGTTAAAAATAAAGCCAGAAAAATCGTCATTAATTTAATTAATACCTGAACCTTTGAACAACCTACAATAAAATTACAATTACAATTAATTTACAGATTTGCAAAATGACGTCCATTTACATCGAGACATTTTTGACAATTGGTGACTGTTTTTCGTACAACCCTAGCAAGTGTATTTCCATTCACTATTTCTAAATGTATCCAAAACTCTCGGTCTCAGGATTTCTATGGTCGCAGGAGGATCAAACTCGTAGACCTCATTCTTTGTGTGACCCCAGCGGTAGTCCAAGGGCGAAAGGTCAGGGGATCTAGGAGGCCAAGATATTGGACCATTTAATGCAATAATTATTTCATCAAACTGCTCCCTTAAGAAGTTCCTGACTTGAATGGTGTGCCGGACATCCATCCTGTTGAAACCAGGTTCTTCTGAACGCATCTTCGGTGAGAATAGCTCGTAAAGCCGGCACAACCTGGTTTCGCAAAATCTCTAGGTACCTCTGTCCGTTTAAGTTATAGTCAAACATCAGACCACAAGACATGATTAACAAAATCGGGATTTTCATTACACATTCTAGTATACCACTCGCAGAAGCGCATTCGTCTTGGAAAATCAGTTTCCGTAAGTCCTTGAACTATTGTGGGTTTGTATGGATAGTAGTTATTCTTTTTTAACACTTTTTGTACCGTTGATTTTGACACACGAATTTCCCGTTCTACCGTTCTTACCGATGCACTGGGGTTTTCGTTGACAGCTTGTAAAATCTTTCTGTCACGATTTTCATTATCAATATTGTATCCGCTTTAGGTTGTTCGAAGGCCCCATAGTTAATTAAATTAATTACAATTTTTCTGAAGTGGGTTTTATGAGGCTGCCGTCGTTCGGGGTACATCTCCAAATACCTCGCTGAGGTAATGTCGGCGTTTTTGTTTGACTGCAAGTAAAGCGCTAACATGTCCAACTTTTCTTCATTTGAATAGGGAATACCGGCCATTTTCAACAGGCTTTTACAATTTGTGTGTCACGTGTATGATTTTAATGACAGAAAAGCGTACTACTTATGAAAACACTACTTTGAATTATTTAACGTCAAAGTCAGAGCCACCTTACATGGAAAAAATGAAACCCAATTTTACTGACAAATAAATCATGTCCTACTAATAATAATAAATAAGACCTAACTTTAGAAAGTGTGATATTTCGATGAAACTCTAATCTTTTATGCACTTGTGAGACATCACTAAACTGGAAATATTGCGCTCTTTCCAAAAATCGAAAAATCCAATATGGCGGCGATAAGAAAAATGAAAGTTGAGGCAGATTGTGGGATAACAAAAGACGATTGTGACATGTCATACACGCCATCTTATTCGTCTTAAATAATCTCACATTGTGACAGCTGTCAAATTAACCATTTCGGATTTACTGACGAAAAACGAAATCCGCCATTTTCGGTTTTTCGCCGATACTTTCAAAACCAATTGACCGATCGTAAATCTAAAACCGGATATCGAATGCTCTAAGCTTCCTCTAAAACTTTCCCCATTTAACCTTTGCCGTAAGTATAACAGAAGCCGAGATCCCTTTATAGAGAAGCGAATTTGGGACACATTGTATACTATTTTCATGTATTACATTTAAAATTGTTGAAAAGAAAAGGATGTTCATTGTTGTGTTCTTTCTCCTGCTTATTTATTTTGTTGAACATAACACATTCCGTTTTTGGCATTTTAAAATATTTTATGGTATGTATATAATACATAAATTTTAATTAGGTAATTGCTATGTTCATATAATTTCTTCCCAAACTTATTTTTCTTATACTCTTTCTTATACTCTTTGAATTTTGTTCCAACATTACCCAAAGGAATCCGTGGGCGAATTGGCCCCATCATATCAAGTAATTAAAAGTTTTTTCCAAGGTTTTAAATCCAGTCAACATGCACCTGCTGATAGACTGCCGAAAACAGTCACACTCCAGAAAATATAAATTTAGTTCACAACACATGGCACTCAATGATCGCAGGTATACAGCAGTTTCATAGCGGAGACATGTTGCATTTCAGTAGATACAGTTGAAAAAATTTTGTATGATTAATTGAGCCTCATAAAAATGTGTTTGAGTACCAAAAATTTCGACGGCAGTTTACAAACACATCCAACAAACTGTCACCGAGGGTAATTAGGATATAATTAACAGGGATCCGAAGAACTTTTTAAAAAAATTGTTACTGTAGATAAAAGTGGGTTTATCACTTTCACTCAGAAAGTCAAACGCTTCTTCAAAAATATAACGTCATGTCTTCAGTCGAAAACATAATGTGAATCATTTTTTGAGGTTACGTAGGGTTACTTTGGGACATTGTGTTACGAGTGAGCATTATGCATAACTAACTCCAAAAGTTCGTGATGCTCTCAAAAATGCAAAACAAACAAGGAAACTGAAATATGGCGTTGTTTTATCAGCATAATGTCCCAACTCCAAAAATTGTGATTCAATAGCTGCAGTTCACAATGCTGATTTTGTAATTTTGAAGCAACTTCCTCTTTCTTCGGAATTGTGCCATTCCAGTTGCAATTTTAAGTTGAGTGAATACCCTGAATGTGCACGTTGTATTAGGCGACTTTCTCATTGACTGAAATAAAATAATTCAATTTACGTGCAGTGAATAATGATTACCCACTATTTTTACCCAGTAATTGCAGATAATGAATAACAAATTATTTTTTTCTCCAACCACCGAAATAAGACAATATATTCGTACTAAAAATGTCTGATTTCGGGATTATTCGGTATCTCGATGGCAACTGTACAAAGAATAATTTACTCTTTGTCCTAGTACAGAAAGTAATTTGACCATGACCAAACATCAGCTGTGAATGACCTTCATGGGATGTTATTATTTCAATAAATACAATTTCAAAATTTTCGCATGTTCATCACAAACAACGTTTTTAGCCATAAGCGAGTATTGATATTCAATATGATTTCGCGTTTTATTTCCGTTTTAAGCAAGTGTAAGGTTATTTAATCATGTGGTTATATTCCATGAATATAGAAGTTTAATCGACATTTGCCATCGCCGGTGGCGACATCTATTACAATATATAATGTAAGTTTTTTATTTCTCTAAAAAGTACTGATACTCATAGCGACATATATGAGGGGTTCCCAAACAAGTAGTAAACTTGAAAATAAATTACTAAACATAACAGTAAAAGTGGCTAGACAATGATTTTGTTTTTTCGTACAAAAAATGCTTTTTCGGGACAGGCAAGATTGTTGGACTCCAATTCGCGTCGTCCAGCAACTTTCTACCTCGGCTCGAAAGTTGCCTTTTTTTGTACTAATGAAACAAATAACTATTGTGTTGAAAGTGTACCGGGTGGTCAAATAAGCAAGGTAAGCGGCTGTATCTCAGGATTTGCCAATCTGACAACAATGAGAATTTCTTTTTATTATGAATGTGGCCATGAGAAAATGCTGGAAATTATTTTGAAGTTCTATATTTCACCGCTAGGGGGCGCATTCGATTTCTGCAGCTGATGAATTGCATCTCGGACTCCATGCCAAATCTTGTTGTCGGTGGAGTTTGGAATACAGTGCCCTTCAAGCGACACCATAAGTAAGTACAAGTCGAAACACGTCAAATCGGGTGACCTGGCTGGCCAACGAAGTAGGATTCGTTAATATGGTGTTGCACGTTAAGGAAAAAATGTGTTGAACACCCGTCAAATGTCACATCTTCTAACAGGGCTAGCGAGTTATTTTTAAAAACTCTAACAAGAGATTACCAGCGCACAATCAAAAAAATAAGGGCCGATAATTTTCCCGCCTATAATGCCACACCACACGTTACCCTCCAGCGGCCATGGTGTTCGCATCCAATATGGATTTTCAGCAGACCAGTAATGCATATTATGCATGTTTACCCTACCATCACTATTAAAGGCAGTCTCGTCAGTCCATAGAATTTGTAATAAAACATTCCTGTTTTCACGCATCATTCCTAACATCCATTGACAAAAATTTATTCTGTGATCAAGATCATCATCGTTTAGTGCCTGGTACAAAACTAAATGGCGGGTGTGGTCTAAAAATAAAAAGAGAGGCGCATATAGTAAATTGTGTATCTATTAAAAAGATGTGCTAATACAATTATTTACCTGTGGTCTTTACACTCGAACAAGATTGGTAGACTGTTTGGAATGTGACGGAAGGCTAATTGAACATTTATCGCGTCATTACATACCTAATAATTTTGGGTTTAAAATTGGATTTTTGATTTTATTTGAACTTTACAAGGTGAGCCACGTTAAAATTAAATTCTAACTTCGCTATACCTCTAAAACCATACTTCGTCAATTAAAGTGTTAAAAAATGTTCATTTCGCTATAAGTTTAAAACGAGCGAAGATATAAACTTGCGGTTTTTACGTTTTTTTGCAAATTTTCGAATACGATGTCAAAAATATACCGTGTGATTTAAATTTTCAGAGTAAAATAAAAAAAAAACTGATATTATCACAAATTGCGCCTCTAGCACTTGTATTAGGAACTGTTGTGTAACAATGGGAACGGCAATTTGAAACACCCACATTTGTCTTACAAGCTTTATTTTACTAAAATTGAATAAGTGGTTTAGAATTTACAGATATTTTAATGATTACACTTTCGATAGCTTCCCCCACTCTTATTATGGTCAGAATGCCAATAAACCTTAAATCAAAATTATGTAGAATTGTCTAGACTTTCTAACGATATAAGCAAATGCGTATCTTTAAACAAGAGTTTTGGAAAAAATTGAGAATTTTATTATTTTATTTTAAAATACAGTTCCTCAAAATAATTTCCAGCATTTTCTCATGGCCAAATTCATAATAAAGAAATTTCCCGTTATTGTCAGATTGACGTGTCGTGAGATACAGCTGCTTACCTTGCTTATTTGCCCACCCGGTACAACAAAATTATGTAATACTTTTCAGTATTTGAGCATTGCAAAACGCTAACTTCGTGTGTTTTAACCTTTACTAGTTGATTTGTTAGTACATGCAGATACAATTAACCTAGGAGCTAATTTGACTATTCACAAATAGGAAATTATGTATTTTTGGAGTTTTTTGGACTAGAAAATAATTTATTCCATATTAATTATTAATGTACTTTAATGCTCTACTAGTCTACACATATAGAATGTAACAAACTTCATGTATTTCAAATTTTAGGTCAAAATTACTATATACATTTATATAATGGTTTGAATCTGTACAGTCATTAACCTATTTTACTCTCTAAGCTTAATAAAATGATTACTATCGCATGTTACAAGATTGGTAATAATCCAAAAGAACTTTCCACGCACGTGGACTCATAAAACCATCCGGAGGGTCCACGCCTGACTTAGCAAGATCTGTCAAAAGAGATAAGTTATCATTACGAAATTAAAAATACTCTCTTACTTCTCATTTTAGTTCCAGATATAAAATCAAAATCATTTTTTCTGCATGGATCAAATATATCCATTTTTTGATATTTTGTGTCATAAGCTGCCACTTGGAATGGAATTATTTCTAAATTGTGTAACCCTGGAGCTGACCTTAGAATTACAGATCCGTGTAAAGAGTCATAGAGATTTCCATCCACGCTACCGTTAGTACCTAAAGGATGTGGTATTCCGGCAGGATCTCTTCCAACTATATAAAAATTAGCACCAGCACACATACGAGCTTTCGCATGCCATTGCACCTAAGTTTTAATATTAGTTTATTTAAGCGTTTATTTTTAGACATACCTCCGTGGGACCTGCGTACATCATTGGACTTGGAAAAATAGCTAATACTGTGCTTGTTTTCTCCAATAAACCATCTTCTAGGACTGCTTTGTGTTGCAAAATACGTGTAGTAAGTGGAACATCATCATCTTTTGTCCAACCACCTAGAGGATGTAGAAGTAATACTGGATTCTTGTAACCCCGCTTTTTCAATTGATTTTTTGTATCTGTCATAAGCAACGCGTGGCCGTTGTGTATAGGATTTCGAAGCTATGATTTTACATTTAATATCTATTAGAAAAATAAAAGAAAATTATACCTGAAAAGCAAATACGGCATCCGCAGTTTTTTCTTTAAATTTTGTTCGAAGTTCCACGGGAGTTAATCGATATTCATCTAAACCATCATCCCACTTCACTCTTTGTAGTACTTCTAAATCACCACCAACTAACCAATCACCTGATTCATATATCATCTGCAAAATATAAAATGAATAAACAGTAATTAAAAAATTATAAAAATGTACCTTAATGTATGGATGGTTTCCATTCGTTGTTCCAAATTGTCGCGCAGCGCGTTCTTCTTTTCGGTGATAATATAACTCTGGTTTGCGTATTATTGCATACAACGTTTCATTATGGTACAAAGAAATACTTGCATAACCATCTAACTTTGCCTTATCTTCTGATGATATAGGTAATACTATAGGAATGCTTTGATTTACACAGATTCCATCAATTTGTATACTATTAAAGTGAAGCACCTATAAGTTGACTTATAAATAATCAAGATAGGCGGTTGAAGCAATCTTTGGTAATAATTATTAATTTTTTACTGTAGCATGATGGTACCTTCTTACCTGCAAGTACTCTTTTTCCCTCATAAATCCTTTCAACGGAGAAGCCCAGCCTTCACTAAGCACTTGTAACCACTGCAAATCTAAGTCTGTTATGTTTAGTCTGGGGTATTCTTCAACTTTAGCTTTTATTATATCTATTTTATTTTCTGAGACGAATAGCTCTTTCACATCATGTAGTTGTTGAGTATATGGAATTATGTCCTAAAAGTAATTAATGCACTTAAAAAAGAATATTTGCATCCATATGTACCAACATTTTCTTCTAACATTTCTAGGACATGTGTTACACATTCTTCAATAGAGGAATTGACTGTTTTTAAAACAAGATCTGGATTTTCTGGTTTTTCATATTCTTGATCTATACCCGTAAAGCCTTTAATCAAACCATCTCGTGCCTTCCTATATAAACCCTTAACATCTCTCTCTTCACAAACTTTTAAAGGGGCGTCTACAAATACTTCAAAAAATGGTAGACCAGAATTGTGATGGACTTGTTTAGCTATTTTTCTATCCTAAACATCTAAATTTGATTATTTAGTAAAATTGAAATTAGAAACATACTTCAGTAAATGGAGATACAAAACTACATAAACAGATATGGCCAGCATCCGCAAACAGTTTTGCTACTTCGGCTACTCGTCTTATATTTTCCACTCTATCATTTTTTGAAAATCCTAAGTTCTTGTTCAAACCAGTTCTCATATTATCTCCATCTAAACCATATGATGGTATACCTCTAGAAACCAAACAAGCTTCTAATTCGAAGGCAATTGAAGTTTTTCCTGCTCCTGATAAACCAGTAAACCAAATCGTGCAACCTCGAAAACCTTGGATCGACCCAAGAGTTTGTCCCCGCTTAGATCGTGTAACATGATGGTATTGTTTTGTTATATTTGTGGCCATGTTAATCCTAAAAAATGTATTTTAAAGATAGTTATAAAAAATATTGAGTTTTTTATAGCCAATCTGTCTTTATCCCTCGCAACCTATTTGTGACACTCTGGCAGTCATAAAGTTTTACTTTATACACTTGATATGTTATTTACATTTAATATTCTTTATTTCTAAAGAAGACTCATACATTTTACCATAACTTGAGCATATTAACCAATATGCTCAAAAGTTAATCAACATACTATGTAGAATATTTTCAGTTTAGTACCTGTGAATCTGTACTACTTACTCTTCCTAAGGTAGGGAATCGTCATAAACTAGACATTCCTTATGTTGTAGGTACCGGAAGTATACAATTTTGTTTTTGAATTTAAACATGTAAATGGAAGTGTAATTGGGGGAAAAATATTCAAAATATTCCATCAATCACTCGTAATATTAGACGTTTCTTTTGAGAGTTGACCTAAGTGTAACTTTTTTTTTGAAATGATCTAAGTTGTGTCTAAGTACGAAATGGTGTTAAGTTAAAGTTTACAGCTGTTTCGGGCGGAAGGAAAATACGTGTGTTCTGACGGTCAGATAAAGTCAGTTGTCGAATAAGTCGTGATAAAAGATGTTGTATCTCGAGCACGGAGACGAGAAAAATACCAAAGTACCAAACGTGGACAAACCAGAAGCCTAAATTAAGATTTTAGCAAACGTTGATTTCCTCTCTCTCGTCTCCCTTTTCTTCTCTCTCTCTCTCTCTCTCTCTCTCTCTCTCTCTCTCTCTCTCTCTCTCAATATATATATATATATATATATATATATATATATATATATATATATATATATATATATATATAAGAAGTTCACTTACCTAGTCTACAAAAAAAGGCGAAACTGCGTCCAGCCTAGAAGCAAAACGAAGCTAATGTCAATTGACTACCTACATCAAACCGGATGCGATGACTACCTACATTAGAACCGATCCTACTACTACTGGAGAAATTGACAATCACTCTGTATAAATTGGAAGCTCATCGATCTTTGGTACACGACAATGGGAGAAACAACAAAAACTGCTGTAGCACTATGAACGAAAATGCTTCCGAAGCTGTCGCTCACTTCTATTAGCTTGGTTCAGTGGCCTTTTGTTTGTATTTGTGTTTGTACTTGTTTTTGTGTTCATGTTTGTGTTTGTGTTTGCGTTTGTGTTTGTGTTTGTGTCTGTGTCTGTGTCTGTGTCTATGTCTGTGTCTGTGTCTGTGTCTGTGTCTGTGTCTGTGTCTGTGTCTGTGTCTGTGTCTGTGTCTGTGTCTGTGTCTGTGTCTGTGTCTGTGTCTGTGTGTGTCTGTGTCTGTGTCTGTGTCTGTGTCTGTGTCTGTGTCTGTGTCTGTGTCTGTGTCTGTGTCTGTGTCTGTGTCTGTGTCTGTGTCTGTGTCTGTGTCTGTGTCTGTGTCTGTGTCTGTGTCTGTGTCTGTGTCTGTGTCTGTGTCTGTGTCTGTGTCTGTGTCTGTGCCTGTGTCTGTGTCAGTGTCTGTGTTTGTGTCTGCGTCTGCGTCCGCGTCTGCCTCTGCGTCTGCGGCTGCGGCACTTACTTTTTTTTTTAAGTAATCACTTTACCTTTTTTTAAGTATTCACTTAATGCATACTTTTATATGGCATTTTTTTAATAATACATATTTTTCATGGCACGTATAAGTCAGTAATTTTACTATTCTATTATTTTAAATGGCAAGTTTTACTTGAATTACATTTTACAACGCAAGTTCTACATACTTTTATAAATAAATTTGGCGAATTAAACTTCAAGGAAATTCAACAAAGTTAAGGATAACTAAACAAGTCTTTGACCTCACCAAATGAACCATTCTGCTTCATAGTTACCAGATACAGTGTATGTACAGAACCGTTAAAAGGTAATGTTTTTTATATAATTTAGTATAGTATATGACTTCTGATTTTTTACGTTATCAATCATATATTGAATAAATTTATGTATAACATGTTATTTTATTTTCATTTTGATAAATTGTTTATTATTATTCATTAAATAGGTTTTGTTGTTCCTATATAGATATATATATAAAAAAAAGACAACATGGCGCTCGAGATTTTATCATTTTTTCATAATTTTTAGATAACATTTTTTTATGAAGTAAGGATAAGTAAAAATAATTAAGCTTATGAGAAGCAGGCATTATTTCAGGTATGTTAATTAAACTCTAAATTAGAACCCATCCTATCTCAATCTACCGATGAGCCGACGGCAATAGCGATTGATATTTGATAATATTTTATTAATTAAAATTATTCGATCAATTACAATCAATTTATTACATCATCGCTTTTGTTTTAACATTATAAGTTGGCCCAGTTTTAGTGTTTATACATGCGTTAATGTTATATACATTTGGGAACCGCTTTTAATGTTATAACCTGTACGTGGTTGTGTGTGAGTGTGTGAGTGTGTGAGTGTGTGAGTGTGTGAGTGTGTGAGTGTGTGAGTTGAGTGTGTGAGTGTGTGAGTGTGTGAGTATGTGAGTGTGTGAGTGTGTGAGTGTGAGTGTGTGAGTGTGTGTGTGTGTGTGAGTGTGAGTGTGTGAGTGTGTGAGTGTGTGAGTGTGTGAGTGTGTGAGTGTGTGTGTGTGAGTGTGTGAGTGTGTGAGTGTGTGAGTGTGTGAGTGTGTGAGTGTGAGTGTGTGAGTGTGTGAGTGTGTGAGTGTGTGAGTGTGTGAGTGTGTGTAGTGTGTGAGTGTGTGAGTGTGTGAGTGTGTGAGTGTGAGTGTGAGTGTGAGTGTGTGAGGTGTGAGTGTGTGAGTGTGTGAGTGTGTGAGTGTGTAGTGTGTGAGTGTGAGTGTGAGTGTGTGAGTGTGTGGTGTGTGTGTGTGTGAGTGTGTGTGTGTGTGTGAGTGTGTGGTGTGTGTGTGTGTGTGTGTGTGTGTGTGTGTGTGTGTGTGTGTGTGTTAGTGTGTGAGTGTGTGAGTGTGTGAGCGTGTGAGCGTGTGAGCGTGTGAGCGTGTGAGTGTGTGAGTGTGTAAGTGTGTGAGTGTGTGGGTGTGTGAGTGTGTGATTGTGTGAGTGTGTGAGCGTGTGCGCGCGAGTGTGTTTTGTGGTGAGCGTATGTATGTGAGTGTATTTATGTGTGTGAGCGTGTTTGTATGTGTCTGTGTGTGTACGTGTGTGAGTAAGTATGTGTGCGTCTGTGCTTGTGTGTGTGTGTGTGTGATTTTGAGCGTGTGCGCGCGTGTGTGTTGTGTGTTTGAGCGTGTGCGCGCGTGTGTGTTTTGTGGTGAGCGTGTGTATGTGTGTGTATTTAAGTGTGTGAGCGTGTTCGTATGTATCTGTGTGTGTATGTGCGTACGTGTGTGAGTGAGTATTTGAGTGTGTGTATGTGTGCGTGCGCGGGTGGGTTTATGGGTGTTTGGTAGTGATTTTGTTTGCCTTAGGGTTTGAATTTGGCTGCAAGTGCGCGCGTGGAACCGTGCTTACGTTTGTGCGTGCGCATGTGATGAATTGGTCGGGCGTCATATCTCAAAGGCTTTAAAAGCAATTATATTCAAATTTGATATACGTATTTGGTGTATAAATATCCTAGAGGCCAATGACTTTCTTTAGACCGTAATACAAATATCAGAAACAAATTTCAAGTTTGAAATAAGTATTTGTTTCTGTCGAGTCAAATAATAGTGTTTGTATGTGTGTTAGCGTTCAAATTTTCCATAGGGGTTTACAGGAATCGACTCAAATGATAGACGGTGGGAAAGGTTTTGGTATCTTCTGACTCAAATTCTGTTCCTTTCGCTTTTGTGTTTTTGAAATCTTCCTTTGTATTTTCTTTCGTGTTTTATATTTTTTTGATACAAAAGATAAGTTAGTACATGAAATATGGGAGCTCCTTTTACAGTATTTTAGAAAAAATAAACATTTCGAAATGTAGATATTTGCAAGTTTTACAAATATCTCATATGGTTGAGTTTTATGTTAAACATTAAAACTTTATAAAAATATCAACTCGTATACACGCCTACAGCGTATGCAAATTAGTCTTTCACCTTGTAAATGTACCAAATTAATTTGAATGAGTGCAATTGCCAATTATTTAGTGCATTTTCTAAAGATCAAAGAAAATATATTGTGAGCGAGTAAATGATTTATAAATTTATTATATACAAATATTCCAGGATCACTATGTGATACATTTACTTTCTACGTCATGTAAAGTAATTATTTTATACAAGGTGTCCTAGACTAATTCACCCAGGCTATATCTCATAAACAAATAGAGATATTCGGATAGGACCAAAACTAATCCATACCGTTCTTAAGACACTTCAATATGACGTAGAAAAAAATCACCCCCCAAATATTTACCCCTTAGTGACATCACCTAACTTTCAAATTTTTAATAGCACCCTGTATACTTTCATAATTTTGGATTTAGTTCTCCATAATCTATCCAATAAGTTTTTCAAAATCAAAATCGGTTTACAAATAAGCAAGAAAAAGGCTTAATTGCTTTTTATTGTTAATCCAGGTTGCTATGATTTGATTATGTTGTGAGATGAATAAGGTCGGTTCATAAATCATCAAGTCCTGTGTACTTATTTTTGTTTATTTAATTAAGATGGCCTTAAATTAACAATAAAAATAATGGTGAAAAAAAATAACAAAAAACATTATTTACATTAAATGTTCGAATTGTAGTCAACCTGCTGCAACACACATTTCGAATCGTGTAAGTAGATTTCTGGTACAGGTTGCATGAATCATTGCAGAAGTAATTTGGTCACATGCATCTCTTATGTTGTCTTTTAATTAATCTACATCATTAGGTTTTGATTGGTAAACAATGTCTTTAATAACCCCCCAAAATAAAGAGTCGAGAGGTGACAAACCGCATGCACGTGCAAGCCACACAATTTCTGGAGATGCGTTTGCTATCCAGCGGTTATCAAAACGGTTTTGTAGGTGGTTGCTAAGGATTTTAGCATTATGCGGAGGAGCGGTATCATGTTGCCACCACATATCTTGACGTTGATTAAGAGGAATATCTTCTAGCAAATCCGGTAGTATGTTTTCCAAAAAATCTAAACATCGAAAATCTGTTAAAGTGTCGTCAAAAAAGTAAGGTCCTAAACACAACCATTAAATAACCCGCACCACACATTTACACCCCAAACACGTTGAAATCCTGTTTCCAACACCAAATGTGGGTTAATGGGATACCAGCAATTCGCACTGTTGCGGTTGACTACACCATTATTGTGAAATCTAGCCTCATCACTGCATATTATTTTTGACAAAAAATATGGGTCATCATTAATTTTTATCACCATTCTTGCAATCAAATCAAGAATTCTTTGGCCATCAACAGGTCGTAATCCTTGAACCAAGTATATTTTAAGAAGATGGTAATTAAAGTCTTTTAAAATCCCGTGAACTAAACTTCTTAATATACCAACTGAATTGGCCAGGGTTCTTACAAACACTTTAGGACAAACATTTACATAAGCTAACACGTTTATAATATTTTGTTCACATCTAACTGTTCTTGCACCACGTTTATTATTTGGGAAATGACCCTGCCTAAGAGAGCTCTCCAGATACTCAAACGTTTCTTCACTGAGAATGTTTCGATTTGGAAGCCTTTCATGATATAGTTGTTGGACATTACTTCTATTTTTCAAACATTCTCCATAAATAAGTGTCATGTCAAGATACTCTTCTGGAGTAAATAAGTAAGGCATATTAAAACGTTACATACAATTACAACAAGTGCAAATAATATTGGTCTAATATTTTTATTGCAAACGGAATATAATAATTGTTTGGTCATCGACTGACAGATACAATAATGTTCATCTGACAACGTAATCAAATCATGCCAACCTGGATTAACTATAAAAAGCTATTAAGCCTTATTCTTGCTTATTTATGAAATGATTTTGGTTTTGAATGTGTAATTTAAGCCTATTTTGATTAAATAAACAAAAATAAATACACAGGACTTCCTTGATTTTTTTTGAACCGACTTAATTCATCTGACAACGTAATCAAATCATAGCAACCTGAACTAAAAATAAACGAGCAATTAAGCCTTTTTCCTGTTTATTTATGAACCGATTTTAATTTTGAAAGACTAGTTGGATAGATTATGGAGAACTAAATCCAAAATTATGAAAATATACACAGAGTGCTATAAAAATTTGGAAGTTAGGGGCTTGCCACTAAGGGGAAAATATTTAGGGGGTGATTTTTTCTACGTCATATTGAAGTCTCTTAGGAACGGTGTGGATTAGTTTTTGTCCTCTTCGTTTATGAGATATAGCCTGGGTGAATTAGTCTGGGGCACCTTGTATATACGATATTAATATGAGCCTGCTCTAAAGCCTACTCCTACTTAATACAACTCTGACGTATTGCCCTATCTATACTTATTCAACGTGGACAATTAATTAACTTCTTTGCTGCAGGATTTACGCCAATCAGCGGAAACTTTGTAAAAATTAAAAAAATAACCCCAACACAAAAAAACTGCAAAAAGTAAAAAAAATCCCTTTATCAACTAGAAAAGAGCTGATGATATTCAAACGGTGGAACATATGTTCTTGAACCATAGCTAAGAACACTCTCGATCAAGTCACCTTTAAAAAAAGGACAAAACAAATCAAAATCGGTTCCTGCGTTTGGGAGTTACGATGCCACAGACAGATACGTTAAACTTATAACATCTCTGTATTTGCGTCGGGGGTAAAAAGTTAGTGTACAAAAAGTTGTAGTTACCAAAGGGCCACATTTAAAAATTATGCGGACTTCTATAAGATGTTCTATTAATGTAAGTTTGCATTTTGTTAATGAGTCACCCTGTACATTTTTTTCTATACAATTTCTACGCATTTTCATGGTTTCAAAAATATAAGAATATATTTACACCTAGTGTTTCAAAAGATGCAATCAAACTTATTCTGAAATTAAGTGAACTTTGGTACTTCCGGCTTGCTTGATACGGAGTAGGTAGGGAAGACCGCTTGGTAAAATATTGTCAGCTGCGTTGTTAATCTAATAAAGAGATTGTTGAATAAATTCATTAAGTTAAATTCTAACCCAATACTAAAGGTATACTATAATCATTACTGCTCCATACTTAAAACAGTTATATCTTGCTAAAAGGAATTGTATAGAACGTAATATTTTAAAGTCCGATAATATATCCAAGGCTGTGTGAACTGAAATTAGACGAGAATCCGGTAGAAATAAAACTGCGGCAAGTAATATAACTCTGAATATTAACGATAATCCAATATCAGATCCCAAAGAAGTGGCAAGTTGATAACTTTACTATGACAAACAAAATACAGCCGCGTACCACACGCGTAGCTATTGCAACGCGTTCAGTGTTTTTTAATTTTGTGAGGTACGAGGGTGTATTTTTTTTGGTACAGATCCTGCCACAGTTCCAGTGTTCCAGATTTTTCAACTTTACTATGAATAATAATAGCAGCGCATTAACTAACTACAAACTTCCTGACAGCACTACATTATCTAAATCTGTTTTCTTTATACCTACAACTTCTCACGAAATACTTCAAATTATCGATAGTATGAAAAATAGTAATAGTACGGGATTTGACGAAATCCCTGGATGGATAGTAAAAAAACTGCAAATTTGTTAGCTCCTCTTTTAATCACTATTTTTAATTGTTCACTATCAGAAGGATTAGTTTCAACGTGTCTGAAAATTACAATAGTAACACCAGTATTTAAGAAATCCAAAATTACAGACCTATTTCTTTATCTAGCATATTTTTAAAAATTCTTGAAATAGTTATTTACAATTGTCTAAAAACTTACATTCGGAGTATAAATTTGTAAATGACAATCAACACGGTTTTTGTACTAGTGAGTCAACAACCACAGCTATGTAGGAATCTTTTAGTTATATCTATTCTTGTATTAATAATAAATAATGTATTAATAATAAAATCTCATGTGATGCCCTTTTTTGTGATCTATCAAAGGCCTTTGACATAGTGAATATCAGACTTCTTTTATACAAGTTGGAATGGAATCAGAGGTGTTCCGCTTGCTTGGTTTCATTCATATCTTATGGAATCAAAGGTGTTCCGCTTGCTTGGTTTCATTCATATCTAAATCTACGCAAGCAATTTGTACAAATAAAATATGTAATTGGTAATACTATCGAGACTTCTCAATCAATCATAAAAGACGTAAACACAGGCGTGCCGTAGGGGTCTATTTTAGGTCCTTTACTCTTCAACATTTTTATTAACTATCTACCTTTGTACATTACCGATCACATAACCATGTATGCGGATAGCACAATATTTGCGTTCTCATTCAAGGATCAAGAAGAACTTAACTGTAAAGCTCGTTGTACGCTACGTAACGTCCAAAAATGGTTCACAGCCAATGGTTTAAATATCAATGCTTATAAAACCAAATTTATTTTGTTCAATAATAACTGTATTACCTCTCTACCAGATGATATATTACTTAATAGAATACCTCTCCGTATTGTTAGTGATACTTCTTTCCTTGGTATCCAAGTAGACCGGTTTTTATCATTTGGTAACCACATTAATATACTTAACCGTAAATTAAACTCGGTTTGTTTTACGCTCCGTTGCCTGAAATATCTAGTTTCTAATGAAGTACTGAATTACTACTTCGATATGCGATACAATTCTATGGTTCTTCGGCCAAGTATCATACATTATTCATTACTCAAAAAAGAGCCACCAGGATATTATGTAACTTAAAACCTCGAGAATCCTGTCGAACGTCATTTAAGAAACAAGGTATTCTAACATTCACCAGTTTATACTTATATATATCATAGTTTCCCTTACATATATAAACACCAAAATAAATTTTACAAGCATGCCGATGGACATCAAGATCTGCCGATAATTTTAAACCATTACAGCCTACCTGCTCAGTATTTATCAACAGCCAATTTTAGCGTCCTATTGTTTTATATAATAAATTGCAAGAAGTCATTAAGAAAATTATTACTTTTAAATCCTTTTTATTCACTAGATGAATTTAATGAAATATTATTTAATTTACCTGTAAATTATTAAAGTATGTTGTAACTAATACAGGGTGTGGCGCGAAGAGTTTTGATTTAAAGTAATGGCGGATGCAGTTATGTTAAAAATCTGTAATTACGAAGCTGGAGGTTTTGGATGACGCTGAGTTCAAATATAATATTGTCCTGAATTTGGCACTTCCGGTTATACCGGAAGTAGACGTCAACTTTGATATTTTAAATGAAACCTAATATTTTTTATTTTATTTTCGAATTCTACATGAAATTCTAGATAAAATTTGTGCACAATGTCCTATACCAAAAATGAAGTATTTTCGAGATATTTCGATTTTTTTTAAATTTTGAAAAAATCCTAGTCCACATTGAGTAACGATATCTCCATTAATAACGAAGCTAGTGACGTAAAATTGTAATCAATAAACAACAAGCGCTTGCCCGTTAACTCTATATATCCATCTCATTGATTTTATACAGGGTGTTTTAAACTTAGCCGCCAACATGCACAATTTTAATGATTTATAAGTTGCTTACTTTAAATAGAACACCCTGTATTTTAATACATTTTCCGCTGCATTTTTTTATGCCAATTCGTTTGGTATCAGTATTCCCTATACCTAAATCCAACCACTTTTGAGATATTTCATTATCTTGGTTAAAACATAACAACACTTAATTATTTCAACATTAGTAAAGGGTAGGCCATGATTTTGATTATTTAAGGAGATATTTTGTTATTTTTTCATAAGTTATTAATTCTGAAAAGTAACCAATAGCCTGAAAGGATTATTAATTGTGGATATCATTAAAAACGTTGACTAGCTATTTTGTATTAATTTAATTAGATAACTTACAGACAAAAATAACTAAATGTAATATTAATCAAATAAAGTTTTATAATAAGTGTTCAAAATTAGCACCATCTACTTCTCAACGTTTATAAATCCTTTTCATTAAGTTATGTCTTGTAATTCTGAAAACATGGTCGGGTGTTAGAGAATTAAAGGCAAGTAAGGCTCTCTGCATCATATCTTCCTTTGTCGTAACATTTTCCGCTGTATTTTTTTAAGCCAATTCGTTTGGTATCGGTATTCCCTATACCTAAATCCAACCACTTTTGAGATATTTTATTATCTTAGTTAAAACGTAACAACACTTAATTATTTCAACATTAGTAAAGGGTAGGCCATGGCTGTCAAAAATTTGATAGTTAGAACGTTAATTGTTTATGTTGTTTTGACAGTTTTCTTTACCAGTTTGTGTTTAATAGTAAATAATGGCAAATGTGTAGGATTTACTAATGATGATTTTTTAAATCTTATTATTATTTACGGCGAGTGTAATAGAATTGTTGAACGGACTTGCCGTGTGTTTGCAGAAAGATATCCAAATCGACCAAATGCAACTGGTGATATTGTAATAAGATTGCTTAAAAACTGCCGTCAGTTTGGTCAATTTAAGACAATAATTAATAAAAATAAACCACTAGTGGACAGTGACATAAACGAAATTAATGTTTTGGGTTATTTTACCGCTCTCCAAATGCCTCCATTAGATATTGTGAGAGAGATCTTACTTTATCGACGAGAACAATTCATCGCATTTTAAAAAAACACAAATGGAAACCATTTTCATATCATTTGGTGCAACACTTACAATTAGGTGATCTTCCTCGAAGGGTAGAATTTTGTGAATGTTTTTAATGAAGACCCAAGAGGATGAAAACTTCATAAAAAGAGTTATATGGTGCGATAAAGCAAAGTTTAGCAAAAATGGATTATTTAATCGGCGTAATTCTCATTTTTGGCTTAATGAAAATCCACATGTTAGTAGAGAACGTTATTTTCAAGACAGTTGGAGTTTTAATGTTTTTTGTGTAATAAAAGACGATAAAATTTTAGCATTGAAATTTTATGATGAAAATTTAAATGGTACAAGATATTGCCACATTTTAGAAGAAGTCATACGACCGGCGTTACATACTTTAAGAAATGGAGAGGCGGCTTCAGCTTGGTATCAGCAAGATGGAGCACCTCCTCATAACTTTGGACCTGTCGCTCAGCATCTTTACGACATGTTTGATGATAGATGGATTGCCAATCAGGGTCCGTTTCGTTGGCCAACTTGCTCTCCTGATTTGGCTCCTCTAGATTTTGGTATTTGGGATTACATTAAAAATCAAGTATTTTCCAAACCTGTTACGACAAAGGAAGATATGATGCAGAGAGTCTTACTTGCTTTTAATTCTCTAACACCCGACCATATTTCCAGAATTACAAGACATAACTTAATTAAAAGGATTAACGAATGTTTAGAAGTAGATGGTACTAATTTTGAACACTTACTATAAAACTTTATTTGTTTAATATTACATTTAGTTATTTTTGTTTGTAAGTTAACTAATTAAATTAATACAAAATACCTAGTCAACGTTTTTAATGATATCCACAATTAATAATCCTTTCAGGCTATTGGTTACTTTTCAGAATTAATAACTTATGAAAAAATAACAAAATATCACCTTAAATAATGGAAATAATTAAGTGTTGTTATATTTTAACTAAGATAATGAAATATCTCAAAAGTGGTTAGATTAAGGTATAGGGAATACTGATACCAAACGAATTGGCTTAAAAAAATACAGCGGAAAATGTAATAAAATACAGGGTGTTCTATTTAAAGTAAGCAACTTATAAAGGATTTAAATTGTGCATGTTGGCGGCTAAGTTTAAAACACCCTGTATGAAATATCAATGAGATGGATATATGGAGTTAACGGGCAAGCACTTGTTGTTTGTTGGTTACAATTTCACGTCACTAGCTTCGTTATTAATGGAGGTATCGTTATTCCATGTGGACTAAGATTTTTTCAAAATTAAAAAAAAATCGAAATATCTCGGAAATACTTCATATTTGGTATAGGACATTGTGCACAAATTTTATCTAGAATTTCATGTAGAATTCGAAAATAAAACAAAAATATTAGGTTCCATTTAAAATAACAAAGTTGACGTCTACTTCCGGTATAACCGGAAGTGACATATTCAGGACAATATTGTATTTGAACTCAGCGTCATCCAAAACCTACAGCTACGTAATTTCAGATTTTTAACATAACTGCATCCTCCATTGCTTTTAATAAAACCCTTCGCGCCACACCCTGTATACATTGTGGTGTCCAAAAAACAAACGTACCTTTCGCAACCACAGTTGCATTTTTGTATCTGTGCTGTTATTTATACGAATTTATCAAATCTGTCTGCCGTTTTCATAATAATTTTTTCCAAATATTGTGTCTTTTATTCTTCACATTTATGTACGTACACAAATGTATTGATAAGTGTGTTATATGTCTGCATCATATGTTATACTTGTACCTATATTCCATACCTGAAAGGTTCTGAATAAACATATTATTATTATTATTCATATTTTTATCATCTGTATAAGGATACATCAAAATTCAAGTTTTATTTTTATTGGGTTATTTGAAGTGGAACACCCTGAATGTGATATGGAAAATAATTGGTATGTAGGTGTGCTATAAAATTTAGTAAGAGTTTATACAGAAACAGGAAACTTCTTGATTTTGCGATTTCGTGCCCTGAATCTCGAACATCACCATTTACCAACAAGCACGCAAATAACCTCTTGATTGTTTTTTGAGATTACCATAATTCCGTGATATGTACCCAAAGAACGTTTATGTAAATTATTAATTAATAACAAACGAAAATAATTTATTAGGTGGAACAAATAACAAAGTAGCACCATAGATTTTTAAAATCCGAGAACGGGAATCTGTGTATATAAATGTATGAACAGTTGTGTTATATGTCTGCATAATATGTTATACTTGTACCTGTATTCCATACCTGAAAGGTTCTGAATAAACATATTATTATTATTCATTTTTTTGTATAGGCCATTTGAATAATCTTTGACGACATCGGATTAGGATTCTTTTTTAGGACACACTAAGACACTAAGTATTTATTTCTATCACATATTGTTAAAAACAGACATATGTTATCGTCTTGATTTTTACGTGTAATAGGAGATAAGGTGGTACGTTCATCGTAACGCATTTCGACTAAAAAGCTTGTCAGGGTATTACTTTTGCATTTATTATGTATTGTAGGTGTAAAATTTCTTTTTATTTGTAAAGTATGTAACAATAAAATTATAGAAAAAAAAACAAGGTAATTGCATAACCATCAACACATTTGTTAAATTTACGTAATTTATAAATTTCTATTTACTTGTAAAGTACGTAACAATTATAAAACTAATCTTAGTAATCTCACTAATTGGCTGTGTAAAACTATAATCACCTTACCGTAGTATGACATGATTGTTAATACTTCTACAAAATTCTTTAAATAATTACAAAGCCGCAAGTAAAGATAAAATTTAAATTCAACTAAGCGATTAAGTTACAACGATTATGACCTCGTTCCTTCACAAGAACAAACATAATGAACAAATTACAAGTCACAATAAATCGAGTTCTTCATTAGAATAGGCACTATCGTCCGAATTACTAATAGAAATGTTCAGTTTCCACCGTTACATGAGTAGTTTTCCGTGTGGCCACCATTGAGAAATTGTTTTTTCAGCACATAAAACCATTCTCCTCCATACTTTTGAAGTACATACATGAATCCAAAGATTCTTCCTATATTTCAAGCATAGTAGCGTCAGAATATCCTTTCATGTCTATATGTTTGTCGTAATATGTAATATACAAATTCCTTGAGTTGGTAATGATATGCTGGGAGCCAGAACAACCATGCTCGTCAGGCTGTTGCATGAATTCCCGTATTTTTTTTGTTTGAGAATTCCCAAGATGTTTGCTCGAAGGGGAGATTAATAGAGGACTGGCGGCAGATAGATATGAAATAAAACGTGAGCCTTAAAGTAAAGAAAGGAAAAGTCCACGTATTTCATTCCCTCCCCAAGGGGGAGGGCAGGCTGCTCGAGCCTTCCGAGCTCCTTCAGCCACAATCACGGATTCCCAGCATACATACATACATACATTAAGTATGGTGGGATTAAGGATGGGTGTGGTCAGGATAGGATCGGAAGGAACGGAGTTAGGGTTATGAGGGGGAAAAATACTACCGCTGTATTCGCCTAAGTAGCCGCACATGGTGTGCATATACGCAGTGACCATGCCACTACATGTATATGAGGAAAACCCTCTGAAAAAACCTCATACGGTAGACGGTAACGGGAATCGAACCCATTACCTCCCGAATGCTAGGCAGATTGTGTCGCCACTACCCTACCAGCTCGGTGTGAGCCTTAAAGACTTACCACTTTATATGATATCCAGGTTGGTACGTTCTTCGCTTTCTTCGACTGGTCAGTTTACGGACACCAGTGTATTTAACACATATACAAACGACACATGAAATTATAGTTTGCGATTAAACCAAATTAAGGCGATAGATAATTTAAACGGGTGATTGGTTTTCGAAGAATACTTAACGACCAAGTGCGTGCTCATGTCAGTTCTTTTGCACAGCGCATACATGCGCTTTTAGATGCAGTCTTTAAAGGCTACACGAATGAAATATTGTTAATTTTATGGAGAGTGACATGAGCATTTTATTTTATTATATACTCTTGAATATAAAGTTTGAAATATTAATATTTTGAACAAAATAAAATAATTAAGTTGAGTAAAAAAAAAACAAACAAAATATAAATTAACTGTGGACACGGCACAGGTAGTATTTCGTATAGTTGTCGTTTAGCAAGTTGCAATAGGTTTGTTTAGATATGCTAATTAAAACGGTATAATTTGCTATGTAACCTAATTTTGTAACTCTTCTTTGTTCCAAGGTCGGCTCTTTTGTACTAAACAACTCAGATCAGAGGAGTTATCGAGAATAATTAACGAAAATTGATGCCGATTACATAGAAACTGCGTATAAAATTACGGATCGTTCTTCATTTGATACATACTTCAGTTTTCGACAGATTTCTGTATCCGAGAATAGTAACTCTGTTACATTGTAGTAACGGAGAAAATTATCTTAATTTTTTTAGATTTATAAGTTCTACGTAACCTGAAATTTTTAAAAAATTTTTTTAGTGCTTTGAAAATCTAGAGCCAAATTTTTCAATTATGCAAATAGTTTTGTCTGAATTTTGCAGAAGAAAGGAAAGGATATTCTTGTTCTTTGATTCTTTATCATATTTCGGGTTTAATCGGAACTATTAAAACTATTTAAAAGGGGTGTAAGGGGCGAAGATAGAACAATATTACCAGCCCAAACGTCAACCTCGCCTGCTCGTGTGCACCCTACACGTCCGAGTGATCGCCGGAATAAGCGATCCACCTCCAACTTGTCAACGGCCACTGGCGGATGACCAAGTAGTGAAAAAGGGCACCCTTGTGTCCTGAGGCTGAGAAATCGGCCTTAAAGGCGGTTAACGGCATAATGATGTAAGTGGCAGAGTGCAAACGCTACATTAAAGATCTCACGGAATAGTCCCAGTAGAAATCATCGATGCCCAGAACTAAATATGATTCCGGTGTTACTCCCATTCGGATCCCCGGGTGCATAATCAGTAACAGCAGATGCGCTAAATTCCCGAATCGCTTTCGGCGACGGCAGTAACAGCAAACATTTTAGGTCTAGAACGTCTGCTGTTTCTACATTCGGATAATTTCCAAATAGATAACACTGAAATTAAAAACTACATTTTTGTTAATGTATTTAATACTGAAGAAAAACCGCTGCCAAATTATCTGCCATAATGCTTTCTCATATATTTAAATAAATACCTTCAAAGCCCATAATACCTGAATTTTGGTCATATCGGATTTTAAACACGATAATCCCCCATTTTTGATCCGCCATTTTTAATTTTTTAATTTTTACAAAAAAAAACTTAGCGACTAAAAACCCCCAATACTCGACTTTCAAAATCGGTTAATAAATTAAAAAATGCACAATTTTGTACCCTAAAAACGGTGCGCCACTGGTTATTATATATTTCTTTTATCTTGAAATTATATAAAAAAGTATTATTTTATTTTTTTAATTATGTAACTTTTCAAAATCTGGAGCAATAAATTTAAAAATTTTCTAATCCCCTAAAAACGCCCCGCCACTGGTTGCATTTTGCTCATTAACGAACTGGACGTAGATTTTATGGCAAAGAATTTTTTACTAATTTCATATCGATAGCTTTAATCGGCCAAGAGATATCCCGCACACACACAAACAGACACATAGACAGATACGAAATTTTTTTTCTAAAACCTTGTATTTATCGATGGCTTTAATGTTTCAAAAGATATCGCGTACAGTCACACATAGGCACACAATCGGACACGAGATTATCTTTACTAAACCTGTGTTTTTGGTATTGTTTAGGTCACAAAACGTCAAGAAACGTAAAACAAAGTGTTTGAAAGTTTAAACTGATTCCATAGCTTTCTCTTTATACGTACGTAAATGAGAAAGCAAAAATAAATTTTGATTTAGTAATTAAGTTATTTATTCATAAAAGGCATTTGAAGACATTAATGATCAAAATACGTAACGTAATATCATTATTTATCATTGATTTATAAATGATTAAAAAGTAACAAACCAACGTAAAATAGAAATAATTTTTAAACTTATTTTTACCTACACCTATATTCATATTAACACATTCTTGGAGATAATGGGGTGCTTTAGACTTTCTCTTTACCAAGCTTTTCACCTATCTACCAGCTAAGGAAAATTTTTGCCACCCATCACAGATTTTCTTCTAGCTGCATATGTTGGCTGCACACGTATCGTTTTCCCTTTTCGTATACCTAGACGCTTAAATTTGGGAGTTGTTCCATGGTACTTAAAGAATTATACAACCCTGATATAAGGGAACTATTACTTTTAGCACACTTTTGCCTGTTTTTTTAAGAAAGTGGCTGGATAAAAGGCTATTGGATAATTATGAAGATGAGTAACGATTTCATTCGAAAATGATTTCCATTATTCCTTATTTTTTATTTTATTTTTTCTTTCATCGTAGGAACATTGAGATTTAGAGTACACGAGGAACTTCCACTTGCTTCACCGTTATATATTGAAGTGGATTCAGTAGCAATATTGGACAATTGTGTGGGCTGACTTATGGTTAAAGTATCGACGTTGTCTCCTTGAAGTGGAAGAAATATCTCAGGATTTGAATTTTCTGCACACGCTATTTCATAAAGCCTGAATTTCAGATCAAGAGATCATGTGTTCATACAAGAAATAATATTTTCTTGTTTTGCTACAGCAGCCTGATGCTTGAAGTGTTTTCTATTGTATCCCACATAACAACTACATTTGCAAGACATCACATTAACTATGTATGTAACATCTTCATCTTTATAAGAAGTTATGCTAAACTTCAAGTAACCTCTTTTGACAATACTTGACGGTAAAGCATCTTTATCATCATGAGTGTATCGTAATTGTGTGGACTTTGATACTCTGTTTAAGTTCACATCTAAAAGCCTTTGTTTATAATAACATACGAAATTATTTATTATAAAATCAGACAGCTGCGTTAAATTAAAGGTTTTAGTTCTCTCTTAAGGTATATAGCCCGTTCGTAAAGTAGCGAATACATTCAATTAAAATTCGAATGGAAGTTTAAGAAGAAAACGCTCGGACCCCTCTATTTTTATTTTCAACTAGCGTGGAGCTTCGCTGCGCGCTATGGTGACAACACACCTCAATAACCGTTTACGATATTTATTTAAAGGTAACATTTTTCTTATAAATAAATATAATACCCTATTTAAAAATATAAATTTTTAAAATTTCAAAATACGGGAAAATCATAATCATGAATGAATTGAATGTGCCTATTTTATTGGCCTAAAACCATCTTCGCATTATTGCCTTTCTAATGAAACCTTTTTTGAGCACATCGGTTGGGTGGTTTCAAAGTCTATAGCGGACATAGGTAGAAACAATTTTTGTGTTTTATAGATATAAATTTAGAATTTTTTATGTAAAAGTGAAATATACAGGGTGTGTCAAGAAAACGATATGACGTCATCAAAATTTTCTTTAAATGTCAACCCCCATTTTTATTAATGAAAAAGGGTACCCAAACATGCGTCCGCGGGCGATACCTCCCTTATTTGATAGAATAGGAGAACGCAATTTTGAAGTGTAGTAGAAAAAACTGAGGCGCATATTTTAAAATTAATTTAAGTTATAGCGAGTGTTTCATTTATACAGGGTGAACCAAACAAAAATTTTTCTAAATGGGACACCTTGTATGTTAATTCAATTTTCTACCTATCCAACGATTTGGAAAAAAATCATCCAAATAAGGGGGCTCTTCTAAATCTACAACGTTATTACAGCGGGGATGAGGCCATTTTGAAGAAAATCTAAATATCTGCTTACCATGGATTGGCTAATGGACGATCGACCAGGGTGAGTTGCATTAAACAACGCAACAACTTCTGATTGTGTGCGCGACCTATCTCCGGAACCAAGCATGCACAGCATTTCAATTCTTTCATGTTCGCTTAATTTCCTCATATTTCACAAAATAGCGGTAAAGTAGTTACTAGAATAAAATCACGATAACAATGCTGTCGCCTATTAAAAAACTAAACACAAGTTGCTAACGTGCAAATAATTAAAATAATTTTAATAAAATGTACAATTTAACGTTTTCTTACATTGGCAATGAAATTTTCTCATTTTTAATGTTTACGATAATTTTTATTCAATATTTTCTTATGTAGCCATCGTCCATATTTACCCTGTTGGGCATAAAAAGATGTACCCATTCTAATTCAGCAATGAAAAATGGGGGTTGATTTTAAAGAAATTTCGATGACGTCATATCTTTTTCTTGACACACCCTGTATATTTCACTTTTACGTAAAATAATTCTAAATTGAAAATAAAAATCGGCGGGTCCGAGCGTTTTCTTCCTAAACTCCCATTCGAATTTTAATTGAACTTGTCCGCTACCTTACGAACACACTATATCTTTAAGCAACCTAAATGTAATCTCAATGTAATTATTTGTGTTTGTTCTCCGATTCATCAAATTGCGTCTGTAAAATAAGCAGCATAACTCAATCCGTTCTAGTATTGATTCTTCATATTTAGTTGGATATTAGGAAAACTGTTTGAACTGCTTTTTGGCATTATCTAACCCTTCTTCTGTTTGAGAGGTGAGAATATTGCAGAATATTGCATATGCTTTTTAAGAGTCTTCTTCTGGAATTCTACTTTAAAAAATTTGAATTCACTTTCAATACGCCTTTAAAACGTGGAATGAGCATAAATGCAAAGTAAACTTAGGCCAAAATAACTTCAAGACATTCGCTCACCTAAATCATCATCAGTTATTATGATTGGAGGAGCTGCCTTAATGGGCAGGATTTCAATCAAAGCAGCAACACCCAAGCGGAAAACATCTGCCTTTTGACTGCTGCTTAAAATACAGCCTAAAGGTATAACACCAGCTGCTGACTGCGTCAAAAAGAAATAAACTTTGTGGTCTTGCACATCGCAGTTTTCAAACGCATTCACAAACATTATTTCAGAAGCTTGTGGAAACTTTACCGCACAATAATCTCCTTAGTGATAAAATTTTATATAAAGTGTTATTGGCTTCTAAAGCTACTTTCAGGAAATTTTCTAACTGTAACAAGTTAATAACATACCTTTGCCTGTTAGAGGTCCGTAGTTATCTTTAAAATGATTTTTCCAAAGCATTTGAACGTCAGTTTTTGTAGGAATGTTATGTCTGTCTAAAAGTTGATTTTCATATTCGTTGAGTTGAACTAACTGAATGACCCTTTTAAATAATTGTAGTAATTTTTTTGGCTTGCCAACCTAAAGGTCTCTACGCACAAAAGTTTCTGTGAGAATTTTAAAGGAATTACACATGGCCAGTTGTAACAACCTTTTTTTGGGTTGTATTAAATAATACATTAATTTAAGATCGTTCATTTATTTGGCGTAATATTAGAAAAGTTTTTAATTATTAAAATGTAGAATTGAGAAAGGCAATTTAATTTGCATTTCCTAGAACATATCTTTTTAGGTGTAATATTTCATAAAGAGTTATAGTTCCCTTTCTTAAAAAAAAAATTGGATTCTGATCATTGTATCCGCGTAACGCGTGACAACTTCTTGGGGAAAACACTTAAAGGAGCTATTCGGAAAGCCGCTATATTTTTCACTTGCTGCTGAATGTTACAGCAGAAGGCATTGTTATAATGGTTATTACCTAATTTTTTATATTTAGTGCCATCAGATTTTGATGGTAAGTTATTTTCTAATTCATTATATTTAAAACTAAAGCATTTGCTCTTTTCAGGCACTTACTTGTATATGGCACTATTTTTTTGTGGCTTTAATGGCACTATTTTACAACTTTTGCCCTATTTTGCTTTTTTTTTAATTTTAATGGAACTATTATTTGGATTACATTCTACAACGCAAGTTTTACATACTTAAACTTCAAAGAAATGCATTAAATTTATGGACACAATATATTAAGAATAAATTATCAAGATAATGACCTCACCAAGTTCACCATTCTATTTCATGTGTTACAAGCGGTAATAAAATAGAACTGTTCCAAGGTAATTATTTAATGATATTTTTTTGGATAACTAACGAATAGATTTAAGACCTCTTTGACATAATCCTTTCAATTGGATATTAAATAAACGTAAGTGTATCTTGTAATTTTATTTTAATTTTGATGAATGTTTTATTATTTACGAACTCGGTTTCGTTGTTTTTCCGAATATTAATAACTAAGGACAACGTGGCGCTCGAGGTATCATTTTATTGTTTACATTGCATTTTTTATCAATGTAGTGAAGAGAAAATAATTAAGCAGATGGGAAGCAAGCAGCATTTCAGGTATATGAGCAAATCAGTATATTAGAACCTGCCCTTTTCTTAATCTACCGATTGGAGTCGAGACGGCACAATTAGTGGTGAAAGGTTAGTATCTCCATTAAGTTATACGATTTGTGTTTAGGGAGAACTTTACCTAATTTCATTATTTATGAATTATCTCGTTCAGATTACATCATCACAGATAGAGATGTTACAATTGGCGTTTAACCATTATACAAATTACATCACCGTAAGAGTTTTTATTAAACTTGAACTTTAGTATAACATTTAAATTTTCTAAAACCTATCACCACATTATTTATTGTTATAATAAGTTGACTTTATTTTTATTGTTGTTACAATTTGACGCCATTTAATGTTATACAGTAAGGAAGCAAAGATCCGAAATGGTTGATTTTGACCCTGGACAAACCTTTTTATTGTAATAATTAATTCTGCTGGACAGTTTAAATTTCGAGTTTTTTTCTTTGCTTCTGCAACATCTTAGTTTTTCTATGACATTTGTAGATTCTTTTAAATAAATTTCGTGTCTGCTTTTTATGTTTAACCAACCATGTTTTTACAATAGTCCATCTTTCTCTTTAACTTTAAACCTTCGAGCATACGTACCCAGTTCTACTAAAACAATTACACAAGTTAGAAACGTCGATTTATTTAGGCATTGTAGGAAAATTGCTAAAAACACAAGTTCTCAACCATCCCCATTAAAAAACTACCGCGAATTATTAAAATTTGCGGTGGAATCGACCACGGCGCGACGGCTCTCGGATTAAGAATGTTTTAAAATTTACCATTTTGTTTTATAGACGGATCATTTTAAGACTAAAATCCACCTTAACATTAGCTTTTGATTTTAAATCACATCTAACGATATTCTTATCATCAAATTTCACGTCTCAGTACATAGTACGTCTGCTGTGTCCAGTCGAACTAACCGTGGTGTGCCGGCCATTACTGAAAATCCGAAAAGAACCGAAGCGCTGCCGGATGTCTAGCACGTCTGCTGTTATTGAATATACGGCCGGGGGTGGGGGGGGGGCTGGTATGAGTGTTCATAGGAAGGAAAAGAGTCAACCAAAGGTTATAAAGATATACACTTGAAACGTCAAAACCATGGCAGAGAAAACTAGACAACGCCATCCAAGAAAAGAAGAGAATAAATATCGATATAATGGGCATAAGTGAGATGAGATGGACGGGAGTAGGAAGTATAGACAAAGAAGAATACAGTATTTTACTCGGGCTCTTCAGATGAGAAAATGGAACATGGAGTCGGAGTAATAACCACAAGAAATATAAGTAGATGTGACTAATTTCATCTCAGTGTCCGAAGGAGTAATGCTACTTCAAATACAAGCTGACAAAATCAATACAAAATATAATACAAACATACACTGCAGATAAGGACGACAATGAAGTCGAGAGACTTTACCAAAGCATAGGAGAGGTAATACAACGACTTCCCAAATACGAAATAAAAGTTGTAATGGGTGATTAGGACAGAGAAATGAAAGAGATGATAGCCTAGAAACATTTGCAAAAGGCAATGCATTAGTAGTATGGAACACATTTTCCAAGCTACCATGGAGGAGACTGTATACATGGAGTCACCAACAGATAAACCTGGTAAACATCGTCAGAAACCAGATTGATTACATTTTAGTTAATAGGAGATTTAGAAACTGCTTCACATTAGTTAAAACTTACCGAGGAGCGGATATTGAATCGGATCACACACCTGTAGTAGGAGTTATGAAGGTAACACTGAAGAAAGTTAAAAAAAAACTAGGGCCAACTACGATATGGCAGCTCTACAACAACCCATAATAAAACAAAAAGTGAGTGATTGCATCAACTAAAGGGTCAATCAATTAAAACAAGAGAATAATATGCAAGAGGAGCTCAACAAACTTGAAAGAATAGTAGACACAACAATGACAAGGAAACAAAAACAAAAACAAAATCTTGGATGACCGAGAAAAGTTTGGACCTAATCGGGCAAAGAAGAATCTGCAAGGAGAATAATGAGGAATACAGAAAGATACAAGCTCAGATCCGGAAAAATGTACGAGAAGCCAAAGAAAAAGAAGCGTCAGAAAGATGTGAGGAAATAGTATACCACAAGCCAGACACGACAGTTTTAACGTCCATAAAAAAGAGGAAACAGGAAGTTTCAAAAGCGACAAATGATGAAGATCATAGACATAAATGGGAAAATTATTACTGACAAACAAGACATGAAAGAAAGAAATCATACCTAGACACACTTTTCCAAGATGACAGATCGTAAGTCAGTTATCCAGTCTCGGAAGTATCCACAGGACCAGACATACTCAATCACGAGGTGAAGATATCAATTAAACAAATGAAAAACATAAAAGCAGAACGACCAGATAATATAGAGGCTGATTTCCTCAAACTGTTAGACGAAGAAGGAATAGCCTGGATCACAGACATCTTCAACAAAGTCTACAACTCGGGAAGAGGTGTGAAGAATATGGAAGCATCGGTCTGATGAGTCACCTGCTGAAGTTGTCTCTTAAGGTTATCCACAGAAGAATATATAAAAAATAAAATGCGAAGAACAGATATCACATAACCAATTCGGGTTCATAAATGCAGTCGGCAACAGAGAAGCACTTTTTCTAGTTCAACTCCTAATGCAAAGGTGCAGAGACGTTAATTGTGATGTATACGCATGTCTAATTGATTACGAAAAATGTTTTGATCGAGTTCAACATCAAAAGATGATCAACATTCTAAAAGATGCGGACTTAGACCTCAGGATAATCTCAAATACGAAATCAGACAGCATGTATGAGACTGGATGGAGAACGAACAGAACAGGTGAAAATATTCCGTGGGGTCAGGCAGGAATGTATCCTCTCGCCGTTAATATTTAACATGTATCCTGAACTAATTTTTAAAGAAGCCCTTACCGGAATAGAGGAAGGTATGTTCTTGAACGGAGCCAGACTGAACAATATTCGATACCCCGACGATACCATGGTGAACGTAGACAGTTTGGAAGGATTACAAAGGTTAATGGATCGAATCATGCAACACAGTCAACAACATGATCCAAATATCAATGTTTAAAGAAAAAAACAAATGATTATCAGCAAGAAAGTAGAGCACATCTATATATCAATGGGATTCGGATAAAACGATTAAAACAGTATTGTTACAGTATAGGTGTTGTTACATAGGAACTGTAATAAATGAGCAATGGAAGAACGCATAAGAAATAAAATGCCATCTTCAAAAATCACGGGATATCCCTCGAAACAAAATGAGACAACTAAGATGCTACGTCTTTTCCGTATTACTGTATGGCGTAGAATCCTGGACGCTCACAAAAGCCGCTAATAAAAAACTGGAAACATTTGAAATGTGGCTGTATAAGAGAATGCTCAAAATACCAAGGACAGCTCGTATAACGTACAAAGAAGTGCTCAAAAGTATGGAGAAAGAATTTGCAAATTATGTACACCATCAAGAGCAGAAATCTCGAGTACCTGGGACATACAGTGAGAAATCAATGCCGATACTCCCTACTACATGAAACAATACGTGGGGTCAGGCAGGAATGTATCCTCTCGCCGTTAATATTCAACATGTATTTTGAAAGAATTTTTAACGAAGCCCTTACCGGAATAGAGGAAGGTATGTTCTTCAACGGAGCCAGACTGAACAATATTCGATACCCCGACGATACCATGGTGAAAGTAGACAGTTTGGAAGGATTACAAAAGTTAATGGATCGAATCATGCAATACAGTCAACAACATGATCCAAATATCAATGTTTAAAAAACAAAACAAATGATTATCAGCAAGAAAGTAGAGCACATCTATATATCAATGAGATTCGGATAAAACGATTAAAACAGAATTGTTACAGTATAGGTGTTATTACATAGGAACTGTAATAGAAATCAATGCCGATACTCCCTACTACATGAAATAATACAAGGAAACATCAAAGGAAAAAGAGGACCAGACAGGAGAAAAATCTCATGGCTGCGAAATTTGCGAACTTGGTTTGGGGAAGCCTCAGCAGAATTGTTTCAGGCTGCTGCAAATAAAGTCATAATTTTCAATGTGATTGTCAACATCCGAACCGGAAAGGTACTTGACGAAAAAGAAAGTTAATTTAAAATTTCTCTGTTTTAATCGATATTTTGAAACATTTTATTTCATCAGGAAAACTACAATTAGTGAATGTTATAATACATTCACAGAAATCAAAATGTAATTACCCTAAAGTAAAGCGTTTGATGAACATGTGATGGTATGATTCCAAAACTTAAAACATTTAGAAGAATTTAAAGAAAATATTTCGAAATATGGAATCAAACAAGGGAATTTTAAGTTAACAGTTCCGATTAGACTTCGTAGCTAATGTAAAGATAAGTTTTTTCGTAGCAACAAAATATAAAATTAATATCCGTTACTTAAACATATCTACCCCAAAATCAAGGACAGGAGCAACTCAAGGCAAACCCTCGTAACTAATAGTATACACGTAAAAATGAATAAGTTTCTGTTTTTAATAAGGTTTGGCATAAGTGAATAGAAATAATTAACCCGTAAACATGTTATGTTATAAATTGTAGAAAAAAATAATTTCAAATTGCTTTATATTTGAATTAAAGTTGTTTTATTAAATAATAATTAAAGAATGCCGATTTTCTTTTATTATTTCTTAATTAAAAATAGAACTAATGTTAGCTAAAAATAATTTTTTTTTTTTAATAACGCACATCTTGAATTGAAAAGTTCAATTTAAAAATAGGCGAACGCTAACAATCAAATAAATCAAAATTGGTTTTCGACGAATATAATTAGCAAAATAATTAAGCCGTGTACCGTATGTAGGAATTGATTAATTTATACTGTACAATAATAGATATTTAACCACAAAGTATGCCTTTGTGAATAAATTTTATATAAATGTGTAAGATCAATATTAAAAAATAATATTATCATGTTCCTCTCTAGCCGTCCACGACTAACGTTACGTATAGGTGTTATAATGTTGATAACCATTGTGGTCCACGTACATTGTCAATACAAACAAAATGAGTTTGAATATTAAACAATCTAACTAAAATGTTGAGAAACTTTCATAACGTAATGATATCCAACTCCAAGATAGTGTAAGTAAAATGTGTCTGTTAATTTACCTATATTGTGTAAAATACAATGCATTTAGAAATTACATTACGTGAAAAAATAGGCATTTTACTTCTGTAATTTTGAATTCTAGATTGTGTGGATTATGAGTAAAAATAGTATTTAATTGCCTCATTAATTTTTGCTTTAGTAGATACTTGCTCTAAGATTGATTTTTAAAAGAATTCAAATTAGTGATATTGACCGCATAAATTTAATTAAACTAACAAGAGTTTGTATTTACTTCAACCCATTCGGTTTGGAAGTTTCCGTAAGGGTCTATTATTGGTCCAAAGACGAGCTGTACTGTGTGTATTTGGGTGTGCTCGAGGCAATACCAATCCGTATCAACCTCTGGAACTGATAACCGAGGTCAGTATTCCGCACCAGAAGTTGAGAAAATTATGATTTGTAATATTAATTCAAACCAATTACATAATTATAATTATATTTAAATACAATAAAATGTTTTCCAAGAGACTTTAGTTTGTCTAGTTGACTGCAAGCGTCACTAGCAACCGTTTAACACCCTTACACCAATTAAGTTAAACTGATTAGTATGTCAGAGTTTGATTGACATTGGCATTTGTAATCGTGTCGCACCAAATAACCAGAAAGGTTGAACGGTTTATCATGTAAATACCGACGCGGGCATTGTCGTTTGACGTCAATTCGTATCCTGTAATCGCATATAAGAATGTTGACATTTGATCTCAATTCGTAAGGGATTTGTCTACGTCAGAGTCCTCTCCAGTATAACCACCAATCTCTGCATTAGCATCATCGCTAGAAGCCGTTTCGCCAATTTCAATAAAACCGCGCTACAGACGCTCCATTCTCATTCCACCGTTCATTACCATGGGTCTTTTTGGAGACTCAGGTTTTTCATGATCTCCGTTCAGTCAACTTGACCCCTGTACACTGGAGCTAATTAAATCTGTGGTCACCTGCATGTAAATGTAAATCAATTACACCTTACACGTACATTAGTGAACGGCTTAACGCCGGGTGTATACTCCAGGTGTACCTTTTTTCTTACACCATCGGACAGAAAGGCGTCTGCCTTTCTGCTGATTTCCAGGATATCGATTGAACACCGCAACGGGCCTTAGCCCAGAATCTTTTAATTGATATTCAACACATATTTTACACAACCTCATACTGACACGCCGCCACAGGCTACCTAAACAGCGTAGAGGGAGTCCACGAATTGAAAGTCACAAGCCGCCAACAATTAGACCATATTTCCGTCGCCCAGCTCCGTAAAGTGCGATAGCATTTGCACGTAATAGGTAAAACAAGCGAGTATTAAACTCCGATCCCATTTACGGTAATTACCAGTTTAAAATAAGCCTTTGAAAAGTTTACTTCTTATCAGAAGTCCTGAACCCGCATTCCGTCCTAAATCGCAAGTCGCGATAACCCAGAATTAAAGAAGTACTACTTTTTTAATAATACTTGTACATACGTGTACAACATTCAGTTCAGTATCCTGCCTATCTGATAAATACTCCTGCTTCCTCCATTTCACACATGAAAATAAGTTCAACTAATTACTGACAGTAATTAGAGTATATTTTGATTTCCGCAATTAACATTAGACAGTAATTAGGAAGACCGCAGTTAGTTACTAAACCCCTGTAAATATTAGTTAGATTCGTTTCAATTTTCTTTCTTAAAATTTAGGCTTAAAAATTGAATTTATAAGATATAAAACACGCTTTCTAATATGTAGTAGTATAGAAATACCCCCTTAAAATTATTGCTTTTCTGTGTGGCCTAGAACCAGGTATATTGGGATAATTCACCTTGTTCTTATAGTCGTAAACACATTTCCCTCTAAATCCCGTTATCACAACCGTATAAAACCAGTTGTTCTCCACCGTGTACTACCAGACAGGGCCGGACGTAAACATTCTAGTATTTTTATTTAATGTTTCTTTTTTCTATATTCACTTTTATAGCACATTAAGATCATTTTCCTTCTTAAGGGTCTGCTGTGCCTGGAGGCTCCCCGCCTAGCCGCCGCCGACCGCAAAAACTCCTTAGGGCACTTAGTGGATGGTGGACGTTGGTTTTACTTTGGAACATATTTTCTGTTGTGTTATTTGAGCATGTAATCTTGTTTGTTGTAATTCGCTTGTAAATACATAGGATACGTTAGAGTTAAGTATAAAATATTTTGTATTGTATTGAATAGGTAAACTATATGTATAAAACCATTTTAGTGTATGTTGATCAGTCTGGCAGTAATCGATCAGCCCCAAGTAACGAACCACTCCCTTTTTATTTTATAAAATCCGATTTGAGCTAGAACCGGGGGAAATAAATTAAGTATATTAACGTAAGCAAAAAGCAGCTTTAAGAGAAAAGTAAGTTTACCATTTGATTATGACGCAACAAAAACCCACCTTTTTGTTCAAATTTGTAGTTAATAGCTACGCTTGGGTTGCAAGGTAAATTGGAATAACTAAATTAAAGGTTTTTCGAATGGGGCTGAGCCTAAAAATTTAAATCGATTCCTTAGATTAAACCAATTTTATGGAAATAAGTAACTTTAGGGCAACTGAATATGAACACCATTGTTCAATTTTACTCCTTCAATAAGTTTTTAGACGTTTTTAAGATTGCAACAGTTATTTGTACCACTAATCTAGAAACGATCATTTTTACAATTACTCGCAAAAATAGTTTCTGGATGTGCCACACCTAAAATTTTTTGTGCTGACGCTAAACATGTTTTCAAAAATTTACTTCGTGACACCATCATATTTAAAGTTATGTTGGCAGTAGTGAACATCTATGTCTTAAACGGCTCCAATATGTATGACAGCTGTCAACAAATGTTCATGTATAATATAAAAAGGCAGTGGTTCAATTTAAACATTTTTAATTTTTGGCGCCCTAGGTCAAAAACAATGAGTTTCTGGACGATTTTGAAACAGGTTTGCCGGGTGGAAGCACAAATAATCTTTCTATTAATGCAAAGGTTACAGAACAGGTCAGAAACATTTCAAAAATTTCACAAATAAAATTAATCACGTTTTTATGATCTGCATTATGGGATTTTCCAGAATAACCTTCCAAGGTGAACAGTTCTCTGTTTCTTTGTTTTTAATATATAGTTTCTATACAACTGTGGATGATGATTTGTTGCATCCTCAGAAGTTATTTTATAAAAGTGGTTTATCACTTTAACGTTTACATAATTTATTTCACTGTCTATACTTAACACAAAGAACGCTATCTTGTTAATTAAATCATAGTCATTTTCGGCCAGACATCTTTTTTAAATCCCTACCACTTGATCAATTCCAGCATGTGGTATATTCGTTCGAATGAGAGGCATATTTTCTTGTAATTAGTCGTTTACGCGGTACACTTATTCTTTTTACGTGATACCCTAATAACCTTCAACCGTTGTAACAATAGCTTTAAATTTTAGATACATAGATCGAGAGACTGCAAGTACTTAGAAAAAGTATGGGTTATGAGTAAAATATCTGATAAGACAAGCAAATAAAATATAAATTGTTCTTCCAATAAAGATTTTAGCATTCTAAATGGTTGGCTGCTACTAAAGCACTACAACTTGCATCGTCTGAAATTTTGCTGAGAATTAAAAGAGACCGCTGAAACTGCAGTGTGTTTGATAGTCCCTCGTGTTTTTCACTAATCTTAAAAGTTCTTACTTGCATATCTTCTCCTGGATAGACTAAAAAGTGCTATGGTTTTGATGAAGCATCTATTAAAGTTTGTAATGTTCACGATTTCTAATGAGTCTCATCAGAAACCTATGTCCTGGAAAAATCTAGCTACCGCTAGATAGAAAAAAAATTCGCATAGCAGTAGAAATAAATCTGGTTCTTCTGGACAAAATCTTACAGTAAGACCACAAAAACGTCCACTCATATTCGACGCTCCGCCATAAGTCTGTTAGGTAGACCTTCTATATAAACAGAATGCGAAACGCACCATAACTAAAGTATTACTTTCATCGTGCGTGGGTGGGTAGGTGTGTGCGTGAACGCTCGCGTGAGTGTGTATCTTTGTGTAAGCCTGTAGCCACAATAGTTTAAAAATGTAACCAACTTTAACCCTGCATCCGACAGGTATCTACTCCCTCTTTAGTTAAGTTGTAGTACGACACAATCTCCGGAAGTTGCCTTTCTGAGTTATCCACTTGCCCATCGTGGTGAAGAGATGATAGTAAAAGGACTACTTTGCTTCTTTTGGATACATACGAAAGTAATGTATAATTTTGTTGATATCCAAAGGGACTTGAGTATCTATCTCGATTTCTCGCATTTACAAAGTTTGTGGGAATCATCCTCTTGCTTTTGCGAATGGTTTCTACAGCAGTGAGGCCATGCTCTTGGCGCAACTTGTTAAAGATGTCATAGCTTGTGTACCAGTTGTCAAGGGTAATGTTTGCTATTCGTTCTTGAGACGGGAGCCACCAACCTACAATTATATCTTTAGGACTGTTGCTTGCACAGAACGGACCTTCTGGCTGTTTACCTACGTAAACTTCCATGTTGACTAGGTAGTGTGTTCGAGCGTCTACCAGGACATGAACCTTTATGCCATATTTGGCAGGTTTATTTGGCATATATTGGCGAAAAGGGAATTTGCCCCTAAATGCCTCTAATTTTTCGTCTATTGTTGGATATTGGCCTGGTGTATAAGCACTTTTACAATTATCAACAAACTTGTCCACTATAGCGCTAACAGCAGCTGATTTATCACTTTTTTGGCGCAAGGGGCGATTATCTTTGTTGTCTAAACGTAGGCAGCTTAGTAAACATTGGTTGCGCCTTTGCGCCATCGTAGTGCGAAATATTTCTATCCCTGTTCCGTCGGTTTTCCAAAAGTCTTTCACTGATCGGCGGCTGTTTTTGAAAACGTCTGATAAAAACAAAGGCCTAACACAGCTTTTATCTCGACTTCATTAGTTGGTTGATAATGCCATGATTCTTTCCATTGCCTTGTCTTCTCAAAGATCTTTTCATTTGTATGTATCATGATGCCAGTTATCATGTGATCATTTATGAAAAGTAGAAAGCATTGAAAAGGACTTGCAGTTTTTGTAAACAATTTTACACCAGATAAGTGCGTTATGATATTTTCTGCCCTTGTTCGAATAGTTTTTTGTAGGACAAGCCTTTCTCCACTTTACGTTATCTTTAACGAAATAGAAATTTGTATTTCCTTGTACCGAATTTTCTTTATTCTCGCTGTTTCCGCTGTTGCCTTCATTCTCTCTTCTACACTATCTCCATTTTCTACATTGTCGCCGGCATCTTGATCAAAATCTGAGTAGTCACTACTGATGCTTACATTACTGCACTCCTCTTCACCATCACATCCACTGATTTCGTCATCGCTTTGTGTTTCATTCCATAAAGCCTGAAGACGTTCCATTTCTCGCTCGTAGTCTACCATTTTGCTATTTGGTAAAATGCTATGAATATATACAATAATAGTAATTAAACAAACGTTTATTACCTTGAACTCTGAAGTCACAACTTGATTTAGCTATTTTGGTGAGAACACAATTTTCAAACATATTCAGACAGGTGCGGTGTTGTGCGCCCTAGTCGACTTAAAACGCTTCTGAGTCAAATACGCGCTGAACGGCCACTGATTTTAAATGCGAATACCGCAGAGGCAACTATAAGCGGAAGCTACCGAGCAGTTCCGACTGTAAAGCGCAAATTACAAAAAGTTACATCCAATTTTCGACGCCTGGGGTTTGTCACACCCCACGTGTCGAACTCAGGGTAAAGAAAATTTTATATATTTAGAATTAGTTTTGAAGTGTCTAGGTTCTGTACATTTTTAGTTAAAATGTATTCACAAATAAAGCTACTTTATAGAAGGCCCTTTAGCACATTTTAAAATTATCTCGAAAACCATTAACGTTATTGAAAATATCTGACGTGAACAACACACGACCGTCCAACCTACAAAGTGGAAATTGAAAGAGATGAAATAATTTTTTTAGAGTGATTATGGAATCTCTTTTTTAATGCGTTCATAATGAAAATAGGCAACGTTGTAAAAACAAAAACAATAAGCTGTGTCTGATGGACAACACAACACAAGACGTTCCAACCTACAACGTGAAAATTATAATAAAATGATGGTTTCAATCATAATTTCTATTTAGGATAATTATGCAATCTCTTTTTCATACAGTTTAAGTATTTTTAATCTCATTTAATTTGATTTTAGACTTTGGCTGTATACTAAAAAACTTTATAAAGGGAAGCTTGTAAAGGGACGCCGTCAGATATCCCAATTTTTTACTATTATTAATTCGTTTCCTAAAGTTTATTAGCAAGACGCCGTCCTTTATCAAAATTTTCCTGTCATGATTAATTATTTGCTAAGTAAAATACCAGTACTGATATAATATTCACGGAATTTATTAAGATAAAGTGACTCGCTAAATGCACAGGTGCAAGCAATTATAAAATTCGTAGAAGTTCTAGTAAAAGTTAAACATATTTTATAACGTTGCAGAAAATTGCACAATAATTAAACATGCATTCTCCCTCCAGACGTGAATCCCAAAAACGTTTAAAAGTTTGTGTACGTCAGAGCATCTTCCGCCAATACTGGCCTACGGAATCTCACCACCAAAGTTTCGTAACCACCATCGCGAATTCTTTATAAAAACGCGGCACGCGTTGCTAAAGGAATGATGATGAATGATGATGAATGATGATGAATGATGATGAATGATGATGAATGATGATGAATGATGATGAATGATGATGAATGATGATGAATAATGATGAATGATGATGAATGATGATGAATGATGATGAATGATGATGAATGATGATGAATTATGATGAATGATGATGAATGATGATGAATGATGATGAATGATGATGAATGATGATGAATGATGATGAATGATGATGAATGATGATGAAATGATGAATGATGATGAATGATGATGAATGATGATGAATGATGATGAATGATGATGAATGATGATGAATGATGATGAATGATGATGAATGATGATGAATGATGATGAATGATGATGAATGATGATGAATGATGATGAATGATGATGAATGATGATGAATGATGATGAATGATGATGAATGATGATGAATGATGATGAATGATGATAAATGATGATGAATGATGATGAATGATGATGAATGATGATGAATGATGATGAATGATGATGAATGATGATGAATGATGATGAATGATGATGAATGATGATGAATCGGTCAGTCGATCAATGAATCAGTCTAGAAAAATCTCTCGCTACCAGAAGCTCGCTACCAGAAGAATCCGAATAGAAATCGTGTGCTCTATCGTCGCGTTCGCGCCGACTACTACCGTTTAAAACCGCCAGCCTGTAACCGCCGTCCGAAGTAGAAATCTCGACTCCGCGACTTGATAGCATCACCGAAGTCAAAGGGTTAGAGTTGCAAAGATCTAACGTTGAACGTACGTAAGTTGAGATACCTACAGCACTATACACCTGGTGATAGGGATATGCAGGGTTGTAAGCCCGACATACTCTTTCATTACTAGACACCTACACTGTGGAGTTTGGAGGGTAGTTGCCCGACATTCCATTGACCGCCGGAGATCCTCTTGTATAGTTTAACAGGTGGTTGCCCAGATTGCTAACAAAGGAGACCCACCTATACAAATTTACACTAACACTAAAAACACCTCGATAAACGTACCCGCAACCGCAGAGCACCTGTAATTAAAACCTCGTCGGAAGATTAAGCCGAACACCTAGTTAACGCCGTTAATCTAGTAATATAGAAACATAACCGTAAAAACTAAACGTGTTCGTCAGTATTAAATTATCGCCTGTAATAAAAACAGCCGCCGCCACCACCGAGAAACGTAAGTTACACCGTTTGCAATTAATAAGATTGTTACCTGTAAACCAGAAACTATCCGATAATATATTTCGTGTTAAATAATTAAAATCATTATTGTTAGACGCGAAAGATTCAATTTAATAGAAAACGAAGGTTTTATATTTTAAAATCGGCCAACATAATAAAAGTATTTTTATTTAAATAAAAACCTGTGTACTAAAATAATTAATATAGGAAAATAAACAAATAATCCGCAGCTACCGTATAGAAGCTACCTTCAAAACGAAAAGCTTTCATTTATTTAAAAAGGGCAAAATTGAATTTAAACGTGAATGAGTTTATTTTCATAAGAAAAGCAGGTATAACATTAGGTTACTTTTATACATTTGAAAACAGACCGCTTTAAAATATCGATTATTTCTTTAAAGGCAGAGCATTGAACTCGGTGTTTTATCGCACACGTGTTTATAACAGGGTTATCTTGCTACCAACTTCTGTAGTTTATACAGGGACGTATTCAGGTAAAAGTATTTATTTTATTTCGGCAGTTAAACAGTATAAATTGAAACCAGTCAAAGGACGTAAATTAAAAATTAAAACCCAACCCTTCTATTAATGTTATATTGCCAGGAACTCCAGACCAGGACCAACCAGGAAGTAGTATATAAACTTGACGATCCTCCCCGACAAAAGGAGAACCCACCGTAAAATATATTTGTATTTATATCATAGTTAAGTAGTTTAACTTAACAGAATTAGTTTTATAACAGGAATAATAGGGAATATATGTATATAAACCTTTAAATCTATTTGTTCAAAGTGTTGAGAGTCTGAATAACGAACCCCGACCCTTATTTTGCAAGTACAAAATCCGACTGAGCTAAAAGGGCAAAGTGAACATTATTCATTAGTAGTAATACACTGGACATTATCGAGCATAATACAAGCTATGCAAAATTAAATTAATTAAAAAAAAAATGTCTACCCATTTTCCTATAAAGTTCAACGTTCTTCAGACGTCCAAATAAGTACAAAAAATTGCATGGAACATAATTAATCGATACGTTTAAGATTATATGTGGGTATTTTATATCTTTCAAATATGCAGCTGTTTCAGAAATATTTAAACAAAATAAAAGATTGCACTAATATCTAAAATACAATATAACACACTGTCTTTTATATAATCATTTATTTCCCTACGCGTTTCAATACAACATGTATCATTATCAAAAAAAAGTATATAAGTAATATAACAAACAGTCATGGTAACAAATCAGTTTAAACAGCAAACTTGGTGTAAAATTATAATTATATATTTGAAATATCTGTTAACGGTAAGTCTGGGTCAACTGTTTGTTCGTTTAAGGTACGTTCTGTTTGTGTTTATAAATTTCGAACAATTCCAAACCATCTAATTTGTGTTTTTTATTACAAAAATGTAAAAATTTAATGTTTTGTGAAGTCATAAGGTGATTATTTATTATTAAACATTTGGCAAAATTTGATTTGTCTGAAACATCTAATAGTGGTTATCCAATATAAACAGAATTACAAAATGAGCAGTTCGATTTATAAATACCCGACTTCAAAATGTCGTTAATTGAATCTTTTGCATTAAAGAACATTGGTGTTAGTTTTGAAAGCTACTTTGTACTTCTTGTTCTTTTGTAGTTTCGACTTATAATTTCTGATATTGTCCCAAAATATGCAATTGATATGTATTTTTTTCTTTCGGTTCTGGATAAGTGTTTTTGATAGATAATAAGTACTCGATTTTTAAGTATCGATTATTTTTGCGACGTAACGATTTGCTTGTGCAGTTTCATTTTGTTTTTTAAAGCCATTAATTTTCAATTACAAAACAGATAGCACAAGCGAATGATTACATTTCAAATATAATCGAAACTTTAGTTAAAAATTAAGAGTACAAATTATCTATCAAAAACATTTAACCAATTAACACAGAACCGAAAGAAAACTAATACATGTCAATTTCATATTTTGAAAAAATATCAAAAAAAGTAGCTCACGTTTTACAAAAAACAAGAAGTACAGAGTAGCTTTCAAAACTAATACCAGTGTTCTTAAATGTTTATTTAATGCGAAAGGACATTTGGAAGTCGGGTATAAATTGAACCGCACATTTTATAATTCTGTTCATATTGGACAAGCACTTAGGAACTTTAATATTAAATATAAAGAACACATTAGATGTTACAAATATAAACACACAGATAAATCAAATTATGCGCAACATTTAATAGTAAATAATCACCGCATGACTTCTGGAAGCAACATTAAATTTTTACGTTTTTGCAGTAAAATATGTTTTGGAAGCATTTGAAATTTATAAACATACACAGAAAGTGCATTTAATGAACGAACAGGTTGATCTTATAAACTTATGGACCTTTAACAGATATTTTAAATATAGCATTATAATTTACATCAAGTTTGAGGTTTTACCTAAATGATTTATTACCATTACTAGTTAGTAATTTTACTAATATATTTTCTCTTAAAAATAATACAGGTTGTATAGAAACATGTAGAGATATAGATAATTATGTATAAGAAGTTGAGGAACTATGTAGTATTTTAAACATTAGTGCTACTACATATAAAGTATCACGAAATAAGGTTAAAGAAAGCACATTTAACAAAAACTGCCAATAAACTCTCCTCACCGACACTGAATTCTTTACAAAATCTAATCAGATCCAGCAGAAATGAAATGAAGCTTAAATACGAAATTTTATGTACGTACGTATTATGGCTTTGGAGTTATGATGGGTACTAACAAACCTACACACACGCGCACAAACGCACGCACGCTTATACCCACGCACGCACTCAGGCACGCGCACACCCAAATACGCCCATGCACCTGCGCACACATTCATACGCGCACACACGTACGCGCAAACGCACACACGCACAGATGCACACATGCACACATACACACACGCACACATGCACACACGATCACACGAACACACAAACACACGAACACACGAACACAGAACACACAAACACACGAACACACGTGCACATGCACACACGCACATACGTACACACGTACACACGCATACGCACGAACGCGCACACACACACACACACACACAAGCACACACGCACACACACGCACACACGCACACACACACGCACACACACACACACGCACAAGCGCACACACGCACACATGCACACACGCACACAAGCACACACGCACACACGCGCAAGCACATACGTACGCGCAAATGCACACGCACATACGCACACATGCACACACACACACTCACACGCACGCACGAAGGCACGAACACACGCACGCACGAACACACGAACACAAGAACACACGAACACACGTACACATGTACACACACACACACACACACACATACGTACACACGTACACACGCATACGCACGATCGCACACACGCACACAAGCACACACGCACACATGCACTCACCGGCACACACGCACGCTCGCGAGAGGTAAACACAATGGAATTTTAATTCTATTCCAGAAGTTATAAAACATTTTGAACGATTTTTAATTTTAACTATGTTGCAAATTTTTTTTTGTGTGTGAATGCAGAGGTTTATTACTTAATATAATTCATTTATTTTGAAATGTGCAACAACGAAATCATTAATTAATAATTAAAAAGGAATTGATATGCATAAACCAGTTTTTATTGTTTACTAATAGTGACATTAATTGTACATGCAGAACATAATGTACATTCAAATATTATATAGGAATGCACTTATACCTAATGGGATAATTAGTAGAAAGTGATGAAAGTGGTAATCAATTCCTCATTATTTAATCTATTATAATAGTTGGCTATTTGCGTATTTAGACCCCAAAATAATACATTGCCTCAAAATCTTTTTAAAAACGAACTTCGAATACCGCCGTAACGAAAGTATAAAAAAAATCTGGCCTTATCAAAAAGATAAAATTTGATAATTTCGAAATTTAATATCTGGAAAAGTATTTGAGATACCGGAATATTGAATTCAGTGCCGAACTGAGTTCGTTGAAAACGTTTGGTAACTTCTGGAATAGGATTACATTTCCATTGTCTCAGAGTAATAAAGCGCTAAGCCGAAATAGAAAATCTTTATTTTTACAGACTATATTAAACAATAACCCAATCTATCGTAAAATTGCCGTCTAACGTTGTCTACCTGAAAATCTTCGTCCCGAGTGGTGGTGCCTTACTCGACGTGGCATAGCGATTTCAATGGTAATTTCTTTATATTCAAATTATTAGGTCCCCTAATTATTTTAGACCAAAAGCGTAAATAAGTTTTTTTGTAAAGAAAAGATACTGCATCTGTATCGACAAAACAGACACCTTCATTTTAAAATTAATCAGGTATGCCTTGTAATTATGTAAAAAAAGCAACATTTCATTATCTATTATTTCTATTTAACGTTTATTAAATGTATGTTTACTTAATACATTCTTCTTCTTCCTTTTCTTTCAGCCTATTTTCTATCCTTTCCATTTTGGGATTTAATGTGATTATCATAGAACTGTTCGGCTTAAAATGTATTCATCTGAAGAGAAAATTATTTTATGCTGGAAATAGTGCCTACCAAGTGAGTACCTTATTTAGGGTAAAATATCAAAATCGGCCAATTCCAAGTACCACGGTCTGCAGAACCGTACGAACTTTTCAGGCACAATAGTAAATAACTGTAAGTGCAATAATGAAGTTCAAAATGTACGCCAACGTCAGGAAAATGACAATACGTTCAATGTTTTGGCTGCAGTAGCGCAAAATCCCCACATAAGATTAAGGACACAAGCAAGAAACTTGGGCTTACATCACACACGGATGCTGCGATTTTTAAAAAGTACAAGTTTCGCTCCTATAAATACCAATGTCATCAAGAGTTTCGCGAGCTTGACTTAGAGCTTGAAAATGATGGATAAATGTAACCAAGATAAGGAGTTTTTGAATTATATTTTGTTTACTGATGAATGCACATTCACACTTCATAATGAAGCAAACTGCAAAATTGCAGAGAATGGGTTTCTGCGAATCCACATAATATTTTACGCATCAGGGCCCAATATCCCCAAAAAGATAATGGGGAATGCTGGTTCATCACATTATTTGACCATTCTTTTTACATGAAAACCTGACTGGAGAGAGTTTCTTGCAGTTATTGGAATAGGACATAGGTCCGGCTGTGGCTCCAGTTGCTAGAGACAATGAAGATACATAACAGTCGTGATGTGCGCCAATTTTTAAATTCCAGTTTGTCCAATAACGTCATTGGTCCTAATTATACAATTGACTGGTCTGCAAGATCCCTGATCTGTTTCCCAATTATTTTTTTTCTTTGGGGACATTTAAAGTCTGTAATTTACTCGGAATGAAGATTTGAAAATATAGAAGATCTGAAAGTTTGCATTTGAGCCGAGTGTGAGAAAATATCGCATTTTCAGTTACCCATCGTTACACACACAAATTTTACGACAGATTGGGTTATTGTCTAGCAGTAAACATATTTTAATTTTTCTGAATTTGTATTATGTTTGTATGAAAATGTAAACTTTCACCATTATCACACATAATAAAATACTTATCTTTTTTTGGGTTTTTCAATGGTGTATTCTAAATTATATAATCTAAACGTTTCGATAACACTTACAATTACCTTCGTCACTAGTAATATTTATTAAAATTGTTAAAGATGTTGTAAACAATTTTTCAAAGTTGAAAAATTAAAACGTAAACATCAGCCTGCTATTAATATTGCAGTTTGAGAAACGTATGAAGCCAACAAAAAAATTAAATTGTAGTAAAGAATAACTAGGTCGTTAAAAATTAAATATTGTTAAACTGTCCTAAAGATGACAAACCAGAACACCGTCTAACGGCGAAGGCTAACAATGAAAAATATCCGTCAAAACACACATTTAACTAAATTTAATCAAGTTATGATATAAGTTTAAAGTTGTGAAAAACTTCAATTTCGAAATGATAGAAAATGAAAAGCATAATGCAGAACGTTTGCTCTAATTTTTAGTTTTAATCTTAATTTCAACTACTTATGTTAAATTATAGTGCTGTGGTAATTCAACATGTAATTGGTAAAGCATTTGCTTCAAGGTGTAGGAAAAACACAGCAAAAAACCTAGATTTACCAAAAGTCAAAATTAAAATCAAAATCAAGATGTATCATTATGCCTTTTTTTTAATTATAAGATGCCAAAACATATTTAAACGGAGATTTTCTTCTCGTCTATTAAAATTATTAGGGTGTTTATATATTTCAATAGCTCCACGTTGTAAACGAACATAATAATGAGTTTGTCTTGACAATATTTCCATATTGTCAAATTGAATGTCATGATTTAGATTATTCAAGGCATGGTCAGCCACCGCAGACTTCTCTGGTTGCCCTAATCTACAACATTTAATATGTTCTTTACGTCTTGTATCAAAGCTACATTTTGTGGTTCCAATGTATATTTTTCCACATGAACAAGATAACTTATGTTAATTGGGTTAGCCGGCCATTTACGCAGTTTTGTTCGCTTTTTAACGCGACGTTTCGGAAGCGTCATCAGGTGATGACGGAAGCAGAGCCCGCTTCCGAAACGTCGCGTTAAAAAGCGAACAAAACCATGGAAATAGGCCGACTAACCCAATTAACATATAAACCACAGTTATAAAAACCCTTACAATACAGAAAAAGATAGCTTATACACTCCGGAAGATGATAATGGGTTTGAAACTTCTTTTAGGTGATCTTAAATGTTCTTTAATTTTTCTTGTAGGTTTAAAAATAGTCCTAATGCCTTATTTAATTAGGGTTTTTTTTATTGTATCTGCAACATTATCTATAAAAGGAAGAAAAGCAGGACCAACATTAAGAACTGGTTTTTCTTAAGGTTACGTCTACAAGGTGTAATAACTTATTAACATCTGTAAGTGAATATCCATTATCTTGTAAGGATTTTGTTAAATATTTATATTCATCCTTCAAATATTCAGGGTCACAAATTCGTTTTGCTCGATCTACTAAAGATTTAGTTACACCAATTTTTTCACGTAGATGGTGGTTGGATAATTTATGAAGGTATCTATCAGTGTGTATCGGCTTTCTGTAAACCTTAAAAGATAGTGAATCACGATTTTTGGATATTAATATGTCAAGAAATGGTAAACTTCCATTAGTTTCTTTTTCCATGGTAAACTGAATATTAAGATGTATACCATTTATAAAAACCAAAAACTCATGCAGTGCTTCTTCTCCATGTCTCCAAATAACATGTGTCATCTACATATCTAAACCAAACTGAAGGTTTTCTAGGTGTATTTTGTAATGCTAATGTTTCGAATTTTTACATGTCAAAATTGAAGAAGGTCAGTTTTGATGTTTCACTTTTTAGAAACTATTGAATACATTGATCATCTTTCTCCAAAGGGGATGACCGTTCTTTGTCAGCACTGTCTCACTACAACTTATTTTCAGTGGAATAGTAAATTGTATGAATAGATTGATGGTGTAGCAATGGGTAGTCCCCTTAGTCCTGTTATAGCTAATTTTTACATGGAAAAATTAGCTATGTCTAAGTTTTTTGCTGTGTTTTTCCGAGACCTTGAAGCCAACGCTTTACCAATATGTGTTGAATTACCACAGCACTATAATTTAACATAAGTAGTTGAAATTAAGATTAAAATTAAAAAATTACAAAAAACGTTCTGCATTATGCTTTTCATTGTTAATAACACTTGCAATTATTGACAAAGATACCTCCTTGTTAGATTTAACTGGATTATTTTATTTGATGTCATGTTTATATTTGTGAATGCTTGTATCATTTTGAAATTGAAGTTTTTCACAACTTTACACTTACATCATAACTTGATTAAACTTTGTTAAATGTGTTTTTTGGCTGACATTTTTCATTGTTAGCCTTCGCCGTTAGAGGGTGTTCTGATTTGTCATCTTTAAGACAGTTTAGCAATATTTAATTTTTAATAGATATTACTACTGACGAAGATAACTGTAAGTGATATCGAAACGTTTAGGTTTAGATTGTCTAATTTAAAATACACCATTAAAAAACCCAAAAAAGATAAGTATTTTATTACGTTATGTTTGTATCTATGTTTTATTATAGTGTTATACATATTAACTTCGGGGAACAGTTCATTTCGACGCGGCCACTTCGACACTTCCACTTCGACACCACCGCGTCGACGCGAGATCGTGTCAACGCGAGATCATCTCGACGCTAGATCATCTGGAAGCGAGATCATCTCGACGCGATCTCATTCACAGTATCTGTCAATCAACGGGTTCATAAACAAAGAAAAAAATTCTTACTGATACTAAAGTCTCATTAAACAAACATTAGCAAAGGTGTTTCCATTAAATCTGCGTTTAATGAACAATGCAAATTAAGGGATTAAATACAATTGAAAATAATCTTTGATAAGTATCAGATTTCCGTTACTATTAAACACAAATAAAGCAAACAACACTTTTTGCTAAATAATAATATAATGAGACTTAAGAAACAATTAGTTACAAATGAATTAAAATTCTTTGGTGTTTCTATTAATAGACAATTCAAATATATGAAAGAGGGGATGATAATTTTGCAGAAATATGCATGTTTCGATTTTGTATTTAGTAGTTCTTGCGTTCACAATGATACGTTCAATTCGTAACAGGGAAAAATATGAACACAATGGATACCTGTATTGTTTCGATAAGTTAGTTGCTAATGGTACGAAAAAATCATGCCGGTGTGATGCTGAACTAAATAAAAATATTCGATGTAAAGGTCGTATTTATACAGACGCTGTAAGTGACGAGTTTGTTGGGATTGTCAGTACGCATGATGCTGCGTGGGTCGAAGTGGTGCATACAATTAACGCAATTAAACGGAGAGCTATCGAAACTCGAGAATTCCCAAATCAAATCCGTACCAATATCACTCGAACCATGTCGGGTGGATTATGAGTTTTCAAAATGCTGTGCGACAAATAGTTCAACGTTCCCAAAAGTTGGTTAATGCAACACCAGCACAACCTTTAGATCGCGCATCTATTGTAATACCTGACAGTTACAAGAATTATGGAGAAGACAATTTTTTACTTGCTGATTCTGGATTTGATGACGACGTGAGAATTATCATTTTTGGTAAAGCCAGTGTTCAAACGTGAATTATGCACGTAAGAAAAATTTACGTTGATTGGACTTTTCGACTTACCCCCAACGTATTTCAACAGGTGAGTATCCTTCAGTGATGTAATCTGTTATTCTTATAATCGATGATACGTAAAATTAAAATTAAGTACATATTAGGTTTTTTTATTTATACGATAAATTTAAAACATAAATTTGATTGATACATATCTACATGAATTTTTGAGTTGTGTAAATTGTTTTTTCAGATCTTTGTTATAATGGCAGAACGTGGTGGTTTCGTTTTACACATTTTATATGCACAGTTGTCAAATAAAGCAGAAGAGACGTACACGCGCATGATACATTTAATTTGTAATACTTGGCCAAATTTCCAATCTTCTCAGATATCTCTGGATTTTGTACTGGCTGTAATTAATGCTTTGAAATCTAATTTTCCTCATGCGGAGTTAAATGGGTGTTTATTCCACTTAGTGAAGAATTTAAATAGAAAATTGATACAAGACTGCCTCATAAGTCGGTACAATGATAATGCAGATTTTGCACTTCATGCCCGCATGATTGCTGCTCTTGCGTTTGTCTCAATTAATGACCTGGAGAACGGATTGGAAGCGTTAAATAATTCATTTCCGAATGAATTGGAACCAATTTTGGACTATTTTGAAGACACGTATATTGGTAGAATGCAGCGTAACAACCGCCGACTTCGACCTCCTATTCGCTTCTAGAATTTGGTCCTGTTATACGAGAACCTTAAATAATGAATCACGCACAAATAATTATGCTAAAGCGGCACATGACGCTTGCAATCTGAATTTGGTGTAGATCATCCAACCTTATGGAAATTTATTGATGGGATTCGCGGTGTTCAGAAATCTATTGACCAAGTTTATGAGCGCTTTGTTCGCGGTGATGATGCACCAAGAAAACGTTGTAGGTATGCACTGGCAGATCGACGTATTTTGGCATTAGCTCAAGACTACGGAAATCGCGAGAAATTACAGAATACCTATGAGGAATAGCACACAATTTTCTTATGGATTAAGGTTTTTTATATGTTTTTTTTTTTACTTTTAAGTCATTTTGTAAACGGAAAATAATGCAAATAATTCCTCAACTGTTGGCATTTATGATTAAATTGATGTAACACAAGTGTTTTTCTTTCCATTTTAATTACGACTTATTTACAAAAATGTGAAATGGCATTTTAGACCAGACGGTATGTTTTAAAATGCCCGTGTTTGGATGTTTTCTATCGAATTTTTTTGCTTTAATGGCCCCAAAATGGTACTAGTAATAATAATTACACTATGCGCGGGTCCAAAAACATGTGCTCATTTTTTTATCAAACAAAATGTTACAAAAAACGTGTACAATTTTGCTTTTTTTTCTTTGAACTCAAAAGCGATTTATTTCGGAGAAAAGTTGCAAAGGAAAAAAGTTTCGTAATTAAATTTTACACAAGAAGCAGCTAATTTAAAATCGAAGAATACATTCTTCGTATTGCAGCAATAGCAAAAACAATGAAAAATCTATTTTTGAAATGTTTTTTTCGCGTACTATATTTTGAAAAAAAATAGCCTAAACTAAGACATCTAGATACTTGAAAATTTAATGACATAATAAAGAGCACTCAATTTCTAAATTGTCTTTTGAAAAATTGAAATCCATTAATTAGGAGAACCATGGCAGTTTTTTAAACATTTGTGTAAATTTTGGGCTGATAAACAATTAGAATAACTTTGCGAAATACAATCGTTTTTATATTTAAACTTATATTGAAAGTATTCAGAAAGACGCTTCTTAAAATATAAAAATAAGAAAAAATTAAAAATATAATTCGTATGAAAAAAAAATTTAAGAAAAATAATTACATTTTCTATGGTATTAACATAAAGCATACAGCGCTTAAAAAATAAATAAAATAAAAATATTCTTAATTTGTATTTACTTTGTCTTATATAACATTAAACACTGATATTTAAGCCTATTTTACTAATTTTTTAAAATTTTTCAATTTTGGAACTTTTAAACAAATAATTCCGAATACTTTCAATATAAATTTAAATATAAAAAAAATCTATAATTCGCAAAGTTATTCTAATAGTTTATAAGCCCAAAATTTACACAAATGTTTGAAAAATTGCCACGGCTCTCTTGATTAATGGATTTCAATTTGAGAGTTTGTGTGCTCTTTTATGTCATTAAATTTTCAAGTATCTAGAAGTCTTAATTTAGGCTCTGTTTATTTTTAAAGAATTGTAATTTTTTTTCAAAATATAGATTGCAAAATTATTGTTCAAAAACAATCAGACCGATCAAATTTGGTGTGGTGATGTACCATTCCAAAAAGCTTTTTTTTTGCCAAGTATGAAGGTCCTACCTTTTATATGAGTATTCGAAAAAGAAATTTCAAAAATACTTGTTTTTTTACATTTTTTCATTGTTTTTTGCTATTTTTGCAATACTAAGAATGTATTTCTCGATTTTAAATTACCTGTTTCCTGTTTAAAATGGAATTACGAAATTTTTTTTCCTTTGTAACTTTACTCTGAAATGAATAGCTTTTGAGATATTCTAGTTCAAAGAATAAAAAAAGCAAAATTTTTCATGTTTTTTTAACATTTTGTTTAATAAAAATTTGAACATAGGTTTTTGGACCCGCACATAGTGAAATTATAATTACTAGTACCATTTTGGAGCGATTAAAGCAAAAAATTCGATCATATGGAAAACATCCCACCCAAAACCGCCTAGTCTATTAATTATAATAATAGTCGTATATGTGATTTTGATGGGGAGAGATAAGTTCGCGTCGAAATAGTGGTGTCGAAACAGGTGCGTTGATATGATAATAAAATGTAATTTCTTATCTTTTCGATTACTACGGTTTAGAAAAAAGGAAAATTATAATTAATACTATTTACACTTTTACTCTAAAATAATTAGGCGAGCTAGTAATTGAATATACAAAATTACCCTTGAAATCGCTATGCTGCGTTCCGCAAGGCACCACTCTGTATATTAAAAAAAAGAATAATGTATAAATTTTAATTTGGACCAATTGATTTATTTTTCAAAAAGTTGCCTCATAAAATAAGTTCATCAGTTTTTAATGAATTTCATCTGTTTTTGTTTAAGACTGCGAGCTCGAAATTAATTTTTATCAGAAATTATACTTAACAATTATTATTGAGTAGTGACATAATAATACTACAATTATTCTGTATTGAATTAATACGTTTATGTTTATTTGTATTGATCATACAGTATGAGAAATGTACAAAAACAAACGACTAATTATAAAAAATGCACAATTTAACAAGAATAATAAGAGAATTTTCACGAAAATCTAACATAAAATGATTTTTTTTAGGGTGATTTCTGTTACATTAGTATATTTACATCTGTGATAATATTTTGAAGAGTAAGTATAAATTTATCATACCTTTTTAATCATCTTAAGGTGTACACTGTATAACCATTTTCTTGTAGATATTCACTTTTCATATAACAAACTTATGCAAATTTTTTATTTCGAACGTAACACAAGATTTCACGGTGTGAGAGTGAATCTGAGGTAGTCAGGAAATAATAAAGTTCATTCAAATTACAAGGAAATAGTGAAAGTTATTTCTTAGGAATGACGAGTAGTGCATTTCCCATACCTGTTGCTCGTTGCTCTACATAAAATTTGCGTATAGCATACCTACTTATTGTATAATAGTATAAACTCTTATTGAATCTAAATTAATCGGTAACATTGAAAAAATAATCATATTCCACTATGTTGTTAAATGCACATTTTTTCAATTGTGTAGGACTTTTATAATTTTATTTTGCTGTTCTGAGTCAGTAAATTAAAAATTTCTCATAATACGTCATTTTTGTAATATGCTAAAACTAGAAAGAAGTGTAACCACTTATTTCAACGTAAATTACAATTTCACCGAAATGAAAAGTATAAATTGTTGGATAATTCAAACAGTTATGTAAATTAAACGTATTCCTTATTTACAAATTAAATTAGATGATTTACAAAATGAAGGAATTAAACTAATACAAATTTCAAATATTTCATCTTTTAATATAAATGTTAGTTTCGTTTTATCTAAATCTGTTTACCTTAATTGCGTGCCTAATTAACAAATTGATCCACTACTAATACTTTCTTAAAAATGGGATCTATTTAAGTACTATGTCAAGGCTTAAATGTGGTCTGTAAACCAGGAAATTGTATAATAGTACATATTGCAAAATATATGTTATTTATTGGTTAAGAATAATCTTATAGCGACCGTGAATTTTCATACAAATCTCAAAAAAATTGCAATACGTGACAAATTATATATAGGATAAAAAGTACAATTGCTTATGTTTAATCATTAAAAGAAAAATGATAAGTTTACTATGTATTTTGTTCTGGCGCGTTGTATGTATCACGTCGATACGTTCGATTTTTACCTTCCAACCGACATACACATATGTAGGTATAGAAGGTTATGCTATCGACTTTTTTCAAAGATATAAAAATATCAACATATAGACATATCGATTATGACACGACGCGTAAGTTAGCAGCAAACAAATTCCTAAAGAATTCTCATCAACAACAGCATTTACAGTTTTGTTCAATTTCTATGTAAGATCGAAGCTGGAGTACGCTACCGTAGTTTGGTATCCCCATTATAATAAATATAAACTTATGTTGGAAAGTGTTCGCTACAAGTTCTTAAATATAAAATATTACCGTGAAAATGGTATATATCTCCATCATCAGCATAGCTATCTAAATGATCATTATAAAGAAATTCCTACGATTGAACAGAGGAAAACAATTATAATTCTTTGTTACTTGCAAAAATTAATGTTAGGAAAGTAGATAACCCGTATATACTACAAAAATAGGAATAAAACACCTCGAATCAACAGCAGAATAAAAGTTATTTCTCAGTTCCTAAGCCAAACACTAACTGTTTACTGAACTCTCCAGTCTTTAAAATGGTAACCTTATATAATAAATTGCCTACCGAGGTAGATTTGTTTGGTCTAAATATATTGCAGTTCAAAAAAATATTGATGCCTATTATATTCGATATTAGGTAAATAATAGTGTGTAACTAATTAAGTTTAAAATTTTATTATACAATGTTACTTTCATTTCATTTTGTATCTGATATGTATTTTCTTTAATGATTACTCTGTAATTGGGTTCTTGTACCTGTAGAGTAATAAATATTATTATTATTATTATTATTATAAAGTAGAATTTAAGTGTTAGTTCAAATTTTTTTCATTATCCAAATAACGATTAATTTTATAAAAAAAGAAAATTTAATTTTACATAACTTTTCTTTATAAAGTTTCTGAACATTGTGGTCTCAAGGCACCCTGTCCTTAAAAGTGTAATTCTAAGTTACTCAAAATATTTAAAAGACTATAAAATTTTCAAGAACATAATTTTGAACTTAGTCGCAATGGTGCGAATTAAAAAAAAAACTCGTGTATCAAATTGACTACCTCGTTATAATTAAAACCTTAGAATTTATTTACTAACTTTGAATTACTCACAAAACACAAACTGTTAAAAAGCTGTGTTAATTGTATGAGGTAGGAATTGATGAGGTTAATTATTGCATTATAGAGGACAGGTAAACAAAAAATTACTCAAATTAGAATGAAACGAGCTTTGCGCAATGATGATTCAACCCGTTAATTTTCAAACTGGAAAAGAACCATCAAGAAAATCCAGTTTATTAATAAATAAGCAAGTTTACAATTACGCTAATAAATCGAAGAACAAAAACAAAAAAAGAAAAAAAAGGGCTCAATGTACTATAATATAACAAAGTAACTTTAAATTAGGTTAAAATGAGCACAAAATAATAAAATCAAGTAACGGCAAAATAAAAAGCAGCTTAATTACATATAAAAACAATAAACAAACAATGAAATCACACTCGCAATTATGTCATAAATAAATCCGTTTTAAAATTGCGCCACCAAACATGTGGCCGTTATACAACTAACCATGTCGGCAGTTGAGTGACAGTAAAATAAAAATAATAATAATAATGCAGATTTAAGTTACACTTTAAATAAAACCAATAGAAAAATTAATAAGTAGCAATTAGGTAACTGCAATGCACTTTAAAATACACATAGACAATAACAACAAAAAATAAAGAATGTAAATATACAAAACTATACGGTGAATAAAAGCAGCCTTTCACAGCCAATCACAATAAATTACATATAGGAAGAAATCAAACAAACAATTCTAAATAAGCTAACTGAATCAAATACACTTAAACATTCATTAAAACAAAGCCTTTCAAAGGTAAGATGAAAATAAACAGCCACCGTAACAAAATGGCCGATAACCTACCTGCAAACAATGACACGGAAGTTTCAGAAACTACAGTTAGATCTCTAGGAATGTAAAACCCATAAGAACGGGTTAATAGCTAAGGAAGTGGGAAGTTAATTTCTAGTTGCAAAATTTGAGTAAAAATAAAATTGTGAGACTTTTTAATGGCATCTAGACACGTAGATGTAAACCCCGGTATCATTAATAAAAAAACAATTAAACTGAAGTTTATCAAGCCACGTTTGTCCACGCATTAAGTCCTCTAGACGGTTGAAAATGTTACTAAACAACCAACAACGCCAAATAATTCCAAACATCAGTGGAACACTGTACTGTCCTGCGATTTCTTTTTTTAACAGATTTGAAGCTAATAAAAATAAAAAGAAATAAAATATTGCTTGGGAATATTTTCATATCTATTCCAAAACGAAGTATTAATTACCTTCCAACCTACATATACATATGTAGGTATAGAAGGTTATGCAATCGACTTTTTTACTATAGCTAAATGGACTTATTAGCGCATCTTATAACGTTTGGCCAAGTTTTGCCAATGTCGGCCATGATGCTGTGTGAGTGTGTTGTGTGTGTGTGCGTGTGTGTGTGTGTGTGTTATGATCGTTGTGTTATGTGTGTTGTGTTATGTGTTGTGTTGTGTTGTGTTGTGTTTGTTGTTTGTGTTGTGTTGTGTTGTGTGTGTTGTATTGTGTTGTTTTGTGTTGTTGTTGTTGTGTTGTGTTGTGTTGTGTTGTGTTGTATTGTGTTGTTTTTTGTGTTGTCGTTGCTGTTTTGTGTTGTGTTATGTTGTGTTGTAGTTTGTTGTTGTGTTGTTGTATTGTGTTGTGTTGTGTTGTGTTGTGTTTGTGTTGTGTTGCGTTGTGTTGTCTTGTGCTGTTTTGTGTTGTGTTTGTTTGTTTGTGTTGTGTTGTTGTTGTGTTATTGTTTGTGTTATGTTGTGTTGTGTTGTGTGTGTTGTTGTTGTGTTGTGTTTGTTTTTGTGTTATGTTGTGTTTGTTGTGTTGTTTTGTGTTGTTTGGTTGTGTTATGTTGTATTGCGTTGTGATTGTGTTGTATTGTGTTGTGTTGTGCTGACTGTGCTCTGTGCTGTGCTGTGCTGTGCTGTGCTGTGCTGTGCTGTGCTGTGCTGCGCTGTGCTGTGCTGTGTTGTGTTGTGTTGTGTTGTCTTGTGTTGTTTTGTGTTGTGTTGTGTTGTGTTGTTTTGAGCTGTTTTGTGTTATGTTGTGTTGTGTTGTATTGTGTTGTGTTGTGTTGTGTTGTGTTGATGTTCTGTTGTTGTGTTGTGTTGTTTACTGTTTTGTGTTATGTTGTGTTATGTTTGTATGTGTTGTGTTGTGTTGTGTTGTGTTATTTATGTTTATTGTGTGTTTGTTATGTTGTGTTGTGTTATGTTGTGTGTTTGTTGTGTTGCTGTTGTTGTTAGTGTTGTGTTGTGTTGTGTTATGTGTATGTTATTTGTTGTGTTCGTGTTGTTGGTTGTGTTGTTTGTGTGTATGTATGTCGTGTCGTCGTCGTGACGTGTCGTCGTGTCGTGTCATACTGTCGTGTCGTCGTGTCGTGCCTGCGTTGGGTGCGTCATACGTTGCGTGTCGAGTCTGTGCTGTCGTGCCTGCGTTTTGGTTGCGTTACGGTTGCGATACGAGCTGTGTTGCGTTGCGTTTTGGTTACGCGTGCTGATACGCGTGCAGTGTGTTGCGTTGCGTTGCGTCGCGTCCTGTCGCGTCACGTTGTTTGTGTTGTGTTGTGTTGTGTTAGTGTTGTGTTGTGTTGTGTTGTGTTGTGTTGTGTTGTGTTGTGTTGTGTTGTGTTGTGTTGTGTTTGTGTTGTGTTGTGTGTTGTGTTGTTGTTTGTGTTGTGTTGTTTGTGTGTGTGTGTTGTTGTTTTGCATTGCGTTGTGATTGTGTTGTGTTGTGTTGTATTGCGTTGCGTTGCGTTGCGATTGTGATTGTGTTGTGTTGTATTGCTGTTGCGTTGCTTGGTTGATTGTGTTGTCGTTGCAGGGACGCTGTCGCATGTCACGCATCACGCAGCTAGCAGTAACGTTGTACCGCACCCACCACACAAGCACCACGCGCAACAGCACACACACACAGCACACGCGCCACAGCAACACGCACACGCACAAAGCACACACACACACCGCACGCGACGCACCACACCCACCAATCGCCCACACGCGCACCACACGCTCACACGCTCACGCAGCTGCGCACGCACTCACACACGCACCACGCACGCACACACCATCACACCCACACACGCCACGCACGCACACAACGCACACACGCACCACACCACCACACCACACGCAACCACGCACGCACACGCACCACCACGCATCACACGCACCACACGCACACCACACAGCCACACGCGCGCAACGCACACTGCTACAACACCACCTATCACACACACACACACACACACACACCACGCACGTACGCACGCACGTACACGCACGCACGAATGCACGCAGGCACGCACGCACGTACGCACGCACGCGCGCACACACACACACACACACACACACACACACACACACACACACATTCACACACGTGTCCAGATAACCTGAAAACACATAAAATCTCTTCAAATTCCATATTTACTGTTCTTATTGCTTTGTATAGATTAATGCGTCAACTGAGAAAGGAACACTGTATTTTCTAACGCAGGCACTCAAGCTTGGGCAACAATCCCTTTGTTATGATTTATTTATACATCGCAAGGCTTTGTTTTAATGAGTCTTTTTTGTGTTCTTGATTCAGGACGTTTATTTAGACTTGTTTGTGTACGAACTAATTTTTCTTTTTGTTCTTGTCTAAGTGTAGGTAAACTGCACTGTAGTTACCTTATTGCTACCTGTTCAATGTTACTGTTTGTTATATTTTATATGTACCGTAATCTGCCTTATTATTTTATTTGCTTATTTACTTAAAGACCGACATGATTGGTTATACAGGACCACCTGTTTGGTATTACAATTTTATTCTGATTTATTCGTGACACAATTGTGGGTGTGATTATACTAGTTGTTTTTTTATTGTGTTTAAGTGTAGTCAAACTGCTTTTTATTTTTTTGTTACTTAATTTTATAATTTCGTACGCATTTTAACCTGATCTAATGGTGTTTTGTTATATATTGAACGATTTGATTGCTTTTTTGTTTATTAATGTACTTGTGCAATTACTTATTTACGCATAAAGTGGGTTTTCTTGGTGGGTCTAATTCAAATAACACAATGCTTTTGATCAGATTTGAGGTTTGCGAGTAATTAAATATCAGACTTGTAAATAAATTCTAACATTTTAATTATTGCCAGGAAAGTCGGTGTAAGGCAAGCAATTAACTTGAGTAATAGAAGTGTTATTGTCAGTAAAGTCAAGATACATCCCTTAGCGATTGTTTCGTTCTTACATTTGCATTATTGGAATAAGTTCAAATTACAATTTCTAAGATAGATACTGGGTATATATATATATATATATATATATATATATATATATATAGTATATATGTATATATGTATATATATATATATATATATATATATATATATATATATATATATATATATATATATATATATATATACATGCAGGCATGGAAAAATATTATCGCGCGTCTGACCTACAATAAGTAAAACAAAGACAGTACAATCAGTTCACGTGCTAAGTAAGATTGAATACACAACAAACTAAAAGCGCTGATGCCGTACATGCATCTTTTGAGTACGCTAGTATCAAAGACACATTTAATTGCTACTGTCAACGAGAATTGAAAATCAGTGTTTTTGCAAGTCCGACACAATGCTCATGTATTCCACTGAAGAAAAAATACAGATTATTAAGTGGTATTATTCAGGAAGCACTGCACAAGAAATAATGAGCAGGTTTGCTTTTTCCTTTGAAAACAGGCCAATTCCATCAGAAAGTGCGATTAAGCGTAATGTTTGTAAATTGGAAAGGTGTGGATGTTTAAATGATTTTAGAACATGCAGTAGCATTGAAGGTAATGATGCTAAATATCCTGGTCGTAACATAACGAAGAGCGCGAATTCCAAGAAATTGCAGTGTGCAGTTTAGCAGAAACTAAGTTCCTGTGCAATAGTATAAAAATTGCTGAAGAAATGAATATTGAACCAAGAACAGTTCGCAATATCTTGAAAAGGAATAAATACCGTTGCTAATGAAAACGAAAGATTTATTGAAAATATTTTGTTTGCCGACAAGTGTTCTTTTAACATACATGCCCATCACAATCAGTCTATCGCTGTTGGTTACTCTCGGGGAAACATACACATTAGTATTCGTTACCGCACACAATACCCTCAAAAAGTTAACGTGTGGGCAGCAATTTTAGGCAATTCCATAATTGGTCCATTTTTTATAAACGAAAATTGGAATGCGGACAAATATTTAGAATTGTTGAGAAACCAGATAGTTCCAGTTGTTCAACGCTTCAATATAAATTTTGATGACATTAGGTATCATGAAGATGGCTATCCTGCTCATACTGCAATAAGATTCAACAGTTTTTGGAAACTACGTTTCCTAATCGTATTATTAGTGGAAACGGTACTATTAAATATCCTTCTCGTTCACCTGATATCATGGTGAACGCCTTTTTTTGTTTAGGGATACGTATCCCAGCAAACTTATGGGCACAGGCATGAACGTGCTAACAATTTGGACGAACGTTGTGTCAAAGTTAGAGACTCTTTAAACAGCATCACCCAAGAAATTTTAGAAAACACCGGAACTGAATTTTATCACAGATTGGGTTACTGCCTTGCGTAAGGTAGAGGTCTTTTCGAAAATCTTATAGAGTTTTGAAAAAAGTGCATCCTGTTCATTTTTAAAAATAGTTGGTTTTTCAATAAGAATTATAATGCTAAGGTTAAACCTTAAACTTAAGTTATACTATCAACGTAAATGTTGATGTTCTTGTTTGTAGCTCTCGTAAGTTTCTTCTTGGTTCTTCTTGCGAGTAGTAATCGAACCATGCCATCAATTCGCAATTACAATAAACTTCGATGTTTGAGGTATTATCATTTGATGTTTAAGTGTAAAGTATTTACTTAATAATTTCAAAGAACTCGCGACTTTTCAAAATCACCTTAATTGCTTTGGTTTCGTTAGAAACGTTGAAGCTAGATTGAAGGAGACTTAAGTAGTTCATATTTTGTGCCTACATGCAAGTATGTACAAGTGGCAACATCGGTAAAGTTATGTCTCTCTCACACTCATATAATGCTTATTGGGTTTCTTTCTAGCTTATTACGTCAGACCCGCAATAATGTTTTTCCATACCTGTATATGTTAATTTATTTACAAAACGTTCGTTGTCCTTTATATAGACAATTTAGTATAGTGATGTTATAATCACTGCAATTTCTTTATTCGTTGGAATAGCTGTGAATGCGGGTTTATCTTCGTAATGCACTATTCAATTTACTCACTTCATAACCTAAGAATCCGCCGAGGCGCGAATTAACCCAGATATGAAGATATAGCATTAACATTAACACTATTATTCTTAAATGGTTATGGAATTATCAATTCCTAGTAATGAAATCCAAGACAAAAGGTCCCCGGGATTATTGAATTCTCTTAAAAATCCTCATAACGTGAAGGAGAAAGCTCCCAAACGACAGATTCAGGTACCTCGGTAGTGTATAAGTAAATTTAAAGCTTGTCGTCGACTACCACTCTCGCAAATTTTTAGCAGATTTCGCCTTCTTACATTTCACGCCATATCACCAATCATAAAAAAGCAATTCCTTCAAATCATAAGTGCGGTAATAACTAGAACATTTTCGGGAACCGAGTTGCGAGAATTACGTCACTAGCGTTAACTTGCACCGTCAAGATAATAATGTATAATGTAACATGATTTGTCTTCGTGGCCCCTAAACTTTGGAAAACCGTCTCTAAACCAACGTATTATAAAAACCACAATCTTTGTCTACTTAACTAATTTATCAGAAATGACTTCCCGTCAGACAGTCGCCAACATTATAAATCTGCAAAGCTACGCTTCCCTGCAACAATTCTAACTACAAAGAAGCAGTTTCCAATGACGTAATTTTAACTCAAGCTAAACTATAAATTAACGATTACCTAAAAATAAGATTATCCACTATTTACAAAAAAAAATTAAACTCCATATAAAATTCCTTTTACTATGTAACTCTAGTCAACACGTGGAACCTAATCGTAAATTAGAAACTTCAATTTATTTACAATCAAACAAACCGAAAAGTATATATGTCATTCCCATTAAACTGGGCATCACATCCCACTCCAATTTGCAATAAATCGAAACATTGACACATAAGGTAATATTTGCAACTAAATTAGTGCTTCCAAAATTTATACTAGAATGTATCTAAATTTTCAATAATCTGGTATGACAAAACAAAGATTTCTACATTTTAAATATCATAATATTGGGAAAAAAGGAATCGGCGGCAGACTTCAACAACACGCGATACCGCAAGCAAACAACGCACGCACACACGCACACACACACACACACACACACGCACGCACACACACACAGACACACACAGACACACACAGGCGCAGAGACACACACAGACACAGAGACACAGACACAGACACACACACACACACACACACACACACACACACACACACACACACACACACACACACACACACACACACACACACACACACACACACACACACACACACACACACACACACACACACACACACACACACACACACAAGACACACAGACACACACAGACACACAACACACACACACACACACACACACACACACACACACACACACACACACACACACACACACACACACACACACACACACACACACACACACACACACACACACACACACACACACACACACACACACACACAGACACACAGACACACAGACACAACAGACACACAGACACACAGACACACACGCACACACAGACACAAATACACACACACACACACACACACACACACACACACAACACACACACACAGCACACACAGACACAGCACACACGACACACACACACACACACACCGCACACAGACACGACAGACGACAGACAGCACAGCACACACACACACACACACACACACACACACACAACACACACACACACACACACACACACACACACACACACACACACGGCACGCGCACACACACGACATCACGCACGTGGATACACATACGCACTCGCGTTGATAACGTTACAGATTTTAAAATGACGAAAACGTGTAAAACCGTCGAGAACTCGACATTGATTTTTTTTCACGGAAACAATACTCATAAGTCTGTGCTTCGTGCATAAGGTAGTGAGGACGCTAGAGAGCGTTTTGCCAATATAGAATCTTAAAAGTTATTAGAAATTGATCTCAAAAATAATTTAATCTTGCTTGCCTTATTAATAATGTAGAGAATGACACAGAGAAAATAATACTTTATCCAAACGCTTTAAAATAATGTCATAATTTTGAGCGAACCATCTATAAGTGGTACATGATTACATGTTACCTTAAAAATGTAACACACTTATAGGTAAAGATGGGTGTTTAGAATTTTAATTAGAAATAGAATATTTATTACGCTCGTTTAGAATTCTTGATTAAACGGTAATTGATTTAATTATGTGTAATATGAGCAACGTGGAATATTATTTTCACTTCTATATAAAGTATGTAAAGTTGGGAAAAGTTAAAGCACCGTTTTGAAATAAATTATTTATCTATTGCTTTAAGATGTTATCGATCAGTGTACTTGAGCACAATCTATTTCCTACCATAGCAACAGCATCTTATTTGCACTTAATCTATGTTGCTAAGGTAATGTGTAAGATTTTTCTTCTTTCTTGTATAAAATTACGCAACTTGGTTTTCCCAGGTCATTTCGTTTTTACTGCGCTAAAGATTGAATTAGGTGAAATGCATGTAAGTGCAATTTTAACAGAAGAATTTATGTACCTTTAACTGTTGCATGTCAGGACATTTCCTATATTTTTTCGTTTAATACTCGTATATTAAAAAATTAGTAATTTAGTTGTATGTATAGTTTGAATGCTTAAGACCGAAAGAATACTATAGTTTCACTGTTTTCGAAGTAGTGTCTATAAAAATACATTTAATTTATATTTCTAGATTTTTAAAACTTCAAAAAATGTGCAGACTGTGAAATCTAAAATCGAATGGTTCTTTGGGTTTAAATTTAGTAATATTAATAGTTTCGAAAATTTTGTTGGCTACATGTATGAACCCCGTCATCCAAGTAGTCTCGGAATAATGCGAATATTGTTTGGTAAGTACTTCTACTAAAAAAATATTGAAATGGAAGTTAACATCATTTTTTATAAATTTACCTAATTACTTACGAATACACATACTTTAGATGATGATAATCGCAACGTAATGAACAAAAAAATAAGTACAAACTACGACACTCTTAATAAAAGGAACAGATCTATAGCCATTCATGAAAGCATCCGGGAAAAATCAAGGCTCTTCTTAATTTCAAATACACTTTCTTGTTAATCAAACTAAAATATCTATAATATAAAATACATTGGCCGTTAACGTCAAACATTTTCTGAAAGGCGGCCGCATCGGTATTGCCCAGTAACGTTGTACGACGTTCACCACACTAACTCTACTACCTCATTTTTATTTGGAGATGCCGTTCCTTCTATTACAATTTTCATTAGATCCTATATATTTTCTACTAGACTAAAGTTCAATAACACTGAAGTTCGAAGTAATGATTTCAAGTTGTTATCAATATCGTAAAACAAAACGGACGGTATTGAAATTCTAAGAAATGGAATGAGTTACCAAATTATTCGCTCCCTTCTAACGAGTATTTATGGGGTTTAATACGAAAAGGAAAATAAATTGGATTTGAAAGCAAATAATTCGTTATAAAACTAAATTAATATAAATTGTCACTGGGCAATCGATTTCAACTTAAACGTAAAATTCTAACTGAACTGGATATTTATATTATCACATCATCATTTATTGTCCACAAAAATAATGTAATAAAAATTTATCTATCGGTACATAATGCAATGTAAAAATAAAAGAAAAAAAAATATTGTGAACATATTCATAATAGTAGTAGGTGGGTGGGTGTATGCGTGCGCGCGCGGGTGTGTGCGTATGTGAAGATACTTCTATTCAACGCCATCCACTGGTTTTCATTTCTTAATAGAATTCTGTGATGCTAGTCACGCAACCTATGGCTACGTACGCACGAAGGCTCGCAGGCATGCACTCACACATGCACACGACCTGGCACTCGCACTCGCACTTGCACTAACATTCGCACTCGCACACGCAGATGCACGCATTCACGCGCACACGCGGTGCAAAACCTTGTCAAACGTAAAATGGAGTCATAAGTCGATTTAGCGTTAGTGAAAAAACGATTGCATAACCTTCTATACCTATCTATGTATATGTAGTTTGGGGTATTTTACTACCGGAATCAGTACATTAATATATATATATATATATATATATATATATATATATATATATATATATATATATATATATATATATATATATATATATATATATATATATATATATATATATATATATATTACAGATGTCCGGAGGAGGGACCCAAACGACCTCAGTACTCACTTTCTGATTCTTGTAACATCCGAGGTATCAGGTCTAGTATTTTTAACAACTTGAACAAATACCGCTGGCATTTTATTTCTATCAGAGACACACGGCTCATCTAGAAACTCCGATTCGCCTAACTTGTAATATATCCTAGACAATCTCCTTTCCAAGTTTCGTTGTATGGAGAAGAACAACATAGCTTGCAGGTTTTCTTCGTTGGGGAATAAAACAGTTTACAAGATTTGGTCTTAAATTTGTGAAATGTTATTGTTGCATCTATAGGTTTACCGATAACAGTAACCATTAAGACTTCTTTGAGTACCTCATTTTGAGAGTTTACTATTTTCTGTCACAGTCTTCATCTTGCTATGTATCAATTTTGGGAGTCTGCAATGCTCACGCATCTAATTGGCCTCAATTTTCATCTACCACTAATTCATCTAGTTATAGTGCAGACATATTTGCTATTTCATGTGATCTCACACAAATAATTTCCGAACCCACTAGAATAGTGATAACACTAACCATACTCCACATCTTCTAGACCTCTTTTTTGCATCACGCTCTCTTGTTTATAAAACATCAATTCTTTCCTCACTAGGTTTATCTGACCGTTATCTAACGGAAATAACTTTTACTATCCCAATTGCTCTATTGTTACCGAAAACCATTTTAGTGTTTTAAGCCAGCTGTAAGACTCCACCTTTCCAACCCCGGTTCAATAAGGTTTCTTTATCTTTGAAAAATAAATCTGATACCAAATGGAAATCTAATAAAACGATCAAGAGTCATGGAAACCACGTAGTTGCTAGAAATACCTGCACTAAACTAAAATGTAATTTCAACAACGAAAATGCAATGACATCTTTTACCGGATCTGTAGTAGCTGACTATGTAGATAAAGGCGATGAGGATTTATTTGCATCAAGCTCGTGCCTTATTGATTCCAGATAAGATCTGCCATTAATCAACTCTCATCGTAAGCTCGGTTCCAATAAGGAGACTGACCCAAACGGCATCCCAGCTGCTGTTTTAAAAACAAGTTCCTCTGAACTAATACCAGTTGTATCCAATTTCCATCTATATTTTCTGGGCAATTTCCTTCATCATGAAAATTAGCAAATGTTCAACCTATTCGAAAAAAGAAGGCGACAACATCGAGCATTCTACCTACCGACCAATTGCGATCACTTCCATTTTGTCTGAAGTCACGAAAACAGAAATCAATCAGCAATTACGCTCTTTTCTTGAACCGAACAAACTTCCGAGTGACTACTAATATGGTTTTTCGGCAAATTCGTAGAACAGGTGATATTCTTTCATATGAGTCCTATGTTTAAACCAATATATTTGAAAGATCCGGTGAAACACTTGTAGTCGATTTAAATATTACAAAAGCATCTGGCCAAGTTTCACATAAGTATTTATTGGGCAAACCACCTCGTATGGATTAATAGATACGCGCTTCAGTTGGATTTCCAGCTTCCTTGATAAAAGATGACTACGTGTCGTAGTCGATGGCTTCTTTCCAAAACGAGGGCGTGCCACAGGGATTACTTTGCTAACGACAGTACTCATTACACTTCATCTCAGTCTACTCATAAAATTAATCCACCTTTTTATCTAAAATCAAAACATTTCACTCATCAAAGGCATTCAACATATCCTTGAATGGGTCAGTATTAAAGTAGTTAAATATAATGCTAACAAAACTCTGTGTTACCTTGCGCCATCAGAAAAAAGTTGCTTAGATTTTAAGTTTTCATACTCTATTACTATGTTAGGAATGACTGTATCCTCATCTATCATGGGTTGACAATCTTTTATTAGCTACTAAAGCAGCTGCTCATAAAATAGACTTATTCTACAGATCTTAGCAGTACTTTACCTCCCGGCAACACTTACTGCTATATAAGTGCACAACAACGGTGAATGTTAAACAAAACGTTCAAAGGATAGCTTACGGCTGTTATTCGGAAGTAATTTAGGTGGAGCTCAGCACATGGGCTATTCCTCACTAATTTAGGTCACAGGTTAATTCCCACGTAAGCGATTACTGGAAAAACGGTTGAACTGTTTCCGAACTCTTTTTCATAGAGATAACATGCAAATTAAAGTCGTGCACCTTTTATTTTGACCACGATCAGGTAACCTATGCATAACCAAAGACCAAGATACCAAAATTTTCAATTCATAACCCATGGCCATGTGGGTCTTATTCTTTTTTGCGTTTATTTCAAATATGACTTCAATATAACCTATTTTCACAATTTGTGGTAAAAGTTACAGGTTTATGCTGTAACCACCGACACGGAACTTTGTTTAACCTTCCCGTTTATGTACATTATTGCACTTTTCTCATGACCAGTCGTTACAAAATGAGGTCAAAATACGCCCGAAATGCAGCAAACGACGTGACGATTTCGCATAAATTATTTTAACATTAAAAAGATATAAACAAGTCTAAGATTTTGTCATATTAATCCACACATATGATCATGTCACTAACGTACACAACTACTCTGGCTATGTCTCCTTAAAATATTTGAATCGTTTTCATTAGTTTTCTCAACTATTTGTAGGTCATTAATCAGATGGTTAATCCACAGGTGAAACGATTTCATCAGTGCCACATCGATTTCAGGTTTTAGCTTTTCCACTCCTGAGCTTACTATCCGTTCTTTTAATTGAATAAAAAGCGTTGCATAAAATTTACAAGTTTCCTTAAAAATATGCTTATATATTTAACAGAACTGCAAGAGACACGTTGACCACTTGATAAAATACAAATACAAATAAGCTGATTGAGTACAAAGTCAAATCCGAATTGTTAATTTAAAATTCGTTTATTTCTAAACTCTTCTAAATGTTTGGCTTAATTTGTTATGATTAAACTTGGGCTTCTTTTAATTGTTACGGGCAAAAATGGCAGTAGAATTAGAAGTAACAGATAAGAATGGGACCTGAAGCTCAGTGGAATAAAGGGCGTGGGCGTGTTATTAATTGTGCGATTAGGATAGCTCGTAATACATACGGCCAATAAGGGAAAGTCATAATTTTAATATGCGGTTGTTTCACAGCTTCAAAACAAACAAAAAACTTGCTTACCTTATGTCGCATAAACGAGGTAAGTAGAAGCTTTAACTTTTGACCTTGACGGCCACGTGGGGGACGTAATTTGACGCTGGGTTTGACCTTGGGGTTGGCTCCGTCCTCTGCCCACCCACGTGGGTGACGTATTTTGATCTTGAGGCTAACCTTGGTGCCTGACATTGGAGTTGACCTTGGGCTAGCCAAGTTCAGAACCAAATCTACTTTAGTGAAGTTCAGAACCAAATCTATTCAGCGATAAATTTGAATTTGTATTCTAATAAGGGGGCCCTAATGCTAACTTGTAAGACAGGTGTAGGCCTTTGGAACCTGTGTTAGGGTCTGCGCCCCCTTGCCGTGCCCCTTGACTGGAAATTTAAATCTATATTCTACTAAGGGACTATCTCATAAGCCAGCCACGAACTTGTGTTACGGTTTTCATCCCTTGTCGTGACCTCCTTGACGGGAGATTTAATTTGTATTCTAATAAGGGGGCCATTATACTAACTCGTAAGATTTGTATTCAAATAAGGGCTCTCATACTATCTCGTAAGACAGGTATAGGAACTAGCTTGTGGTCCTTAGCCCTTTGTTGTGTACCCTTTAAGTAAAATTTTAATTTGTGGCACAATCTATCAGTGTATTTCTAAGACTAATTTGGGTTTGTTTGTGGCGCCATCTGGTGGTGTATGGATTAATGAATGTTTTCTGTAATAGAGGTGGCTCCACCTAGCGGTATATTTTAAAAGTACATACATAGGTCCCTGTAACCGTTATGGCGAGAAATTTAAATTTTTGTTCTGATAAGGGTCCTAATACTAACTTGTAAGACAGGTATAGGACGCCTGAACCTGATGCTGGTCTTTGGTCTTCGCCCCCCTCTTTTGAACTCTTAATTAAAATAACTAAACCACTAAAACCGCTTCTATTGGTCGGAGTATAATGGTTGAAAAACAAGCATTATACAGTAATTAAATTATTTCATCATTTATAATTAAACCTGTAGTGAACTTATTTACAAAATCAGACATTGTTAAATTATTTGATCTGAAATACGAAAACATTATCGTATAAAGTCCACACACACCCGAATGGTAATCTTGCAGTGTCGTTTTGTTGTAATAGAACCATCTAGAATTCTTCTCCAGGAAACACGTCCAAAGGAGTCAAAATACTCCTCGTTACCATTCTCATCAATGTAGAATTGTAGATAGCAGTCCAATGTTGGTCGGTTTGTTTGCAGGATCCGTGTTTACAACAATTGCACACGGTCTAGGTACGTGTCTCGGTAGTTGATTAGAAACACATACAAGTCGAAACACATTCCTGTGGCTGGGGATCGATTTCAAACATTCCATATACGTAAAATTTTGCGACGCGAGACTTTCAACGAAGGCTGTTTCGGCGACCCCCACTCTTCAAGTCCCGAACATAACCGAGCCTATCCGAACATTGCCGAGTGCTTAGGCCCATTCCTCCAATATAATTTAAATAAAAACAAGCGCAGGTGTCTACATGTTGTTGGCCTTGGAGACTGGGGTCGAATACAATCTTGGTCTCATACCAGCAAAGTAAGGGGAGAGGATGGTTGTGGAACTGGCGGAATTTAAATTTTGCTACCATTCAAATTAAATCAGTCTCAAGCACAAAACAAAAAATTTTATTAGGTCAATCTCATCATCATCAAAAAGTGAACTGTCCTTGAAAATAGAAATATGGTGTTCAGTTCTTTACGCGTTACAAAGAATACCACTAATTAGAGTACACTTATTTTTAAAAACAGATTTCTTTGTTTGTGACGCCATCTAGTGGTGCACTTTTAAACTAACGAATGTTTTCTGTAATAGAAGTTAATCGTGCTCGTCTCTCTCGTTTCTCCCGTCTCTCTCTGTCTCTCTCCCTCTTGCTCTTTTCTCCCTCTCCTCTCCCTCGATTCTCTGCGTGTTTTAGTGTTTGCGTGTTTGCATGTTTCCGTGTTTGCTTGTTTTCGTGTTTGCGTGTTTGCATGTTTTTGTGTTTGCGTGTTTTCGCGTTTGTGTGTTTTCGCGTTGGTCTTTTCGGGTTTACGTGTTTTCGCATTTTGCGTGTTGGCATCGTTGCGTGTTTTCCCCCGTGTCTGTAACTGTATCTGTGACTGTGTCTGTGTTTGTCCATGTCTGTGCCTGTACCTGTGCGTGGGTCTGTGTCTGAGTGTGCGGCTGCGTCTGCGTCTGTGCATGTGTCTGTGCCTGCACATGTCTCTGTCTGTGTCTGTGTATGTGTCTGTGTCTGTGTCTGCGTCTGCGTCTGCGTCTACGCCTGCGCCTGTGTGTGCGTCTAGGTCTGCGTCTGCGTCTCCGTCTGCGTCTGCGCTTGCGTCTACGCCTGCGCCTTCGTCTGCATCTGCGTCTGCGCATGTGTCTGCGTCTGCGCCTGTACCTGCGTCTGCGTCTAGGTCTGCGTCTACGTCTGCGTATGCGTCTTCCAAAGATCATCCTACCCTTGTTGGAAAGCTAGTTCGTCCAAAAATCTAATTATGTTTTTATAGTTCTTTAAAATACTTTTAAGAGACAGAATTCTTGCGCATCATCGGGATGGACAATATGGACAAAATTGATATGGCCTTTTGTCAAGGATAAAAAATCTCTAACAACTTTCTGGACCCTACCCTGCACGATGGAATTGACACTGTGTGCTGTCTAATTGATGCACAATGCACACGCAACCTTTCATTAAGGATTCTCCTTTGCCTGCATGCTTACCACATTTGTAGCACCATCATAGCACTTGCCCTACAGTCTTTAAATTCAAGGGAAAAATGGGTCAAAATACCTTTAATAATTTTAAAAAGCGTAAAACGTACCTGTAGCAGCCGTTTGATATAAACCAATAAAGTATTCTTCTTTACTTAAACTGGATTTTACAATTCTTCTTCTATTGAGAATTGTTTATTAATTGATATATTAGATGTTTTACCAGCTATAATGGCAGAGTTTTTCATTTTTTGTATCATTTGGTAGCATAATTTGCAACTCTTCAGTTCAGGAATATTAGTTGTTATCAATTTTACTAATTGATAAAAATTGGAATATTTATCGGTCTAACCTCTCAGAGCTAGTCCTTGCTGGGACAAGTATTCAACACTGCTTTCCTATGAACACCACATTTTTTGCGAGTCTGGAATCTTTTGATTGCTTTATTTCACAAATTAAAACCTTCCTGCACAAATGATTTTATAACTCTGATATCACACAAAGAATTTCTGATAAGTGTAATAAAGAATGTAAAACTATAATAAATTTTGATTAATAAAAAGTAAGTTATAAAGTTAATGAAATAATAAATACCTTACACCACTTATAATTGTGCCTTAGTCTCAGTCGGTGATTAATAGGGTTGGTTCATAAAAATGATTTGCTTAATTACCACTTACCATAAATAATAAAGACTGTAACAAATGAAGTTATCTCGGGCGCCAAATTGTCTTTTTTTAAATTATCGGAACAATTAAACCGACTTTACAAAAATGAAAAAATTAATATACAGACTATGTTTATTGAATTAAATGTAATGATGAAATAATGAAGGTCTTAAAATTATTCTTAAAGTACTAAATAAACACTACATAAATACCTATAAATTTTGTACACAAACTTTTCTTTTTGACAACCACTGGTATCTAAATGTGATTACGGAGAGGTTAACAGGATGAAGCCATTCTTACGTCATCATGGTGCAATCTTGACATAATGTTATCAGCCGCACCCCAAATTGAGAATTTATCTTTAAAAAAATCCGTATAATTTCTTCTTAAAAATGCACGCAACAACAAAATCAAATGCGTACTTAAGATGCAATTACGTTGCAAATTGAATTAATGATATACGTGTAATTAACGTAAAAACGTTATTAAAACGTAAAGAAAAAACCCAAAGAAAAACAACGTCAAGAAAAACGCCTAAAAAGAACAAAATGCTTTTATTGTATGTAAATGTATTAAAAATATCTCTTACCACCAAATTGATGGCGTTTTTCACATAAATTTAAATAAAATCAAAAAGGAGGAGCTTCATGCTTCGCCATTAAACAGGAAGTGAAAATGGAGGATTTCGAAGTAGATGATGAGGTCATGTGTACAAGATATCAGCAGATTAACTTAACGCAGACGGGTTGCTTATAGAATTAAGTCACGATGCATTGCGCAACTCAGAAAACAATTTCTGGGAATATACCTTTAAGAAATATACACTATGTAGATATGCAAATTAAGTTGCCTACCTCATACCAATATTGTAAAATAATTAAAATTTTCTTGTATTTAGAACTAAATGTAGGAAAGATCCTAAATTGAGGTATATTTTATACAACACAAAAAAGAGTTGTTACATAAGGATATTTTTTCTGTAGCTTCCAAACAAACCCGACCAAAGGCTTTTTATACATTCGCATCAGATTTTAATCAGGGAAAATTAAAACATCAGCTGGTTTAAAATTTTCGGCATGTTATGGTATTTTGTTGTAGCAGTTCTTGCTTGTTTTTCATCTTCAGTACTGGAAGATTCTGCGCGATTTTGACGTCCCTTTAATCCATCAGTTACAGTTTGTTTCTCCGATGTTGATGTATCTGTAGATGTACTGATTGATGAGTTGTCTGTATTTGCTTTGGGCTTACGTCGAGTAATAAACTTATCCATTTTGATTACCTGTAGATAATATTTCAAATAACATTAATCACTCGACAAAATTAAATACAGTGGAAACCCAATTATCCAGACTAATTGAATCGGAGAGTAGGTCGCATAATTGAAAATCCGGATAATATAACCTAAAGTAAAATGAACTGAAATTCAAACAGAATATTTATGTATTCAAATTAAAAAATACCAAAATTTTACGCTTTACACATACAGTATGTCGGAAATTACAATGCTCTTTCTGTTTTGCGACTGGTGGTGCTTGTACGAAAGCAGAACACGCACACTAAAGCGGCCTATGCACTTTTGGCAAGGCTTAGCTTGTCTTGCTATTTGCATTTTCATAGCATTTCTTTGAGTTAAAATAAATCCGGATAACCGGTGTTCGGATAATTGGGTTTCTAGTGTAAATAAATTTGTTCTATTTAAGTTTAAGTTTACTTGTAGTTGTGATTTTATATAATTTTTTGCACGATTGAGCTTTTTTCGTTTATTTACCATATCTGTTTCCAAGACAGTAGAATATGTTTACTGGTTGCGAGACCCAACTCGTCGGTAAGTATTTACTTGCCTAGTAATAAACTATGAAATACAACCTACATCAGCTGAATTTAGTGTTCGTACTTCGTACATCCCCCGTGTATTACGCCATGTATATTTATATTTCATGTCATGTTTGAAATAAGTATTAATTCTTAAAGCGTTCTGGGAGCAGAAGTCACTTAAGTAGACAAAGATTGTGGTTTTTATAATACGTTGGTTTTGAGTCCATTTTTTAAAAATTTAGAGGTGACGGAAACAGATCGTGTTACATTATTTTTTCGAAGTACCTTGACGGGGCAAATTGATACTAGTGACGTATTTTCCAATTCGGTTCCCGAAAAACTTCTTGTTTTACCGCGCTTACGATTTGAAGGAATTGCTTTATTATCATTGGTGATTTGGAGTGAAATGTAGTATGGGGAAATCTGTCAAATTCCTAAGGGAACGCGTGATGTGATCTTGGGCCGTACTGAGCTTGCTTATCTTCTACCGGGGTTATTTGAAATTATCGTAGGGAGAAGTTTCCCGTTCACCTTTTGCGGATTTTAAAAAGTATTCAGCCACCCCGTATACCGTGTTATCTTGTGTATCGATATCTAGTAGTGACATTTATAGTGTGTGTGCGCGTGCGTGCGTGCATGCGTGCGTGCGTTGGTGTGTGAGTGGGTGTGTGGGTGTGGGTGTAGGTGTGTGTGCGTGAGTGCGTGCGTGCGTACGTGCTTTAATGATAGTGCTACGTATTTTTTTTTGTTGCTGATTTTAATAAAGTCTTCTATTTGTGTTTGTAAGGCGAATGAATACACTTTCTTCTGTCTATGGTATTGCATTAGAGTCCTTCAGGCGATTAAATTAATTTTACAAATGTATACTCGCCTGTGTATCGTATCGTGTTATTTTTATCTTTCAGATTACTGTATACAAATTACGTATTACAAAATTAAAGTGTTCGACGTTATTAATATTCCTTTTTGGTGTTATTTAAAATTAAGATGCTTAAGGTAGACGAATTTGGGAATTTGAACCTTGCAAGAGTCATCCCGATTTAAATAATAGATTCTACCATTATTCTGATTGTTTATATTAATTTTTCTTATTATCATAATATATCAATAGTGTTACTGACTTAGAGTATTATTTTATTACTGTGTATAATATTATATGTGACTTCATTCCTTTGTCACTGCGTTATTATTTACGGAGTACCTAACTTAAAAGATAAGGTATTTTGATTACGTTCAAATTACCGAGTGATTTATTTATTTTATAAATATTTTGTATTATTTTGATGAAATATTTAATGTTTGTGAGAGTCTTCCCTACTAGATCACTTTCTATTTTTGTTTTTTTTTTGTTAATTTTATTTTATGAGCTTAGGTTTCATAAGATTTGACGTACATAAAAATAGAGTAAACAAGATGGTTGACCGATCAGCTAGTCTATTTGCCACGTGTCTAACCATCATATGAAAAGGGCTCGACTAAACTCAGGCGTACAGTCGGAAGACGGCAGAGCACTCGGATGTGTGGTTGTTTCGGAGGTATAGCTTAAAATGATAGTATTCTGGTTAGATAGGAACCGGATATTAGTAGGTGCCACAGGCTTTAATAAAGAAATACTCAACAGGTGTTGAAAGGAGAGTAAACCCTCTAAAGACTGAAACAGGATTTACCAAAAAAAGAAAGAAATAAGAATGAAAGGAGGAAGTAGAAATGAGTTGACAATTCTCCCGATAAAATAATTTTTATTGTCGATATCCTGACAAAAGAATAAAATAAAAAAATATATAAATTAACATTCCACCAAAGCACATGATGGCAAGCAGTGAGCCTCAGCTTGTGCCCACGGCAAGTATGATACTAAATTTCAATTTAAATAAAAAAAAGGTAAAATTATTATATACCCCCTTCAGGCCGTTGTAAGGTTTTACTGTTCGTATTCGGAATTGGCTAACTTAACACATAATCCCATTGGAATGTTTAGTAAGATAAAAAAAAATAAAAAGAATTTAATTAATGAACTTGCTTGCCTTACGCTTCACATAGTATACAGTAAATTGGAAAGCTTGTTCGGTCCACAGTAAATAACTATCGTAACAAACAAAGCAATCAAGAAATTTATAGGTAATAAATAGGCCCAAACAACCTTGTCCACAAGAAAAGTAATATACATAACACATAAAGATTACAAGACAAAAATTAAAAATTCATATACAATTAAATGTTTAACATTTGCAGCAGTTCACGTAATACAGATAATAGTTACACCCGGTATATTGCAATCAAAACAGGAGTTAAATCGTTGGGTGGATGTAGCCACAGAAGCTAGAATTAATTAGGTCAAAATGGAAGCTAAAACTGTTTAGGGTGCGGTCTATTGCAACTATTAATGATTCAATTGATGTTTTTTTTGTGATAGTGCAAAATATTCAAAACTGAATTAGTGAATATATATATATATATATATATATATATATACTGTTTTAGATAAAATAATTTTGTGAAAGTGAACTGCTGGAAGTACCTTAAATATATAAATTTAATTAAGAGGTAACAATTTTCGATTATTTGATTGCAAAATTAATAATATTAGTCCATTTATTTTCGTTGTAGAAATTCACTAAGAACCTCCTTGGTGTAAATGAAATTTGGAAACACAATCGTGTAACCAGGTGATAAAGAAAGAAAAAAATATCTGACCTTTATTGTTAAAACTATTACTTATTTGATTTTGCAAATTTCGGGTGCTATTCCAATGATCTAGCAGCCTTCACGTATATGGTCATGGATGTCAGCAAGGCTCTTACGCCTTCCAGCGATAATCATATACTTTGGATGTAACGTAACAGTAAAATGTGAACAGAAAATTTAAGGAGTGACGTTAGAAATGTAGGTAGTACAGAGATACTCTTACATAGGTAGTACAGAGATGCTCGTACGTAGGTAGTACAGAGATGCCCTTACGTAGGTAGTGCAGAGATGCTAAAAGAAGGTAAATATAAGTACGATGTTTAATTAATTATGACCGTTCATACCTCTCACAGGTGACAAACGAGCCGATAGTGAACATTCAACGTAATTTCCATTGAAGTGTCTTTATATGTGAAGAATTAGTATTGAATGCTTTTATATACGAAAACCTGAAAACAATTTTAATTACCATGAGGTTATCGAAACATGTGTCACTTACCGAAGATGTGGACGAATGAATAATTTCAATTATATCCGCCTTTTAAAAGCGTTAGTAATACGTTTACTTAACCAAGTATTACTTTAAGTGAGAATTTTCCAAAAAAAATGATGCTTCAGCATCCAGAACCAGAAACGAAAAATTCTCTAGAAGCTTAACATCCACCATCAAAGGCGTTCTTAAAAGGAAGAAAAAGAAATTGGCCAACACCTTAAAAATCAATTTTACAAACTTGAGAAAATTTTGTATTTAATAATTGTTGCCAAAGGTTAAAATGTGTAGAAAATATATATTTATTATATGTATATATATATATATATATATATATATATATATATATATATATATATATATATATTATTTGACCCTAAAAGATCCCAGGTTTCTTTCTAACTGCTTTATATTAAATGATCCGAAATCTCAAAGATGTCGCTGAAGGTATTAAATTTGTCTTCTTTGAACTAAATAAAAGATGTGTACGAAAGTTACATACGTTAGTTTAAATGCAATTAGAGATGCGTAAAAATTTGCTAAATAGTGAATTGGAAGCATTCAACCTAAGAATAAATTGCTATTTTTAATAAGTAAATTTGACAAAATGAACGTTATTGGAAAGAAACGTTTTCCAATTAAACACGTAACATATTAGCACTTCATTTTATTGCGAACACGTGCAAATGTTTTGAAGTTTTGTAGGAAACATCGGACCGAGGCTATTAATTTACTGATTCGCTTGGTTTTACGACAACGGTAAGCAACTTTCTTTGTTTGTAACTTAACTGTGAACTATTTGTAATTAGGTATTACGACCCATATATTGAAGTTTATTAATTCTGGCGGCCATATAATTTATGACTCATCCTTATTGTGTTTTATATATTAATCGCAAAATCAGTAACACGCCCAGCCCCTTTATTCCACTGAGCTACTGGTCCCTTCCTTATTTGTTACTTCCGATCTACTGTGATTTCCACCCGTAACACAATATTTATCTTTTATTTACATTAACTCCAAAAGATTGTGTTATTAAAGTATTGAAACTGATCTGATTTTGTTTAAGGTCTGCTAATGATAATGGACATATTATTTGAACGAAATGGTTTACTTTTATTACATAGATGGGGAAATAATCGAGACTGCCATTTTCCATTATTTCCACAAATACAAGTGCCAAATTTTTTCGCAATCGCAATTATTTACAGCTTAATGATTTCAGGTTACACTTGATAATAGTAACGCCAGTAGTTATACAAACTTGTCTAAACTATTTCAGGTGCTATAGGAATTACGTTTGGATATAAATTTCAAATAAGTACGTTTTTGTTTAGCATTCCCTATTGGTATTTATTACTCCTAGACAAAACTTACTGGAATAATCACAGTTATTTATTTGGTTTAGTATCTGTTTTGCTTATTGGTTCATCAGCAAATTATGCGTTGTATGTAATTTAAAATCAGTCTTCGTATATCATTGAATGTTTCAGCTCTATTGATTCATTTATTGATAATCGTGTGAACGAATATGTGCCATTTTGGAATTATTTTATATTACGTTTTCAATTTTTTATTCTGTATTTTATTGCTGGACTTAAAAAGATTGATATGGAATGGTTATTAGGATATTCAATGAATAATCTTGGAGATCACTGGATATTTCAGCCATTTAAGTATGATATTAAGTAACTAAAATTGTTTATTCCTCATGATTAAATAATGATTATTTGCAGATTATTCTTATCATCGAAACAAATTGACTATCTAATTGTACACGTAACTGGATTTCTACTAGATTTAACAATAGGATTTTGGTTAATCAGCCCGATCTCTAGACCTTATGCTATGTTGTTCTGTACATCTTTTCATTTTATGAATTCCCGCTTATTTAGTATAGGTAACTCATAAATACATCTTATTTTTTTTATAATCACATTGATTTTTGTAGGTGTGTTTTCATATGTTTGCATTACAACAATGCCTATCTTTGGTAGAGACGATTGGCCAATTAGTTTACTATGCAAAATCGGATTTCCAACAGATAAAAAAGAAATATTTTTGGCATACTTGAGAGAGCAAAATTTATCAAGGATCAATATAAAGAAACGCATTGTCAGTATTGTTTTGCTTCTTTATTGTGGTTTCCAATTGTTTTTGCCATACTCACACAGTATTACGAAGGTATTCTATCTGTTCAATTTTATATATTGATAAGTAAAAGGAAGCTAATACTAATACTTCTAGGGCTACAACAATTGGACTAATGGCCTATATGGATACTCTTGGGATATGATGGTGCACTCTTGGAATTCGGCATTAGTAGTAATCAAAGTAACAGACAATGATAATGAAGTAGACTATTTTGTTAATCCCGAAAGTTGGACACAAAATCAACGCTGGAACAAACATGCAGACATGTGCATACAATACGCACAATGTTTAAAAGAAAACTTAATACTGTTTAATGGTACCTCCAAAAAGTTACCAAAGTTATCAAACAATATATCTATATATATCGACGTGTGGTGTTCGTTAAATGGACGTTTTCAACAAAGGATGTTTAATCCGAACTACGATCTTTTAAAAGCAAATTGGTCACCGTTCCAAAAAGTTGAATGGTTACTTCCCCTTATGATTGAAAGTAGTCACTTTAGAACTGAGCTACCTAAAATTGAAGATCACGTTTACTCATGGTCCAATTATAGTGATGTACTGTTTGTAGCTGATTTTCCAGGTAATGTCAGTAAATTGTGAACCATAGTTACGCTTGTATCTTTTTAGGTATGCAGTTAGAAAATTACTTATCAGTTGATTTAGTGAACGTTACGCTAACGGTGTTGAATGGAGAAATAGTATACGAAATGGAAAAGTTTCAAGAAATGCCTGCAACATATATTAAGTTAGCTGCAGGATCTAACCATAAAATTAAAACAGGCCGTTTTCATAAAGTACATACTAATGGAACACAACCATCTTTTTATATGTACACATTTGTGAATAAAACAAGAGAAAAGCTTGAACATACACATTAGCACTAAATTTGGTTGAGTTTACACATTTTTTTTTATTTTCAAGCTTTTATTTTGTTTGTACCGATCACAAAAATATATGTTAAAGTACGTCCCACAAAGTCAGAGAGTAATAAATCATGTTAGAAGTGAAATACTGTCGTTTTTTTGCATGGAAGCGGAAACAGAAATCAGTAGCAAAGCGGGCTAGTTTAAATGAAGATTCTGTAAATTTACCGCGTGCAAAATATTGTGTTAAATAAAGACGATTCAGGTAAGCGCAAATAAAAGACGATCCTTTAAAATTCGACGTAAGCCTGATCACACAACTCATAGGCCCGCGGTTAGGATTGTAGTGTATTAAAAATTGTATATTAATTATCAATTGAAAGACGTGAAATTATTAAACATTTATTGTAGATGAGGCTATTTCAAAATTCTGATGTTTTGATTAATATGAAATAATTATAAATATAGTCTACACTAATTTTTTACATTGAATATTGTCATAAAGGTAGGCTTTGGAAACAAATGCGATATGTAACTATATTAATATCTGGAAAAGTATTTGAGATACCGGAATATTGAATTCAGTACCGAACTGAGTTCGTTGAAAACGTTTGGTAACTTCTGGAATAGGATTACATTTCCAATGTCTCAGAGTAATAAAGCGCTAAGCCGAAATAGAAAATCTTTATTTTTACAGACTATAACAATCAGTCTTTATCATCCTCATCCGATTCGGAAGAGCTGTCATCTTGTCCTACGGATATTATAACGGTTCTATAGTTTTTTCCATTATCACATCAAGTTCCCACATACGCCTTTTTAATTACATGATCAGCACAGTTTTTGCACTTTTCTGCATTGGCATTGTCTATGACTTGCATTAAAAGCTGTTAGACTTCACTTAATTCAAAAGTGATATGGTGGTAATCCATGTACGGTATTCCCGCGAGAAGCACAGAGTTCACCAATAACATACTTAACAAATTGTTGCTTATGTTGATTTGCTATAGCTAAAAGCTCACGTTGCAGTGTAGTTTCTTCAAATTGTATCTGTTTTGATGTTAATCATTTGGCAATGTCTCCTGTTTTCGATGAAGTTGTTGGTAAGCGTTCGACTTGCCTAGAATGGTAACTTGTCCAGGTAAAAGATTTCTCGTGCTTCATCAAGAAACTTCTTCATTGCACAAAACTATTTGGGTCTCCCAGAAACAATTTGGAGATTGTCAATTAGCGTTGATTTTCGATTCACTTTTTTTTACGAAAAGTTCCTGTAGTGCCCTATGTAGTGTCGACCGAGACAATTGTGGTCCATCAACATCGTCTTTTAGTACTGCTACTATTCTGTTGAGGGTAGGAATTTCTTTATCGAAGTAGAAGGAATGATTTTTTCTTCTAATATGGACTTTCTTTTCTTTACTTAAGTGATATTTCTAATTTACAATTAATTAGATAATGTGTAATGAGTACTTTCTAAACTTATATAAATTTTCTTGAAATTTCGGACGATCCTCACTATCCTGTACAATAATGTATTATCTGTTTCAGTACACATTTGTATTAATTCAATCTCAAACAAATTGTACGTAACTAAGAAAGATAGAGCTGTCGCTTCATTTCTTATTAAAGGAAATGCTAGCTTGATTTACCTAAATTTCAAACAAAAACATTATAATGGCGTCCCAAACGGTTTCTCTGCTGAAATTTGAAACAAAATGCACGTTAAAAAACATTATTTGGTTTGATAAAAACTTGCAGGTTGCTTAGACAAATACTTAGATATTAAATCACTTATTTTTTTGTGTATGTACTACTAATAGGTCAATTACACTTACAAGTATCCTTTTTTGAAATATTTTATACAAACATAAGCAACCGAAAAGTCAATATATTTTACAGACCTTATGATATACGATCAGTACGCCACTGACCTGACGCTCTCAAGATGGTTTATTACTCTCTGATATTCTGGGGTGTACTGTAGTAAATTAACATAAACAAAATGAGTTTACAGCTACTGAAACAAGCAAAATTATAAAACATACAAATAGTATTAATAAGTTTAAATAATAATAGCAATTACACGACTGTAAATCAAATAGTATATCTGCATCAAAAACACTCTCTTTGATTTCACAATTTATAACGTTACTTGTTCGTAAAACGATGTTGTAGGTAGATCACATAATAAATTATGTTATCTAATGAATAATTGTAGACATTTCCTCAACATGATGTATTGAAGTTATGTGCATCAATTAAGATTCTATCAGACAAAATCTGTCTGTCATTATTAATATTTATTGTCCTTCACAGTAGAAAAGTAGCATATGTGCAGCTGGTTTGGATCAGTAAAAGGTACTTTTCTAAAAGTGACAACCAACATAAGACTTAGTTGTGGAAAACGGTACGTATGTACTTACCAGCATTTTTATTTCCTATTTTTATAGTGTGTGGTCTTTTAGTTAAAGAATAGAACGAAGGGTGCCAGAGTACAATATGCTATAAAATCACAGTTTAGTTGGGGAACGATGCCTTAAAATGTCACACTTAAAATAGTTTAAAATATCTGGTGTGGAACACCACACGAGCTTCCAACCTACAAAATGGGAATTAAAAGAAAAAAATTGAATTACATTTCTTTTAGGATAATTATGGAACCTCTTTTATAAGAAGTTCATTACGAAAATAGGCAACATTGGAAACGCAAAAACAATAGTCTATGTCAAGCAGACGTTTAAAGCTTCATGACAGACAGAGATCTAGATGCTAACTTAAATTAAAAGAAATGAAATAATTTTATTTTCAATTTTTTTAAGGTAACTATGTAACATCGTTTTTATACGTTCATAACGAAAACAGGCAACATTATAAAAACAAAAACCATAGTCTATGACAGAATGACGTTTAACACTTTATGTCAGACAGAGATTAATAGACATAAATACATGTTAGCGTAAAAAAATTCCAAAGCCACCTGCTTCTATAAAAATATGGATATTACTGCTTCAGCATTTTCAATCAAATACTGCTTCAAAATTTTCAATCAAATTAATTTTAATTTTTACACTTATTTTGCTTTACATTAAAAAAACTTTATAATGAAAACTTATGTAAAAATTAATTTTCTTGAAAAAATACGTGTACACTTTTTCTTATAAAATTAATGGTTATTCAGATATTGAAAAAAATTGAACTAACACATAAATAGTACTTTAGGAATTTTACTACCGCTAAATAACACGTCACACCAAAAAATTGCATATAACAAACTTAATCGATATGTTTAAGGACTATATCTAGGTATTTTTATATCTTTGTAATATGCAGCTGTTATAGAAATATTTGTTAGAAACACAGACACACAGTCTGTGCGTCTGTATGTCTGTGTGTCTGTGTGTCTGTGTGTCTGTGTGTCTGTGTGTCTGTGTGTCTGTGTGTCTGTGTGTCTGTGTGTCTGTGTGTCTGTGTGTCTGTGTGTCTGTGTGACTGTGTGACTGTGTCTGTGTGTCTGTGTGTCTGTGAGTCTGCGTGTCTGTGTGTCTGTGGCGTGTGTGTGTGTGTGTGTGTGTGTGTGTGTGTGTTGTGTTGTGTGTGTGTGTGTGTGTGTGTGTGTGTGTCTGGTGTCTGTCTGTCTGTCTGTCTGTTGTGTGTGTGTGTGTGCTGTGTGTGTATGCGTGCGTGCGTGTTGTTGCTTGTGTGTGTATGTGTGTGTGTGTGTGTGTGTGTGTGTGTGTGTGTGTGTGTGTGTGTGTGTGTGTGTGATGCGTGTGTGTGTGTGTGTGTGTGTTGTGTGTGTGTGTGTGTGTGTGTGTGTGTGTGTCTGGGTGCGTGCGTGGGTACGTGCATGTGTGTGTGTGTGGATGTATGTTAGTATCCACGATAACTCCAGAACGAAAATATCTACATACTTAAAATTTTGTATTTAAGCTTGTTTTCATTTTGGGGAGATTTGTTGGGGCAGTTTTTGGTTTTTATCAAATATTTTTGTAACAGCTGTTTATTTCAAAGGAGTAACAGTACCGTCACGTAGGGTAACGATTAGTTTTATGAAAAATGTGTAAACATATTTTTTAAAGAAAATTTAACCTCACGTAACTTTTCATTATAAACTTACCTAATATAATTAATAGACTGCGTCTAAAATTAGTTAAATAGGATTGAAACCGCTTAAATTGTATTATAGGTATTTTATACAGGGGGGTTTTTTGAATTTTTTTATTTTAGCATCTGTGTGTTTATTAACGTCTATCTGATAGGAAGTTTAAAACGTCCGTCTGAAATAGATTGTTGTTTTTGTTTTTACAATCATACCTATTTTCGTTGTAAACATATTAAAAAAAGAGACACATAATTGTGCTAAATACATTATTGTTAATATTACTTCATTTCGCTTTGTAGGTTGGAAGGTCGTGTGTTCCACACAAGATATTTTAAGTTGGTATCTATAAGTCTATTAACGTATATCTGACATGAAATTGTAAACGTCTATCTGACAGATTATTGTTATGAACGTAATACGTTGAATTAGCGATGGTGAAAAGATGCGTATTGCATAATCTGTTAATACCTACACCTATATGTATACGAGGATGTATTAATATCTAGTTAGCCTAGACCGGTTCCTTGGATAAAGAAAATATTGCGTTACCATAGCAACGAAAAATAACTTGTTAGAAGTGTCGGTGTAAAATTTCACGTCAAAAAGGCAAACCAGAATTGCGCAATGAAATTTGAAATAACGTGTGAAAATTGAAAATTTGGAGTATCGAGCCATCATCAAGTACCTGTAAGAGGTAAGCAGATTTACGAAGGTATGCGTAATACCCCTGGCGATCAATGTCCTTCGTATACGACCGTGAAAAGTTGAAGTGCAAGCTTCAAAGGAGGTAAATTTTCCATTGAAAAATAAAACCGACGAGTAAGTCACGTTTCTGTGTACAACCCCGTAGATATCGATGCAGTTCATGAGACGATTTTATCAGACCGTCGAATTGGGCTAAAACGAATATCTCAGACACTGAATATTTTATATGAAGGCGTCCATAATATTGTTCATGTCGATTTGAACAAGAGAAAAATTTCTGCAAAATGGATTCCCAATGTCTGAATGTTGACCAGAAGCCTGCAAGGGTAGAAGCATCGCGTTCGATCTGTGCTCGGTTCGAAAAAGATGTAAACTTCTTAAGCCGTGTTGTTCCTATGGATGGGGTATATTTCTATGACCCAGAAACAAAGCAACAATCGAGGTAATGGAGACACTCTGGTTCTCCAAGGCCTAAGAAATTTTGTGTTCAAAAAACTGATGTTGCAATCTAAAGAAATTCGTGATTTAGGTTTCGAATTACTCGAACACCCCCCTTATTCACCAGATTTGGCTCCTTTTGACTATCATCATGTCTTTCTTCAACTGAAAAAAATTCTAAAAGGTCGTAAATTTTCTTCCAACGAAGAGGTGGTAGCAACTGTGGAGCAAGAATTTTTGAAAACTCTAGAGGCGTTGCAGGTTCGTTGTAATACATGTATGCAATTAAGGTTTGAATTTGATATCTTGTTTCTATATCAGAGATAGAAAATGGTTTCGGATCACCATATTAAACTCGTTTCCGATATTACTTAGCGCTTTAGTAATTGGGAAGTAATTAAAATCTGTTTATAGATTTGCTTATAAACGTATTATTAACTACTTCGCTGACCTGATATTAGTTAAAATAAAAAATGAAGTGTATTATCAAAACTGGAAATGAGTCAACTGCATCCTACATCTTGAACACGCTACTTAAGATCCTCTTACCAGATGTTAGTTTCAAATCAATATCTTAGACTTTAATTTTAAATCCTGTTTCTATATCCAAGATGTTTTGATAGAAACTAGCTTCAGAGCACCATACTAAACTCGTTTCCGATATTACTTAGCGCTTTAGTAATTGGGATGTAATTAAAATCAGTTTATATTTACTTAGACTTTCACTGAAACTGGTTTCAGGTGAGCATACTGACAAGTCGAATAAGATGATCGGGTTGAAACAAATTCTTAAAACCTGTTCATAAATCTAAGGCCCTTTTGATAGATGCTAGATTCAAACCAACATATAGTTAATCGTATTATAAGAGTTGATTAATACCTCTAATGATGTTGATGGTTTAGATTTAAATAGTATCAATCTTAATAATCTTAAAACTTTCGAATAGACCAGTTTTTCTAATGCATGGTGAGATCGTGACATACTGCAAGTTGGCTTAATTATATTTCAATGAGCATTCACTTTTTATGTAATTACCTAATTAACGTATTAATTTTTTTTGTAGGTAACAATATTATGAATTGTTTTTAAAAGCATTGGTAACAGTCACAGGTTGAAAATCTAAGATGTTGATTTGAAATAAGTTTCTACCAAAATAACCTTAGATATGGATAATTAGCTGTGTATGTAAATCCCATTAAGGGCGTTTTATTATTATAGAGATTTTCTTGAACGATAATATTGTATTTAAAATCATGGGTATATTTTATTTTTATCTTGCTAATCTTTTAATATCAAAACGGTGCTTTTGCTTTCTTTTAGATATTTTCTAAATTGAGACTGTGATTAAACTATGCACTAATAAAAATTTTAATGTATTATTATCCTTATAGGTGGATGTCATAAACCAACTCTGCAATAGCGTCAGCTGTTATTCTATAGACTCGTTCTCAGGCCGTTTGTTTAGTTAATTAGATCAAGGTATCAGTGTTACGCTATTTTAAAATCAATAGCATTATGTGGCACGAGTTTGTGGATTTAAGCTTTATAGTTATTGATTTGCATATAATAACGTATTAAAAGCTTTTACCTTTTTATTATCTATACCTCAATTATAGGAAACACCTACTTCCATGAAACTCTAGTTTCGGAATGCTATTTCAATTTTAAGTCTTGCCGCCTTCCGATACTTTTAAAATGAAACCGCGACCAAACCTTATTACAGAAATCTGTAATTAGCTTTTTATAAAATACGCAACTAGATGACGCCACTCTCCCACATTCCATTACTTTTAAAATGTACCCCTAGATGGAAGCACGGTCAGACCCTATTACAGAAACCTACAATTAGCTTTTTACAAAACACAACTGGATGGCGCCACAAACAAACACGGGGCCGCTAAAGTGAGACTAAGACTGTGACAAGTTTAGGAATCCTACGGTGTATTATGAAATAGTATGTGGGCCTTCTTATTGGAATACCGCTTCAAATCCCCGCAACGACAGTCTACTTTTAGAAATACACTAGTAGGTGGAGCCACGATGAACACATTACAGAACACATTCATTAGTTCTAAAAATATACTAGTAGATGTCGTCGAAAACAATCAGTGGGCCCGGCAAGGGGCGATGACTTGTGAACAAGTTCCGGAGGACTATATTCTACCTTATGAGATAGTATTCGGCCCCCCTTATTAAAACACTATTTCAAATTTCAAGTTTTCCTGCCATAGTGAACAAGGAGGCCCAACAAGGGGGAAAGACCCGAGAGCAAGTTCAGGAATACAATAGCGTTATGGGATTGTATCCGGGCCGCCATAACAATTACAGGGTTATACATCAATTTTTAAAAATATACCACCAGGTAGCACCACGATCAATATCTATTACAGAAAACATTAGTTAGTTTTAGAAATTCACCATTAGAGGGCATTACAAACACACAAACAAAACCAATCAATCAGACTATAGGCCTTAGGCCTCCACTCAATGACCACCAAAACAAAAAGAGCCGTCAAAACAAAAATAGCCGACAAACCACAAAAAAGTGGCCAAAACAAAAACTGCGGACACTAATCCGGAACCAAGGGGCGTGGTCTGTCCTTTGATCCCCCCATGAGAACGCGCGGCATGGGGCAGTATGCAAGCACGGGACCATCAGATGGAAGTAGGCGTGATCGTGTGGGGGAGGGGTGGGTCTCGTTGTCACCATGTCCACCCTCAACCCACAAGTTGGAGAAGAGGTGGGGTCACGTGGTTAAGGTGGTCGCGGCCTATGACGTCACAAAAAAGTTGTAGGAAAGTGGCCCTATTAAGCTTGTGTCTGCGTGTGTATGTGTGTACCTGTGCGGGCGTGTACGTGTCTTGTGTGTGTGTGTGTGTGTGTGTGTGTGTGTGTGTGTGTGTGTGTGTGTGTGTGTGTGTGTGTGTGTGTGTGTGTGTGTGTGTGTGTGTGTGTGTGTGTGTGTCTATGTGTATCTGTGTGTGTCTTCATCTGGAAGTGGACGTCGCCACGTGGGGAAGTGGCAAGTCACGTGCCTCCCACGCCCATCCTCAACCCACACGTGGCGAAAGTAGACGTGGACTATGACGTCACAAATAAATTAATGTTCAATGAGTTCAAAGAATCTTGTCCATGGTGTAAAGGGAAGGAAAGCCTTTTTGAAATAGCTAACACCTTCTCTACGGATGTGCATGGATGCGCTAGCAGAACGTTATAGAGGAATAGGGAGATGTTTGCAAAAGAAATTGAGGAAAAAGTCAGACAGATTCAGAAACGGAACGAGCAATATAAAAAAATATACATTCATAGTGACTACTTTAAATACTAAAAGTATCCGAAGCTTAAGAAAATAGACCACACTGCTACCCTTTATTGAATTCCACTCTTAGGTAGATATTATGTTTTTACAAGACATTAATATTAACACAAATCCAACTCCTTTTACTAAAATTACAATACACCTTCCTCATAAATCCCTTTACTACACGTTACAGTGGTACTATTATTGCTTTTAAACCTACACTTTTTAGCTAATCAGCCATGAAAGTCTATACAACGGCTATTAGCAAAAAGTTATATTAAAAAAACATTAATATTTATCTTCCCCATGAACAGGAAATAGCTTTAGATATACTGCAGACCCTAAAAAGATATTTACAAAATACACAAGGTGACAATGTCTTTTTAGGAGGCGATTTTAACTGTATACTAAATTCAAAGTTATGTAGGCGTAAATCTAACCCAAATAGGTTCCCAAGCGTAGTTACTTACTTTCAGAATATGGTAGATGTGCAAGGCTTCCAAGATATCTACAGAATAAGACATCCACTACAGCGGACACACATTATGAAAAATACTCATCATCACGACTTGACAGGTTTTACACTACTAATAACCTAATAAATCCTATTTCAAACAGACATCTAGAATTCACATTTGATTTAACCACGACGAAAATAAAGCACTGGCGTTTTAAAAACCAGCTGTTAGATAATCATAACTATGTTGAAATATTAACAGCATTCATTGAACTAAACAATGAAATACCGCATAAAGACCCCATATCACATTGGGAAAAGATTAAAAGGGTTGCGAAGGATATAATAATACAGTTTACTTTACAAGCGCGAAAAGAAAATGGGAGAGCCGTTAAAAACATCACTAAAAAGCTTAACAGTACAGAATATTTTGAAGACGACGAAAATACGCTAAAAGGACTAAAAATTTTGTTCAATGATAAAGTAAATGAAAAGTTAAAATCAATAAACTTCCAGCAATTACACAAGTAGACAGACCAGAAGCAAATATGACAAAAGGGGCTTCTATCACGAACCGTGAATGAAAACCGTATTCTAAGCGAATCAAAAGATTTGGGAATGTATATGCATAAACAGTTACCGGACATATATGAAAAACAAGATCTCTAAAGACTCAATCTTCCAAAATTACCCACTTCAGATCATCAAAATAAAAATTACCTAGAATAAGAATTAGGTTTTGGGAAAGACCTAAGTAGCCCTACAAAAACATGGTTAAAGAAGCACAGAAGAATGGGAAGCTACCTGCAGATATGCGAAAGTTTGCCTTTACATTTGTGCACAAAAAAGGAAACCGACAAGATCTAAACAACTGCTACTAAAGAATTAGCTAACAGACTGAAACAAGTCATTAAACACTTAGTTAAACAGCACCAAACATGCTGCGTACCAGGAAGATCAATATACGTTAAGTTACACTTAACCATAGGTTTGATCGACTATATCAATAACGAAAATCGAGAGATGGCAATAACGTCGTTAGATCAAGGGAAAGCGTTTGATAACGTTAATTCTGGATATCTTTTTGAAATACTCAAATTATTCGGAATAGGTCAAAATTTATCCAGAACATACAACTGCTATACACAAACGCTAAAGCATACGCAAATGTCCAAAATAGATTAACAAAAAGCATACCTATACAAAATGGTATAAGGCAAGGATATCCCATCTCTGGATTACTGCTGTAGAGCCTCTTCTGAAATGTTTGCGAAATAGTTTGCGGAATACGTGTTACGACTAAATAAGAGAAATTAGTACTATCGTTTTACGTCGATCACCTGAACAATATTTACCGAAAATGAAATACATACCATATATGAATCCGTTTCCAACTTTTCTGGAGCAACATTAAATATTATTAAATCAATAGGCTTTTGGACAGGAAAATGGCAAACCCGACCAGACCATCAAATACCCTGTCAATGGAAAATTCTAGGACTAACATTTGCTCATAACAATGGGACAATTTCGGACAATCATTTGCAAAAACCTATAAACAGTGTGGAAAAAGCAAGCAGGAGGTGGAAACCTCTTATACAATGTCTTTCATATCCCGGTAGATTATCGTTACGTCTGGAACGAAGACCACCGCATTCAGTGGGATAACGTACAAATAGTGACGAGAATACAACTCGCCGGAAACTCAAAGAAGCCACATCGCACAGCAGAACATCCAATAAGCCAATCTAGTGTAGAAATGAAACCCATTTGGATCCCAATAATGCGCAAAAAGCTTAAGCGCAACAGGTTACGACGCAACATGCGCAATAAACAACTGCACAACCACGAAAAGTTTTATATATATATATATATATATATATATATATATATATATATATATATATATATATATATATATATATATATATATATATATATATATATATATATATATATATATATATAATATACATGTTACACACCTGCAAAATTAGGGGAACTGGTAAAATGTGCACTAAGTTTGACTCCAATTTTCTCTTGAACCATTAACTCGATTTTGATAATTTATTTTTTAAATTTTAGCTTGATTCTTTATGAACACGTTAGATCTACTGCTGAAAAGAAGAGCGGAAAATAAAGTAATGTTTTGCGTTAATTTTTGAGACACTCTGTAGAGCGAATGAATGAAATTTGATAATTCCAGGTCTTTTCTGAGCATTTTCATTTTGTTATTTTCTCTGATATCGGAGGTATTAAATGTGCTACAGGGTTATGTTGAAATTAGTCCATTGGTACACTTTTTATGGATGGCTAAGGGGTACAAGGATTTTCCTTAATTTTACAGAAACCATTAAAACAAAATTTTTTTATTAGTGCATCAACTTTTATTTGTGCTAAATTGGAGCGTGTTTAAAGGCCAACGGGCCAAAGGAAAACAATAAATTAACTAACGATAATGATTCAAGACATCAACAATAACAAATGCTTTAATAATGTGTGTGACTTCCACGTGCACCTATGAGAGCAGTCATCCTTCTTCCCATACTCATAACCACATTATCAGCAACTCTTGAGGCAAATTATCCCAGAGTCTTAACAAGAGCTGCTGCTGCTTGTTCGGGATGTTGAACTGCAGGTATGTTCAATCGGATTAAGGTGTGGGGAAGATGTAGGCCAATCCATTACCCCTATCTCAACGGTATTTTAAAAGTCTGATACACAACAAGCCACGCGAGGACGGGTATTGTCTTGGATCAGCAGAAATTTGCTCCAATTTGGGGGCGACTGGTGCGACATACTATTGGAAAATATCTTGAATGAATCCATTTGCATTTAAAGCCCTTAAGGGTAACCAACTCCGCCTCCTAAACATATCCCACCCCAGACCATTACTTTACCTCCACGGAAGGAAACAATAGGACTAAAAGTAAACTTTTCATTTAGTTCTCCTCGGAGGCGATACTATCTTTCTATCCCATCGATGGAGTTAACGCAAAAGCGGCTCTGATCTGTGAAAAGAACGTTGGCCCACTAGTCGTTTTTCCAATTTTCATGCTCCCGAGCGAAGAGTAGTTTCGCCACTCCATGGCGTCGCTGAAGTTGTGGAGCTTTCTTCGTTCTATAGGCCTTCAAACCAACTTCTTTGAGCCTTCTGATAATGGTCTCATTACTTATTTTAATTCCACGTACTGCTTTCATCTCGTTTCTTGACTGTGGTACTGTTTCGTAATGTACAAGTCTGTCATCTCTAGCCGGGATTGTCCGTTTTGTACCTTGGTCATGTCTCCTTCTATACTCTCCAGTTTGCCCTAACGTCTTATATTAAGGTGAACCGTGGATTTTCATTTTCCTAAAACATCGGCAAAATAAGAGTAAGATCAACCATCTACCAAATCACTAATTTCACAAAAACCTTGTAGCACCCTTAATCACTGCGATATCAGAGTAAATAAAAAAATTAATGTGCTCAGTAAAGATCAATCTTTAATCTAGCATTATCAAATGATATCAAATTTCATTCATTCACTCTACAGAGTGTCTCAAAAATTAATAAAAAAACATTACTTTTTTTTCAGCTCTGTATATGACCTTTCGACCAATTGTTTAAAATCAGCAGTAGGTCTAATGTCTTCTTAAAGAATCTAGTTACAATTTAAAAAAAAAATTAGCAAAAGCGAGTTAACGGTTCAAGAGAAAATTGTAGTTAAACTTAGTACAAATTTTGCCAGTTCCCCTAATTTTGCCGGTATACAAACAGAGTCCGCCTTTGGGAGCAGATCCTATGAGTATCTGCTAAACCAAACTTACTATAATTTTGAAAATTTGGTGACAGGGTAATGGTATTAGGGCTAATTCATCTAAAATATTTTCACGTTAGTACCACTTCCGGTTATACCGGAAGTCGGTACTTAGTCGCTTATTTTAAAAAGAACACCCCGTATATTAATAAATTTTTGGATTCTATGTCGAATTTTAAGGTAACTTTGTTAAATAAACTAGATACGAAATTTCAGTCGTTTTAAAAAAAACCATTTTTCTAAAAAAATTGACAAATGCGATCTTCGTAATAACGTTAATTGTTCTGTTCCTGTCAAACAATTTGAATAAAACTTTGAGGTGTTGTAGGTAAAGGTTTATTGCAACAGTCTGCAAAAAATGACATTTGTATTTTTCATAAAAATAAAATTATGAATGTCTAAACTTGACTATCAAAAAATGCAAGTTACTCAAAAACATCAAATAGAAACCCCTATTTTTTATTACTCAGATCGATTTAACGTCAAAAATTAAGGTAAGTTTGTTTAAAACTTTATTTGCCTAAACGTAACAGTTTCATACTTATTATCAAAAAGTCCCAATTTTAAAATTTGTGATAAAAATGAGCTACATACTTAAATCTAGTATTCCTTGTTCGTGGTCACCATGGAAACCAAATAATTGAGAATTGAAATAAAGAAAAATATTTGAAAAAGTCATTTTTTTCAAATTCGATATACAACATAAGTGTAAAAATTTAATACTTTATGAGTAAATCGAAAAAAACTACTTTTTACTGCGGAGGTAATACATACTTATCAGCGCACCATTACACGATACAGATGCTTATTTATTTTGTTTTTCTTTTGTAGTCAATAATTTAATAAAATTGTTGTCAGTTTGTGTTTTTCTTGATGAAATGGCTCGACTTGAATATTCTAATACAGATTATTTGAATTTAATTTTAATTCACGGAGAATGACATAGAGTTGTAAAACGAACAGTAAGAACATTTATCGAACGCTATCCTGAGCGCCCCCGACCATCAGCAGATACAATAAGACGTATGGTTCAAAATTTGGAACAGTTTGGCACATTTAAACACTCTGCGCCTCGCAAAAAAACTGCTATTGATAACGAACAGAATGAAGTTATAACTTTAAGATATTTCCGTGCCTATCCTTGTAATTCTATAAACGACGCGAAAACAGATATTGGCTTAACATCAACAACTATCAGAAGAATTCTTAAGAAACATAAGTTTAGACCATATTGTTTACAATTAGTTCAACATTTGAAAAAAGCGGATTTCTTGAAACGTATCGAATTTTGTGAAACAATTTTGCTCAAAATACAAGAAATTCCTAATTTTTTGACTAATACCATATAGACGGACGAATCTAAATTTACGAAAAATGGCATATTTAATCGCCGAAACTCGCATTACTGGAATATCGAAAATAGCAATCCAATTCGCGAATACCATTTTCAGGAAATTTGGAATTTTTACGTATGTTGTGCTATTCGGAATAACGAAATCTTTGACGTGTATTTTTACAACGAATATTGGACAGGTTTAAAATAGTTGATTGTTGCGATTTATGATTACAAATTTAATTTCTAGGAGAAAATTATCTTGAGATATTAAACACTCGAATTTGACCCCGATTAAATCTAGAAAGGGAAAATTTATGACACCAACAAGACGGTGCGCCCCCTCACAACACCAACGCTGTTTCCATGAAACTTTATGAAATTTTGAAGATCGTTGGTTTGCCAATAATGGTCCCTCCATGGCCACCTAGGTCACCTAATCTTACGCCAATGGATTTTTATCTTTGGGGTTGAATAAAAATATTGTTCATGCTACACCACTAACGACTAAAGAAGATTGCATTGTAAGAGTGCAAAATGCCTTCAATTCTCTTTCTCCACAAGAAATTCAAAGGGCTACAAATGAAGCCGTTATAAGACGGATTCAACAATGTCTTGCGTCTAACGGGCAACATTTTGAACATTTATTGTAAATTAATTTACATTTGATCACGAGCAAGAAATACTAAATAAGCGACTTTATCGTGTAAGAATGCACTGATAAGTATGTAGTTACTACCTCCGCAGTAAAAAGTAGTTTTTTTCGATTTACTCATAAAGTATTAAATTTTTACACTTATGTTGTATATCGAATTTGAAAAAATGACTTAGAAAATTTCTATTTGGCAAAAATGACTTTTGAATCACAAAATTATCAATTTTTATAATTTTTGCAGTAACATATTCAAATATTTTTCTTTATTTCAATTCTCAATTATTTGGTTTCCATGGTGACCACGAACAAGGAATACTAGATTTAAGTATGTAGCTCATTTTTATCACAAATTTTAAAATTGGGACTTTTTTGATAATAAGTATGAAACTGTTACGTTTAGGCAAATAAAGTTTTAAACAAACTTACCTTAATTTTTGACGTTAAATCGATCTGAGTAATAAAAAATAGGGGTTTCCATTTGATTTTTTTGAGTAACTTGCATTTTTTGATAGTCAAGTTTAGACATTCATAATTTTATTTTTATGAAAAATACAAATGTCATTTTTTGCAGACTGTTGCAATAAACCTTTGCCTACAACACCTCAAAGTTTTATTCAAATTGTTTGACAGGAACAGAACAATTAACGAGTTATTACTAAGACCGCATCTGTCAATTTTTTTAGAAAAATGTTTTTTTAAACGACTGAAATTTCGTATCTAGTTTATTTAACAAACTTACCTTAAAATTCGACATAGAATCCAAAAATGTATTAATATACGGGATGTTCCATTTAAAATAAGCGACTAAGTACCGACTTCCGGTATAACCGGAAGCCCTAATATCATTACCCTGTCACCAAATTTTGTTTGGTTTAGCAGATACTTAGGATCAGCTCAAGGACCCTTTATATATATATATATATATATATATATATATATATATATATATATATATATATATATAATTAAAATATATGGATTACTCAGTGGCACAGCGGTGAAAATGTCAGACTTACCAATGAAAGGTACCAAATTCGAATCTGAACGTAGTCAATGCTTGGGAAAAATCATAATATATGAATTCGACTCAAGTGCGAAGACAATCCTGATGACGGAAGCAGTGTCCGCTTCCGAAACGTCGCGCTATAAAAGCAAAAACTGTGGAAGTAGGCCGATCAACGCAACTAATATGAAACCATAGTTACAAAACACTTATGATACAAAAAAATGGCAAACACTTACCAACATAAATAGAGCCCAGCTAAGAAAAAACCAAAGCGAACTCAAGGAAAGAGAAAAATATAGTATGCAACAGCAAACCCATGCACATCATAAACCATTAGAAAGGAACAAAATATAATTTAGAAAAATAAATGCAGAAAAAACATATTTTGCCTAATATTACGATACGAATTCAATAGGGATCAACCATTAACAAATATAACTTATGAAGAGACAAATGGGACGGCTCCATTAAACCGATTTCGATGAAAATGATAGGTGCAGAGATTTGGTGTGTTAGACGTAGATTGACGTTGATAAATTTTAAAAAATCATAAATTTATTTGAGTTACAGTAGGAAACTCAATAAGTCTATAGTAATTGGATACGAAAATTTTTCATTCTCTAATATTACTTCAAACTTCTATTATGGTAGATGCAAATGGTAGCTATTTTCGGCGAACAAACTTTGTCTTTATCGTTTAACTTCCTTTCTTAGAATGATTAATGAAATATTTATATTTATACGTATGTAAGTATAATAAATTAAGTTTATAGTTAGACCATTTACATAGCATTGATTCCTCATGTACGAAAGGATATGTACTTATATTCAGACCTTTTAGCCCCAAAAAGCTTACTTCCAAACACAAATTAAAACTAATCAATCGAATAATCTGAATTAAAAGGCCTAAGTCGAATATAATCTTAAACAAGGTATGTTAATATCCCCACTTGCAATGAAACATATTGTACTGTGGTATATTTCTATTTAAATTTCGAACATCATAGATGCACATAAATTCAGTGTATACAGCATTTTAAAGCAGTGACGATATGTTACCATTTACTGACATGGAATAAATCTTTGTTATTATAATTTTAAATTAGCGTGAAATTTTCAGTGCTTATTCTTAAATTTTCAAAAATGTGGATTAGTCTAGTTTTGGTAAGAAATAATTTTCGAACAAATTGAATTTTCTGGTGTAATACTTCATGTTATAGTTTATTATAATGCTACTAAAAACCAGGATCTATGAGTTTAAAATAAAATTAGAAACTATTAATCATGACATGAAGGTCGTATGCATTCAAGTGCTAATCTTAAATGTAGGTAGATTAGAAATACTTTTCAAACGCATCCAGAATTCTGTCTTTAATTAACAAGTTTCATATGGTCATTGTGTTTGTTTCAAAAATATTAATTAATTATTATAATGCTAGAAAGTTGTATTTTTCAAATTGTTATAAAACATCAATCTCAAGTTATTTATTATTGTAGTATTGCAAATATTCGTATGCTAACAAAATTGGTTGTAAAACTGAATAAGACGATAAGATCTCATATAAAAAAGCATATATAAATAAATTATTATTATTATATATTGATAAATCTATACTCAGAAATAGAAATTTTAATTAATTATTATTATTATTTATTATTATTTATTTCACAATTATTAAATATTGAATTTTTAATTACTGTTTATGAAACTACTTTAGGTTATTACTTATATCAGTGTATCGTGGTTAACTACTATTCAGATATTTCGTTGCAAAAATGCAATGTTATTATCCAAAAAAGTGGCAAAAGATGCATAATGTTGTTATGTAAGAAGAATAAGTAAGATGGAAAGATCCATAAAATTTTTAATTAGGCCAACCAAGTATGCAAACCAAACGCGGTTGCCCCATGTTCATGTTATTTTATTTAATAAAGGATTAACTGTCCTAACTTACTAATTATTAAACTATATCAATCATGACTTCTAATAGGTCCGTACATGCCACTTAACCCAATATTAATTATGTAACTAGAAATGGCCCACGTTTATTTATTGCGTGCTATATCCAGTAAAAAAACTGTTTTTTAATAAGTAACACAACTAAAAAATTAATTCACGAATTGCATTAAAAAGTTCTTAATTTTTTTTAAATATCACCCAGGTCAGAATACGAAGAATACAAAGAGAAAGCACAGTTTGTTTTCTTCAATGAAATATTAATAAATGCTAATCAATGATTAACTTTCTCACTTATTAAAATAAAAAATGTACCATTTAAAACAATTGTGTTACAAAAGTATAAAGTGAGCTAATGGATAATTAGCATTTTATTCCACAATATTGTATAATCTAAAATTGTTTAAATTATGAACTTAATGAGAAAGAATTTAAAACTAATAAATTGGTATTTAAGGAAACATTAGGATCATACAACAAGATAATGAAGCCATAATTATAAATCGCTAAGATATTAAAAAATAACGTGTTTTTTAATTGGTCAGGGTATTAGCTCTAGAAATATGATGACATAACTTTCTAATGCTGTACCATAAAATTATTATCAGATTTTAAATAAGAAATTTGGTTAGTGCTTCGTCATCCTTATTTGTGATTTTTTTATGTTGGTTTATCCTACTTAATAGACTATAGCATCAGTAAACTTGGAGATTTGTTTAGCACCTGATCATAACAATATCAATTAAATTATCAGCAATTGTTCGTTTTATTAAGAGTAGTGAGTTGTGGGCAGGTAAATGTAGAGATATTGCTCCTAAAAATATTAGGTGTAAAAATAATCGGTGCCATGACCTAAATATTAGTAAAATAATATTACCAAGAAAAATAATAGGTGCCAAGTTCTAAATATTAGGTATATTACCAAGATTTTCTTAAACTGCCACAGTTAATACAAAAACGTATGTACCTGTTTTAAAGATAATCCAATTATAGACGTTTAAGTGATGAAAATATTGTATTAGGTCACTGCTCCAAAAGTAACTAGAGAAGCGAAAAAGAAGTGAAGTACGTGAATGTCTGGAAAGCAATTAACTTAGAGAGATATTTTTGAAGCTAATTCAATTTTAGATGTTTTCTTTGTCTTAAAAGCTACGTTTTACAGACCTAAAGTCACTAAATAAACTAAGTGTATATCTAGAAACTATTAACTTTAAAGCAAAAAATTAAGGATCTTTAAAGATAATTCAATTTTAGACAAGCTTTCTTTATAAAACGATTTCGTAGGAAACTAAATAAGCATTAAACATTAATTTCATTAATTAAAATATCTGGCGTGGAACACCACTGACTTTCAACCTTCAGAATAGAATTAAATAAATAAAAATTTAATACTTGTAGGATAATTATGAACCTCTTGTTAATTACGAAAATAGGCAAAATTGTAAACGCAAAAACAATAACCTATGTCAAACAGATGTCTAAAACGTCATGACAGACAGAGGTTAAGACAATTATTATTAAAAAAATTATGTAATAATTTTAATTTCAATTTTTTAGAATGCAACCACGTTTTTATACGTTCATAGCAAAAACAAGCAACATTGTAAAAACAGAAACAATAATCTGTCAGACTGACGTTTAACACTTCATGTCAGATAGAGATTAATAGACATAAACACATGTTATCGTAAAAAATATCGATAATACAGCTTCAGCATTTTCAATCGCCTTTATTTAATTTTTACATTTATTTCGTTTACTTTCAAACAATTTATAAAGATAAATATGTAAAATTAACCATTTTAAAAATTATAGAATTAATCGTCAACAGATAATGAAAAATTTTAGGTAACATTAATTTCACTAGATTTTGCCGTAATTAACGATACATCCATAAACATATACACGACCACGCACAACCACACCACACCACACCACCGCACCACACGCACACAACACACATACACACACACGACACGAACACGACACGCACACGCACACGACACGCACACACCACACACCACGCACGCACAGCACGCACGACGCACACGCACCACACACACACACACACACACACACACACAACGACACACACAGAACACACCACACACACACACACACACACACACACACACACACACACACACACACAAACACACAAACACACAACACACACACACACACACACACACACACACACACACACACACACACACAACACACACACACACACACACACACACACACACACACACACACACACACACACACACACACACACACACACAACAAAGCTACACTCTGTACAATTTTTATAACCGAAAGTATGAACAAATTAAAAATAGTAACCCGAGTGAATAACTCCATCTCATAAAGAATACGTAAGATGTAACTTACATTTTTTAGCATCTACACATAAATGCTGCGTTGAAAGTATTAGTCGGTGCGCATTACGCTCCAGCAGATTTTTAAATAGACGGTCTTTCGTTTTATCTTTGTGACTTTTACCTATTACGCTCAAAAATGGCAGTAGAACGGGGTAATAGATAAAATAAAGAGATACCGGTAGCGCAGTGGTTCTAAAGAGGTGGGTTCATTAATAATTTTCTTTTAAGATAGCTAATCATACGTGAGATACAATAGTTGTCATAAATCGAATGGGCGCCAAGATGTTTATAAGTATCTAAACAGGGGATGAAATACCTCACTACGATGGTTCACAGCTAGTCTAAACACCCAAAAATTCGTTTACCTTTATTTTAATTACAGGTGAATCTCTAGATCACCGCCGGTACGTTCATGTTTGTGAATAATCGCGAAAACAAACATTGGCGTATAAATAAGCTAGCTGTTCGGTCAACGATCTGTTTACTCTAATTTACGTTACGTAAAACTTAAAACATGTCTTCAAATGCAATTATTTCAACCAAATACAACAACTAATTACGTAAAAAATTGTTACGTTAAAGATTGAATTTATAGGACTGAAAAGTAACGGATCCTGACAGTATAAATTGCATAAATTCAAAATTCTGATGGACTAAATCAGCTATTGATAACGCGAAAGTGGACCAAAATATCTAATCAACCGTAATTAATATCGCAGTAGAAAGAAATGGGGTTACATTTCGTTATACATATAAATAACTTACTTCCAGCTTATTAACCTATGTATTTATTCTAGTCAAATAAACATAAACGCTCAATGTAATAACAAAGATGCTACACAGAGAACATCATTAATTTCTAGAATTCTATAGTTTGGCTGGGATTGGCGCTAGCTAGATCAATCCCCAAAATAATAATCTATGGTAACTTAATTTAATTTCACCAAAATGAATAATGACACCATCGAACGTTCAAAGTTAGCAACCTATGTAATACAAAATTTTGTGTAGAACCAACATTGCATAATGTGCTGTAATTAAACCACGGATGGATATGCTTTATAAACCGAATTGATATCTGGAAGTTACTTGCATAAACTCACGCAAAAGGCATATTCATCTGTTCAATAAATACAATAAGAAAAATAAACACTTATTAAGATTGTCAACACAACAAAATGAATATACGGAAATGATTACCTTAATTGTTGATCAAGGCTTTGCATCAACTAGCCTCTCTAAACTCCCCCCAACACACATACTCACACACACACACACGCACACGCACACACACGACACGCAACCCATATTGGAACACACCACACCACACGAACACGAACACGACACACGAACACGAACATAACACGAACACTAGCACAGTACGAATCACACACAACACATGAGCAGACACGACCGACACGAAATCACAACACGAACTCACAACATAAACACAACACACACGCGACGCCACACTCACACACACACACCACACACACACCTCACACAAAATAATCAGATGGTTTTCAATATACGAACACTGCAAATCCGTTGAACACTTGACAACGATTTTATAATGACACTTCTAGCGAACCAACTGAACATTGTATGAATCAGACGCAATTTCACAAACATAAGAAAATTTTGATATATTCCCAAGACAGACGTTTACCAGATACAATCACTGACTATGTCAATCCCAATACTACAGACCATGAAAGTAGTGCGCTGGTCTATGCTATGGTTTCATCCACTCTATGCTCAAGTCTCGAGTCTGATACGGAACGACATTGCCTTGTCTCTCATACACATATACATAATCGTTTACACATATAAATCACATTTTATTAAATTAAGTTACAATGTCACTGTTATACTTTCACTCAATCACTTCTGTCCATGATTTCAAACTTGATATTTTCCTTGATTGTGCATAAACATGATTTTGGGACCACACTTTTTAGAAATTACTAATGTCGACGTTACGTTTATAAAGATAAGCTCACCACCGATTATATTTTTTATACTTTACGCAAAAGTAGTTTTTTATGTTTTTAATTGTTTTATTTTTTGAGTGTGTAGTCACGATGACTAAAAAATACGCAACCGATTTTAACCAAACTCGATATTTAGAATTACTTTTAAAATGTCTTGGTTTTATCAAATTTTGGATGAAATTTATTTACTATTACTAATTTATCTTTATTTGCTTATTTTTTACAATATTTTAAAGTATTCTAATTTTACACTTTCTAATTCTACTATTTACTTTTCCCCTTCTGACCCCTCTCCCATTATCTCTTTCTCTACATTTCTTATACACTTCGTCATCCTCCTGAACTCCCTACACTCTTTCATCATTGTACATTCTCCATCCTCCTCCATAATCTACAATTTCTTTCTCATCTTCTCCAATACTTCTTTCCAACTATTCATTACATGTGAACCTTACAATCATTCTTTTCTTTCCTTTCGTCCCTCCTCCTCACACATATTCAGGTATCCCATCTCCTTTAATCTTTCTATACTTTACGTTGTATTTCGCTTCTTTCATTTTTCCCCATCTTTCTTTTGTACATCCCTATCTCTTCATATTATGTCCTCTCTGACCCTCCCTCCCTCTTCCATTAATCTCTCTACTTCTTCCCTCGTATACCCATTTCTTTTATAACTTTCTTCTCTGATATCTTGACCATATTTCACTCTCCCTTCCTTTATATCTTTCCAGCATGATTGTAATATTTTACATTCCCTTCTTTCGCTCATTTCTTCTCATACTTTATTGCCCTTCTTCCCGCCTCTACTCTTATTTTTTCTTCCTACCCTTGTTCTCTTATAATGTACCCCGGTGTTTACTTCCAGTTCCTTACTGTTCATGTATCTTTGCGACGTCTTTATCATCTCTTTCATTTCAGTTTCCTCCTTAACCACCAACACTACATCGTCTACGTACGCCAGCGACCAAACCTTCAGTTTCTCTACCACTCCTCCAGTCCGCTGCCCTCCTACTGTTTCCTCCAGATAACTCGTATATTCCGAAAACAGACTTGGACTCAATGGGCATCCCTGTCTCAACCTACTTCTCGTTTCCTCACATATCTATCTCCTCCATCCGTGTTTCGTTTAACTTTTTTTCTCAAGTATTCCCCCATAGCTTTTCCCTGTTCACTCTGGTGAACGGCGCTTTTAAGTTCATGAATAACGCCACCATTTTCCAACTTTTGTTATTTCATTCTTTATTTGCCAAGTGTTTCAAAATACATATATTATGTATCACTCTTCCTCGCTTCCTTAACGCAGCCTATCCATCTGGCAGCAGTTTCTTTCCTTCTATCTCTTTCTGTAGTCTTTCTTCTAGTACTGCGACATATATTTTGTATGCCGTGTTTAATACTGTCACTCCCCTATAATTTTCCACTTCTTTCCTGTCCCCTTTTTTGTATATCGGGCATATTACTCCTTCTCTCCATCTCTCCGGGAAGTCGTCCCCTCTCAATATTTTGTTAATTATTTCATCAACCTTTTTGCTACATTTTCTCCTCCTTATGTTCACTCCTCTCCTTGAATCCCGTCTTGTCCCACCGCTTTATCTCTTTTTCTTTGAATATCGCCTCTATTAGTTCCTCATATTCTATTCGTTCTCCTTCTTGCTCTACTTGGTAAAGTCCTCTTCCTTGTATTTCTTCTCCTTTCTGTCTCTCTTCCCCTTCCAGCACTTTCTAAAAATATTTCTCCTTTATTCCTTTATTTGTATTCCCATTTGTGTTCATTCTCTCGTCCTTTCTTTTTTCAAGTATTTCCATACCTCATGTTCCGTTTTTATTTCCTTAATCTGCTCTTCTTGTTTCTTTTTGTTTTCTTCCTTTTACTCTCGCATATTTTCCTATATTGCCTTACTGCTTGTTTATATTCTTCCTTCTCTGCCTTCCCTTTTTTCCATTGACTCTTGCCCTCATCTTGGCCTCCTTGAATCCACTATCCTACCATTTCTTCATCACATTTTCCCCTTCCACCTTTTAAATTTTACTTTATTCGTTGAAGGGATGGAGAATATGTGATATATAATAAAAGAGTGTAGGTAGTTAAGGACGGATGACAAGAGGGTAGAAGAAATACTAGAGGAAAATGGAAGGGGAGTGGAGTGGCTGGAGGAAACGTGGAAAAGGAGAAAACTGATAATGGGAGGTGGGATAAAAGGGACAAATGCACGATGCATTCAATCGATAATTTAAACGAGAACGGCAGTACGATGGCGATGCTTTGAGTCTATCAGTAAGAATAATGGTCCCACTTTTGAATCAGCAGCAGAAAACGGCATATGACAAATTGATGATAGCAATCAACGACGGATACGGAGAAATCTTCTTCCTAGATGCACCTGGCAGGCAAAACTTTCCTAATTTCATTGATTTTAGCTTCGATTAGTGCAAAAACTCAAATCCCCATTATCTTCATTAGAAAATTGCACCCGTGCGAATCCGGGTCGAGTCGCTACTATTATACAGGGTGTCAGTGAGGAACTGTACAAACTGAAATGGTATTATCCTTTCAATTTAAGTAAAAAGTCCCATAAACATAGGTCTGATTCGCAAGTGCGAATACAAGCGTTTAAAGTTTATAAAAGATCACACATTATTGAAAATTAATTTTTATTGAAAACAGAAAATGGAACTACTAAACACATTTTAAACAAAGAAACATAAAAAAATCACTTCAAATGTTCAAAATGACGTCCTTCGGCATTAATACAAAGACGGCTGCGATGTAAAATGGACAGAGTAGCCGCTCGAAGTACCTGGTGGTTGTTCCGTATTTGTTGACACGCATCCCGAATACACTGTATTAGTGTATCTCTGGTATTAACTTTCACCTCGTATACTAAACTTTTCAAATGACCCCACAAATAATAATCCAAAGGTGTGAGATCGCGATCTCGGTGGCCAAGCATGCGGACCTCCACGCCCAATCCACCTATTAGGGTAAGCAACATTTAGATATTCTGTCACCTGTCGACTAAAATGGGAGGAGCCCCATCTTGTTGAAGAAACATTTGTTGCCTTGTTAGTAAAGGTACTTCTTCCAAAAGCGGTAGCAATTCATTCCGCAAAAGTTAGCATATGCTTCTCCTGTAAGACGTTCCTCAAACAAAAAGATCCAATAAGTTAATCGTCAATCATACCACACCATACATTAACAGAAAATCTACGCTGAAAGTTAGCTTCTGTTATACCATGTGGATTTTCATCTGACCACAAATGAGAATTGCGTGTATTGTTCACTCCATCTCTAGTAAATTGCGCCTCGTCACTAAATAAAATGAATGGAACTAGTTGTGGATTTTCTTGTAGCCACTGGCAGATTCAACCACAAAGCAAAATCTCCAGGTTCAAGGTGCTGAACGTTTTGTGTATGATAGGGATACAAAAGCCCATCATGTAATGTTTGCCATACTGACATACGGGGGACTCCCGTTCGAGAAGAAATTCTTCTAACACTCAACCCTGGACTCCGATCAACCATCTGTAGAATGTTTTCTTGCTCATTCACATTTAACTCCACAGGACGATCAGATCTTATTGAAACTGATGGAAATGAACCATGAGTTCGAACGTGTTGAAACACAGAAGAAAAGGTTTGGTGATTTGGAATCCTCCTGTTGGGAAATCTTCGTTCATATTCCTAACGGCAGCTCTCGCATTTCCATCACAAAATCCATAAATGTAAATGATGTCAGCATACTCTTCGTTAGAAAATTGAAAAGGCATTTTAAATTTAAATTACACTTAATTTACTACAATCCACTTTGTCATTATTAGAACACAAACGAATAAATGACAGATTGTTTCGGTTTTGTTTTTCCAGTTGACTAATAATAATTACTTTTGAAAAAAGTTTATAAACTTTAAACGCTTGTATCTGGGTAACTATTGCGAATCAAACCTATGTTTATGGGACTTTTTTACTTAAATTGACCCAGGATAATACCATTTCAGTTTGTACAGTTCCTCACCGGACACCCTGTATAAAAGGAAAACGTTTAATAAATAAGTAAATTTAGTCAGATAAGGTGATATAATATGTATTACTTTTTTACAATACAAAAATTGAATATGCGTAAATGTTTTATTGATACATGTGTAAGAGGAAATATGAATAAGTTAAAATAACCGTATTGTGACTGATTAACTATTGCCCCAATTTGCTAATATACCACGACCTAGGCATAAGAAAGTTATGTGCTGGACACTACGAAGTTTTTTATTTTATTAGATGTCCTTGTACATTTTTTTTCAAAACGAATTCGAATTTGACATTTTGACCTAGAATAGTTTAGCTTCATAAATAAGTTCATCACATTTCTTTTCTTTTAACTTAAATAAATTTTTTCCCATTAATATACACTGTGGGACAAATTAAAGTTCCACACTTTTTCATAGCTAAGAAATCTGTTTTACTCAAATTGGAGCTGATACGCTATTTCGATATCGAAACTACCGGAAATACTACTACTACTACTACTAAAGCGAAAAAATTGTGAAAAAAAATTAGGAATCGAGAAATTGATTTTCGTGTGGGACAAATTAAAGTTTCAATCTGTTTAGATCTTTGTAATGAATTAGTTTATTTATTAAGCGATTTCATCCATTTTCGGTGCCGTGATAAAACGAATATTTTAAAACCAAAGTTCAGTTTTGATATTAAACAGGGTGAATAGTGATCTTTTTTTTAAAGTCACGCATTTAGGTGTTTTCTCTAAGACAACCTAAAAATACACAGAAGAATAGGGTTTATACTACTTCAAAAAAGAAGAAAAATATTCCCTTGGAAAGCCTGTTGATTCCTCGCCAACATTTTGCCTCTTCTTTTATGGTCTACGTTGCCGCATCAGCTGTAGGAAGACTTCTATTATTTTTGTGGACAACCACATAAACTCTGAGGTTTATCGAATGGATATCCTATCGAATTCCAGCAGGATGGGGCGCCTACTCATACATCACGGGAGACAGTAAGGTGTCTGCAAGAACAATGTCCCGATTTTATTGGCCTCCAAACAGTCCAGATCTCAATATTGTGTATGAGGACTGTTGGATAACATGGTGCATTACAACACAATTTGGACCAATTCTTCAACTGAAGGATTGGCTTGAGGAATGTTGTACTGAATTTTCACAAGACGTAATTATAAGTACAATTGGACAATTTCGCCGAAGGCTACAAGTAGTTGTTGATTATTGCGGCGGACATATTTGGAGACTTGCGTCTATCTCCTTTCTTCGATTATGTTTAAAGACCAAAGCAACTTGACTAATGTTAAATTATTATAAGTTTTGTTATGAATGAATAAGTTCAAAAGTAAATATGTAATTAAAAATTATTATTAATTTTATTAAATACATAAATAAAAAGTTAACCTCGAGTGGGATTTGAACCTACGACCTGTACTTTGCTAGAGTATCGTGCTAACCAACTGCGCTATCGAGGTACAAGCTCCAATTAATGTAAATTTTGTCTTTATGTATGTAGAACTGATGTAAATTCTAAATATAATGAACTTATTGTTCATAACAAAAACTTGTAATAAGTTTTTGTATTTATTTTATTTTCGCTTTAGCATGTGTATTTCCGGTAGTTTAGCTATCGAAAAAACGTATCAGCTCAAATTTGAGTAAAACCGATTACTTTTACAACGACGTTAAATGCAGCATTTCAGAAAAAGTCACGTAAGTCCGGTCCTGTCTAATAAAACGTTTTGATCAAAACTAGTTGTTAGCGATGAAAAAGTGTAGAACTTTAATTTTGCCCACAGTGTATAACGCATAATCATAGAATTTATCTATTATTTCTTTTACGAAATTTTTGAATGTGTATTGAAACTCTGTTTTAAACATAGCAGACGATATGTAATCCATAAAGTGTCTCAACTGAGTCCAACTTGGAAAAAAAACTCTTTCACAATCTACCAAAATGTCAAATTTCTTAATTGTAAAATTTTACTTTAAACTTACCTTTGTATAATAATTAGAAAGTCAATTCTTAAATTGTCTTAAATTTTTTTTTTTATGATTGTGGACCTGAACAGGCTAAATAAGCTATCTGCTAATGCACTCAGGAACATAGAGATAGGTTGAATAATGAATTGCCAGTAGATGCCTATGAACAGCTACCTTAAATTTTCTCATATCATAAGTGAGAGGAAAACAGGAACTAGGAATCATTCCAGAGTTTAGAAGCCGTGTAAAAATTATTGCCCTTTGGTACGACAAGTGGAGATTTGTACTGCATACTGATGATGTGATTGAGCAACAGTGTTTCTCGCAAAGATAGCCGGAGATGGTATCAAAGAATGTAATTCACCAGCACAATAGCCGTTGTAATAACGATAATACAAAGAAAGAACTGAAACCATCCTTCTATGCTCAAGGACTGTATGTGAGAAGTTAAAGACGGGTCATTTATAACCTAATCGCTCTCTTTTCCTCTTCTCTTTCCCCACCTTCGTGCATTTCAGATCTCTTGGGTAAAGAGGACCAGTCTAGGAATTCTAATAAAGCGGAATTACTTATCCTTGATACAACCGAGCTGGTAGCGTAGTCGTGACACAACCTGCTTAGCATTAGAGGTAATGGGTTCGATTACCGTTACCGTCTACCTTGTATGAGGTTTTTCAGGCGGTTTCCTCATACACATGTACGCATGGTCACTGCGTATATGCACACCATGTGGCCCTATACGGAATGCTGGGGTAGTATTTCCCTCAGAACCCTAACTCCGTTCCTTCCGATCCTATCTACCCACCCATCCTTAATCCCACCATGCATATATACGTAATGTATCTTTCTGGGAATCAAGATTTGTAAGGAGCTTAACTCAGTACGTCTACCCCTTGGAGAAGGAAAATGCCTTTTCCTTTCCAAAAACACATAATTAATAATTAAAAGGCGTATTTATAATAACATCTACACTTACGATATTACTGAGCCCATAGTCCAATCTTTATTAAAACAAATCAATTAAAAAATGAACAAAATAATATTATGATTTTTGGGGTTTTTGGGGTTTTTTTTTTAACCAAATTTTTTCCCCTTTTTTTCCCAAATTTTTTTTTTTTTCCCCCCTTTTCCTTTTGAAAATTTCCTTAAAACCCCTTTGATAAAAAAAAAAATTTTTTAAAAATTTTTTGGGAATTTTTTAAAAAGGGGGAAAAAAAAAGGCCTTTTTTTTTTTAAAAAAAATTTAAAAAAATTTTGGGGTTTTTATTCACCCCCTTTTTTTTTTTTTTTTATCTGCTAGGTCAGCTTTTACTAGTTTTCCATTGCTTTATTGATTATAACATTGCGTCGAATTAAAATAAGGCCTGTCAATCAACCAACTAATTATTTCATGGGACAAACACAATCAGCAATCACCACATCAATTAATGTACAACATGACCCAACAATTATATCCTACACAAAGTCAAGTAGTAAAAATACCAACCCACTCATATTCACAACCTCCAACAAACTTTCCACCGACAAACCAATTCCCTATGTACATGGAACAATCAAATCCTAATTTGCAAAACAACGACTGGCAAACCCTTAAGGGAATCACCCAATAATTTAAACTCCAAAGGGTAAAGAAAACTAAGAAAAGTTTGAAGGGAAAATAAAAAAGATCATAATAAATCCAACACCAAGGTTCCTCAACCACCTCCAATTTTCGTAGCTGAGGTCAAAAACATACAACCACTAATAACGCTTTTAAATGAGATTGCTAAAGTCAACTATATTCTGAAAGCCCTTGGAAATGAACAGGTTAAGATATAAAACAAAACGAGTGAAATATATTCAACAATTATCAAGCAACTTGCCAAAAGAGATACACAATTCCATACGTATAAACCCAAGCAAGGTAGAAACTTTAGAGTAGTTATTAAAAAGATACACCATTCAACTAGTATGACAGAAATCCAGCAAGGAATAGGAGAATTACGCCATACGGTTGTTAATATTTGGAATATTAAACAAGGGGTGTCAAAAAAAAACTGCTCCCAATGTTAATTGTGGAACTAAAGCAAAACGATAGATAGAACCTCCGTATACCAGAAGAACCATCCCACAAAGTGTAAAATGTCAACGCTTTGGACACACGAAGAATTACTGCCTGTATTGTTCCAGGCGTGTCAAATGTACACAACTCCATTCTACACAAGAATGTCCAAGGAAAACTAAGGATGATAATGTTCAATGTGTAAATTGGTCCAAAACTATTCTGCCTGTTACAAACAATTACAAGAGAAACCTAACGACTAAGAACAGATGCTATAAAATTATTTAAAAGGCCGATATTTCTTGAAATTCTCAAAGTAGATATTCTTTATTCTGAAATTCACTTCCGGCATGAATAAAAATTTCCACATTACAAAATTTATACAACAAACCACCCAGGCGGCAAATGGAGGAACAGCTGTAATTATTCGAGATAAAATCAAGCATTATGAACTGAAAAATCAAAAAAACCAAGCCACAAGGGTTTGAAACCTAAACCGCCCATTTACAATCTCAGCGATTTATTGTCCACCCAAACATTCAATTACTCCAGCAGGTTAAATTTTTAAGACTTTCAACAGATTCATAGCAGCAGGGGACTATAATGCAAAACATGTGCACTGGGGCTCACGTTTAACAAGAACCGATGGAAGACGACTATTGACAGCTATTCATGAAAATAACCTCACTTTTTGTCCAAACCTAAAATGACGTCAACTTGGTATTACAAATGAATAAATTTACGTCAGTGTATCATCGCATCCTGCTTCGAATTAGCAGCAGATCATTCGGCTATTACAACAACTATACATTCACATATAACAAACATTCAACCACAGCCCTCACTACATAATAAACACACAGTCTGGGAATACTTTCCAAACAGACTAGAATACTTAGTAGATACATGGGTTCCTTTAAAAAATAAGCATGACATTGAACAAGCAGTAGTGCAGAACTCATCAAGCAAGTAGCATGGGTAGCTAGCTACTCCTGAACTGAAAACCACCTTACAAACTAAAGAGGTGTCTGTTGTCATAAAAGACCAAATAGCTGAAGGTCTCAGGAAACGCTGGCAGCTTACTAGGTCGGAAGTAGATAAACGAACCCTAAAACAACCAACAAACAGTTAAAAGAAATCTTATATATCACCATATAAATCAAGGAGTTCAAGGCTACCTTAAAAACCTCACCGCAAATGAACAAACTATTCACTATGGAAAGCAGTACGGAAACTGAAAAGACCAACGTCACACATACCTCCTATCAAAAGGAAAATAACAACTGGGGGCAAAAAAAAGCAGATTTGGGACATCTTACCAAAGGTCTTCACACCTTTCCCATGTCAAATCCCAGAGGAAGAAACGAAAATTCTAGAATTCCTTGATTCACCATTTCAAATGAGCATACCCATTAAACCTTTAACTGTTAAAGAGCAAAAGAAAAATAAGCAAGATCAAAACAAAACTACGATCTAATTAGGGACCATCGTCAAAATTACCATCCAAAATTATAAAGTTTACACACCTTAAAAATCCTCAAACTCGGCACTGTTCAGTAATGGAAAACGCAAATGTTATTTATAAAGGTAAACCACCAGCTGAAATAAACATACAGGCCTATAAGCATACTCCCTATTCTGTTAAAGGTTTTAAAAAGTAATTTTAAACTAATGCAAATTCTGGACAATCAAAATTAAAAACATCAGTTTTTGGTCACAGGAATTATCAATAATATTGTATAAAATAAGAGACCTGAGGAAAAAGATACTGTCTGGTAGTTTTGATGTCCAAGCATTCGACAATAGCATCAATTTATGCCACAAAATGAAAATGCCTACCCCTTTATCAACTTTTGATGTCCCAATATCAAATAGACATTTCTTAATTGCAAAGATAAAGGCTCTAACCCATCTCCTGGGCGTTACAGGGTAGCGCATCGGTCCCATAGTATAATTTTAACAATAACCCTTCTAACATCAGCTACATGCTGACGATATGGCCATACTAGCCTCCCATGTAAATCCAAAGTTGCATCGAGGTAAAACTCACCCAACAAAATTCAACGCTGGACTGGCAGGGAATTAAATGGGAATCCAATTCACTAGGAAAACAGTTGAAATAACACAATAATTTTATTAAGGTTAATTTGGAGAAAATTCAAAAAACAGTGGAAAAATAAATTTAAGGTTAATTTAAAACAAAAAGTTTTTTTCCTTCCAAACCAATTTGAAGCTACGGGATTTGCTTGTGGGGAACTGTATCTACATCAAACCTGGAAATCTTAGATTCCAAAATAAAGTACTCTAAACGATGGTCGACGCTCCGTGGTATGTCCCAAATAAAATAATCTTAAGTCACTTGAGTGTACCAACAGTGAAAGGTGAAATACAAAAACACAGCAAGAGATATAAAGACAGAATTAGTGCTTACGAAACTCATGCCCACTTCGTTATTTTAAATAGACCAACCTATATATTATTACATTTTGAATTCCTCGTAGAATTTATAGGTCACTTTAATAACCATACTATGGGTCTACGTCGCATTGCTTCTGAGTTATTTGACATTTTGTAGAAAAAATGACGTTGGCAGTGCCTCCGAAAACGTTCAATATCTCGAAGACGGATACCGGTAGAGAGATATGGCTTTCGTTTTTTACTTCCGAAAAGGGTACCGCATCATTCTCATTCATTGCCAACAATCTTGCTTTTAGAATTCAATCATTATTATCGCTCCGAAAATAATTTTTTTCAAACATGGATAACTTGATTTTTTTAAATGGATCAGCGGATAGGAAATTAAATTTCCTTTCCATTGATGTAACATTATTGATATTTTGGAGTGATAATTTTCGAGATATTCACATTTTTATTTAATTTTAGTTTTTATTGCGCATTGCCGCGGTGCTTTGGAAAACGTTTGTCAATTATTTTAAGCAACTGATAAGAAACGTCAGTTTCTCGAGCAGCTGCTGTGCTTTGCTGTCTTGTGTATCAGTTTAAGTGTTTCTACAAGATATTTCCATTAAAATGTTGTTGTCCGACGCAGAGTTAATCGACAAAGAAATGCGTTATTGGCGTCAAGGATTTATGCGGTACGGTATCCTGAACGAAGACTTCCCCGAGAAACAGCCTTTCAAAAGTTGTTACAACGTTTTACAAACACCGGACGCGTGCAGTATCAAACGAGGGAACGTGTCCTTATGTATTTATTGTGTATTTCTTGTGCATTTCTTCTCTATTTCTTGTGTAAGCCTTAAGTAATTATTTTGTATTACTTGTGCAATCCTTATGTATTTATTGTTCATTCCTTATGTATTTCTTTTGAGTTTTGTGTTCTTAATTCTTGAGTATTTATTGTTATTTCTTGTGCATTATTAAAATCAAGTTATCCATGTTTGAAAAAAGTTATTTTCGGAGCGATAGAAATGATTGAATTATAAAAGCAAGACGTTGCAACAACTTTTAATAGGCTGTTTCTCGGGGAAGTCTTCGTTCAGGATATATATATATATATATATATATATATATATATATATATATATATATATATATATATATATATAGTAATTTGTTTAAACTGTAATGCATAAATATGGTTGGCTGTTAGTTTAGTTACAAAAAAACAGCGTTTCTTCTCGAAAAAAACGCGGTTATTACGGTTAATAACGTTTTTATTATACCACATTACTAAAACTATTGATTATGTCACAGCAGTCTGATTTAAATGAACTAAGACACTATTATTTATTATTAATTAAAAAGCACTATAATTACTTTTAGACATTTGAAGGTTGTCGCATAATGAATATTACCTACTGTCAAGGATCATTAACTAAATTGATTGCTGCGGACAAACTGCTGCTGTTATTGAATGTATCAGTGAATTTCACATTTTATAATTGTCTTCAACTTTGATTTTTTTGAACCGCCTAGATTCAGTTTCTTATATTAGCAACGAGTTAAACTATTTTCAGTACCATAATCCTATATAAAAGCAACAAATTGCAAACAGAATCATTAAATTATAGATGTAGATGTATTGCCTAATGAAAACTTATTTATTTTAAGCGCAGTGTTATTAAACAGTACATTTTTCTAGACATTCTTTTTTCAAATAGTAAGTGACTAATGAGAAGACGTAATGTAAATGTATATTGGTATATGAACAATTCTGTATATTAACTTGGCTGATAAAAAATATTGTTATTGTAAGTTAGTCCGTTTGTGATATATTTATAATGTTTGTAAACAGTTCTTATTAATAAACTACATTGCGGCGCATTTCTCTCGAACACAGAACAATCATGATGGAACTCTAATATTTGCAAAGAAGGGCATTCAATTTGAAGTAATCACTGGAATAAATGAGTTGTCGGTTGAACTAGCAATGCATTGTGAAGTATGTGGTATAATATTGATTGATCATTCGACGTGAATAATATAATATAGACCTGATCGCAATAGAGAGATCTTCTTGGAAAATACTGAAAAAGTCTTAGAGATTGAAAATAGTCATAAAAAAATAGTTTTTTGCGGAGTTATCAATATTAACTTTGAACAAGACTCGCCATTACTAAAGAGAGTTTCAAATATATTTCGTTCGTATAGACGTCACCAACCAGGGTATCAAGTAAGTAGAATAGGTTCAGCATAGGACGTGACGTCATAATTAATTAAAAGTGGTGGAGGAAGGCATGGGGCGCAGAGTGGTCGTGAGGGTGGGGACGGCTTCTTCTCGGGGGCCATTTTCAACCCCTTGATGAAGTTTTCAGCCCCTTGACGGCATTTTTACGCCTAATAGGGCCCTTTTCGCGGTTTTAAGAGCCCTTTTGGCAGATCAACCCCTGGAGGGTAGGCAAATGAGCGTCACGTGACCCTGGGGACGGGTTGGGGTGGTCACGTGATCTAGTGGTGAGGGAGACGGGAGGGGCAAAGTCCAATTATTTTAATGAGTCATAATCAAATTCACCGGCCATTTTCTTTTTAATTATGACGTGATAATTAAGTTGTGGAGGTAGCACGTAGGCAGATCAAATGTAACGGGAGCTTTAAAAATCAAAAGTTCTCGCAAAATTATACGAGATTAGATATATATATATATATATATATATATATATATATATATATATATACATATATATTATTTTTCTGGATAAAGAAATGGTTATTGTTTATTTGTATTTGAATGTAATTAATATTAAGATGAAAAGCTTGAGTTTATTTCAATAAGTTATCTATATATTCAATTTGAAAATATTTAAATACGCGGCATTTGCAAGTGCATTGATGTGTTGGAAGGGATGAGACGCTGTCATAATAATGATGTGCAGTTTTTAAAATAGTCGCGTTAAGTAAGCGATCAAGAAGAGTCGCATCTAGTAAGCAATCGGAATTGGTTAAAAACCGATTGCTGCAGCTTGATTTATGCTGCAATTAATATTGTGAAATTATAATGAAAATTCAGTTAGTATTGTGTTAAGAAATATAAGTGAGATTTTCCATACTAATGCGAGGAAAAGTTAAAAAGAATTAAAGTGCAAATGTTGTCAATTTGGCGATAATAAAAGATTACGTAATAGATAGATAGCGTTTTAAGTGCGTGTTGAAAGTGTTCCAAGTTGATGGTTTGATAGCGAGTGATAAACGTACAATAAGACAATCGGCCCAATTAATAGATCGATATATAAAGTGTAATAACTAAAAAACATTGATAATGAAAGTATGGCCTTCCGTAACTCGCTTGCAGTTTTTTGCGCACTGCGTTTGTGATTAAAACTGAACAATTAAGTAAAATCTGTATAGTGTAAATATATCGAACAATTATTTCATAAAATCATTAATTGAAGGAAGAAAATTAGAAGCGTATTCAGCTGCAACAAAAGTATGAGAAAAGATAAGGACAACAAAGGAGAACGGTTCCAGAATGCCGGCGAAGTGACATCATCGGAAGAGCAGTCTCTAACCTATTTGATGCCCCTTTAGCGATCAAAGGAACGCAAGCATTGCACCATCAGTTTTAACAAAAATAAGTAAGAACCTATTTTGTTTGTGTTAATAAATAAAACGTTTTTGTGTTTGATTTTCTCGAAACTTTACATTTGACTATCACAATTAAGCGAAAAACAATAATTTTAATTCTGATAAAGATTTTATTTGTTGTAATATGTTAGTTTTAAGAAGGTTAGTATAGATTCTAGGTTTGATTTTTGTATATATTTGTAAACAACGCATTGATACATTTTCGTTCAGATTTGCAGAAAGAAGTCAACTCAATAGGAATCCAGATAAATAAATAAATAAATCGAAATGAGCATAATTTTGGTTAATGATAACAGTAATCGTTTCTTTATTTTAACTTTGATCTAGCCGCCGCAACCAATTAAGAAAGGCATTCGTAAACGTAAATCTTAAAATTCATTTACGTAAACCGAAATTAATTAGCAAGAGAAATAAAAGTTAACTAGTAAATGATACCTTTCTGAATTGAACCTATTCAGTTTTAATAAAACGTAATAAAAAGTAATCATTTTAAGTTTCACAACAACAATATCAAATTTTATCCAATAATGTTGAAATTATAAAAAAGTCTCTGGAGTGGGTTAAACCAACAAAAGTAGTATCCAAGGGTATTACGCCTGTTGTCCAATTATGAGTCATAATCAAGGCCCTCATAATCAAATTTTGCAGCCATTTTGTTTTTAATTATGCTCCTAATAAAATTCCTCTGCCATTTTGTTTTTAATTATGAGTCATGTTCAAAGCCCTCGGCCATTTTGTTTTTGGAGGGAAATTTGAAATCGTATTCTAATAAGGGGGGGGGGGCTCATGCTAACGCATAAGACATGTATAGACCTTTGAAACTTGCCTTCGGACCTTCGCCCCTTTGTAAAGCACCACTTATTTTGAGTTTAATCCTCCAACATTTTGTGTTTAATTATGAGTCATAATTAAATTGTTGAGGTAGTCGCATGGGGCAGATCAAAGTCCACTTATTTTAATTATGAGTCACAATCAAATCCCTCATAATCTAATTCTTTGGTCATTTTGTTTTTAATTATGAGTCCTAATCAAATTCCTCCACCATTTTGTTTTTAATTATAAGTCATATTCAAAGCCCTCGGCCATTTGGTTTTTGGCGGGAAATTTGAAATTGTATTTTAATAAGGGGGGCACTCATGCTAACGCATAAGTCATGTATAGGCCTCTGGAACTTGCCTTCGGACCTTCGCCCCTCTGTTACGGACCACTTATTTTGATTTTAATTATGAGTCATAATTAGATTGTATCAGTCATTTTGTTTTCATTATGAGTCATAATCAAATTCCTTCACCATTTTGTGTTTAATTATGAGTCATAATTAAATTGTTGAGGTAGTCGCGTGGGAGAGATCAAAGTCAGATTGTTTTAATTATGAGTCGTAATCAAAGCCCTCGGCCATTTTGTTTTTGGCGGAAAATTTGAATTGTATTTTAATAAGGGGTCCTAACACTAACTTCCAAGACAGGTATAGGACGCAGGAACTTGCTCTCGGGTCTTCGCCTCCTGTTACGGACCCCTTATTTCGATTTCAATTACGAGTCATAATCAAATTTCTCCACCATTTTGTTTTTTATGTTCTAATGGGTCATAGTTAAATTATACCGGCATTTTGAAACCATCTTGGTTATAACCTCTAATAAAAAAGTTAAAGGGTTTTTAATAATTTATTATAAATAATACTATTTTAATATTACATCTCATGTATCAGCAGCAGCAGCATCCTCCTTATCTGATAGATCTTCAGTTACCACCTCCTTCTCAGCGGACTTCTCGGTGTCTGTAGTAACATTAACTTTGACTCCGCTCTCAGACTCGTTTTTTTTATCTTCCTCCACGACTGCATCATTATTAGCTGATGTTATGCAATAATAATTTACACTTAAGTTCTCAAAATCTCGAGTATCTTCGACTGTGGGGTCATAATACGACGAATTCATTTTTACGTTTGACGAAATCATAGCTTGAAAGCTACTAACGTAAAAGTAATGATGCGTTTTTATTTTATCCAATGTTTTCCATTACACAATCTTGACACTGTAAATGCACAGTAAGTGTGTGCTGGTCGGGAGAAAGTTTACAACAGGCTTAGACTGTAATTGGACAGACAGAAAATCCACGCAAAGCAATACGTTTCTAATGATACATTACGATTACACGCAGACATACACACGCACATACGCACACGCACATGCACACGCACACGCACACACACCATCCATTTGTACTACCACACAAATTAACGTGTGGCACTATTGTCAAGTTTTGCATATAGTGATAAAAACAGTTAAATTAGTAAAAAAGGCATATAGCAAAAGAGTTTTACCAGTATCGTGTATTGTAATCTAAAATGTATATCTAACCTTAAAATCACTGGCTTAAGATATAAATAAAAAGGGAAAGGGATGTGAATGGAAACAATGGTAATCACGTGGTTGCTGAACGGGATTTTTAAGAGTAGAAAGTAAAACTGTGGCGAGACGTACATGTTAAAGCTATGGGCGAGCCACGTAACCGTAAGGAAGCGTGTCATAACCATCCTCCTTTCTGCAACGTTTACTGTACTGAATTTGGTAGATCTTACTCTCTGGCTTTGATACAACTTCGTATACAGGGGTTCTAACAATTTCACGGTCTGTATATGCGTAGATAAGCTCGGTGCCATTTAACACTAAAGACTTTGGAGTGTCGAAATTAATCACCTGGGAATTTTTATAGTCTAGGGTGATGCCCTTAGCTTTACACACTGTGACGTATTCGTTTTTATTTGTAGAGAACACCTTGTACGCACAGTTCTTAGGACCCCCGCTTACGAACTCCGTAATTCGACTCCCGAATCCGTAGACGTCCACCTCATCGGTCATATCACCAAGAAAATCACCGACAGGTGGGGCCCACTTACCAGGACTTTCAGGCCCGTTCAGCAAGTTTTTCCAGGTAACTGTACAGCACCAGGCGCGAATTGGCGGTTGTATAATCTGCCAAGACGATGTTGACAGTATTGAGCTGTTCGACCCCATACTCGGGTCTACGCCAGTTTACGACCATAACTTCCTCGTTCACGTTTAAAATGGACTGAACCTTCTTGGAAAGATCGATCATAATTTTGAAAAAGTCGCGAGAATCAGAAATAATTGTGATTCATATTAAATTATCCCGCTGCCCGAACTTGTCCTAAAATGAATTTAAAATAATTTTGAAATATGTCTAAGGTTTGGATTTGTGGAAATTTTGTCTTGGTCTAATTGGACACCCTCCCTTTCCAAATACTCGGGCATGTATCGATCCTTTGATTCGTCGTCGTTACACCATGAAGGCCAGTCCGAACACGTCTGCTTGATTTTGAGGAAGTTGTCGACGTAGCCTGAGAAAAAGAACCCGCTCATATTATCTCTGTTGCAATGGAAAACCCTATACTCCCACACTTCAAAGACTTCTAAAACTCAATACCATAATTATATAGCTTTTCAAAGCTCGTCCGCAACGTAAGTTTCGGTAAATTTACGTTCGTCCTGCGTATGGGTGCAATAATGCTGAAACATAGTTTCAGCACAAGTTCTACACAATAAGAACAGTAACTTACCGTGCATCTTAAGAGGCAGGACAGGCTGGTACAAATCTGATGGCGGGAGCACGCTACATTTCACAAGGCCCTCGACAGTGCGCAAGTCGAGGTTCAAGCAGTCAGCACCGATGTGAAGGGTAGGATGCCCCACCGGATATTTCCAAATTTCTATTAAACCATAGTTAAAAGAACGGATCCTATGTGATGTTGCCAACGTTTTCTCACGGCACAAAAACACTGTACTCTGCTCACGTTTACTATCACCAGCTTGATCGAAATAACACCTTTCACAACTGTGGAAATAGAAACCGTGAAACTGGTATACAGTGTTTGTGTCGTGACAGAAGCCATCAACTAGGAAACCTTCCCTTAACCGTACTTCACGCACGTTCCCAGCATGCTGAATATGTCTGCCTTCAAAATGCTCGAGCTCAATCCTCGACTGTTTGTCGCCCAACCCGTATCCACCGTTTGGAATGAGTCCTATAGTGTTCTCGCGAAAAAAATTTCTGCGGAAAACAAGGCTACAGACACCAACTCAAGACAGACTTGTCTAAGGATACTGACGTCTAGCATTCAATAACGCACTATTTCGTGTTTGAAATTAAAACGAGCCCCTTAGTAATTTTGTCATTGTACCACTTTATAAAGTCTGCTCGTGGCTGGTAAAACGTCGTCACAATTTTGGTTTTGCGGGGTGTTAAAGAGGTGAGGAAAGTGGCCGTTTGAGCCGGGGACATTAAAGGTTTTATGGAGTTTGTATAGGGCCATGGGTAGGAAGTTTAAGCTGTCTATTAATTTCATATTATAATTGCAGGTGTGATACATGATTTTAGTACCGTTAGATATGATTTTAGGATTCCATGCAGGGAAATTCTTCAGGATTTCGTTAAGGATAAATTGGAAGTCATACGATTTGGAATTATGGGCTAGAGCTGTAATGGATGCTTGTATCCTGCCGAGTGAGGAAATGAAGGAAAGGAGTTCGGATACACGTGAGGTCGAGAATATGTGTTCCGGTTGCCCACAATGCACGCAACCTTGCTCAATATCAAGATCGCTATTAATGCAGTGGGTGCAGACATGCTGGGCAACGCACAACGTAGGGATATGGATGAATGTATTAGTATTGTTAGTAGGTGTACCTTGCCGGCACTCTAAATCGTAAAAGACAAAAATAAAATATTTTGCGAGTTTTTTCGAGTCCGCCGTGCTCTTGGACATGTAAAAAAATGACGGGTAGGTTTTTCGGATTTACATGTAGTGCAATATACAAAACCACATTATAAGGCATCTTACTCATCCATGCACTCACTAAACAAGTACTGCAACGTTGGAGTTTGCTGCAATGACCGCTAAGTTTATGGTTCTGTAGACAATGGTTTCCGCGGAAATCCCTATTACACTCATCACAAACGATAGAGTTAACAGAATGACAAGGGGGACTATTATGACAACATGGACTAGTGTTAGGACAATTCTTATGACGTTAGCTATTAACGGGTCTAAACTTATAGAATTCGCAAAAATACTGTGTTGAAAAGGCACCGGTTTAAATTAGTAATTACGTTCGTCTTCAAAAATTAAATTTAAAACTTTTCGGGCCCTCAAAATAAACTGTCTGATCTAACTTGTGGTTATACACAAGTATGGTGTAATTAATTAAATAATCTTGAAATTGTTGAATGTGTTCGATATTGCCCCGTTATTTAAATCAACATTAGCGGCAATACATAACTCATGTGTCCGTCAATCCAAAATAGGACGACCTTTTTAATGGATTCCAATTGAGAGCACCCTCGGCTATAGCTATGACCAACGCTAATGCCCGCCCTAAACATAAATTATCTTTATTATTGATAGTTATAATGCCTCTTTTGCGGCCGCAAAACTCTGCAAAACTAACACCCGTCATTCTCTGGCGTGATGGGCCACCATAACCAACAAGTAAGACAACTCAACTTATCATTATTGAAGAAACTTACATTACCATGCAACATTTTCTCTAGTGTCGCCATCATCACAGCTGCGTTCAGTTGATGTACACAACGGAGCATAAATGGTTTATCTGGGAAATTGTAGTTTGTCAACACCAGCGCAACCCGATCTGATGGGTTAAACCCTGCGCACACACTTTTCCCAACAATTCGTCTAGCGTGTTCTGCAACAAAAATTCAATTTTAGTAAATATTAGTACAAACAAACCAACTAATAAGATTGTAAATACACAATTTTTGCTGTGGTGTTAAAATTCTTAATGTACCCCCGTAAACGCAGTTTTAATATATTTATTACCATCTAAGGGTCTTGAGCTAACTCCACCAACACTACCACCACTATATAAGGATTCTGACACCATCTCTCCGTCTGTACTCCAATGTATCGAGATACAATAAATTACGAAAAATTTTTATACAATGTTTGCAATGAACGGTTTATAAGATAATTAATCTTTTGATCTCTCCTCAAAATTACAAAAGGAAACTATAAATCAAAACAATGCAGTAGACCATGCTGTAGTCACAAAATACATTTTTGGAAGAAGAAGATTATTTGTCGAGAGATACCAAAATATATGGTTCGTCCAAACTCACAAAACTAATTAAAACTGGAGTATCACTAAAATCATCCAAATCAAAACAAATCAGCAGCATGTAGAAAGATAAACAAAATACACCCTCGTACCACATAACCATTAAACAACACCGAATGCGTTTCAATAGCTAAGCTATTTTCATCAGCGGTCGACTGTCTAGAAAAGAGGTAAATCAACGTAAACAATTTAGTGCCAAATAATACGTTGTTTAAAAACGAATACTTTGGAATGTGTACAATATGACAAAATAAAAATAAAGTAAAATCAAACTAGGCGAGATAACTCGTGACGGGACAAGCCGGGGCTAGGCGAGGCGAAAAATTAATTTAAGTGGTTTTAACGAATTCGGGATACTGGTGCCATATCAGAAAATTTAAACTCGACACTAATAGAAAAAACGTATGAAAGAGCTTTACTTATAAGTCCTTATTGTATTATGTTTTTTACCCCAACTAACTGGAATATTTAAACTCCAATCTATAACGTATTTAATATTTAATATTTTTATTGAAATACCCCTACACATTTAAAAATTTAATACAAATTTTTTATTTAATACTGGCTCTAGGCATGGAATTATGGTTATTAAGTTTCCCGTATCGTCATGAAATAAATTAGTGAAATTAATTTGTCATTTTTTACGCAAGGGCTATGTTATCAAAAAAATCAATTTCATTTTGAAATTAATTTATTTATGACATTTCATTAAAATGCCTAAGATAATTACAGCTGTGGAGAAGCGTCAAATCAAAAGGATATATAATGTGTTTGTTGTAACTAATGTTAAAAATGGCAACACCAGCAACTGCATAACCTACAAAATTCGAATTAGAAATGTTGACCATCAGGAACGCCATATTTAAATGTCGAAGTTGTTCAACAAAATTAGAAATCATGTCTTATTTTATCTTTGATATTTCATTATCCACTGAACTCTGAGGAAACATGTATTATTTTTTGTGCAATTTCTTTCATGAAAGTTTAGGGTAGGGGGGTGGCGTCAAAATGTGTCTGGAGCACGGACGCCAACATATCTTAGTGGCCCTGCCAATATATATAAGTTTTATTTTGAATAGATATTTTTTCCATTACTGTCTAGTTTGTATATGGCCACTCACAACTATTTACAATTCAAATCTTTTTTAATTATTTAAAAAAAAATCAAGCTTAACAAAGAATCATTGCCTCGCAGCATAAAATTAATGATTGAAGCCCTTATCTGCTAGATGCCGCGTTACTTTTCTACCTGGACCGCTCTCCTTAGCATAGATTATTAAATAAATCATTTATTAATCTATGCCCGTAGGATAACGACATCGGCGGTAACTAAAAAAAAGAATAAAACATTATCAAATTCTAAGTGCACTTTCTTTTAATTGCTTTAATGTATAACCTTTTATACACATACAAGTGCCTCTAACAAATCATCGTTTTAAATTCTATAATTTTAAAATCAAAGTTTCTGAATAACACAAGATTTTATTTACAAGGTCACTAAATGTCAAAACCTTTTACTTTTACTTAACAAAATTTACATATTACCAAATTGAATATTATGATTTAAATTATTTATCGAATGCTCAGCTACAGCAGACTTCTCTGACTGATTCGGTCTACATCTCACATGTTCTTTACATCTAATGTCAAAGCTACGTTTTGTGGTTCCAATATATACTTTTACACACGAACAAGATAACTTACATACTACAGAAGCTAATAATGGGTTTGAAACGTCGTTAAATGATTTTAATTTTTTAATCTTTCTTGTAGATTTAAAAATAGTTATAATTCCATGGTTCATTAATATTTTTTCAATAGTTACCAAAGGAACAAAATCTCTAACAACATTAAGTGATAATTTTTTAAAATTGATGATGATTTGATAGTTTATGAAGATCTTTCTGTGTGTATCGGTTTCCGGTAAACTCTAAATGACAATAAACTGTTTGTTTTAGAACCTACAAATGGTAAATCTCCGTTAGATTCCGTTTCAATAGTAAACTGAATGGTTGGATGAATACCATTTATAAAATCAAAAAACTCATTTAATGTTTCTTCTCCATATCTTCAAATTACATAGGTATCATTACCATATCTGTACCAATTTAAAGGTTTTTTAGGTTTGTTTTGTAGTGGCAGTATTCCACTGAAAATAGGTAGTGTTAAGGTAGTTCTGAAACAGAATTGTCCGGTAGAAATCAGAAGCAAGGTTATTTCATCCTTGAAAATATTTTTAAAATGGATAGCGTAGAGGTGAAGGTGTTGTATCTGCTTTTCTAGGTCGTTCAGAAAATCAATACTTTTAAATAGATATACGACTTGCGTTTAACAATTCTTATATCTACTTTTATGAGACAATTTTTATACGCAACTGACTAATAAACGGGGTTTTATTTAACAAACAGTAGCCGTCCTAATTAGTGTTTAACTAACCACGGACAATTAGAATACTTTCTTGTTATTTTTCGTAACTAGTTGGGATTTCAATGCAAGGAGTTTGGTGTTCGCTCTGACCTTTTTATTCTTATTAAGACACTACAAGGAGCGGAGGGTTATTGGTGGAGATGGTGGATACTGTATTTAGAGTTATTTACGTACGGGAAATTTAATTGTCTGGAATATTTATGTGCGAGAACGAGTAATTCGTTACAGCTTGCAACGCCGTTCGTGACTGGTTTAGCGATGGTGGTGATGGTGGAATGCTACCTGGTGGGTCTCTAGCTCGGGAGCGGTATTAGGTATTTAGACCTCCGAGAACGTTCAGTTTACAGAAATATTTATTGTACAGGCAGGTAGGATAAACCAAACGTTTCACGGGATTTTTATTAAATAAAGCTTGATACAGGATTAATTCTTTATGGGTTATATTGCGACGTGCGACGGTTTCAGGACTGGTAGAACTGGTAATTACGTTAAGTGAGATAGGATTTTAATACTCACTTGTTTTATATACCTAATTTAGAGATTGGTTGTTGGGCAACTAATGGACTAAGGGGGGGGGCTGACGTAGCAAAATTCTTCATATTTGCTGAACGTCGGAGGGACAAAATTCACTATTTGGGATATCGGCAATTTAATTATAATTGTTTAATTGACGAATAATTACTTAAAAAACATTTTGTAAAGGATTTCAGTCTTCTTATTTAATGGCGAATATTATCAACAATTAGATGGAGTGGTTATGAGATCTCCAATTTCACCGTTGATTGCAAATTACTTTATGGAGCATTTTGAAAACAGGCTCTAAGAAACCAAAAGTTAGATATGTTGATATTTTTGCCATTTGACCTTTTGGGAAATAAGATTTAATGGTGTTCCTAAACCATTTAAACAATCAACGTACCAACATTAAATTTACAATAGAAAAAGGAAATGATGGTTGTCTTCCAATCCTTGTGTTCTAATTGATTCCGTATATTGTAAGCCAACCCATACAGATTATTACATTACCGCTACATCACACCATCATCCAGAACACAAGTTTAGTACGATACGAACATTGCCATAAATATTTGTCATCCAGATAAACTACAACATGAATTAAACCATCTTGAAAAGATCTTGATAAATAATGGTTTCAACAAACAACAAATTAAAAAGTTATTTCAACCGAGACAAGCGATGCCTACTGATGATAAATCTACAACTTCAAATAAGTTTGACATTTCACCTTTCCTTGCAAACACAACGTATAAAATTAGTAAAATGTTACAAAACCGTAATAAAAAAGTAGCTTACAAATGCAGTATGAAAATTCAAAATCTTCTGAATTCTGCCAAAGACCAAATACCATTACATACGTTAACGTGTTTACGAAGTACCATGCGCTTGTGGTAAAGTCTACATTGGTGAAACTTGAAGAAGCATTAACACCAGATTAACAAAACAAAAGACACTTACGTGTACTTCATCCTACTAAATCAGCAATTGCTGACCATGCCTTAAATACTTTACACAATATACATTCTGAAAACACAAAAATTTTACCTAACGATAGGAATTGGTATAAAAGGAAGACTCGAGAAGCTATTGAAATTCGAAACTGACTAACAACTTGAACATGGATATTGGATATGAACTGTACGATACCTGGGTGTCTATTTTCAAGAACTGAAAGTTATACAGTCTACACCAATGATTTCATTTTAATTCTCTAATCTAGTACCGTATCAATTTCTGTAACTTTGATGTTACACCTGACGAAGGGCAGTGTTTCTGTCTGAAAGTTTGCCCAAAATAAATAAATAAATAATTCACACCGTTATCCGAAAGAAGGTGTTATTTAATATGCCAATTGGTGAAAGTTTTAATTCTTATATTAGATCTAGCTAATCTTTACTAAAATAAAATTACATTCCGTAGTTGTTTTTTCATATATGTTTCCTAACTATTATAGCAGACTTACATTTATGTTTTTAGATTTCATATATTTATTTGATATCTTAAATAATTTTCAAAAACTATTGTCATTTAGTGAAGAAGGTAATTGTAACTGTTATCGAAACATTTAAATTTGATACCCAAAATTAAGTACATTAAAATATTTTAATATTTCAAGCCAATTAAAACAGATAATGTCTAAAATCTCTGTTATCTCCCACAACTCTTCTTGATGTTCTTCACGCAACTCCATTATTTCATATGCTTCCAAATCCAATTCGGAAAATTGCATAAGGCTGCCAACCATTGAATTACCTAAATTTGATGGCACTTTAGATAACTGTCTAGAATTTAGGGATTCCCTTAAAGCTATCATAAATTAAAATCTCGATATTGTACCAATTCAAAATTTCATTATCTATTCAAAAGTATTGCTGAATAGACCAGTAGATGAATTAATTAAGTCTTTACCACTAAGTTATGATATTGATTCCATGGTGACATGGGATTCCATTTCATCTCATTACAATAATCGTCGCAGTCCCATTTTGTACAATTAAAGCTATAGTTAACTTAATAACACCCAAAAAACCAGTCCAAACTTACCGCAAGAGTTGAATGTGTGGAAAGATGAGCTTCCCACACTTAAAGAGTTACGTCATTTATTAAACAGCGCGTACAATTATTAACCGAGCTAGTAGAGTTGTGGTAACACAATCTGCTTAGCATTCGGGAGGTAAGGGATTTGATTCCCGTTATCGTCTACCCAGTAGGAGGTTTTTTCAAGGGTTTTCCTCATAAACATATAGCGGCATGGTCACTGCGTATATACACACCATGTGAGGCTATTTAAGCGAATGCTAGGGGTAGTGTCTTCCCCTCAAAATCATAACTCCGTTCCGTTCGATCCTTTCCTGACCGCCCACATCCTTAATCACATCATGCATACACAATTAATGTATGTGTGTTGGGAATCCATGATTGTGGCTGGCAATTATTAGAATCATTAGATCAAAAATCTAAGGTTCAATGTCATAATGTTCCAAACAAAAATAAATCAAAATTTAGAGGAAATAAGTCGAAATAGTTTGTTGTATCTAACGGTGCGTGCTTATTTTGCAATGAATCGAATTTAATATATAAATGTCCTATATCTTGCTTTTACTTCAAGTTATTCAAGGTCAAAGGTCACAAAATCTTTTTGTTTCAAATATTTTTCTGGCAGTGTGTCCTATGGCTTTTTTGGTTATTATAGGAAATAAAGATTATATAATGCTATGTAATACCAACCGTTTTCACATTATACGCAAGGAAAATACAGGGTAGCGCTGGATACGCTTCCACACTACCTCAGAGGTAGACTACAACGCGAGTTTTTTACATGGTTTTCCCAGTACGCCTAATTCGTGATTTTGCTTCTTTGAGTGACTTCTACAACTCATCCCCATTCTCGCTCCCTGTCTTCTTGTTCACGTCTTTGTCCTCTGTTATATGCTCCAAGTTCTCATCCTCCGTCCTCTAGTCCTGGTTCTCGTTGTCTGTACCCTCAAATACCTGTTCCTTTTCTTCTGACTCGTGGTTACTTGTTTCCCCAACATTTTCTGTTCTTTCCGTTATGTTTTGGGTCAAGAGGTCAACGGAATCCAACTGAATATTTTCTTCGGTAGCGCTATCGACATTCGCCTTGAGACATGATTGATCGTGACAATGGCCACAAAGTATTGAATAGAACAACCCAATTTTTAGGCTCCCGCAGCTGGAGGTACATCCTTCAGTGCAGTTGCAAAAAATAATATTTGGAAATTCAGTAGGTGTCAATAAAGCCTTAATGGGCTCCAAAACAGAATTATTTATCGTCCATTCCTATTGTTCAGAATGTACATCATTATCAAGCCAATTCTGAAGTTGAATGTCTTCGATCGGATCGTTCTAATAAAAACCAGGAAGTAACCTTTTGTAGAAACTGTAATTCAAAACACAATGAGCTCTCATATATTGAAAAAGCTGTTGAATCATCAAACGAAGCTAGTGACAACACTCCATCTGGAATGTTGTCAACGACAGCACGTGTTAAATCAACTGTTTTATTAGCGATCGCTACCATTGAAGTTTTTGATAAGAATGAAAAAATTGTTAAAATACAATTTCCTGTTTCGTATTACTTAATATTTACGAACATATGCCCATTACACCTGTAGATATTTTAAGCATTGAAATTCCAGCTAATATAAATCGAAGGGATCTAAATTTTTTTTCGTATGTAGGTATAGAATGTTATACAATCGACTTTTTTTCACTATCGCTAATCGACTTATTAGCGCATTTTACAACTTTTGGCCAAGTTTCGCCAACATCGGCCATAATGTCTGGATGTCTGTATGTATGTATGTGTGGATGTATGCTAATATCCACGATAATTCCAGAACGAAAATACCTACGTAGTTAAAATTTTGTATTTAAGCTTGTTTTCATTTGCTTTAAAGTTAATTAGATTTTGAGAGAAACCCAGCGCGGAGAAGGGGGTTTATTAGGAGCAGTTTTTGTTATCAAATATTTCTAAAACAGCTGCATATTTCAAAGATATAAAAATACCTGGATATAGAATATATCGATTAATTATGTTGTATGTAATTTTACCTCACAATACGAAAGTATTGGGAGGTATTGTAATTGGTCGGCGATATTTCGAGTGCAGTACTTTAGTTTTGGTGAATAATCACAAAATAGAAAATAGGAAGTAGATCCCAGCGTATTATTAAAGAGGATTAAATGTCCTTTAAAATGAGCTACAATACTTAAAAATTGCTTTACCGTAAGTTGGAAAAAAGAGGTTCAAACATAAAAGTTTCAAAATGTATGTCTGTCTGTCTGTCTGTATGTCTTCCAGCGCGATAGCGTCCATAAATATAATCCGATTGCCATTAAATTTGGTACCCAGGTTCGGATCCATGAGTAGACGGAATGATGAACTTTTGAGCGAAATCTGTCCAGTCAAAATGGAATTCCAGATTTCGACTATTATAGAGTGCATAAATACGAACGGCTATTCGTAGCAAACCAGCACGTCTTTACGTAGGCAACTAAGTGAACCATCCTAGAATTGAATATCTACCAAATTTCTCCTTTATTCGTAAACTCCTCCGGTTGCGCAGTGTCAGCGCGTTTGGTTGATGTCCCGGCGTCTGAGGTTCAAGACGCATAATGTACGAGGTTTTTTTTTATCTTATCTTATTAGACTTCTGGTCATTTAAAACGATTTTTGAAAAAAAAAAACTTGGCCATTAGGTCAAAAATTTTCGAATTTTTTCTTTCATTTTAACACGTTTTGAGCCATTTATGACAAAAAAAGGTTCAAATGTGAAAGTTTCAAAATGTATGTCAGTTTGTCTGTCTGTATGTGTTCCAGCGCGATAGCGTCCACAAAGATAATCCGATTGCCATTAAATTTGGTACCCGGTTCAGATCCATGAGTAGACGGAATGACGAACTTTTGAGCGAAATCTGTCCAGTCAAAATGGAATACCAGATTTCGACTGTTATAGAGTGTATAAAAACGAACGGCTATTCGTAGCAAACCAGCACGTGTTTACGTAGGCAACTAAGTGAACCATCCTAGAATTGAATATCTACCAATTTTTTCGTTTGTTCGTGAACTCCTCCAGAAGCGCAGTGGCAGCACGTTTGGTTGATGTCCCGGCGTCTCGGGTTCAAGACACAAAATGTACGAGGTTTTGTTTATCTTATCTTATTAGACTTCTGGCCATTTGAAAAGATTTTTGAAAAAAAATATAGCTCTTAGGTCAAAAATTTTCGAATTTTTTCGTTCATTTTAACACGTTTTGAGCCATTTCTGACCATTTGAGACGATTTTTAGAAGAAAAAAAATGTTTTGGTCCTTTTCTAAAAAATGTTCAAACATTTTTTTTTGCATTTTTACACGTTTTGAGACATTTCTGATCATTTGAGATGGTTTTTGGAAAAAAAATTTTTTTGGCACAGGTCAAACATTTTTGGAAGTTTTTTTTTGCATTTTTATACGTTTTGAGCTGTTTCTGACCATTTGAGATGATTTTTGGGAAAAAAACGTTTTTGGCCCTTTGGTTAAATTTTTTTGCATTTTTAATCGTTTTGAGCCATTTCTGACCATTTCAGACGATTTTTTGCATTTTTACACGTCATGATAAACTTTAAAATGGCAGGATTCTAATTACTTTTTTTTATTTCTAAGTAGAACTTATGACAGTTAGGAATTATATAAACAACTGTTGTTTTCGCAACGAAAGTTAACTATGGAATAAATGTAAAAATGATAACCGAATCAATAGAAACATATGTGTAACAAGTGGATTTATATGTTTATAAAAATTGTACTTTTATGCACATATTTACTCGCTTTCAATTTAACAACTAAATAAATGTATACTGGGTGATTATGATTATTTACTTTCTCTGACCAACTGTTTCGATCGTGATCATTTTTGTTCAGTACGTCAAGCTTTATAGGTACTATTTAAATAATAACTTAAATTTAAGATAATGTGTCTTGGTCGTCATATTTAATTGTCTCTGTCGAAGTATTACGATTTTTTAATACAACAATTTAACAATTTAATGATATGAAAAAACTTTATAACATTTTTAGTAGCAGTAACAAAACTCAGTGTTGCCTTATGTCCGCCAAAAAAGATCGATCATTTCCTGTTGTAAGTATGAATGGCTCAGTTCTTAAGTTTTCAGACTCTATTACTCTGTTGGGTATGACTGTATCTTCAAATCTCTCATGGGTTGACCATCTTCTGTCAGCTACCAAAACAGCTGCTCGTAAAATAGGCTTTTTGTACAGATCTAATCAGTACTTTACCTCTCGACAACTCCTTCTGCTGTATAAGGCCCAAATTCGGCCTCATCTGAATATAATTCTCACCTTTGTTAGTGCTCCCCAATACGCTCTCGATATCGTTGATCGTATTCAAAAGAGAGCGATTAGGCTTATAAATGACCCGTCCTTAACTTCTCACATACAGTCCCTTGAGCATAGAAGGATGGTTTCAGTTCTTTCTTTGTATTATCGTTATTACAACGGCTATTGTGCTGCTGAATTATATTCTTTGATACCATCTCGGGATATCTTTGCGAGAAACACTCAGTTCGTTCATTCACATCATCAGTATGCAGTAAAAATCTCCACTTGTCGTACCAAACGGGCGCAATCCACATTTTTCTGCACGGCTTCTAAACTCTGCTTTCCTCTCACTTATGATATGAGAAAATTTAAGGCAGCTGTTCATAGGCATCAATTGGCAATTCATTATCCCTCTATCCATACTCCTAAGTGTTCCTGAGTGCTTTAGCACGATAGGCCTTATTTAGCCTGTTCAGGTCCACAATTATATAAAAAAAAAGCAAAAAAATTGTTATTAATTTTATTAAATACATTAATAAAAAGTTTACCTCGAGTAGGATTTAAACCTACGACCAGTACTTTGCTAGAGTACCGCGCTAACCAACTGCGCTATCGAGATTCAAACCCCAATCGATGTAAACTTTTTCCCAAGGTAGAATTTAAGTGTTAGTTCAAATTTTTACATTATCTGAGTAACGATGAATTTTATAAGAAAAAGTGTAGACGTATTTTTTAAAGAATATTTAATTTTGCATAACTTTTCTTTATAATTTTTTTTAATATAACGCAAAGTAAGTCAAAAAATTAATTAAATAACCCCCCTCTCCGCCGCTGGATTTCTCCGAAAGTCTAATCAGCTCTAAACCATGAAAATAAGCTTAAATACAAAGTTTTAAGTACGTAGGTGCACGCGCAAGCGCACATGCACACGCACACGCACACGCACACGCACACACACGCACACGCACACGGACACGCACACGAACACGCACACACACGCACTCACACATACACACGCACGCACGCACACACACGACACAGACACACACACACACACACACACACACACACACACACACACACACACACACACACACACACACACACACACACACACACACACACACACGCAGACACGCAGACCCGCAGACATCCAAACATGATGACTGATCTTGGCGAAAAGTTGTAAAATGAGCTAATAAATAGATTTAGCGATAGTGAAAAAAAGCATAACCTTCTATGCCTACGTATGTATATGTAGGTGGGAACTATTGCTGAGTAATTTCGGGTCAAGTGCCACTAAGCGAACCAAGTAAGCTTGTTAAACGGGTTTACTGAAAGATTTAAGTTTAAACAAGATCTAATGCAAATTATGGGAAGTTAAAGACTGCTATTTTAAACAATATTACTCGCATGAGGAACAAACTTCGGAAGATCACTTTCGAAATATCACAACACGAGAACCTGATGGAAGATTTGTCGTTCCTTTACCATTAAAATACTCTCTCTAAGTGTCTTAGGCCGTTGTTATTCAACGCTTTGAAAAGATTTAGTAGTTAAAAAAAAGGTTTCAACAAACCCTACTTTTAAATTAACTTACTAAGTTCATGGAAGAGTACGAATTTTTGGGTCACATGACTGAGTTACCTTCATCTAAACTTGCAACATACATTTTTACGCACCGCGGTGTAATCAACAAAGCTGCGTGCCTTATTTGATCACTCCGCACAAACTACTTCGGTTTGAGTTTAAACGATGTACAAATGATGAAACGAACCATACATCTAAAATTATTTGGTATTATAATTCGTTTCCGACATCATACGTATGGTTTCCTTGCTCACGGAGAAAACATGTACCGTCAGATAAATTAACTTAAGTAAGCCTTGTTTATATGTAATGGCAGTGATGTTTAAAAACAATATAATTCCACAATTTCTTTTATATAATTATTTATTTCTCGATGCGTTTCAATACAACATGTATCGTTATTAAGTAAAATAACAAACGGGTAGTTATTGTAACAAATCATTAACAGCAAATTTGAAAAATCTGTAACACTGTTATTAACAGCAAACTTGATGTAAATTATAATTCTATGTTTAAAAAATCTGTTAAAGGTGAGTCTATAAGATCAACCTGCTCGTTCATTTAAGATAACTTCTGTTTATGTTTGCAAATTTCGAATCCTTCCAAAAAAATCTAATTTGTCTCTTTTATTACAAAAATGTAAAAATTTAATGTTATTTTGTTTAGTAATAAAGTGATTATTTACTATTAAATGTTTGGCATAATTTAATTTGTCTATGTGTTTATATTTGTAACGTCTGATGTTTGTTGTGTATCTAATATCGAAGTTCCTAAGTGTTTGCCCAATATAATATCAGAATTACAGAATGTGCAGTTCAATTTATAAATACCAGACTGTCGTAAGTTGAATCTAAAACATTATTAAATACAAAATTATTTAATAAATGCATACATACATACAAGCATATTACGTAGTTCTATGTTTTGTAGTTTATTGATTAGTTCTAAAGAATTCTTAACAGAGGGTTTTGATTTATTTGCTAAAAGATCTAATGTAGATATTTGGTTTGTGGATTTTTATGAGACTGTATAGCTTTGGTGCTTGTGGGTTCTAATGTAGAGTTTGTTGTTTCTCTAAATCTGCATTCAATATTCTGTAATTTATATAAAATTACAGAATAAAGTACCTTTAAATAAACATGCAGGTTATCTCTAATTCGTAACCATTTTGTAGCTTCTTCAGTAAGCTATCTTTGAGCGTTCTTAATTATCAAATTCTTAGGTCTAGAAAATAGGTTAACATTTTTCTTTAAACATTCTTGAAGTCGGGTATTTACAAACTGAACTGCACATTCTGTAATTCTGTTTATATCGGACAAACACTTAGGAACTTTGATATTAGATACAAAGAACACATTAGATGTTACAAATATAAACACATAGATAAATCAATTTATGCCAAACTTTAATAATAAATAATCAACTTGTGGCTTTATAAAACAACATTATTTTTTACATTTTTGTAATAAAAAAGACAAAATGTTTTGGAAGCATACGAAATTGATAAACATAAATAGAAATTACTTTTATTGAACGAACAGGTTGATTTTATAGACTCCCCTTTAACAGATATTTTAAATATTGAATTATAATATGCATCAAGATTGCTGTTTTACCTGAATGATTTGTTACCATAACTGCTTGTTTGTTTATTTCACTTTGTAAATTTTCTCTTGATAATGATACATGTTGTATTGAAACGCATAGAGAAATAAATAAATATATAAAAGAAATTGTGGAATCATATTGTGTTTAAAACATTAGCGCTATTCAATTTGGAATTCCACAAAGTAAGGTTAAAGAACATCAAATTATTTAAAACAATTAGATACTATAACACATGACACTGGCGCAGCGCCTTATTTCTTGCTATACGTTGTATTAAACAATATTGCCGATGGAAATTTTTGAAAGGTACCCTAGATCTTCTACAATAGTACAATCTTTCCTTTAGGTGGATGGTCGATCTACTGACTGGGGCCGACATAGTCGGAGAAGCCATCGCCATTGTAGACAAATTAACTGAGATTTTAACTCAAGGGAGTTTTACTTTAAGCAAATGCATGGCAACTCACGTTCGCATATTAGAACATTTAAATTCTAACAACCATTTATGAACACAAATTAGGAAACCGTCAATTTTCGAAAAAATTTGGAATTTTTTTACCCTCTTTAAGTGATGGGCTTTTTATATAATTTCACCTATAAGCCTGACTGATTATTAAAGCCAAAATTCTAATTCAAAAACTCTGGTTAGAAAATCTCACCTGGAATGAATCTATATTTCGCTGATGCAAGTGAACCTTCTTATGGTTGCTGTGTATGTATACGTTCCATAAGTCATGATGGTGAATTTACTGTTAACTTGATTGTAGCAAAATCTAGAGTTGCTGTATTAAACTTATTGAATCCCTAGAAAAGAGTTGTGTTGCATTGGTAGCCTCAGAATTAGTTTACTCTGTTCCATCTTATTTTGCGTTAGGGCAGGTTATTGAACTTTAGGGAGAATGTGGTAGCGCTGCCAACAGAACGAAAAGTTACTACCGTAGTTTGACTTTTCAAAATTGTAGGTTATATTCTTAAAGTGAAGCGAATGTAGCGTTGTACATATAATCTATTTTTTATTTGCCCCCTAGATCTGGGGTGTTTTATTATTACACCGAAAGTATGTTGGTATTAGACGGTTCTCACTAACCTCAAATCTGATTATATGTCAAAATTAATTTTAACAGTTGCCACATTTAATTGTTACTACTACTATATAATAATGTATAATAATGGAAGAAGCCTATTGAATTTTGAGTGAATGAGTTGGGTTCCGCCGTATTATAACTTACCCATAAATTTATTCTGGGGTGTCTTTCAATTGGAATAAAGGATTTTCATTAAATTTCACAAAATAATATGACGATATTAATCCATTGCAAACTATCAAACTGCTATGTAGGTTGCTATGGAAACGGATATTTAAAAAATCCTCGTTTCTAATACTTAAAAAAAGGCAACATATGTCACTCATGTGAAAATAAATTAATGAAATTTGACGTTAGTGAAAAATATTATACCAACTATGTAAAAATAACTCCCAAATCTAGGGGACAAATAAATAGATTATAGTTATTGTCATTTCAGAATACTCCCTCTTATAAAAAAAAATTAAAATAAACCCAGCGAGCTACCAGGATTCTAAATAATTACCAAAACAATGTGAAGAAATGCTACCTGAAGAGTAGAGCAGTAGGTGAGTAATTTTATTACTGTTGGTAAAAGTTTACATTCCTGGTTGCATCGTATTTCGCGATTAAAAAATTTAACGTTAAGAGATAGGTCCCAAATAGAAAGAATAAAAAAAATTTGTTGTGCAAAACCGTTTGTGTAAAATTTGAGATTAAAATTTTTACACAATTCTGAATCTTTAACTATTGTACAATAGTTAGCGCAATATGTACTATCATTCATATACTCTGTTCCATCTTGTTTGTATTAGAACAGGCCATGGAAATCCAGCACTGCCAAAAGAACAAAAAGCTTTACTTTTGAAAATTATAGGTTATATTATCAAAGTAAAACTAATGCAGCTTTGCAGCATAGCTTTTCACGCTATTTAGACTTTGGTTGCACGAGGTTTAAGCGTATTTTTACTAAACGTTTGATGCCATACAGTGAGGTCTTATCCCAACTGGATTATATTACCAGAAGAATCTGAATCCCTATCACTATTTGAACTTATCTCGTAGTGCTATAATAACAGATGGGATATTTTCAATCGAAAAACTTCCCATGTGTTTCTCCCAATTATTGGACATAATCATTTGCGTGCGCGAACAAAAATTTTGCCACATTTTAAGAGAGCATTTGGATAAAGCCTCAAGCCATAATTTCTGAACCCTATCTTCCGTATTTATTTGCTTATTGTAATCATTTTTAGAACAACTCCGGGTTATTTTAATAGGATTATATTGGCAATACCAGGAGGCAATCGTAAAACTTAATACCCATGCTTAATCAAAACATTATCAACTACATAATTTGTCGCTCTGCACCTAAAAGGTTGAATTTTGTTCCACAATTTCTTTTTTGTATTTTTGTCCTGAATTTTGATAAGCTGATATTTCTAACTACGTTATCCATAACGACCACACGATTTCCGGGTGGTTTTGACAGCACAGGGATTAGTTGTTTAATCACCCAATTTTGAAACCGGTTCATAGATAATCTCGATCCTCGTTCCACGAATCGAGTAAATAGTCGCAGTTTTTCAAAAACCCTAAAATACACCCCGCGTGTAAAATTGTTCCTTTTACCTTCACTTATAATATTCGATGGATTACTTTTGATGTCATAATTGTGCATTCACCGATGATATTAGAATCCTTATCATATATCCACGTTTCGTGTAGATACACAAATATGCATCTTGGCCTGAACTTTGCAACAGCAGAAATTATCCCAAAACCTAATTTTGGTTACAACAACGTGTTTTATTTGACATAACTATTTATGACCATTGATACGTTTGTATTTCTAACCCATTGATTCCAGAATTCTAAATAATGTCGTTCAACCCCAATCAAAATCGAATTCTGTTTTATCGTGACGAAACAATTTGCCCAAAGTAAAATATTCACTTTTCGAATTAAATTGCCAAAGTAGCCATTATAGATCTTTTCGAAACGTGAAATCCAAAAACTCAGATTTTCTGCGTTTACCACAATGTGTCGACTTTAAATTTTTGATTTTGCCGTTAAGATGCCTTGTATAGTTCGCTGTGAAACCTAAAACCAAATGTATCCGACATCATTACGATAAGCTCCCCATTACTTTTCTCTGTTGCACTATTTTTAAGGTGCTTATAGCATCTTACAGTTTACAACTTTCTACGCTTTGCAATGACTTTTGGCATTTTTGCAACAAATAATTCACTATAAGACCTAATCATCACATGCGTTACTTAGGTAGGCAACACAGCACTACTACTTTTGACAGGCCGACTTCAAATTGACTTCTTGTCATTTTGACAAATGGAAATACCACTATAGAAAAAGAATTATTATGGCCTGCCCTAATGGAAAATAAGATGGAGTAGAATATAACTAAAATTGCATCAGCTTTTAGATTAAATATCACTGACGTGTTGTAGAGAGGGATTCAACTATTGCTTTGAGTTGCATAAAAACACGTTATCTTTTAAAAACATTTGTTGCTAACCGCTTTATCAAAAATTATTTCCTTTTGTGATGCTTGTTACTAGCAACGTGTTAGTTATTGCGAAAACCCCACAAATTTTATTTCAAGAGGTTTTGCAACAAATAATTCACTATAAGACCTAATCATCACATGTAATTAACCTTAATTACTTTCTAACTAATTAACCGCGTGCCGGGCATCAGCGTGACACTTCGCCGTTTTCACAAAACAGTAGTGGTTACTGCAAGACACACCACTACTATCAAGACAGCGTTAAAACATTCGTTATCAGGAATAGAACACCGTCGGATCTAAGGTAGCAGCAAGACCAGCAGCATCGAAGAAGACAACAGGAACAACAGGACATCAAGGAATTAAATAGCGAAGACAGCCAATTACCAAAGAAAAGAAACCAATTAAATAAAGAGGAACACCGAAGACCAACAGAAGACAGAACGTATCAAGAACGAAGACAGGGCAGTAAGTTAAGTCAATTCACTACCTAACTTATTATCCTTAAACCTACTAACACAACCTTCCCATTTCTGTCGGACTCTCAACTTCAAGCCTTTAATCCAGCGGGGTGTGAGGCTGCACCTCGGTGGGAGTCCACCCTTCCATACACAAAAAAAATTGCGATTTTATTGCGCATCTCTGCTCACGTACTAACACCATGGTAAAACATGGTAAACCCGCACCTACCAATCCCCTTTTGTTTACCTTTACCTTGACAACGACATCGACACCGACTGTGGCCTAAGCTACCGTAGCTTGGCTACCGGCAGCACGGACAACGACGTCGATGACGAGAACGACTACCAGGACGCCACCCTCAACCTTTACCACGTTCACGTCCTCTTCCTCGTCCTCATCCTCAACCACCAGTACCCTTACCGAACCCAAATCCCGATATTGCTTACGCAATATTCCTAAAACGGTTGCTTCCCAGAAGCAACTATTCACCATCCTGCGCCCTCTCCAACTCCTCAACTCAACTTGACCACTGAAGTGCAGAAATCCAGTCAGTCTACCTTTGGAATTCAACCGTTCCCTTATCCCAACTTTCCGGCCTAACCCACACCCGACCCGCACCTAACCCGTCCTACCTCCTTTGTACGAATCCTAACCCACTGCAAATCCTCGATAGACTTCCTGCTGCATAACGGTGTCTGTATCCTCGCAGACGCTACCAATGCGAGCTTCTTCACACACCCAACCCTATACCAAATACTGCTCCACCTGCACCCAGGTAGGCCACCTAGCAGTAGTATCCTACCCTGTTCCTGAAGTGTCCTTCCTGTGGTGGAAGCCACAAATCCCTAGCCTACCCTTCCATATCCTCACCAAAAGTGTAACTACTGCGGCGACTCCCACTCTACTTACAGATTCGACTGTTAGAAACGGCGGGAGATTCCATCCATTCCTACCAAGGTAGCCCCCTCCCCAAACTGGAAACAGCTTCCACTACCTCCTCCGATCCCGATGATGAGAGCCACGAGCACTTCCTCCGGATCAACACCTTCCTCAGAGCCCTCACGTTTACTCCGTTCACCATCTTCCCTAATAGACGCGAACTTATCACGAAGCGGATGTATTACGTAGCGAGGGAATTCTTAGACTGGCGATTGTACTACGCTTGGAGCGGTACAAAAGTCAGTTTCAGCACTCTCTACTAATGGCGCCAGTAAAACTCCTATCCACTCTCCCTAACCTTCATCCTTTCCTTCTCTGAAACAATAGACTTGACTATAAGGACAGTTCACACGTGTGGCGATCGACAAGAACGCCACCTCATTAAAAACCTACTTGACAAAGTCCAAGTACAAATACTGGCCATAACGGAAACAAAACTAACCAACCGAGGTACCCTCAATCTAACTCACTACAACACCTACCTACACAACAACCCTAACAGAGGCATGCGAGGTACTGCACTGATAATACACACCTGATACCCTTCCGCTCCCTACACCCTACGCCACACCATCAGCACCTTGAATTTGTAGCAGCAACGGTGCCCTTCCCTCGTCCCCTATAATAGTATTATGCTATTATAATCCTCCTGTACATAACACCCTTTCCTCTCAATTACTACAATACATTCCCAAAACAGTGCTACTCCAAAACATCAACGCAAGACACCAACAATTCGGAGACACGTCGTACCACCGTAACGAACGAACACTAACCCCACACCCGACCACATAATTTGTTCTGAACAAATAACACAGAACTTCGACAACTACCACTTCGGCACAACAATAAAATCTCACCACCTTCCTCTACAAGTAAAGACATCCTTAGGTCCCCCACTTCCCGTAACACAAACCACTATTGCATGCAGAAATTTTCATAACGCCGATTGGAATGCGTTTAAAGATCATATCTCCAATAACCTCCCAGACCTACCACTAAACACTACAGACGACATAGGCAGAGAGATACAAGAACTAACCCACTTCATCTCCGACGCAGCCAACTCAACAATAAAAGTAATAGATATCACCCGAAAATCGCTTCCCCCCCGCATCGTTCTCTGGATTAAGGAAAAACGACGGTTATGCCATAGTTTTCTGGAAACCAGAGACCCAGTACTCAAAACCGAGTACAACCGACGCAGTGCAATAACCCGACTAAAGACCAACAAATTCACCCACGAAAATTTGATTGAAGAGGTAGCCAAACTCGACTATCGTGAAGGCCCCAAATTTTGTCAAAAATTGAAGGTCGTAATAAAACCAAAAGTCAACAAAAATGGCACCTAATCAACCCTCAAGGTAGGCTTGCAGTTTCAAACCAGGAGAAAGCCGACCTGTTCGGCCTTCATCTGCAAACCGTGCTTACTACCCCCGAAAATCCATCGTTTGGGAACGATTTCAAAGGTCAGCTCGAGCAAAACCTTGAGGAGTTCCCAAACCAAAACTATAAACGACAGGAACTATCCGACAATCACCCATTGCTTAATCCCATTTCACTCAATCAAATATTACACACTTTAAGACAAGGGAGAAGTACCGCTCCAGGACAAGACGGACTTAACCGACAAATACTCAAGAATCTACCACCAAACACAATTAGACAATTAGTCCAAATATACAACAGATGCCTTGCGCTATCCTATTTCACGAAATAAAACAAGCAGTCGACAAAGTATGACAAGGGTGACTAATACACAAACTACGATAGTTAGCCTTCTCGACCGCATTCGTCCAACTCTTTCCTTCATATCTGACAGGTAGATGTGTGAAGGTAAGAGTATGTACTTCTACTTTCCCGATAATTCATCGACCGCCGGCTTACTACAAAGATCGTCGCTATACACCATCTACGCCTGCGATATCCCCAAAGCACCAACCCGAACATAACTATACCTCAGTTTGCCGACTACACTGGGCTCACTGTACGACCAGTAGGATCAGTGACGGGACAAATCCACTAATAACACAACAACTTACCCACTCCTCTAACTGGACCAACCGACGGAGACTAACAATCAATCGAAACAAAACGCAAACAATACTGTTTAGACACCCTAAACTATCCAACTACATTAGGAAAAGCTCTGATAATATCAACTTAACTCTACGTGGACAAAGACAGTCACATACCTACTCATCACGTTCTCCCGAACTCTGCACTACAACCCGGCACTAACAACACTCTCAATAAGATACGCAACCTCGCATCACTATTGAAAGCACTTTGTGGAAATTTCAGAGGTTGTCACCCTAAAACTCTACAACATACATATAAAACATACATCCGACCTACACATGACTACCGCGCTCCGCTATATGCAACCCTTAAAACCAACCTACTCCAATCCCTCGCCTTCTGCGAAAGAACACTACTACGCACCATACAGAAACTACAGAACAGGTTACCAATTAACCATACAACACGCCCACATTCAACCCATAACTGATAGACTAATAACACTACAAACTAAATATCGCAGAGTAAACGTTGACAAAACCCCTACTAAAGAAATATTGCAAATCTCAATCTACAACAAACCCCTACTACCGAGTAAACCCAAAACCAAATTTAAACATCTCCCAGCGCCCCTACTGCCACGATTAAATAACCTACCATAGAAGTTCAAAGAGCTCCTCGACAATACCCCATACATTCTAACATAACCCCAATCCCCAAGGAATAAACGAATAGCGACCACTGCAACAAAAATGGACAACTCTACCCATCCTGCATTGAAACCAATCACACATTAACCTAGCATATCTCAAACAAAACTTAGCCTGCAGTATATATTGTTTAGGCGTTATTAATGTACTCTTTGATATTAATCGAGCTTTCGGAAATGTGTATTTCCGCTTTCAAGATAATTATCGTGAGTTACACAGAACTACACTAACATACAGCAAAAGCCCACAAACACTTACAATTAAAATATTAAAAGTATGTGAACTGCCATTAGTAATACATATGTACCGGGCGGCTAGATAAAAATGCAATTGCTGTTTCTCGGAAACTATTTCTCTTAGAGAACTGCGGTAAAAAATGTTATTAGTAAAGTGGACAAAAAAAAGACCGTGGAAAATATTTTCAAATTTGCAAGATAACCGCCAAGATGCGTAACCGCCATCCTAAACTTTTAAAGTGATTTTTTACTGGAATCCACCTAGTAAATGTATCAAAAAATTATATGCTTTTTAAAGCTTAGCTTTATTCGAATAATTTCTGTTTGACGTATTTATTAAAATAATGTGATGAGGGGGTATTCAGTGATTTTTTAAATAAACAGCTGTAACTCCTAAACGACTGAACTGATTTTAATAAACTTAGTCTCGTTGGAAAGAGCATTTATTGATCCATCAAATCCGTCTTACCTGAAATAGGTCTAATTTTTAGTGATTCCGGTAGAGCGCGTTTTTTGATATAATATCAGAAAATTGCAAAATTCTTTAAAAAATTAAATGAAACAATATGACTTTTTTTCTATAAAAATGAGATGAAATCATCCCTAAATAGGTTTGTGAAAACATCTCAATATCTTATTCATACCCTAAAATATCGAAGAAAGAGCATTTAGTTATAAAATTTGAAAAAGTCGATATTACACCGATATTTATTCTTATTTATCTGTCTTTTTTCAAGATTCAATAAGTAATTTCATCATTTTATAATTTTTAAATAATAAAAGTTTTCATAATTTCAAAAATTAAAAAAAAACATGTAGGGGCTAATAATCAATGTATAGAATATACAAATGCGGAATAGGCCAAATATTAGGAGTAGGCCATTTCAATTTCAACGAGACTAAGTTTATTAAAATCAGTCCAGTCGTTTAGGAGTTATAGCTCTTTATTTAAAAAATTCACTAAATCATCCCCCACCACTTTATTTTAATAGATACGTCAAACAAAAATTACTCGAATAAAGCTGAGTTTTAAAAAGCATATAATTTTTTGGTACATTTACTAGGTGGATTTCAGTAAAAAATCACTTTAAAAGTTTAGGATAGCGGTTACGCCCCCTGGCGATCATCTTGCAAATTTGAAAATATTTTCCACGGTCTTTTTTTGGCTACTTTAGTAATAACATTTTTACCGAAACTCTCCGAGAAACAGCACTTTGCATTCTTATCTGGCCACCCGGTACATGTCTGCAATGTGGACTTTTCTATGTAATTTCTGTCCTATTGATAATATCAAAATTATGGTTATAACATTGGAATTACTTCGTAAAATACCTGAGGCGAATCTTAATAAAACTACATGGTCACCTTGCTTTAACTGTTAATTTCATTATCTACACACTCGGGTATACCTCTAGCTTTGAGGACATCGAAACATTTTAGTCTATAATTACATTCATTTCATCTGGTTTTCAAGGCAATAAATTTATGATAACTAATATATATATATATATATATATATATATATATATATATATATATATATATATATATACCAACTTAGTGTCTGTTTGCACAGATGAAAATTGTGTAGCTATTATATTGAACATAGTGATTTCAATTGAACTATTTGATTATTCGTATCAGCTAAAATATTGAATGTTGATTAAATGAATCAATGTTATCTATGAAATTTACTTACTAATGTATTCTATACTCATATACGTGTGTAACTTGTGTATAATAACTGTTAACTATTGTTTACTAATTTACTGTCGGTTTACATTGACAAAATATAAGTGACTCTTGTAAAGGTGAACTTGTAACTGTCGTCGGTGTCTCCATGTCAGAATTGTGTATAAAGAACTTTAGTGTAAATTCTATTTTATTTGTATTTATCTTTCATTTAGCGTAGAGAGTTTTTGTCATGAACATTTATTTTTCCTGGTTATTTACTTTAAATACAGACCGTTTCAGATGAAGATCGGTTTGTTTAAGGTAAAATTAGTAACATTTTAGTACATAGCACTGGAGCTCGACAGTCTTTAATTTATGTTCTTATTGAATAAAACAATCATTTGAGTAACTAAAATTTCCGCTTTAAGCTTTCTTCTTTTTACTCCCTTTTTGGCGCCTATATTACCATTAAAAATTGTTGTCCTTACCAATATATATATAATAGTCCAGTCCAGCGCATATAATAACTACTTCGCTAGCTGCTGGATTATACTTTCTAGATTGTGCTGGGTTAAAACGTCCCAGTCACAACCGTTCTGCGGTATTATAAAGGAGCCATAGGCCTTCACAAAGATTGGCCCCCGTTACAAAGTACCTATTTATTTTTATAACTAGTAATGTAAGTCTGTTTAGACGTATATATTATTCTACAGTTTATTTTGTTTTATTATAACAATACCTAGATTTGGTTTTCCTTTGCATTATTGAAAACCCTTTGACCTTTCAAGACGGGGTGAATGCTCATTATTTATATTCTATTACTTAACATGTCTACAATACGCTTGCATGCCGATATCCAACTCTTGGCAAGACGTGTGATTTATATACTTTATAAAACTTTTTGCCTGAAGTCACTTAACGGAATAGACGGATAGGAATAAGTTTTATTTTAATTGGGTATTTTTTAATTACTTTGTTGTTTGTATACGGTCAATCACAAATATTTGCAATTTAAATACATTATTTTATACTCAACATCAAGACTATTATTTAAAAAATAAAAAATCAAGCTGAACAAAGGAACAACCATTTCCGGGTAGTTAATGTAGAAGTGTATAAATCTACCTATGTAGGCCGGTTATCTGCAGATTTTCGTCCCTCGTGACTAGTACGTCTACGAACAGTAGTTATTCCTAAGAGTCTTGGCGAACTTGATCTTAAAAGTGTAAAATATGTTTTATTTTTCTAGAAACTAATTGATCACTTCTTCCGGCAAAAAAAGTTTACAATGGGTAGCAATAGCATGTAAAATGTTTCTTTATTTCACTCTAATTATTATTATTGAAAATCTATAACTTGATACATGTGTTGTAACGTTTTTTCTTACCATGTACTAGAAATTGTTCTACTAAAAGAAGAAGAATATTGTAATGTGGTGTTTACTTAAGAGAATGTGCTGTATTCGTATAATTTTTATTTTTGTTAATAAAAGCTGTATTCTTTTTAAGGTTATGTCAACGTTGACCATTTGGCGACACTGTTTAGCTATATGTTCCAATGAGTACGGAGCGGCACCTTGCAAATCATTCGTTCCTGCGGCTCCTGGAAAAGTACCTCCATGTGCGAAACCAGGATCCACTTACTGCGAGTATCCTACACAATATCCTATGTAAGTCTAATTAAACATGTTGTAAAACAATTTGATGTTTTGCACCTACAGGGTCCACCAATAAAATTTAAATATTTTCTAAACAAGTAAAGCTAACTAAATTTATGTTTATGTTGCACAACATTATTTTTTGTAATTTGCTTCCGTTTTGATTCTTTAATAGACATATTAGGAAACGCGACGTCATCATCTCCGATGTCATTATAGCCATTAATTCACGGAATATTTTACAAACATTTTTAGGTTGGCAAAGCTTGTTCCGGAATTATGTCTGGCATGTCACTCTTACAAAATGTATCAAAAACAAGATGCGCCCAGTGGAAGACTCTGATGTGAGGAAATTCACGACCGTATTTTTGGCAGTTTTGGCGTACATGCATGATTATCTGCATTATCTTCCATTTTCGTGTTTTGTGACAAAATTGCGACAAAACAAAAGGCGACTAGATCGAATTTTCACTTTTAAAATTAAGGCATTACCAACCGCCACAAAAATCCCTAAATCAACTAAAGTCAAAACTGTTGTTTAAAAACGGCATAAATAGGGCAAATTACAAAAAAAAACATAAACAACGTGTTTCATAAGATCTTGAAGCACTCTTTTTTAAAAAACCCGTGGCTACGCCACTCGTTTTTTTGAACTTGAATTCATGCTTCAAGACTGGTCTTATGAATTTGTTATTTAATATACTATAATAACACAAATAAAACTGAAGCTTTGCATTTTCATCAGCAAATAGAGAAGGTACAAACAATGTTATAGGCTAAAATACCCATATTTTAGATACTAAATCGTGTGTTTTTTATTTATCTTTTATATAAATGTATACGTTTCGATACAAATTACAGTTATCGTCCTTATTAAATGTTAATACCTTTAAGAATTAATGAAGATGTCAAAATAAATTTATGAAATATGAAAATTGAAAACGCATAATGTTAGAGGTTGCTAAATTAACGTCATTATATTCTCCACAATGTGTATTTACAAAATACTTAGTAGAATGGAATGTTTCTTAATTTTTAATAACTATTTATTTGGCTATAATACAATTATGAAGAGTACACCTATAAAGAGAAGTTTGGGATTGCACGCGCTACTTATGATTAAAATGAAACAAATAATATAACGTATTTTAGACGTGATCTTCGATACGTATTCATAACTCAAAAAATATTGTGTTTTCAAAGTTGTGTTTAATGAATATTCGTTCTCTTTAAAATTTAAAATTATCAACAAATTGTCAACGTGTCGTTATGTTACTATTTTAAATAATAAACAATATTGTCATTCAGACGTCAATTAGATATTTCCTAATTGCTGACGGTAAATAGTGAATGATTAATACGAAAAACCAGTTTTTAAATAAAAATGGATCAGGAAGAATTTCCGTAAAAAATATTGATGAGACAAAGGCGGCTACATTGCAAATTTTACTAGAAAATTCTCGTGGAGTTAACGATAATGAATTCAAGGAGTTTGAAGAGGGGATGAAAGTGAAGCACGTTAAAGGTGCAAGTGCTTAAATTGCTTACTTTTTTGAACTGCACAAGAAATTTGTTGTATCATTGTTATGGACCAAGTGTTCAATGCTTAAGTCAACTCCCCAGCTTTACAAAACTTTCCAAAACTTAATCTTTTTGAAGACCAAGGCAAAATGTCACAAGTCAAAAAATCAAACAGTCTTGAACGCAATGATATTAGCAATTTTTTAAAAGAAGCACATAATGGTGAATTTTTGCTCATGAAAACAGTTTTAATTATGAGGATTTTGCAGATGTGATGAACTGACTTATTTGAGTGTGGAAAATGTTCAAACAAGGATTCCTATACTTGTATGTAATTATACCTGATATAAAGACCAAGAAATCTCGTAGTTTCATAATAACGCAGGAAGAGTATTCAGTGTAGAATTATGCAAACAATGAGAAGATCAAGCAAAATGCATGAATGAAAATCACACCAATAAAACGACATGAAGGGTGGAGATCTGCAACGGTCCGGAAGGGTACATAAAATATCTGATGTGGAACACACTACCTTCCAACCTACAAAACGGAAATTAAAAGAAATGAAATAATTTTAATAACAATTTTTTTAGGATAATTATGCAACCTCTTTTATAAAAAGTTCATTACGAATATAGGCAACATTGTAAAAACAAACACAATACTCTGTGTTAAACAGACGTTTAAAACTTCATGTCAGATAGAGGTAAATAGACATCTAGATGTTAACTTAAAAAAATTCCAAAGTTGTCCGCTTCTATAAAAATATCGATAATACAGTTTAAGCATTTTCAATCATATTTATTTAATTCATACACTTATTTCGCTTTATATTAAGAAACTTTATAAAAAAAATTGAACCAACACTTAAAATTCTACCTCAGGAATTTGTTTGCCGCTAAATTACTAGTCGTACCAAACAATTGCATAGAACATAATTAATATATATAATTAAGATCTATATATTTGTATTTTTCATGGCCGGCTCTAATGCAAAATAAGATGGAACAAAGTACATAATATTAGTTTTCGTAGCATCATTTTTGTCCTGAACGCGTGTGCAAGTCTTTGCCGCTAGACACTAACGTGATAAGCGTAAATTCTGCAAAAACAAATATATAAAACATGTACATAAAGAAGGTATAGGTTATATATATATATATATATATATATATATATATATATATATATATATATATATATATATATATATATATATCGGATACAAAGTCTTGGGTGTAATCATAGAATAAACAACATTTAAAAGGGGTAACACAAAGAAAGTCCAAAGGTATCATCTGTGACCTTTGACGAAAAGCAGTGGTTTGCTAAATAACGTTCTTCCAAATTCTTCCAAAGTCATGCGGCATCTCTATCGGTAATGCTTCTAATGTTTGTTTATTCTATTATAATGATAGAGAAACTTTCTGGAATGCTGAAAAAAGCCCAATACTTCTCCAATACTACAGTATGCTCGGTACAAACCACTATATAAGTACCCTGTATAATGTACCCGGATGAACCTAAATATACCTAAATCTGTTTATTTCCCTTTTACTATAAAATCCTACTTTTTATTTTATTTTCTTTATAAAAATCAGGAAACTAATTTGTGTCAACACTAAACTTGTGTTATTTTAAAAGATCGAACAAATAATATATTACGATGTGAGATCGGTAAGTACCTTGTAAGAGGTCGAGAAGAAAGTTAAAAAACGGATTCAAAGGGTCGAGTGGTTGTATTCTACAATATTAGTTATATAAAAATCTCCAAAACTATGATTTTTAGGGTATCTTTACCTTATAAATTGCCTCTTTAATTACTGTGCAAATATGCAAAAGATATGATTAATACACCACGTTTGATCAAGCATTTGCAATATCTCGAATATAAGATTGAGGTAATGGACATGTTTAAAAAAATTAAAGCTTACATTTTAGGCTACAAAATAACAAGAAAAGTTAAGTGGATTCTATTTGAAAATTTTGTAAAGATGCACGATACACACAAAAATGACCTAATATAATTCAAAACATTACAAAAGGTAATTAAAAATTATTATTAATTATGTTAAATACATAAATAAAAAGCTTACCTGGAGTAGGATTTGAATCTACGACATGTACTTTGCTAGGGTACCTCTCTAACAAACTGAGCTATCGAGATACAAGCCCCAAACGATGTAAATTTAGGCTTTATGTGTGTAGAACTGATGTAATCTCATTATATTTAGAATTTACATCAGTTCTACATAGATAAAAACAAAATTTACATCGATTGGAGCTTGTATTTCGAAAGCTCAGTTGATTAGAGCGGTACTCTAGCAAAGTACATGTCGTAAGTTCAAATCCTACTCGAGGTAAACTTTTTATTTATGTATTTAATGTAATTAATAATAATTTTTAATTACATATTTACTTTGAACTCATTCGTGCATAAGAAAGCTTATAATAATTACAAAAGCTATTTTATCAGAAGTAAAAACTTCGCTAAAAGCGACTGTTAATCCATTCAATAACGCATCAGTCTGTATTGGTATCTTGTACACGGCGTTTTAGAATTGTAATTTTCTTTAACAAATATTGAAATATCTCTAAAACTATACTTTATAAAGCAGTGATACTGTATACATTTTTGAAAGATCTTTTTAACTGCATTCTAAACCCTCCAAAATATACAGGGTGTTCCAACGATAGAGTAAAGTAAGTTTATGCTTAACTAGAATTATTTGTGTAAATATTGTATGGGCCATGGGTTAGAGGTAAGAAGTGTGCATTTTTTTTAAATATTGGAAGTTATACAGGGTGTGCCAGAAAAGCAGGACGTGAAAAAGTATGATTTTTTTAAATAGAACACCCCGTATTTGATTTTAGTTTTTAATTCTAAGTGTCCATACAAACATATTTTGTCATACAAAAGATTGGCTGAAAGTTTTTAGTTCTTGAGATATTCGCGTTTAAAGATTATTATGGTCATTTTCGTGGGGTTGATGAATGGGCAATTGTTCCGTTATTTCACAATAAAAAAAATTGATATTTCGTGTGAAAAATGAGTGATATTATACTAACGTTTAGACCGAGTAGTATTTCTAATTTTCTCAACAGGGTGTTTGTTATAACCATTCAAATTTGAAAATTCTCAAATTCAAAAAATCAGTTTTTTAATTGCACACCCTATATATTTTATTTCATTTTATTCGGGATTAAAAATCTATCATTTTGTCAAATATAGTTTGATAGTTTTCGAGGAATTTCGATTTTCTCACTAGCTACGTTACATACGATACTATAACATTAGTGTGGATCATGGTAGCCATGGAAAACAATTGCGACGAAATAAAACAAACCACCTAAGCGAGAATATTAACAGTTTTTATTAATGAGAAACAGTAATTCAATAATTATTCAACATTGCGTCTTAGTAAATGCTCAAATAGACGGCCTTCGTGCTGAATACACATATTGAGCCTTTTTCTCATGTTCTGTCTCACTTCGGATAACATAAGAGGGGTCACTGTGCGACAAGCTTCGCGAATTCTATTTACAAAGGTTTCCTACTTGTCAAAATAAACACATTAAATTTGTCGTTTTCGCATTTAACTTGTTATCAATTATGGATTATTCGACAAATGAATTAATTGATATGATATACGTGTTGGGCGAGGCTGAAAAAAAACCCTTTATTGGCACAACGAATCTACAAAATGAAATATCCTGAACGTCGAATACCTACTACTGTTGGCTTGGAAAATTTGATGGATAGATTTGATTCTAGCGGTAGTGTTAAATACTTCAAACGTAAAGTTGTTAATAAAATGGCAGCTAATGAAGAAAAAGAACTTGAAATATTATTAAATATTCAAGAAAATCCCCAAGTGAGTTCTAGAACATTAGCGACGATATGTGATACCTCCAAATCAAACGTGAATCGAACAACGCTGAAGTATAAGTACCATCCCTATCACATTGAGCTTCATCAAGAATTGCGAGAAGAGGATTTTGCAAGACGAATTGAATTCTGCAATATCATTAATCAACGGCTGCAATTAAATAACAACTTTTGTGCTCCATAATGTTTTCCGATGAGGCGACGTTTAAAAGTAATGGGGCTGTAAATCGGCATAATATGCACTATTACGCCATTGATAATCCATTTTGGCTACGAGAAGTTCAAAATCAAAATCATTGGTCACTAAATGTGTGGTGTGGTATACTTAATGACCAAATTATCGGTCCCTATTTTTTTGATGATCCATTAACGGGCCGCAGCTATTTGCATTTCTTACGTGAAGAATTGCCTGTGTTACTTGAGGATATCAATTTAGAAGGACAACTAAATATGTGGTTGCAACAGGATGGTGCACCTCCACATTTTATCGGGACGTAAGGAATTCTTGAACCAGCAATACCCGGAGAAATGGATAGGACGTAATGGCTTTATATTATGGCCACCCAGGTCATGCGATTTAACTCCACTGGATTTTTCCTATGGGGATACATAAAAGATCGGGTGTATATTATTAAACCTACAACAAGGGAGGACATGAAAATAGAATTCGCGAAGCTTGTCGCACAGTGACCCTCTTATGTTATCCGAAGTGAGACAGAACATGAGAAAAAGGCTCAATATGTGTATTCAGCACGAAGGCCGTCTATTTGAGCATTTACTAAGACGCAATGTTGAATAATTATTGAATTACTGTTTCTCATTAATAAAAACTGTTAATATTCTCGCTTAGGTGGTTTGTTTTATTTCGTCGCAATTGTTTTCCATGGCTACCATGATCCACACTAATGTTATAGTATCGTATGTAACGTAGCTAGTGAGAAAAATCGAAATTCCTCGAAAACTATCAAACTATATTTGACAAAAATGATAGATTTTTTAATCCCGAATAAAATGAAATAAAAATATATAGGGTGTGCAATTAAAAAAAACTGATTTTTTTTAATTTGAGAATTTTCAAATTTGAACGGTTATAACAAACACCCTGTTGAGAAAATTAGAAATACTACTCGGTCTAAACGTTAGTATAATATCACTCATTTTTCACACGAAATATCAATTTTTTTTATTGTGAAATAACGGAACAATTGCCCATTCATCTACCCCACGAAAATGACCATAATAATCTTTAAACGCGAATATCTCAAGAACTAAAAACTTTCAGCCAATCTTTTGTATGACAAAATATGTTTGTATGGACACGTAGAATTAAAAACTAAAATCAAATACGGGGTGTTGTATTTAAAAAAATTATACTTTTTCACGTCCTGCTTTTCTGGCACACCCTGTATAACTTCCAATATTTTAAAAAAATTCACACTTCTTACCTCTACCCCATGGTCCATACAATATTTACACAAATAATTCTAGTTAAGCATAAACTTACTTTACTCTATCGTTGGGACACCCTGTACAAGGTATTGTACTTAAAAATACATAACTTTGATACGGACGCTTTTCCAAAATATTTTTAAAATGTAACATGAGTTAACCTATATGTGTGAGATGTAAGTATAACTATGAATATTAATTAAATGTTCTTCATAAAAACACAAATAATTAGTATGTTTGTGTACCTCTATGTCAACAAGAGTCACTCAACTTTTTTTGTACTTTCACTGGTTAATCTATACATATTAATTCTCAGAATATGAGATATCGGAAAGTACCGTTATAAATGAAAGTCTAGAACCTTAATCTACAGAATAATAAGATTCTGTGGTTAACCGCAGGATTAATCATTGAAAATTATAATATGCAGCCTATAGTGTGTCCCGTATTCATTCTTATTCAGGGATACCTCAGCTACTAATAAAGATATAAAGATACGATTTTCGCATTTATTTTACCTTATTTTACACATAAAATGATATTGTGCAAATACAATACATGATACATTTCTTGCGAATATTAATGACATAATGCAATTTCCGCGTTTGTTTATAAAGATAAATATTAAGTATCTTTGAAAAGCTTCTAAAAAAGTACATTCAGTCAGCCTAAGATACACTGAGGGTTACATTAACAAAAATCATACGTATGGTTCATATCTCAAAAATTAAACACTTGGAAAAAACTAACTACACTATTAAAATCAAAGTATTAGGGTCAATTTTGGCGTTTCCAAAATTTTGGAAATACCTGATTTACAGGTTGTCCCAAAATGAAAAAAATACCTTTTGTTTATAACTCAACAACGAAAGCTAAGACAAATTTGAACATACCATCGCTGTTTCACGAAAACGTAGCGCAAACTGTCTCTTTCTATTTTTATGACTAACTGCATGTAAATTTTTTGCATGAAGGATACGAAATTATGCCTATGTATACCTATTATATAGGGTGTCCCAGATTAACTGTAGCTATCGATTTACTAAAAGTAGAAGCTTTCACATTCTAAAAATTGGAGCTATACTAATGTCGACAAGAGCCATTCGGCTCAAATAATTTTAAATGGTGGCACATCGAAAGTCGGTCCTAATTCGCTTAATTTAAACGAAGCTCCCTCTTTTTTTATGGACATTTGTAATCTAGATAGAAAATAAAAGATACTTCATATGCCCAACTTCAACGGTTTCAAGTTTTTTAAAATCTCTCCGTAAAACTTCTCCACCTTAAATAAGAAAACAGGCGTAACTTATTTAGAAACAAAAACAATTATATACGCAAACTTTTCTCAAACTCCTTACCTTTTTCCATTGAATATTAGTTTATATTTAAGGTCCTCTCAATGAAAAGCGAGCGCTCTTGTTAAAAAACTCATTATTACACCCACTTAATGTCAAAGTATCGGCTAAGTTCTATTTTTTCATTCATTTATTTATGATCAGTCTATATGTGATATTTCTGTAACACTTCAAATAATGTGAGACGTTAGACGAGTTTCATTTAATGCGTTTAATGCTCGTTTAACGAAAGCTGCAGTACACTCGTTTGTAAACGTTATTTTTATTACTCCGTAACCTATCCACCTATCTTAATCAAATTTCGCTGGTGTCTACATATTTCGATTTCAAATACTCATATTTTTTTTATTTTTTTTTTTATGATTGTGGACCTGAACAAGTTAAATAAGGCCTATCGTGCTAAAGCACTCAGGAACACTTAGGAGGATGGATAGAGGGATAATGAATTGCCAATAGATGCCTATGAACAGCTACCTTAAATTTTCTCATATCATAAGTGAGAGGAAAACAGGAACTAGGGAGATCATTCCAGAGTTTAGAAGCCGTGTAGAAAAATGTGGATTGCACCCGTTTGGTACGACAAGTGGAGATTTGTACTGCATACTGATGATGTGATTGAGCGAACCGAGTGTTTCTCGCAAAGATAGCCGGAGATGGTATCAAAGAATGTAATTCACCAGCACAATAGCCGTTGTAATAACGATAATACAAAGAAAGAACTGAAACCATCCTTCTATGCTCAAGGGACTGTATGTGAGAAGTTAAAGACGGGTCATTTATAAGCCTAATCGCTCTCTTTTGAATACGATCAACGATATCGAGAGCGTATTGGGGAGCACTAACCCAAAGGTGAGAATTATATTCCAGATGAGGCCGAATTTGGGCCTTATACAGCAAAAGGAGTTGTCGAGAGGTAAAGTACTGCTTAGATCTGTACAAAAGCCTATTTTACGAGCAGCTGTTCAACCCATGAGAGATTTGAAGATACAGTCATACCCAACAGAGTAATAGAGTCTGAAAACTTAAGAACTGAGCCATTCATACTTACAACAGGAAATGATCGATCTTTTTTGGCGGACATAGGGCAACACTGAGTTTTGTTAGCATTAAATTTAACTAGATTATTGCTTCCCCATTCGAGAATACGTTGAATGTCTTTGTTGATTGAATTTGCCATTTCAGCTTTAATTTCTTGATTTGACATAGAAGGTGGATTATCACTATGAGTAGACTGAGATGAACTACAGTGAAGAGTGCAATCGTCAGCAAAGCAATGGATGGGGTTAGTTGTTGAAGAAATAAGGTCGTTTATGTACAGCAGAAAAAGTGTAGGCGCTATAACGGATCCCTGTGGTACGCCCGCGTTAATGCTAACTTCTTTTGAAAAAAAGCCATCAACTACGACACATATTCGTCTTTCATCAAGAAAACTAGAAACCCAGTTGATGAGCGCATCATTTAACCCAAACGAGGTGAGTTTGGCAAGTAAACACTTATGCCAAACTTGGTCAAATGCCTTTGAGATATCTAAAGCGACTACAACTGTTTCACCGGACTGCTCTACTGTATTGTTCCAAACTTGGGTCACATATGAAAGAAGATCGCCTGTTGAACGACTTTGCCTAAACCCATATTGATGGTCACTAAGGAGTTTGTTAGTTTCAAGAAACGTGAGCAGTTGCTGATTGATGGCTTTTCCCATGATTTTAGACAAAATGGAAGTGATGGCAATTGGTCTGTAATTTGAGCGATCGGTCTTATCACCTTTTTGGGAATAGGTTGAACATTTGCTAACTTCCATGATGAAGGGAATTCCCAGAAGATATAGAGATCGTATAGAGCTTAGATAGGACTGGTACTAGTTCGGGGAACATTTCTTTAAGACAATAGCTGGGATACCGTCTGGGCCAGTCGCCTTATTGAGATCAAGCCTACTGATGATCGATTCCAAGAGCTTGTACCGAAAATGAATTGGTTTCATAACGTATGAAGAAGAGTTGACTAGGGCACATCTTTTCCAGAATCATTGAGACACGAGTTTGATGCAAACAAATCCACAAAAACGTTGGCTTTGTCTACAGAATCAGCAACTACCGATCCGTCAATAGATGTCAGGGGAAATGAAGATGTTCGAAAGTTTTTACTAATGGCTTTTGCTGAAGACCAAAATTTACGACTGCCTAAAGGAGATGTAGCTAGTTCATTGCATTTTCGTTGTTCGAACAACTTTTTAGTTTTAGTGATGACACTTTTGCAGATATTTCTAGCACCAACGTATTCTACATGACTGTCAACCGATTTATTAGATTTCCATTTAATGTAACATTTATTTTTAAAGATATTGCATCAGAACAAGCCTTATTGAACCAGGGTTGGGAACGTGAATGACCTACACGGTACTGTTTTTTCGGAATGTATAACTCCATTCCCATGAGGATGACTTCAGATACTGAAAGAGCGATGTCCGAAGAAGAGGACGACTTAAAACAATATTCACGCCATGGAAAGGTTGCAAAGAAATTCCGTAAATCACTCCATCGAGCTGACTTAAAACACCACAAGGTTCTATCGGTTTTGCGAACAACAGTGGAATTAGGTACAGTAGAAATGATTTTATTAGACAATGGTCGGAAAGACCTAAAGGCGAAAGAACGGAAGTTTTATAAACAAGAGGGTTTGATGTAAGAAAGAGATCTAGAAGATGTGGAGTATGGTTAGGGTTATCAGGGATTCTTGTGGGTTCAGAAATCATTTGTGTGAGATCACATGAAATAGCAAATGTTTCTGCACTATGACCAGCGGGATTTGTAGTAGATGAAAATTGAAGCCAATTAGAGTTATGAACTGAGACAGGAGATAGTCAACTTTCGTACTAAGGTAATCGAAGAAGTCTTGAAAGTTGCTGTCATTAGGAGACCTATAAATGCAACAGTAGAATTTCACAAAATTAGGACCAGAATGTTTAAACCAAATCACGTCAAAATTTTTATTTTCTAAGGAAGAAACCCTCTTGCAAGCAATTCTGTCCTTGATGTAGGCACATACGCCTCCTTTATATCGAAAGTTAGAGTGAAGATGGTATTGAGGAAATTGCAAGTCGGGTGACTCGGAGCTTTCCGAGGAGACTTGTGTTTCAGATAGAAACAATATATCAGGTTGTAATTGTTCAAGATGTTGGTGAATAGCATTAAGATTAGACCTGATACCGCGGATGTTGCAGTAGTGAATCAGAAAGTTGATACTTTCGATGACCGAGGTCGCTTGGGCCCTGCCCTCCCGGACATCCGAGTGGGGCAGGATTTTAAGTCCGGAATTTATAACCCTAGAAACCACAGCCATCTTATTTTTTAATTTGGGACTTTTAATCCGATAGGAAGACAGTGAGGGCGAGAAGGAAGAATAAGGATGAGAATAGATTGAGGATGATGGAAAAGGTAACCGGCAGCCCTTACCGAGCTCAGAAAATCGGAGACCCAATATTAAGGAGCCCATGGTAAGGGTGGTGGTACCTCCCCGGCTGGCATGGAGTATACATGCCTACCACCCAATAAATATAGAATAGAGAAGAATATAGAATATGAATGCGACCTAAAAGAAGTCAAACTACCCTATTGCTCCTTAAGCCGTAATTCCAGTAACAAAAAATCACTGGAATATAGGTATTTAGTTGTTAAACACGTTTGCTAAACTTGAATACAATCGATTTACAATTTTGGAGGTATAGAGACTGAAAGAAAATCACGTTGACCCCCTTCCAACTCCGTACCCCGCACATCTACCGCCACAAGAAATAAGTATGATCTAGAGATTTAGGTCCTATGTACTTATGTCAAATTTAAATACAATTGCTGTTTAATTTTTTGAGTTATCGCAACCGAACAAAGAATCACATTTACCCTGCAGATCCACCGCCATAGCAAATTACTGGGATCTACATATCTTGGATCCTAAATAAATACATGATATTTTAATGCAATTAATTTTTAAGTTTTGAAGATGACACACACGCACACATACACGAATGCGCGCAGACAGTCTTCACGGCCGATCTTGGTGAAACCTTACCAAATGTTAAATGAGCTAATACGTCGATTTAGCGTTAGTGAAAAAAAAATTCTATTGCATTACCTTTTATACCTACGCATGTATATGTAGGTTGGAAGGTGAAAATTAGGTTTGATGAAACTTTATAGGGTTATAGTCAAAAGTGAGTTATTCTACTAAGAGAAAAAATTGGTAGTAAAACAAAAATTTCTCGATGAGAATTTTCTATTGATTACTTATTTTTCAGTTTCCCATCTAAAGGCACAGTTATTAGAATCAGTTAAAAAATTACAAATTGAACAGAGACTGGAAATTTCGGTTTTGAAGTTACCGAAATTAAAAATGTCGATACGTATGCGGGTGAATGCATGCGTGCGCGCGTGTGTGTTTATGTGCGTGTGTGTGGTATATATTTCAGACGCGACTTCTCAAAAACTCAATATGCGATTGAATTCAAATTTCCTATACGGATTTATGACCTAAATGTATAGACACCAATCATTTCTTGGTGGTATTTCATCTGCGAAGTAACGTGTAAGAGGAGTAAATGTGACTTTCATTAGATCGCAATAACTCCACAACTTAATAAGTAAATACATTAAAATTTGAATGCTTTTCAAGTTTTTGAGTTATTATGTGCGAAAGAAAATAGGAATCACGAATATCTAGACAATTAAGTGTTAAAACACTTGTGTTAAATTTGAATGTATTTACTTATTAAGTTGTGGAGTTATTGCGATCTAATGAAAGTCACATTTACACCTCTTACACGTAGTTGATTCAATCGACTCAAATATGGAGATGGAGGAAAACTTTTTCTCTAATTTAGTTGTAGCTATTTAAGAGACATACAAAGTGAAAAAGTTATAATTTAAATCTAATAAATCTATGAAAATATTTTATATTTTACTTTTCATTTATTTGTTTTTTATTGAATCGACTCTAATAATCGAAGCTGGGAAAGCTTTTCGCGTCGGGCGACTTTTTTAAATTACATTCTGCAACGGAAACAGTAATACTGCTTGGTAATGGTCAGATTATAATAAGGAATAACATTTTTTTCCTTAGAAAGGTCTAAAAACACCAACGTCGTAGTTTTGTAAAAATTTAGATAAGGGTGAATGTTTTTAGTAGATCTTTAAATTGCATAACTTTTAGTTGTGAATTCTTTTATCACTACCATATACAGTTTTTCACAGCTTTGATATTGAAATTTCTGTTAAATTTGTTTTTTGATCATGACATTTTCATTGATAATTATCGTTCTTAAAACGTGATCTCGAAATATTTACTCAATTAAAGGTTTAGTTATTAATTATTACTAAAAATAACCTTTACTAGTATAACTTTTGTAGCAGACTTATACTTAGAGTTTTCATATTTTGTAATTTATTGACATTAGTGTTTGTTAACACGCTCATTCCTTCTTACTGACGATGATAGCTGTAATTGGTACTGAATTGTTTCACAATTGCAAAAAAAGACAACTACAAATATACGATTTCAACCAAATATATATATATATATATATATATATATATATATATATATATATATATATATATGTATATTTATACAGGGTGGGTGTCTACTGCGTGGACGGAGGATTGCTCTTTAACTATTAGAGATATCAAAACCAATTTTGGTGTTGTAATAGACGATCATTGGACCTATATTCTAAAAATATTTAGGTATATACAGGGTAATTGACAAAAATATGCCAACCCAAACCTGTGTTTTTTTAATGGAACACCCTGTATATTTCTGTATTTTTGGATTCACTGTTACATTTAGAATAGAAGTATAGAAGTTTCTATCTGTATCACTAACCGTTCTGCAGATATCGTCACTTTAATACCAAAATAGAGTAAACTTTGGAACAACGATGCAAGCGTTGTCACCATGATTTTGTAAATCTGTTTATACCACCTACTATTAATAATAGTCTATTAACAAACAAACTGGAAAATTTTTCGAAAACATGTACAACTATACAGAATGATTAACTTACTTAACTTACTAAATGTAATTTTTCTCATTTTTTTCAAATGCAACGCCCTGTACCTTTTTTCACATTTCGATTCCCCATGAAAAGTAGATAATAATTCATAACGGGTTTCATACACATAAGAAGGACCCATCTTGAGATATTGACGCTTTTACGTAAAAGTATTCTAAAATACAAATTTACTATGACAATACAATTCAACAAAACAAATCAGGTAGGCTAGCCGCTCGTAATAAAGAGGAACAATTGCATCTATTGTTTTGACGTTTGTATAATCATTAAAATACTGTTCCATTAGTTTGTGTGTTTTTGGATTGTCGTTTTGTCAATTTTTGTATAAAATGAATTTTTTTCCAAAGAAGAAATGGTCGATATGATTTTTATTTACGGCGAAGGTCAAAGAAATGCTTTGCTAGCTAGCCGTTTGTACTGTGAACGATGCCCAGAGAGAAGACAGCTGAGAGATTTATAAATTCTGGGAGTGTGTGTTATACCAAGCGCGCAAAAACAAGCCCAAATGAAGAAATTGAGTTTCAAGTTGTGGCATCTCTTATAGAAAATCAGCAAATTAGTACCAGAGAGCTAAGTATATACCTAGAATTAAATAGAAATACAGTTCGCCGCTTTATTTAAAAAAAAACGAATTGCATCCTTATCATATCGAGCAACATCAAGCTTTAAGTGAAATAGATTTTCAAAATAGTGAATATTTTAGCAAATGGGTAACTACTAAAGTAAATGAAGAACCCAATTTTGTTAATAACGTTCTATTTACGGATGAGGCAACTTTTCACAATAATGGCAATATTAACACACATAACTATCATCACTATTCAGATACTAATCCACACATCTTAAGAGTTATTGATCACCAGCATCGATGATCAGTTAATGTGTGGGGTGGTGTAATCAATTTTAATGCGGTCGGTCCTTTTTTCCTTGATGGGAGTCTTACTGGAGAACGATATTTACAGTTTTTGTAAAATGATGTACCCGAGCTTTTGGAAAATATCTAGGTAGATGTGGTTTCAACTGGATGGCGCCCCTCCACACTATGCAATCAACGTTAAGCAATATTTCGATAGAAATTATCCGATGAGGTGGATAGGACGAGGTGGTGTGCAAAACTGGCCAGCCAGATCACCGGATCTTACGCCGCTTGATTTCTTCCTTTGCGGCTACGTTAAAGAAACAGTTTATCAACATCCTTCCACCACAAGCGAAGATATGAAAAATAGAATTAGAGCTGCGTTTCAATCCATTTCGCCTATAATGTTGTTGCGAGTGAATATTTCGTTTACCAAGCGGATTGCAAATTATTTAGCTAGGCGTGGTCAGCATTTTGAACATTTAATTTGAATTTATGGTTTTATTCGTTTATTTTTACTTCTTCAACTTATTTTTAGGTGTAGGGAATTATTTTATTGTTTAGTTATTAATTTTCAGTTGAAGAATTTATTTGCTATTCGTATTTTCTTATTGGCTCTGGATTTTGTTTTATTTGTTCTTCTGTATGTCAATATTTTCAAATAAAGCGTCAATATCTCAAGAAGCGCGTCCGTCTTATGGCTATAAAACCTATTATCAATTAGTATCTACTTTTCACGGGGAATCGAAAAGTTGATCATTCTGTACAGTTTTACATGTTTTCGAAAAATTTCCCACTTTGTTTTTTAGTCGGTGGTATAAACAGATTTACAAAATCATGGTGACAACGCTCGCATCGTGGTTCCAAAGTTAACTGTATTTTGGTACTAAAGTGACGATATCTGCAGAACGGTTAGTGATACAGATAGAAATATCTATACTTTTATTCTAAAGGTAACAGTGAATCCAAAAATGAAAAAAATACAGGGTGTCCATTTAAAAAAATATAGGTTTGGGTTGGCGCATGTTTGTCAATCACCCTGTATATAACTAAATATTTTTAGAATCTAGGTCCAATGATCGTGTATTACAACACCAAAATTGGTTTTGATATCTCTAATCGTCCGTCCACGCAGTAGACACCCACTCTGTATATATATATATATATATATATATATATATATATATATATAGTTTAAGGTAGACATTGTTATTAAACAATAACACTGGACTATTATAAGTTTTTGTTATGAACGAATAAGTTCAAAGGTAAATATGTAATTAAAAATTATTATTAATTTTATTAGATACATAAATAAAAAGTTTACCTCGAGTAGGACTTGAACGATCTGTACTTTACTAGAATACCGCGCTAACTAACTGCGCCATCAAGCTTCCAGCCCCATTCGATATAAACTTTGTTTTTATGATGTAAATTCTAAATGTAATGAGATTACAATCAAATTACTTATATTAATGGAATGTGGCCTGCAATTCTACATACATAAAGGCAAAGTTTACATCGATTGGGGCTTGAACCTTGATGGCGCAGTTGGTTAGCGCGCTTCTCTAGCGAAGTACAGGTCGTAGGTTCAAGTCTTACTCGAGGTAAACTTTTTATTTATGTATTTAATAAAATTAATAATAATTTTTAATAACACTGGACGTTTACGAAAATTAAAATCGGGTTAACTTTCATTTAATTTTCATAAATGCCTATTGTCATAAAACATTCAGAATTATACAATTTATATACCGTTTTGTTCGTGCGTTTCATACGATTTTTCATTAGAGATCAAAGTGCCTCTATAATCGATCACATTATATGCGCCGAGTCACTAATACAACATATGTACTCCGATTACCACCTAGGTGAAACCATCACTTCGAACCACCTGCCTCTCCTAGTTAAAACATCCCTCGGCCCCGTCCCTCCCCCTCCTCCCACCCACATTATTCGTAAAGACTTCCAAAACGTCGATTGGAATGTATTTGGCGAATACATCTCCAATAACCTTCAGGCTAACGATATTCACACCCCCAACGATGTCGAGAGAGCGGTCACCGACTTAACTTCCGTTATCGCGGAAGCGATCGAAGCCTCAATCCCCTTAAAATCAATAGATATCTCCCGAAAACCTCTCCCACAATACATCGTAGCCTTGATCAAAGGGAAGAGACGAGTATATCGCGAATTTCTGAGTTCAAGGGACCCCGCTCTCAAGACCGAATATAACCGATTAAACGCCCTAATTCAGCGTGAAACTAATACCTACACCGAAAGAAAATGGGTCCAGGCCAACTCCAATCTGAACTATAGAGATGGCAAGAAGTTCTGGCACACCTTCAATATTCTCACCAAAAGGAAAAGACCTTAAGGATTTCAAAAACTCCGCTCCCGGACAGGACGGTCTCAATCGACTCATACTGAGACACCTGCCACCTCCTGCTATCAGACGCCTAACACGCATATATAACAAATGCCTCTCCCTCTCTTACTTTCCGACGGTGTGGAAATCCGCCTCGACCGTCATGATCCCCAAAAACTTCTCAGACCTGACAGATCCCTCATCGTACAGGCCAATCTCCCTCCTCAGCTGCCTAGAGAAATGCTTAGAGCAGATCCTAGCCCGAAGGCTAGGAAATCACATAGAATCCAATAACCTATTACCCAACAGCCAATTCGGCTTCCGACCCAATAGAACCTGTCAGGACCCATTGCTAAAACTCCTAACGGAAACATCACGTGCATTTAATCACCGTTACTGTAACCTTCCCGTGTTCTTAGACATAAAGCAGGCCTTTGACAGAGTCTGGCATGCGGGTATAGTTCACAAAATCCGAGAATTAGGTATCCCCCCGAGCTCACGAAGCTCCTATTGTCGTATCTAACAGATAGGACGGTACGAGTTCGAGTGGGTTCATGCCTATCAGAAAGTTTCAACCCTCAAGCAGACGTAACCCAGGGTTCTGCCTTAGCACCTATCCCATACTTCATTTTCTCCAATGATATCCCCAACGTAACTACACTCGGAATATTCTTGGCGCAGTTCACCGATGACACTGCCTTCTGGGCAGCCAATCGGTCAACGAAAAACGTATCCAACAGTTTGTCCAGAACCCTACAGAACTTCTCCAATTGGGCCAACCAATAGAGTCTCCATAAACCCTACCAAAACCCAAGCCATTCTATTCCGGCACCCCCATTATACCCGACACAAATTACTCCCCAAGGATGAGGTAACCATTTCTCTGCAAGGGGAACGGTTGCCTCTTCGTGAGGAAGTAACATACCTAGGAATCACAATCACCAAAAACCTTAGCTGAAACGCTGATCTGAAAAAAACCCTAAACAAAATGCGAAACCGATCCAACCTTCTGGGCGCCCTTAGGGGACGCATACGGCGATGTCAACCCGAAACCCTTCAACACACCTATAAGACCTGTATACGGCCCGTAATAGATTACCGTGCTCCATTGTACGCTACCCTAAAATCCAAAGACCCAAAATCCATAGCCTCATGTGAACGCCGAGCGCTACGGTTAAATTATAGAACTCCCAATGAAATCACCATTCAACACGCTAACATCACCCAACGGCTCCAAAAATTTCAATCAAACTTCACCCACCGTAGGATATTCGGCGCCACAGAACCTACCAAAAACGTCCTCCACATTCCATATACGCCCCTAACCCACATCCAATACCTAAGAACCCACAGGAGAAAACCCAAAAATAAATTCAAGCACCCTCCAACTATCCTGACCCAGAATGTCGAAAACCTCCCCGAGGAATTCGAAAACCTCCTAGATGATATCCCTTACGCCAATAGATAAAATCGAAGACGATCACTGCAACGACCAAGGAATCGATAACACACACCACACACCTCACTTACACGCCTCATTTACACACTACACGCACACACCACACATACACACACAATCCAAACAAAAAATAATATTATACTAATAATGATTGTTTTTTTTTGCAACCATCTAAACACTATACACTACATTGTATGCACTAATACAATATACACAACTATATAACCCCACTAACACAAGGAAGACCCAGGACTGAAGAGGAAGCAGACTTCTGAACAGTCCGCAGAAATAAGTAATAAGATAATCTATACTAACAATAAGCAGTCTAACTAATAAGCATACTGACAAAAAAAACCATACGATTTTACTCCTAATTTGTTCCTGATGATAGTTACAAATTTTATGTGACCGAAACATATGTAGTAAAATACTTATCTTTTTTGGGATTTTTTAATGGTGTACTTTAAATTATACAATCTAAACGTTTCGATAACACTTACAGTTATCTTCGTCAGTAGTAATGTTTGTTAAAAATTGTTAAAGATGTAGTAAACAATTTTGTCAAATTTGAAAAATTCAAACATAAACAATGTTTGTTTGAATTTTTCAAATTTGACAAAATTACTATCAATTGAAAAATTCAAACATAAACAATGTTTATGTTTGAATTTTTCAAATTTGACAAAATTGTTTACTACATCTTTAACAATTTTTAACAAACATTACTACTGACGAAGATAACTAACTGTAAGTGTTATCGAAACGTTTAGATTGTATAATTTAAAGTACACCATTAAAAAATCCCAAAAAAGATAAGTATTTTATTATGAGTGTTAATGGTGAAACTTTACAGAAACATATGTAGAATTGTTTTATTAATTATCCTGCTATAAATAACTTTTCATAATTAACAATATTTAGTTGTGGGTTCTTATGCTTTATTAAACGATGTATGTATTAGCTATACCGGGTAATTCTTATACTGATGACAGTTTGAATTCCCCGCAAAACAAAAATTTTAAAGGTTGGTAATTATACATCGTCATTTATTTAATTCCAGTGGTGTATGTAGTATCCGTCTCTAAATTAATATAGTAATTAAGGTACCAAGGGTGATATGGGTATAATAATGCTCCGAGGTCAACAGTGTACTTCCCGAGGGCCTCTGGCCCGAGGAATGTACGTTGACCGAGGGCATTATACCTTTAACACCCGTGGTGCCTTCTATATTAATGTCCTTTTAGTGTGTTATTCAGTTAAAAAAAGATATTAAATTTTATTTTTGACATTTATTGTCATGCGTATTTTTAGTAATAAACAAAATGGGTTTGAGTTTTATTTTAGCAAAAAATATAATCGAGTTTGTTCAGTCACCTTAGTTTCGTAACCATGCATTCTGTTTTTTGTAAACAAACATCAATTTTTCCGACGCCATTTTAGTCGTTTTGTGCTGTGGTAAAAATATCGTCCGAAGATCGTTCCCAAGAAGTGCTATTAAAATCTGCAAAAGCTGTCGAAGCACTTGTACCACAAAAGACAAAAAGGGTGTACGAAAAAGAATATCGCAATTTTGAAGATTGGTTAAAAAAATATTCAATAAGCGGCACAAATGAAACAGTGATGCCAGCTTACTTTCAAGATATGAGAGTCGTATTCTCGAAATTCTTTTGGGACAAAATTTTCAATGCTGCGCAAAGTATTAATTGTAAATTAAAAAATTAAAAGCAATGAGAAATTTGTTCAATTGGAGCTGTGGCTTAAGCAAATAGGAAGAGATTATCAACCAAAAAAATCAAAAGTTTTAACCAGAGAACATTTTTTTATCATCCTTAAAAAAAGCACCTACTGATAAATATTTGATGGAAAAAGTAGCTTTGGTCATTGGCGTATGTGGAGCTTGCCGAAGGGATGAACTGGTGAAGATGCGTTTTAATGATGTTCGAGATATGGAAAGTCATATATTAATTGATATTCCTCTAAGCAAAAATGGTCAACAACGAACTTTTTTAGTAATAGAAGAAAATAAAATGTGTGCATTAAAACTTATTAGGCATTATATATCATTAAGAACCAGTACAGCACCTGAAGATAGATTTTTTGTGTATTACCGAGATAAACGATGTACAGTAGAACCCGTTGGTTCTACTTTAAGTTTTAAATTACGTAAAATAATTATATGCAATACTAAAGTTATTACCGAAGGTAAAGACCACCTTGGGAGCATTCCTGCTAAAATTGCAACCTTCTTGAATTTACCCAATGTTAGGTCATACACAGGCCATTGTTTAAGGCGTACAGCAGTAACTTTACACTCGGACGAAGGAGGCTACATTACGTGTAGCACTTCAAAAATGAGCCTTCAAAATACAGACGTCTTGTTCTAGTGCAAAGGGCGCCTTCAAGAAGATTTTTAACCTACACATGCAAATTAGTCTAATGTAAACATTATCTAATCACTTACTTTAATAAATTCTTGAATTAAGGAGTAACTCTGAAAAGAACTGTTTTAAACGTTGATAATACAGAATGGAAAAGTGAATGAAAAAGAACAAATTAACGACGGCACTGATGTCAAAAAAGAACGAATGAAGTAACTAAGTAGATTTAACCGCCAATTCAACACCGTAAAAAAAATTGAATCGTACGCGCAAAATTCAAACTGTCATCAGTATTAAAGAACCACTTGGTACAAGATATCTAGTGTTCTTACACAATCCAACGAAATTGGCACAATGTTGTGGAATTTAAATCTAAAAAATTTCAGTTACGTGTTTCAGTTTCAAAATAATTGTCCACTCAAACATGCAACCATCCACCCATTATCTTTGTTGGTATCTAAAACGTGTCAAAACACTAACATTTTCAGATTTCAGTAGTTTCTATTTCTGTTCGTTGAATGTAGTCGGAAAGTAAAAAAGCTAAAATTTTAATTTCCAAATTTTCCATTTTAAAGGAAAATCAGTAATTTAAACACATTTCTAGTAATTAACGTATCAAGGGTGTTACTTGTATAATAATGCCCCTAGGTCAACAGTGTACTTCCCGAGGGCCTCTGACCTGAGGGCTGTACGTTGACTGATATAATCGAGTTTGTTCAGTCACCTTGGTTTCGTAACTATGCATTCGTTTTTCATAATGCCCTAGGGCATTATATCGCTTCTAACGTGTTTAAAAATAGGTGCATTATTGGAAAATAAGGCACTATAATGATATTAAAACATTTAAAAGTAGAGTAATAGAGCACTTCTTTTATGATATATTTCATTAAATTATAATTCATGTATTTTGCAGATCCATCATTAACTGAAATCAATACCTAATACCTAATGTTTGTTAATTAAACCATAAAAAAAGTAAATATAATTCTTAATTTTTAGTTTTATTTCTAGGCAACATATAGAACACTTATTGCAAAACTGGCAGTACAATTTCAATACTCTATTAAATAATGAATCGTTAGAAGAGTTCCATTCATACTTTCTCCCTGTACAAGCAAGACATTCCGTTCACCCTATATATGGTCCACCTAATGAAATTTACGAGCATCGCCCAGACCAAGCTTACTTACCAAAAGAATCATCTTTCACCCCATTTAATAATCAAAGACATTTTTATATTCCTCCGATACCTGTACTGCATCACAATCTCACTACAGAATATGTAGCTAACCGCAATTGGTGGAAAAGGTAAATTTGAAATAAGTGGAATACTATAATATTTTATTGCAAGTATTACAGGCCTCCAAGAGATCTTACAAAGCATCATACAGATTTGGCAAGAAAACGACGTGCAATTTCTCGTACTAGGATGTTTAATGATGGAGCTTCAAATTCAACATCACACCGTACAAAACGGCAAAGTTTATCAGGTCAGCAATTATGCCAATTTCGTGTAACATACATTATGCCACGTGCTGCCCTAAATAATCAAGGAAATTGGATGTATATTGTAAATATGCCAGAAGTTGATAGTAAATATACGCAACTTGTTAGAAGCGAAACTTGTTCGTAAGTACCTATTTAGAAAACTAGGAACTATCCTACTTAACATTATAAAATTTTTGAGTCAAATTGATAGTAACTGGCATTTGTCCATTTTCCTTAATGCAAAAAATTACTGTTAACTACTATGTTACGTATAATTCCTAATCGGAAGTGCAAGTTAATTTAAATTGACATTAGTAACAAGGTAAAGTCTGAAAAATGAAGTAACAAATTGAGCATCTAACAATCAAAATAATGAAACTTGTCCTACTAAAACAACCATTATGATATAATGATATTCTTTCTGCCCGGGCAGATCCGCCCGTCCGTGTATCGACCTGCTATTTTTACCTCGATCGGGTGACATACTGGGGCAAAGATGAAGGGCAACAAAATTTTTAATCTAGGACTTAGGGCAATACTGCCGTAATTCGCAAGAAGGGAAGCAATGTGTTTCACTCCCCCCCCCCCTCGGACAATAATTCTTAGTCGATCTGTGTAATTTTTATAATGGTGTTGTCTTTACAAATTCGTAATTGGCTCATTCAGTGTATTTAGTTGCCCTCTACGCATTACCAATCGTCCCATTTTTTTTTTTTGGTTAAAGCTAATAGGTATTTATGAAAAGTACTCCACAGGTTATATAAAGTAGCTTTTATAGCTTATTTATCACCCCACGAAAAACTTGTATTAATGAGACCCGTGTAAAATTGAATTGAAAGGATTTTCAGACTTGTTCGAGCTGCTAGACTCTTTTTGGAGTTTACTTAAAACCATGCGAAAATTTTAATAAAATAAACTTCTTTAAAATTGAATTATCTTTACAAATGGTTTTGCTCTAAGGGTGATAGTTTTTGATTTATCTTTTTAGGACTTATTTATTGATCTGCTAAAAACCTTTCTTAAAAACCTCGTCGAAAATTAAATTATTTTTAAAATGCTCTACAATTTATTCTCCACAGTTGATAGTTTTCCAGATATTCACAAAAGATGCTCTGAGACATGTTCTGAAGTACATTTTCTGGAGATTATTTACTACCCCAAAAACAATTAAAGAAAACTTTGTAGAAAAATGAATGTAATTAAAATTATTAATTAGGCTTTGCGGCCGTATGGGGTTACGAGGTACAACTTAAGTAACATAACATAACCTTCACGCCATTCCCTTGCGGGGTAGGCAAAACAATCCCTGCCTCTTATTTATTTTTCATTCACAATCTTTCTCCATGCTTTCCTATCTCTGCATACCTCCCTAGCTTCCGCAAGATTCATACATTGTCTCTGACATGTCCTTTTATTTTTAAAACTCCTTATCTTTCTTTCTTTTATCATACATTCTACTATATTCAGCCAAGTTTTACGCGGCCTACCAGGCTCGGTCTTACCTCTAACCTCACCCACATATATTTGCTCCGTTAATCTTCCATTGTTCATTCCCTCAATGTGACCAAACCAACGTAATGTACTACTTTTATATCTATCCATCATGGTCTTTTCCTCGCCACACTCTGTCATTGTCCCTTCTCGTTTTACCACATGCGCTTCTCAGGAATCTCATACCCACGACATTTTTTTTTCTTTCAAACTTTTTTTGACATACCCATGTCTCACTTCCATACAGTACTAACGGGGCAAACACGCCCTTATAGACTGCTCGTTTCGCAGCTAGACTCATGCTTTCATTTCTCATTATCGTCCACATACTTCCAATCACTTTTCTTCCAGCATTGACCATTCGTCTAATCTCGCCATCCATTGTACCGTACCATCTGCAGTAAACATTCCACCCAAATATACCAACTCGTCCACTAGTTCCACAATTTCATCTTGCAGAGTAAAGACTCTACTCTCCTTTCCACCTTCCCGACTGAACACCACAATCTTAGTTTTGTTCACGTTTGCCATTAAGTATATGCTCTCACAGACTGTATCAAGCTTTCTCAGAGCAGTTTGTAGCTCATCCGCACTGTCACTTAATAAGACTGTGTCATCTGCATACACCAGAACTCGTATAATTACGTCAGCAACCATTGCACTATTTGTATCGGTACATACTTGCCTAACACGTTTATCCATGTATACATTAGAACAACCACGGTGACATCACACAGCATTGTTGCACTCCTTGGTCAATATTACAGTATTCACTTACATCTCCTCTCACCCTAACACATGCCCGGCTATTGTTGTATACTGCTCTTATTCCGTTTATTAGACCTTTACTTACGCCATATTCATTTAATGGTTCCCACTTGTTCTAGGGTCAGACGTTGAAAATAAATTAGTTATCATTTTCATTTAAATTGAAGATTCTCCTATTCATTCTGTCGTGTGCTTTCTCCAGATCTACAGGCGCACAGTACAGCTTCCTTGTTACACTTAAACATTTTTTGATCACCTGTTGGAGAAAACCATCTGATCAACACATCCTCTTTCTAGCATGAAACCACTCTGCACATCCCAAACCTTAGTTTGTGTAGTTTCTCATACTCTATCAATCAGCATTCTTCCAAATACTTTACCCGATACACTGAGCAAACTTATTCCTCTGCAGTTATTGCAATCAATCCTGTTCCCCTTACCCTTATACAGTGGTACAGTGATTGCGCTCTTCCAAACACTCAGTACTTTTCCACCCTTAAGGCATACATTGAAAAATTCACATAATCTTCGTATAAGCTTTGCACGTCCATACTTTAGCATTTCACCAGTGATTTCATCTACGTCTGCTCCTTTACCGTTTTTCAACGTTGCTATCGTTTTCTCTACCTCATTTATCCCAATATCCTTCTCAGTTTCATTCAACATTCTTCTAGATTCTCCTTATTTAACACTTCAGTCTTATTTTCCTCATTACTCGTACATTTCCGAAATATTCTTGCCAGCATTTCTTCACTTCACAATCGTCCCATACTATTTAGTTGCTCGTATTCATCACTCCTGTAGCGTTCTGTATTGGGCTACGTTTTGTATTCTTGACCCATTTCCAGAAGAGTTTTTTGTTTCTCTCAAAATTATTCTGCATTTTCTCTTCTTCCATATTCATCATTTTCTCTTTACTTATTCTCACTGCCTCCTTCGCTACTTTGTTTCTTAATCTGTACACCTCATACAGTCGCCTTTTCCTAGTCTCATTTTTTGGAGCCATCATTGCCATGTACGCATATTTTTTCTTACATACTGCCTTTTTTACCGATTCATTCCACCAAGCACATTTTTTCTATCTACCTACAGCCGCTCGTCCACATATCCGCAGGGTACAATTGACAACACAGTTTTCAAACTTATCCATGCACTTTAAACGTCAGTGCCTTTTATTTGTTCGTTCCACACTGTTTCATTCACATTCAACTCTTTACTCACAGCATCTGCGTATTTCATTCTCGCACCATTACCTACTAGTATGTCTACCCTAATTCTGGACGTTCGAACTAGGTTTGCTTTCCTTCTCCTGGCCAACTTTTGCCCTAAATATACTCTTGATACAAGCAAAAGGTGGTCCGATCCAAACTCCGATCCGCGCATTACTTTTGTGTCTCTCGCCAGGTTTCTAAGTCGTTCATCATACACTATCAAGTCAATCATACTTTTAGATTCACCTCTTTAACATGTATACATATTCACAGTTTTCTGTTTGAACCACTCTATCGTTTGGCTTACATACGTTCAACATTTTTCTACATCATTCCAGAAGTTCTCACACTCTTGGTCTCTTTCTCCATTCACCGGTGCATAAGAAAAATTGTTCGAAACTCCACTTTCATTCTAGCCCACATTACCCGGGGAGATACCAATTCGTACTGTTTAACACATCTTTTCGTTCTTTCACTTACGATCACCCTAACTTAGTTGAGTTGATCGGCGTATTTCCAGTTTTTGCTTTTTGAGCGGGACGTTTCGGAAGTGGACTCTGCTTCCGTCATCAGGCTTAGTCCTGAGAGGGCTGTTTTCGCGCTTGAGTCGAATTCATATGTTACGATTTTTTCTCAAGCACTTGACTACTCTCAGATTCAAACTTGGTACCTTTCACTTACTAGTCTGACACCTTTACCGCTGAGCCACTGAGTGATCCAATATATATTTTTTAGAACTTATGTGTAAAACTTTTTCGTGGTTGTCCAGAACTTTATTGCGCATGTTGCGACGTAACTTATTGCGCAGGTGTATTGCGCTTAAGAACTTCGCGCATTATTGGAATCCATATGGGTTTCATTTCCACACTAGCTTGGCTTATTGGATTTTCTGCTAGTGCGATGTATGTGGCTTCTTTTAGTTTCCGACGAGTTGTTCTCGTCCTTTGCCACTATCTGTATGTTATCCGATTGGATTTTTATTATTACAGCTAATAAAACAAATTCTTATGACAATCGTTGTTTTATATGTTATTATATATATATATATATATATGATATATATATATATATATATATATATATATATATATATATCTAATATATAAAATGAATCGCCAAATGTGTTGCTAAGCGCAAAACTCGAGAACGGCTGGACCAATTCTGTCAATTTTTTTTCGAGTAATGGTTGAAGTCTGAGGAAGGTTTTATGAAGAGAAAATTGGTAAAATCTCCCGGAAAAAGTGATAACCTAATTTTCGTTTTAATTATTGTAACACGGCGCGCGCCCAATACCTTATACTTTCTTTCTCACACACCGACCATTTATCTCACCGCGAATGCGAGAGTGCATTTATTTGTTATTATTAAGCCACTGGTATCTGTGCATGGTGTTGGAATAATTAATTTTTTATTCTTCCATTCGCTAATATCGCTTATATGACTGTTTTAGCGTTCAGCAGAATAAAAGAATAACCAACTATTTCCGTTCATTCTGTCTACATGAAACAAAAGTGACGTAATGGTGTATCCAGTTTCAGTAACCATTTACTATAACGGGAGTTGTAATGTCTAATGAACTGTGAATGCACCAAATTGGTTAAATGATCAGTTAATGCAGCAGTCTTTGTCTGAAGTACCAAAACAAAGAAATCAAGTTAGACTCAAATCAAGTTAGAGAGCAATTTAACTTTAACTTTAGGTATCATTAACTTTAGGTTATTGATTAGTAATTTTTGTAGCAATCTTAATAGGTAATCTGTGTATATAAAATAAGTCCTGACTGACTCAGTGACTGACTGATGTATCAACGCACAGTCTAAACCGCTGGTCCTACAGACTTGACAGAGGGTGTGTTTTTTTGAAGTGTAGGTATCCACTAAGAAAGGGATTTTCGAAATTCCACCCCTAAGGGGTGAAATGACGGTTGAGTTTTTAAACTTTTTATTCCATGGGTCGATTGACTCGAATAATTATGAGACACGTATATAACAAAATTTAAATATCCTCCCATTCTGAGATCGCAGCAGCGCGACGGTACGTATATATATATATATATATATATATATATATATATATATATATATATATATATATATATATATATATATATATATATATATATATACATTAAGTAGGAAATGGCCGCTTATTTCGATCTTAAGCTGTTTTTATACTACTGCTACAAATACGTATTTATGATTGTTTTATATACCCGTAGATACCGTGGGATGGAATATGTGGCTATCCTTTGTTCTTTCGCTATGTTTTTTGTTATTGCAAGAGTCTACCTGTTTGAGTATTTGTGCTTTTAGTTTACATTATGATGATATGAGTTTCAACATTCGTTAAAAGGAACCGTATTTTTTTCTTAAATACTATTTGCGTACTTTCCTTCTAGAAGCCATATTAGTACTTCTAGTGGTTCGATTATTATTTATTATTAATTCCAATTTAGAACTTGATTTAGCAATTATTGTAATTATAAAACTGTACGTATTTGAGTTAAAACCAAGACGAAAGGAGTGATGTTTGTACTTTCACGAAAGTACAAAATGCAAGCCATGTATTCCGAGAAAAACTCCATGCATTGTCCAAACGACTTTTATGTTCTCACCTGACTGGCATTGTTTCATATACACTATGGTAAAAAATAGCAAATCTCTAGCAACGCTAGTGCGGTAAAAACGTGATAATCCGAATTCCAAGCTGGTGTTAACAACACTTCTTAATGAACGTATTAATAACTAAATCCCTACTTACTTAATTCCCCAGATATCACAAAATGCACCTACATAAAGTGAAAAGTAGCTTCGCGTGTCATACGAAAATGACTATGTTATTTAATTAAAAATATAGTAAGATGGAGTAATATAATTTTGCTAAAAACACATCGTCTATACATTCATTGGCATAAAATAGTAAGGAGGTTAATTTATGGAGCAAAACGAGCATTGGCAGTTGAATAAAAAACAAAGAACTGTAATGTAAAATTTTCTTATCTAATTGACATGAATGTTGAACCGAAGAAGAAAATTTGTTATCGGACGTAACACTTATTTTGGTATGAATAGATTAGGCGACAGAATAATTTAATTTTGCTTTCTCACATACGTACGTATAAAGAGAAAGCTATGTAATCGGTTTTAATTATGAAATACCTATTTTAAATATCTCGAGGTTTTGTGGCCTAAACAAAACGAAAAACATGTTTTTAGAAAAAACAATTTCGTGTCTAATTGTGTGTCTGTGTGCATTCGCGTTCGTGTGTGATCGTGTTGGTGTTCGTGTGCGAGATATCTTTTTTAAATATTTATAAATATATATTTTTTAATTTATCAACGGATTTTTTTTAAAGTTGAACATTGGGGGTTTTTAAGATCTCTAAGAATAAATCATTTGTCAAAATTAAATAATTCAAAATGTCGGATCAAAAATGGGGGGATTATTGTGTTTATTTAATTTATCAACGGATTTTTTATTGCGGGTTTTTAAGATCACTAAGAATAAAATCATTTGTCAAAATTAGAAAATTCAAAATGGCGGATCAAAATTGGGAGATTATTGTATTTAAAATCCGATAAGACTAAAATTCAGGTATTGTGGGCTAATGATCAATTTTGCAACTTTGTTAATTTGTAAAACAGAATCTAAATAAAAAAATTTTAAAAACTGCCTTTTTTTAGGAAATTTTCTTAAAAGTTGGGTATTGGGAGTTTTTAAGATCGCTAAGAATAAATCATTTGTCAAAATTTAAAAATTCAAAATGGCGGATCAAAAATGGAGAATTATTGTGTTTAAAAACCGATATGACTCAAATTCAGGTATTGTGGGCTTTGAAGTTATTTATTTACATATATGAGAAAGCATTATGGCAGATAATTTGGCAGCGGTTTTTATTTAATTCTAATTATTTATTTATTCTGATTGAGTTATCATATTGGATTCAAAATCGATTTTTTCAGTTGAAGTGGTGTGATTTTCTTTTAGATATTAACAATTAGGTTATTCAATGGAAAATTCCTAACTACAAGGAAATTAGCAATAACATTGCTGCATGTAAATAAGAGAATAGTTTGAGTGTTATTCGTGATTTACACTTAATTTTCCATATGCATGTTTTTAATACATAAATTTAAGAACTAAACTACGTGCGATGTTATTATAATAGATGAAGTATTAATTTTGTAAAAATCAATAGGTCAGCTGTTGGAACGTTGCACAAGATATTACTTAATTGTAAATTTTCTAGTCATGTGGTTACATCCATTTGTGTATTGTATACACGCAATTTAGAGATTAACCATAGGCAAGTGCGCCCTAAGCCTATCAACGGAAGAACTTGTAAATAGGTACTTTTCAAACATTCAATAAAGTAATTTCGCAAAGAATTCGTCAAAGAACAAACGTATCATTAATAATTTCTAGGAATTTTATTATTATTAAGAAAAAATAGAGTTTAATTGTGATTTATTTTGTAGATCCGATGTATGTAGTTCGCTATGTGGTCTACCATTGGGATATACATCCAGATGTGAGCAAAAATATGCACAAAAACGATTAGTAGCATTAGAAGGTTCAGGAGATCGTTTATATACTGATGTTTTCTGGTTTCCAAGTTGCTGTGTATGTACTATATCTAAATAAGTATATAAATTTTGTGTTAATTTAAATATTGTTTTCTATATATTTAAAAATACTTGAAAGTCAAAAGACTATTTTATAAAACAACATATCAATAATTAATTTAAATGTTCAATTTAATAAATAAATCATTACTTAAATCTGTGAAATTTATTACTATCCAATTCCCCCTTTATTCTTTAATTGTATACAAACGAACAGTACTTATCTCACTCTTCATTTATGAATAGAACCATTCTGGTATCATTGTTAAGAAATGAAATAAATAAATACACATATCACACAAAATTAAAAAGACTGAACGCGTTTCGACGCGGTCGATTAGAGTGAACTAAAGAAACTTCTGATGTATAGATACCATCAGCTTATCTGGTAAAGTTGAGTACCTACCTAAAGATCCTTGATCATGAATTATTCATCAGAATTTGTTTGCTTTTCATCATCTACCTGAGCCTCTTCGACAAACCTGAGCCAGTATATGGATTCAGAATTGTTTTCCCTGAATGTTATAGCCCTCTGAAGTTAAAAACTATAATGGAAAAAATGTAATTATAGTTCTCATTTAATCTTAGTTGCGTCTCTCTGCGACTAAAGGAAATGCGTCTGTTGATATTTTTTGTGTGGTTCACATTTGGTATAAACCCTACATTTTTAGTTCCGCGTATACATGTGTGATGGCGTTGTTCAAAACTCTATATCCTGTACATTAATAGTAATTAATTATGAGCTAACGTGTACAATGCAAATGGTTTGCAGCGAAATAGCTTAAATCAGTCACCACCAAAGCATTTTGAAACCAGTGTCAATAATGATTGATCTCTTGTATCGGCTACCGAATCATCTAAAAGTGACTCGTATTTAAACATGTTTAAATCAACTGAGTCATACAGTGTAAGTAAAATGTGACCAAAAGATAGTAAGGATAAACGCCATGACCATGTTTGTATACTCCCAGAAACTATGTGTATTAAAAGTGATTTACATTGCACAAGTACAAGTGGTAGTGTTAAACTGTTTAAGGATAAACAGTCTAGTGATAAATCTCTCGACGTTACGAATTGAATCTATAAATGACCCTTATAAAGATATTGATGATACCTACCTAGATCCAGATTACATTCCCAGTGAGGTAGTAAGGTACGGTTCATCAGTTATATATATACACGGTGTTTATTAAATAGTGTTAAAGCTTCAGCTAGCGTTATAGCACCCCTCATAAAAGAATTAATGCTAGACGATGCGCCGTTTCTTCTAATGGGCTATCCAAAAATGACAATTAAACTGCAACGTTGGAAGCTACAAGTAAACAAATTCACCACATGATACATGACACCAGGCGTCAGAAACATATTGGTGACCAAAACAATACAAAAAGTACAAAACAAATTTTTTATTCATGATACGTGACACAAGGCGTCAGAAGCATATTGGTGATCAAAACAATACAAAAAGTACAGAACACATTTTTTATTCTTGATACGCGACACAAGGCGTCAGAAGCATATTGGTGATCAAAACAATACAAAACGTACAGAACACATTTTTTATTATTGAACATATTGTTGAAAATGGCTACCGTTCATGTCCATGCACAATTCCAATCGAAGATGAATTGAATCCAAAACACGTTCCATTTCCAGAGTTATTTGCTGAACAGCGGCACGAATTCTCTCCTGGACATCCTGCTCATTCTCCGGGGGCGTCTTGAATACTTTGTCCTTGAGGAAGCTCCATACGAAAAAATCTAAAAGATTCAGGTCGGGCGACCTCGCTGGCCAGGCAATTGGACCGTACACCATATACATATCTGCGTACTCGTTGAATGAGTACATGATCATCAGTGAAATATGAAATCGAACGATGCAATGGGTGCAAAAAATGCTTGTCCCACTGATGTATACAAACATCACCACAATATTGCCCTAGTTGCCAAACATATTTTTATCAAATTCTGCATCTTTTAAAATCTTAATCTGAGATTTTAGAAGGTGCGGAATGCAACCAGAATATTGCAAAATAATTCAACATCAATATTTTGTTTGAAAATGAATTTTTCATCAGATACTTTCCTAGATAAAAGCTAATGAAGTCGGGCAAATTTCGAACTTTGGATGGCTCGTGAGAAGAAATGGCGCACCGCCTAGTAATAATTTTATTATAGGGTTTCTCAGCTTTGCCTGGACCATTATATATATATATATATATATATATATATATATATATATATATATATATATATATATATATATATATATATATATACATGTATATGCAGAATGTTTCTAAATTCATGAGGTGATTGCTCGCATGAAAGTAAGATGGGTCTTTCCTATAACAAAATTTACTCAGCCCACCCCTTTCCGAGATATCACCCTTAAAAGGTGGTGACTAAAATTGAGTTTTTATTTTGTTTCTAAAATTTCAGTAAAAAAAAAAGACGTCTAGCTTGTCGAGAATTATCATTTGCCATACCATACACAAAATGCATGTCGGCCATTTCAACGATTGTATACATATTATAAAATAAACAATACACAGATAACGCAAAAATAACAACCTACAAACTTATAATTAAACTTCGATTACTAACTATCAACAAGTGTTTGACATCAGCCTACTACAATTTGAATAAACATAAAGTAAACAAGATAAATGAATTGTCCAAGTGACAACAGCCTACTATTTTAAAGCTTTGTAATTAAAAACAATGTAGAGCTGGTCATTTCCAGCATTTATTAAGAATCGTATTACATTTTACATCTTTACTGTTTTCCACTCAATTTAATAAAAAAATTATAAATTATGGTGTTTATTTTTATCTCTGCAGCTATTAGTTTTGGGAAAGTAATTTAAGAATAAAAAATTTTTTAAATAACAAAAGATTTTAAGTTATAATTTTATTTCAAAAAACTTCATCTCGAAAAAAAGTTTTGATATGAAATAAAGTAAGGGTTGCTAACTTCACCCCCGTACAATGTAACGGGAATATTGAAAAAATACCTGTGTTTAGTCCTTTGCGACTGCACGAAAATTACAGAATTTCAAGTTTCTAGCTTTACTGAAATTTTAGAAACAAAATAAAAACTCAATTTTAGTCACCACCTTTTAAGGGTGATATCTCGGAAAGGTGGGCTGAGTAAATTTTGTTATAGGAAAGACCCATCTTACTTTCATGCAGCAATCACCTCCTGAATTTCGTCGCATGAATTTAGAAACACCCTATATATATATACAGGTGGCGCATTAGTGTGACAAAGTCCCATATCTCCTTTATTTACAGAGATACAAAAAAATTAAATACAAAAGTTGTAAGATATGTTGTGGTACAAATTCCAAAAATATTTTTAATTATACAGGGTAGATCATAAAAGCTTACAAGTAATTTAAAATTTTTTTTTAAATAGAAAACCCTATATATTATTACATATTGAGATTCTACATACAATTTTAGATACATTTTATGTGTAATGTCCTATTCCTAAGTCTAACCGTTTTTGACAAATTTCAAATTTTTTTTCAAAAATGACGTTTGCTATAAAATACACTAATGCATCACACATATTATCAACTGACAATAAATAATGATGTTTCTGATTATCTCTATTATTTTTATATGCCACGCCTCGCCGTCACGGCCTACTAACAACAAAACTTGAAAGCCATATAGCCTTTTTACAATAAAAAAATGTTAAATTGTCATTATTTCAAAAACTACAATTTTTTGGAATATACACTCTTATACAGTCACCCTTATTTTTAATGCTAAATAAGATAGAATTAAAAAAATAGAGGGTTTCCATTTAAAAAAAATTACTTCATAGGTTTTTTTGAATCTACTTTTTATTGTCCATTTTTGATCACCCTGTATGAATGTATTACAAAAATATCAATACAGCCCATTAGAGTAGGTCCGCATTTCCAAGGAAACCAACCATAACTAATTGATAAAGGCTTCGTTTAGAAAAGATTTCCACCTGTTTTGGCCTGCAAACGTCATTTATGACAAAAAATTTGTCAAAAACGGTTAGACTTAGGTATAGGACATTATACATAAAATGTGTCTAAAATTATATGTAGAATCTAAATATGTAATAATATATAGGGTTTTCAAATTACTCTAAGCTTTTATGATCTACCCTGCATAATTAAAAATATTAAGATATGGGACTTTGTCACACTAATGTGCCACCCTGTATATATATATATATATATATATATATATATATATATATATATATATATATATACATCTTTCATACCAACTTGAGCCTGAAGTACGTTTGCGAGCATACAAACCTGAGCCAACTTAACAATCCTGAGCCATATATATGGCTAAGGATGGTTTAACCCTTACAAACATATCCCCTCATCTATCCTGACGTTATTAACAAAAAAAAAATTGGCTCAACTTGTATAGAATCGTCAAAATTTAGTTTTAAGATTTTCCATGTGGGGGCGCTTACATTAATACTGGGGTATATGTGTATATGAAATTTTTATAACCTTCCTGAGCCACTAGATGTGGCAACATTGACTCAATTTAATTTTTATCATTTTCGTGGTGTATTTAAGTGCCCGCGCATGGTGCTATGCATGCAGTTTGTAGTTACCTATTTGAAATACTCTTACATTTGCCATACCTCAAAGATGTACATTGTTACTAAGGTTGCTACTAGAAAATTAACATGGTTAATAATGTGCTTTTATAATTGTAATCTCATGCTTGCATCATAATATGAGTAAAATTATATTTTCCGAAGTGACAATTTTTGATTATCGGTTTATAATCTAACCAAGCATGGTCTAATTTCAAGCTGAATGTGCATTAACTTGCTCAGTGTGTTAAATAAGCGATTAGAGTTAAATGTTACATGTTTATGAATCCTCAAACAATAATTGATGCTGATGCCTTTAAAAGGGTATTAAACTTAAAAGTGTATTAAACTTTTTAATAAACAAAATCCGATAGGTTTTCTAAAATTTGCATCTGTTGTTTAATTTTAATTTGAGAAAGAATTCCTAAGTTCTTGTTAACCTTTAGGGTTAGGTATCATTTATTTACAAAACAAACGTAATTCTTAAGTAAGTCTTTTTAATATTATTTATTTATTATTTTAATATTATACTGCTAATTATTTAAATGTACTGCACATAACAAATTCCCTTTGTTTTGTAGGAAGTTGATGCATAATATTCAATGTATAAAGACATTACCGATACTGAAAAAACTAAAGAACACGTCAATGCAACACACAGACAAAAAAAAATTATCACGTTTGGGTTAGTAATCCCTTAAAATCTAATACAAATTTAGGTCCAACTGTAAGGAAAAGCCCAGGTGATCACGTTGTATCAAAACTATTTGAAAAGGTACATTTTTTTAATGTTTTGTAATCCACATTTTCATCATTGTTTTTGAAAAACAGTTAATGAGTTTCCAACATCTGACCACAGAGGTTCTTTTTTTAGCAATACCCAACGAAACGTTTGCATCCATTTATCTAAATAGGCTATACAAGGTATAAAACATGGTCACTGACGTTTTAAACTGAGCTACGGCTCGGCCTTCTTCTTCATTCATCAAAGCTACTAGATAGTGTTAACCTAATTTGGCAAAAAGACTTCATTTCTGCGTTCTATTAATTGTTGCTTTAAATTTGATAAAACCATGAATACTTCTACCATTAAAGATTTTTCAGATTCCACTTGCAGCATGCATTTATGAAATGTATAAGTTTGCGAGTGAATAAACCATGGCCAAACTTCAACATTAACGAACTCATCAAATTCTTTTAATTGTTCAACTCAAACAATATAAATGTAGAAATAGCCATAGATTGTCACAATAATTGCTGGATGTCAATAGACAAGCAGAGTCTTCTGATGTTTGAATGCAGTTATGAATGATACGAGCAGCACGGTTCATCCCAACCCCAAAGTCTTTTAAGTAACTGCTGAACTTTATGGAAGACGTTATTTTGGCCATATCGCTGCTCCTCCAAAATTGCAATTTGTGTTGTTAGTGCACAATGCCATTACTTTTGTTGTTAATTCGTATTTGTCACCCGTTCTAATAATATATTCGGGTACAATGTCTGAAGCTTCACCTGGAAGATCTTAAATTTCCAAAACTTGTACTTGAATGCCCTTGTCTTTCATAAAATATCTTACAAATACAGGACAAATTTTTACGCTCCTGTGATTTGAACAGTATGATCGTTACCAAATTGACCGTTTCAAGATCATATTGTATGGAGCTTAATGATTCCTTTTGTAAAATGTGACAAACAATACTTTCAGATTTGGTTCTCGTATGCAAATTGTTGTTGGAAGCAACTGTTTATTAACTTGCTGGTGCAATCCACAGAACGAAACGACTGATTGTGAATCACGTTGTGGTATGACCAAGTACATTCAATCACAACTAGCTTTTGTTCTTCATTTACAAATGTGTTTCACGAAAAAGACATTTTGCTACAACTAAAGCAGCAATATCTTTTACGATTAAGCGTCGATATGTGTTGAACAATATCCACTTTACCACCATGTGCAAGTGAAAACTGTGCACATCATTTTAAACACTCTACATCACTATCTGAGGTTGTCTTTTTAATAAATGGATATTCACTTTCCAAATCTCTATTAAATGTATTCTTTCTTTGTGGCATTTTCTGATTTTCTACGGTGCCAGATACAAACTACACTACAACAATTATTTATTTAAAAAAAGTTATTTATTAACACTTAACCTTAATTAATGAACTATTTAGACGCACCGGTGTATTTATTTTCCGCACGTACAAGACACCGTCGTGGCGTCGTAAGCAAATTTTTTTTGCGCTAGACTTGGTACTGCCTCATAAGCGGGATCGCGCGCTATGTATTAAAGCCGACAAAAGTGCTACAATGGTCTCGTAATTTGTAGAACTTGTGATGTCATCCTATTGTATCTTATCTGAAGGTTACACCATCTTTTTCGTGCTTGCTAGACTTTGATTAATATATGAAACGTCTGAAACGACAAAAAGGTGACTTCCTTATAAATACGAAACATTACGTAATTTATTCAAATAACTACATATACGAAATGAAATGTTTAAAAGGGACTGTCCGTATAATACGGGATCAATGGTCGTCTCATGTTAGTATTGCGCTTTTTGCAAATTCTGTGGGATACGAAAATTAGTAGTTATTATTATGAACGTTAAGGGTGCAATAAATGGAGCGCTCATAAATAGTAAAAATAAGGTAATAAATGTAGTGTAGAAAATGATTTTTGCACTCGTGGGAGTCAAAGTTTATGATCACAAAACTGGGACTGGAGTCACGACGTAGTGGATTGAAAATAGTTGATTGTTTTTATTTACTTTATTAACTGTAGATTAAGTGTACTATACAAGAGTTATTTTCCGTACTGGTACCTACCGGATGGCAGGAACCTACTGCTTTACTAAAATAGACAATTTTTCTTAAAAATAACAACTATGTTACAATTTATCCAGGAACTAAGACTGATTTTTTTCCCTCGGTAAATAATGACTATAAAACTTACTCGCATAGGAATTTATTATAAATCAAAAATCAAACTCGTTGCCATGTAACATACTTCCTTCTCGACTAACATGATTATACTGACTACCATAAAATTGCAATACCTAGAATTCGTTGAACAATTTTATTGAAATTTTCGTCAACGATGTCTTTCATTAGAACAAACAAACGATTAAAATTTGAATAAAATCTAGCTGGTAGTTTTTTTTTTGTTTTTCCTTTGCACTTAAACTGCAACGTTGGAAGCTACAAGTAAACAAATTCACCACGATACATGACACCAGGCGTCAGAAACATATTGGTGACCAAAACAATACAAAAGTACAAAACAAATTTTTTATTCATGATACGTGACACAAGGCGTCAGAAGCATATTGGTGATCAAAACAATACAAAAGTACGAACACATTTTTATTCTTGATACGCGACACAAGGCGTCAGAAGCATATTGGTGATCAAAACAATACAAAACGTACAGAACACATTTTTTATTATTGAACATATTGTTGAAAATGGCTACCGTTCATGTCCATGCACAATTCCAGTCGAAGATGAATTGAATCCAAAACACGTTCCATTTCCAGAGTTATTTGCTGAACAGCGGCACGAATTCTCTCCTGGACATCCTGCTCATTCTCCGGGGCGTCTTGAATACTTTGTCCTTGAGGAAGCTCCATACGAAAAAATCTAAAAGATTCAGGTCGGGCGACCTCGCTGGCCAAATTGGACCGTACACCATATACATATCTGCGTACTCGTTGAATGAGTACATGATCATCAGTGAAATATGAAGGTGCGGAATGCAACCAGAATATTGCAAAATAATTCAACATCAATATTTTGTTTGAAAATGAATTTTTCATCAGATACTTTCCTAGATAAAAGCTAATGAAGTCGGGCAAATTTCGAACTTTGGATGGCTCGTGAGAAGAAATGGCACCGCCTAGTAATAATTTTATTATAGGGTTTCTCAGCTTTGCCTGGACCATTATATATATATATATATATATATATATATATATATATATATATATATATATATATATATATATATATATCATTATATGCAGGATGTTTCTAAATTCATGAGGTGATTGCTCGCATGAAAGTAAGATGGGTCTTTCCTATAACAAAATTTACTCAGCCCACCCTTTCGAGATATCACCCTTAAAAGGTGGTGACTAAAATTGAGTTTTATTTTGTTTCTAAAATTTCAGTAAAAAAAAGACGTCTAGCTTGTCGAGAATTAACGTTTGCCATACCATACACAAAATGCATGTCGGCCATTTCAACGATTGTATACATATTATAAAATAAACAATCCACAGATAACGCAAAAATAACAACCTACAAACTTATAATTAAACTTCGATTACTAACTATCAACAACAGTGTTTGACATCAGCCTACTACAATTTGAATAAACATAAAGTAAACAAGATAAATGAATTGTCCAAGTGACAACGCCTACTATTTTAAAGCTTTGTAATTAAAAACAATGTAGAGCTGGTCATTTCCAGCATTTATTAAGAATCGTATTACATTTTACATCTTTACTGTTTTCCACTCAATTTAATAAAAAATTATAAATTATGGTGTTTATTTTTATCTCTGCAGCTATTAGTTTTGGGAAAGTAATTTAAGAATAAAAATTTTTAAATAACAAAAGATTTTAAGTTATAATTTTATTTCAAAAACTTCATCTCGAAAAAAAGTTTTGATATGAAATAAAGTAAGGGTTGCTAACTTCACCCCGTATAATGTAACGGGAATATTGAAAAATACCTGTTTAGTCCTTTGCGACTGCACGAAAATTACAGAATTTCAAGTTTCTAGCTTTACTGAAATTTTAGAAACAAAATAAAACTCAATTTTAGTCACCACCTTTTAAGGGTGATATCTCGGAAAGGGGTGGGCTGAGTAAATTTTGTTATAGGAAAGACCCATCTTACTTTCATGCGAGCAATCACCTCCTGAATTTCGTCGCATGAATTTAGAAACACCCTATATATATATACAGGGTGGCGCATTAGTGTGACAAAGTCCCATATCTCCTTTATTTACAGAGATACAAAAAAAATTAAATACAAAAGTTGTAAGATATGTTGTGGTACAAATTCCAAAAATATTTTTAATTATACAGGGTAGATCATAAAAGCTTACAAGTAATTTAAAATTTTTTTTTAAATAGAAAACCCTATATATTATTACATATTGAGATTCTACATACAATTTTAGATACATTTTATGTGTAATGTCCTATTCCTAAGTCTAACCGTTTTTGACAAATTTCAAATTTTTTTTCAAAAATGACGTTTGCTATAAAATACACTAATGCATCACACATATTATCAACTGACAATAAATAATGATGTTTCTGATTATCTCTATTATTTTTATATGCCACGCCTCGCCGTCACGGCCTACTAACAACAAAACTTGAAAGCCATATAGCCTTTTACAATAAAAAATGTTAAATTGTCATTATTTCAAAACTACAATTTTTGGAATATACACTCTTATACAGTCACCCTTATTTTTAATGCTAAATAATGACTATAAAACTTACTCGCATAGGAATTTATTATAAATCAAAAATCAAACTCGTTGCCATGTAACATACTTCCTTCTCGACTAACATGATTATACTGACTACCATAAAAATTGCAATACCTAGAATTCGTTGAACAATTTTATTGAAATTTTCGTCAACGATGTCTTTCATTAGAACAAACAAACGATTAAAATTTGAATAAAATCTAGCTGGTAGTTTTTTTTTTGTTTTTTCCTTTGCACTTAGTAACAATAAATTTGAAGAAATAAATCATTGCGTAATTAACTGTCAATTTTGCAAATTGTTCACAATTTCGTTCTAAACTTGGGAATAATGCCACGAGTACGTCAACATCAACATTTTTCCCAATTGACTGATTTTGAACGTGGCCGTATTATTGGCATGAGAGAGGCCGGACTTTCGCTAAGAGAAATTGCTCGTCGTGTAAACCGAAATGTTACAACGGTATTGAGATGTTGGTCCAAATGGTCCGAGAAAGGGGTGCAACAACGTCGCCCTGGATCTGGACGTCCCTGCAGGACTATAGATCGCGAAGAACGTCGCTTAAGACATTTGGCACAAGAGACAAATTTTCAACAACTCGATCGATTGCAAATGATTGGATGAGAGATGTAGGACCCAGAATGTCAATGTCATCTGTTTATCGCCGGCTAAGGTCTTATGGGCTGCGTTCATATCGTACATTATTATGTCTTCCTCTTACACGACTTCACCGTCTACGCAGGCTAGAATGGAGCAACAAAAGAGCGAATTGGGCGCAAGAATGGCATCGAATTGTGTTTAGTGACGAGTCCCGATTTTGCTAGCGCGCCCGCGATGGTCGTAGGAGGGTCAGACGGATGCGCGGAGAACGTAAAAATCCCACATTTTTTTGTGGAACGCAATACAGCCCCCACACAAGGAGTGATGATATGGGGTGCAATATGTTACAGTAGCAGATCACCCTTGGTCTTCATTGATGGAAACTTAAAAGCCGCTGGTTATATTGCCAATGTGCTAGAACCCGTTGCGCTTCCATATCTTCAGGGGCTGGAACGTTGATGCACGTATACCATAATAATATGTTTAAAACAATACTTTAAAATACGAAATTAGAAGCTACATCAACAGGTTTTTTCAGCTATTAGCTTTTCATGTAAACATGCCAACTTTTATACCATTAACATGGAAAGCAACTGTGAGTGCTAAGCACTCATTCCTAAAGAAAGTATCCGATATTTGGAATTTGCTAACAGTACTACTAACATACTTTCAGTTTTCAAAGCCAGGTAAACGTGTAGAAGTTGGCTTGGTGTACCAATGCACACTCAATCGTTAAACATTATCTTTCCAGTATTAAATATACAAAACCCGTATGAAGTATTAGCTTTTCTTACTCTGTGTGTTATACTAATTATTACAGGTTTATATTGCTTGTTGTCAGAAATTCGTTTCATGATAAAAATAATCATATAAAGAATTGTTTACCGTACTACTTAGATAACGGAGTCAACGTATAAACGAACTTGCAACGTTGTAATGGTTCAGGATTTACCGTTCGCGTTCATAAAGCTGTATATATTGGGATCAACATGAGATGGAAAAGGTTGAGGTTCAGGAAAGTACTAATTGTGGACATATACGCAAGTTTTTATTAAAAACATTATTGATGTATATTTATGGATATTATTATTCAGGACATTAACTAATGTAATATATGCATTCAAAAAATCATAGGATTGCGGTTGATGTATGGAGCAGAATGGTATGGAACATCAAAAGGTTCAAGAAAGATAGAATGATCTATATATATATATATATATATATATATATATATATATATATATATATATATATATATATATATATATATATGTATGTATATGTATATACAGGGTTGGGCAAATGTGTGAAAACCCCTTATTTCTGGCTAAACTATTGTTCGAGATATGACGTCATCGATGGTTTTTTTAAATGGGTGACCCTGTATATTTTCGCATTTTCAGATATACCGTTTTTCTCCAATTATAATGATATATGGTTTGATAGGTATGCGACTTGTCGTTTTTTAAATATTAACTAAAATAATACAATGAAGAAGATACATATTATTTAGTAATTTTAATGAACTTTTGATTTACAACAAAAATTGAGTGCTTCCTATTGAGAAAATATTCATAGTAAATGCTCAAATTGGAGACCTTCAGCACCTTGACAGTGTCCTATTCGGTCAGCAAAGGCTCTTACGGAGTTTTGAATGGCTTGCTGTGAGATTTCTTGCACAGCCACCCTAATCTGGTCTTCCAGTGCTTCTAACGACTGAGGTTTGGTCTTATACATAATAGATTTTAAATGACCCCATAGAAAATACTCTAGAGGACTTAAATCTGGCGAACGCGGTGGCCACTCAATATGTCCTCTTCAACCTATCCATCTCCCCGGAAATATTTCATTAAAATATTGACGCACGTCAACTCTATAATGAGGCGGAGCTCCATCCTGTTGGTACCAAATTTCATTTGAGGGTCGTTCAGGATTCTCCTGGTTCGGAAATAAACGAACTAATGCTGGAACAATTTGCTCCTGCAACAACTGTAAATACCGATTAGCATTTAAATTGTCTCTCAAAAAGAATGGTCCAATTATGTGTCCTCTGATTATACCCGCCCATACATTTAATTTTTGAGGATATTGAGTGTGACCTTCTTCCATCCAGTGAGGATTGTGGTCAGACCAATAGCGACAGTTATGTCGAATGACACGACCATTCAGTTGAAATGTTGCTTCATCTGAAAAGACAATATTATTGAGAAAATTGCCATTCATTTCAATGTGATCCATCATTGACTGGCAAAACTGCATTCTTCTATCAGGATCATCTTCATTAAGTTCTTGTACTAAATGCATTTTATACGGATGGAGATGATTTGTGGACCTTCTTACCGATCTACCTACCGCTAATATCGTGATGTAAGGCCAGTTTGACTATTTTTTCAAATTCTTTGTGAGTAGTAGTAACAAATGCTTCTTTAATTGCAGCTACAAAAGATACATTACTCAAAAACATAACCTTTTAAAACTACACAATAAGACATACTCTTGATCCAGTGTATAGACTGTGTAGATGCTATTTTGTGATTTCCCCGTAATCCTAACCAGGAACATCAGACAACTAACTCATTGCTGTATACTGGTTTTAAACAACGATGAATAAATTCTTTTCCTGAATTACCTCCTATGCCTTTCAAACATTTGTACTAAAACATTGCTATTAAAGTAAACTACGTAATTTTGATTTTATATAATTACAAAAATATCCTTGTAATCCGTATAATTAGTCATTCCTCAAATGCTGCTAAATCGTTTAAGTTTAAAATAGGAAGTTGTTTTTCTAAATCCAATATTTTCTCTGCAGAGATCTTCTTCTGCGATGTTGGCATTTCAATTTGCTGTAAATTGCTCATTATGGTTTTTAATAGCATATTGTTTTCAATTTGTAATTTATAAACTTTCTGTAAAATGTAAAAAGTTATCCTACAGTAATTTGTTGAATATATATTTCTTACCCAATTTATAATTATTGTTTTTTATTGCTTCAAATTCATTGTTCCCAAAAGCATAGGTATAAGAATGGTTAAGATTCAAATTAAATTTATTATTTTCGTACCTGCTACAATAATTTCTTCAGAATTTAATCTGAAGTATTGTACATCAGGGTTATCATCATCAATACAGTACTGTTATCTTTTTCAATGTCCCGGTTCAAAAAAATGTTTCCTGTTGCAAAGCTTCTTGTGATGCATTTTGTTTTCTAGATGAAATACATCTAGGAGTAGGTGGTGGTGTTATTTTATCGCTTTCTGAGAAAAATACTAATGATAAATTATCTGTATGTGAATTAAACTATGCAACAAAGATATGTACAGCTAGTTGTTCTAGGCATACATTTATTAATTTTTAAATAATTTTGTACAATTTAAGTGCCCACGATTTTACAGTTTACTATACTATTCATAAGCGTTACAAAACAAACAGAATTTAAAAAAACCGTAAAATAACTCACCGTTATCTGAATATGTCCCTTCAGAACATATAATTTTTTTTTGATTTGGTCTTGTTCAAGATAACAGCTCATCTTCGTTACCCGGAACACCACGCACGAAATCTTAGACTAGGTAATAATTTCCTAATCTAAGCACGAAATAAACACATAACCTTACTATTAACAATAATCCCGCATTTGTTTAGCAATGTTGTCACTGGTTGCTTTAATGATTGCTCCTATGTTACACATGGTTGCCACAAAAATTCCTTATTTATATGTATTAAATATGTAGAATAGTTGTCACATAATTTCTAAATTTTTATCTTTTTTATACGTATATATTACATATTAATTTTTACTTGCAAACTACGTAAGAAAACAAATATATTTTATGTACTATTTAAGTAAAATATTTATGTAAATAAAGTTATCAAACCTCTATATTAATCGTATGTATATTTTACATTCATGTTTACTAGGTATGAGCTTATTAGAATTAGTTTTAAATCTATCCCTTTTCATGAAAAGGTTTTATCAATGTACTCTTTATCTGACTTAAGAAATTGAGTAAATACTGGTGACTTGTTTTGTTTGAAGTGTAGATCCAATTTAAAAGGGATGACCCTAGTTTCAAGATTTATACTTACTTTTTGTTCTAAATTTCAATCACATTCTTGAAATTCATTTATTTCCTGTGAATGGTTTGATCCTACAATTTCCAACTACATCTTTCCAACAAAGGGACTTAAATAAATTATTTTCACATACACATCAGACAACTTAAACAGGTAATGTTTCCAATTTTAAGATCATCGTGTAGAAATGCCTCTACACAAATGAATTAGGTATGTAGTTTTTTTAAGTACAATTTCTACTATTGTTCTCTGTTCGGTTTTCACCAACCAGTATGTGATTTACACAATAAATTCACTTTTTTGCTGTTATCTATTATCTTTTGAAACCTCTGACACTATATCTTTCATTATCTCCAGCACCATGTTATTTCATTTGAGCTTCCACCAAATAAGACTTTTAGATTAAAATTGTACCTACAATTCCTAGTACTTATAACTAGATACTAATTATGTTTTCCTTTACTACTTTTAAAAAGTTGTTGAGTAGCCATAGTTACAAAAAGAACCTTTGCTTGCCTTGTTTATTGTGTAATCCAAAATTATAAAAGCTACACAGAATTCAATAAGCTGTAACAAAAACTGTTTTGTATATTTATCTCTGTATAAATCTATATAGATTTACACAAATTATATTTAAACAGGGAAAGTACACAAGATTCTTGTATGCCAATAAAGTTACCTATGATATACGCACTAGTGTGAAATCTGAAAATAATACAGGAAACTAGTGTGGCCACTTCTGATCCACAAATTTTACATTATCATTAGGGCTTGTTGTGCACAATGTCATTGCAGTTCCATAATTCGTGTTATAAGGTGTGTACACAGTTATAGCCAATTACATTTAGTGATGACCAATCGATACCAATAAATGGGTGATAAACGTTTTATAGGACTAGCACAATTTCTTATAAATACCCTATATACCATTTAGACCTACCTGGCAGTTATGGCTGAAAGTACCATACACGTTTGTGGTTTTGCACATCTGCATGCAGAGCACATTGCACAAACTTATACCTTATAATGACCCTGTCAATTTACTGTTTTGATTTTGTCATGAAACTAAAATATCAAGTGCTGATATGAGTATGTATAAAGGAAAAACAGGGAAATTTTATACGCAATGTCGTGCATTAGGACCGGCTAAAAGGGTTCGGCTGTCAAGCGAAGATAAACAAAATTTTCTCCCTGTAAATATTACTTTGGGTTTTACAAAAAAACAACTTTATATAGACACACTAAACGTTGTCCAAGTAATAAAGATACGCCAATTTTACTATGTAAGTCAATATTTAAACATGACCAGATACTAAAAACAAGTTATTTCCAAGTATAAGAGCTGATAAAGTTTCCTTTACTGCCAAGAAAGATCTGATAATATGTAATTATGCATATTCTTACATTGAAGGAAGAACAAGTAAGGGAAATTTAGATGTGGTGTGGCAAAACGTAAGAAGATTAGCCAAACTACTTATTTTTGTTAAGAAAAAACATGGATCTGAAGTTGAATGTATTTGTAGCTTACTTCGTCCACGCTACTTTAGAACTATTGTGGATGCAGTTAATATGATGGCAAAATATAATCATGAAACAGAAAGGTATGAGTCACCTACACTAGCACTTAACTTTGGTACGTTAAGTTAAAAAATGTTGTTATATTGCTTACATATATTTGCTCTAACAAAAATCAGATACTAGTCTGGACCGAAAAGAGCTGAAAATTTTAAAGTCTCTTATTCAAGCATGTTGGGGTGATGAAGTTTCAACTCAAGCTGCGCCTAACTTAAATGAAAATCGGTGGAACAAAGAAGAGCTTATACCTCCATCTTCTGATATAAAAAAATTAAATGATTACATTTAATATGAACACAAAGAAATATTTTATATGACTCGAAAAAGACAAAACAGATTATGAATCTTATAACATCTGAAAGAATTGTTACATATTCAAATTTTGTTACTCAATAGAAGGCAACTTGCAGAAGTAGCCCAACTAAAGTGTCAAACATATAAATCAAATTTGGAGAATCAAAACGAAAATGACTTTGGAATTAATTAAACGGAAACAGAACAAATTTTAATGAAAATGTTCCACCCTATGGTGAGGTAAACGAGAAAGAGGTATGCCCTTACTATTGTCTCCTTCGATGAAGAATAGTTTTGATTTAATAATACAAGCCAGAATAAATTTCGTTGAAGTTAGTAACCATTATGTTTTTCATATTAGTGGACACAGCTTTATTGATGGCACAAAAATACTTGCAAAACATGCATCAAAGTGGAACGCAACTTTCAGAAACCAAATAACCGCTACACGTTAAGAAAACTACTGGTGACAATTTGTCAGTTGCTTCAATTTTCTGATAAGTGACTTTCACGGTTTATGGGTCACACATTAAAAACTCATATGAGTGTATATAGAATGTCTGATACTATGTTCCAGACTGCAAAGGTCAGTAAGTTATTACTTTTAATGACAAATGAGAATATTGGTCAATACATGGGTCAAAATTTGGATGAAATTGATATAGATTTAAATCCAATATATGACAATGACGTTAATAACTTTGATGATGTTGACCTTGAACCCTCCAATTCTATACCACCAGAAACTCGACAATCTTCATCAACTGACGGAAATCAAGGAAACAAAAAAAATACTATCAGTACCAAAACGTCATGCACACATTACTAAAAAGAAATGGTATAAAACTGAAAAAGTGACTATATTACAGTATTTTTCATAGCATATTAAAGAGAAGCAAGCACCAAAAAAGCATGAAGGTTACGTGAGAGTAAATTGGTAATTAATAAATAAAAGATTTTACATGCATCTGCTTATACTTTTTAAGCTTGAAATTTATTCCTATGTGACTAAATTTTTAATCAACCAAATTATTGTCAATTTTCCTTTATTTACTGCATTTTAAAAAGAAATTACACTATCTACTGAATATAAATGTAGGTAGCCTATAAAACTTAAAGGAATTCAATTACAACCTATATTGTTAAATATATCATGTTAGTTACTAATTAGATCAATAATCCATAATTAAATACTTCTTCCAATATCAAATACTTATTAAACTTGTGTATAGAGTGTCCCTGGATAATTACCTGGATGTGTATAAGGTAATTTCAAGCAACAAAATAGAAATTAAGAAAATTGATAAAAGTAACAACACAATTTCTATATTTTTACAATATTATTAAGCATCAAATTTATAGGATTAAAGCCAAAAGCCATTTCGGAATGAACTGTTTATCAATATTTCTTAATTTCTTAACAATCGAGTGAAATCTTTGTTGTAGTTTTTTCTCCATACTTTCTTCTTAGTCTCTAAGGTTACCCGGAGCACTATAGAACACTTAATTCATATTATTGATAACAGTTCTTAAATAGATAGGTAATTAAAACATTACCTATAACACTTAAATAAATAAATATGTATATAAGGTACTCTATGATCTGTCGTATTGTGTTATGATATAAAGTTCTGCTTATAAAAATTAGTTAAAAATAGCACCTGGCTGTTGTAAATGATGGAAGAATACTCAATAAACAATACACGTTATCTCTAATTATTGCAGATCTTTTCTTGAAATTAAGGTTTTATGACTTTTGTTTTGCAATTAACGCATCCAAAAGTCTTAACTTAGCTTTTGTCTTTTTATAAGAACTGTATACTGTGGACATAAGAATTTTATCATCTTTCTGTAATTTTCTTCCCGTTTTTGTTTGTAAATCATTTTCAAATTCTTTCAAAGACCTTCGTAATTGTTTTTTCTCTTCGTTCATATCCTGTTGTTGTTGCAATAACTCGTTTAGAGTAAGTGTATGAAAGCTTTCACCCAAAGAAATATCGGTATCACTATCTGTACTTGCAGATGGGTTAGGTTTATCAGTTTCGGTTTCTGATGTTTGTGGAGTGGAAGATACAAAATCCATTGTTTCATGTTCATGTATTGTTGCTAATTCGTTAATGGCACTGTTTCCCTAAAAAGAAATATTGATTAAATAGCATTAAATAACTTATAACAACTTACTAAAGAGACTTTAGCCATCATTCGTTTTAACGTTCTGTATCTGTCATAAAGTGGTCGAACAAGATCACGATCTTCTCTTGTGCTAGGACGTCCGTGAAGAAATTCTAAATATAATAACGCCTTCTGGATGGCAATTTTCTCATCAACAATTTGTTCATTTGTCATATCTTCAATCTCAATACCACGTTCTGATGTTATCCGCTTTTCATTTAATCTCTGGTAAAAAATAAACACTTAAAACAGGATGTAGATAAATTTAAAATATTGATAAGTACTATAAATGTCTAATTGTACTGTAATAGAAAAGAAACAGATAATTTTCATTGCAGTAAAATGAACATTCAAATCTTTAAAATTGCAAAACCTTTAAAAAAACGCTAAGTTATACATTTGTGGGTGTTCATTTTTTAAATGTGAAACTACATTTTACAAAGTAGGAGGAATGTATGATTTTTACGTACTAAACAGGAAATTGATATTTTGAAATTCTAAGCCAGGAGTTTAAAATATACGAACAATTAAAATATGAAAAATGAACCTACCATTTCAATTTCAATTAAAGTATCATTAATATTTAACTCTGGTTTTGCTTCTGTGGTGGCATTGTTTGAATCATTTGTGAAGGTGGTAACATTTGTATCACCTTTTAGTTGTTTATACTCCCTTTTTAATTTGCTTAAGTCTGTATACAATTTTCTAATATTTTTATCATTCATTTTATCTGCTTGTGAAGATTTATATCCATATGTTTGTTCAAATTCCTCATCATAATTTCTAATTTTACGTTTTAATGAGTTAATTTGTTTTGATAAATGTTTGAGTTTTTTTTCCATAGGTGTTTTTGGATCTTTTCCCAAAGACGTTTTAGTTTGTTGAACATTAGGATCTAAATATATTCGATGTGTTATCATAATTGAGTTACGTGGTGATGAAAGTAATCTACTAGAAGCTACTAGCAAACTAGGTAAAGTTTCTGTTTGTTCTGTTAATTCTTGACTTGAACTGGATGGCATTGGTTCTGAAGAATCAATGTGTTGATGAAGCGTGGATAAATCTAGCGTTGATGCAACAGGTGTATGAACAGGGCTAGGTGAAGGTTCTTTTTCTTGTTTGTGAACAGATGCTAATAATGAATTCACTTCACTTTGAAGATTTTCACAACTATTTTTATGAGTTTCGAATGTATCATATCGCTTTCCTTTAACCTCGTTATTGTTAGCACACACACCTTCGTTCTCTTTAGTAAATTCTTCCTTATTAAAACGATGCTTCGAAACATGTTTACTTTTATATTTGCGTCCGTGATTAATTCTTCTACCTCTTTGTGCTAAAGCGGGAGCGAACCGTTCATGACACCGGCGTCTTTCATGCTCATAGTCATCATAAGCCAGTCCTTCCACATTTATACTTTTAGGTGGAGAATATTTACCATTTGCTTCTACGAGAGAAATCACAATCGTATCGTTATGTTCGTGAAGTGGATGCGCTTTTTGAAAGTCTTCTTGACTAACAACACGTCGTATATCTTTTTTACCATTATTATTCACTGCTTCAGTAGGTCTTTCTTCAGAATTAGATCTAATAACCTTCCTTTCTTGAGAAACAGATCCTGAACTTTCTTGTCTTTCTTTTCTTTTACGAGCCTTACAAATATTCTTCGCTTCTTCAAAAGTAGTTGGAGTTTGATTATGAGATTTTCTCAACGAATCTGTAATCATGCGTTTCACTTTACCAAATCTAGTCTCTTGTTCCTTACGAGCTTCTTTACTTTTATCATCTCTTCCGTTTGAAGCTTTCATAACGTCTTGGTCAACCATGTGGCTGCACTAAAAATTAAATAATATCGATTAGTAAAATTAAAATCAGAAGTTTGTACCGATTGTACTAGTTTCTTTGAACTGAAGTGATGTAAATGCAAATAATATTCTAATGAGTTCTACAAGGCAAATCAATTGAAATAATACGATTAAATGAAAAGTAATAATGTTTCAAAAGGCTTCTATAATCCTCAATGCAACATAAGTTACCACTACAAGCAAAAAGCGTTCCATAATTCTTGAAAATGGTTTAAATTATTCTGAGTGAAAGCTTAATGACGCAACTTTTTAAAAGTGACAATCACAGCTAGCTAAATTTAAACTTTTTCAATTATTTCATTACGTAGTATAGTTGCTATACAAATTTTGTATTATCAAACTTACACTGCACTCCCTTAAAAGAGAGCAAAAACGACGAATGTTTCGCTCAATATCGAAATTGACTACAACAGCTATGTTTATAAAGCGATATTATGAATATTATTTACGCTATAAGAAACAGTTATAAAGTTAAGCGTGTATATTTATGTCATAGGATTCATATCTCTATCTCGACACATTGCAAAATCTATGGCTGTTTTAAGAAGTGGGTCGAGACCAATCGCAGCTTTAGCATGTGGCTGTTAAAAACCACACGACTCAGTGCTGCCCCCGGTCCTCTAGGCTGAAAACGTTGATTATACTGAAACAACAGAAGAGCACTATTAGAATTAATGTAATAAAATATATATTTTTTGTTCATACAAGTTATCTATTATTAACATATGTATTATCATGCAATCAAAATCTACACTAGAAATTTCTGAGTGTCAGATTAACGAATAGTAGGATTGTAATAATTTTCATTCTGTTTAATTTGATTAAATTGATTTTAAATATCCACATTACCTAACAGTACAGTAAAGGGAAGGTATTGCGATCATGATAAAATCGACCTCGATATTTTGACGGATCTTCACGTTTTGTGGGAAACTGGATCAATTTTGATCATTTTTGTCATGCCGTCGTGTGTGTGTGTGCGTGTGTGTGCGCGTGTGTCTGCGTGCGAGTGCGCGTGCGTGCGTATGTTTGTGCGTGCGTGCGTAGGTATGTATACGCATGCAAGGCATAGAAAACCTATTAGATATGACATTTCAAGGTGATCGAGGCACTAGCAATGGTTGTTTAATTAAAAAATTATTCTTGAGTTTTGAATTTTTTGTGGAAAAAAACGAAAAAATCAATCTATCCATTTTTCATCAATATGTTGGCCTTTCGATTTGATGATAGCTCCACAAATTCTGGGCATTCTTTCCACCAGTTTCGGTAGCCTTTCTGGTCGCAATTGTTGCCAAGCCTGCTGAAGACATTCCCACAAGTAAGATTCGGGGTTGGACGCAGATTTCGCACCTCTCTGTCCAGCTCATCCCACAACAGCTTGATGGGATTTGCATCCGGCGATTGTGGTAGCCATTCCATGAATTTAAGAGTGCGTGCAGCATCTTTTGATCTTAAATAGTTCGTTGTGATGTATGTTTCGGGTCGTTAGCTTGCTGAAACACACCCTTTCCTGTCAAATTCATGCTAGATGGAATAGCGCTTCGCTGAAGTATCCGGTGATAGTCTTCGCATTTTTCCGTCGATTTTCACAAAGGCGCCGAGACCATCGTAGCAGAAACATCCCCATACCATCATACTGTAACCACCAAACTTAACTGTTGGTTCTACACATTGAGGTGCGTGCCGTTCATCAGATTTTTGCGGCAGTACGTTCGTCGTTTGCTACCAACAATTTCGAATTTGGACTCATCGGTCCATAACACCTGTTTCCATTGTTCGATGGATGAATTGCAACCGATTGCAACAATGGTTCTTTGGAAGCGACCCGTTCATACAAACCGACATCACGTGACGTGTGACCGTTGTATCGGAGATTGGCTTCGGTAGCGTTTGATTGATCTCGGTTCTAATATCTGGCACTGTTTTGAGTTTTGATCGCTTACTTAACACTTGTACGAGGGACAAGCTACAATTATTGAGAACAGAAAGATTGATACACGATTTTAGAATTTTTATTTTAAATGTGTTCAAAGTAATCGCCATTTACAATAATGCACTTAACCGTTCTCTCCTTCCATAGTTTAAAAGCGTTCAACCAGCTGTCTTTGTGGATACTATCAAAAAAACACTTAACAGCGATGCCAATCTCTTCTTCTGACTGGAATCTTTTCCCTCTCAAATGTTTTTTGAGCTCAAAAAATAGCCAGAAGTCATACATCGCCAAATCCGGTGAGTAAGGAGGATGTTTATAATTTTGATTTTGTTTTCCGCTAAACACTGAACAGTATGCTGTATGGGACGACGCGTTATCATGATGCAACATGATTCTCTTTCTCGACATTTTACTGAACACAGTAGGCACTAATTTTCAACATACCATTTAGCGGTAACTGTATTCTGATCTTCTAATTTAATTGCGGCCACCAAACCCGTACTTCTAAAAATACTGCGTACATAACTTTTTTCATTGCTGGTTGTTTTTTCAACATCGTAGGGGTTTCCTCATCTTCATATATCCAGATTCGGCTTTCTTGGCGAGTGGAAACATCAAAAAACCGTATGTACGTTCCATCGCCAGTTACAATTTTAGAAATAATTTGATGGCCTCCAGCATGCAACATATCTAAAGTTTGTTGGCAAATTCTAACACGTTCTGCTTTTTGTAAATCTGTCAGATGATGGGGTACAAACCGAGTTACAACCTTTTTCAAATGTAAATGTTCGTGCAATATTGATCTCACTTGCGAGGATCCAATCTTCAGATTGGACACTATTGTTGCATAGGTAATGTGGTTGTCCTCTTCCACCGTCTTCTTCACCGCAGCAATGTTTTCGGGGTTAACAGTAGTTAAAGGAGGGCCAGCACGTTTCCTGTGTACCACCGCCTTGCAACCTCGTTCAAATTCTTTATACCATCTATAAATAGTAGCGAATGATGGTGCGAGAACCCCAAAAGCCGACTTTAAACTTTCCTCACACCCATACGCGCTCAAGCCTTTCTTGAAATCATAGTAAATCATTATCCGAAAGTTCTCTCGTGATAATTCATTTTTTCGATAACAGAAGCTTATTCTATGGACTATTTCTCAGACACTTATTCAACCGAATTGCACAAGCTAAACTGCAATTGACAGATAAAATAATGCTTATTTAATAAACAACAATTTATTTTGCACGGGTAACTCGATTTTTCAATTCTCAATAATTGCAGCTTATCCCTCGTATATGTCTATCATCACTTTTTGTCGTCTTTCTGGATCGGCCCGAGCGTTTCCTGTCGGAAACCGATTTGGTTTCAGCGAATCTCTCCAAAGTTGTACAGACTCCTTTCTGTGAAACTACCACTATTTGTGCAATTTTTTGCTGCAAATCGCCGGTTTTATTACTATCTGAGTGCATTTTTCTTTCGATATTTGCTTTGCTCTTGCTATTTGCAAGATTTGGACACAATTTTGAAGCAGCAATATTGATAAAAATCTTGTGCAATGTGCAATTGTATTTCAAGTGTCAAATTGTCAAAATTTAAGGTTATATTTCAGACAATCGACGGCAGATGAGGTTTGAGGTCATTGGCGCATATTTTAAAGTGCCGATAAATCGATTCTAGTTTAAAAAAATAGTTAAAGTAATTCAAAGTGATAATTTTTAATATTGTAAATTTTTCAGTTTTTAAAAATTTACATATTTTGATACAACAAATAAATCAGCAGTAAAAGAAAACGCTTAAAAGTCATGAATATAATGTTGTTCTATATATATATATATATACAGGGTGGAGCACCATATACGCGTTTAAAGCGGAGCTGTAATAATTTATATATATATATTTTAAAATTACTTTGGTATATACAGGGTGTGTCAACAATAAGATACATATCAAAAATGATTTTAAATCGAACATCCTGTATTTTTTCTCATTTTTGAATTCTAGGCACTAAAAAAAGTTTAGTTACTGTTATGGTTCCTATACCTAAAACTTACCGTTCTCGAAATATTTCAATTTTTTAAACAATACAGACTCAAAATCAAATGTCGCGTACGCCCAGTAGATTACAAATTTTCATTCGCAGCTGACATGACTGTTTTACCATAAGAACAAGATTTAAATGACATATGAAAATACTGCAAAAATATTATACAGGGTAAACTTTTGTCAAATAACTTTTTTATTTTTAATAGAACACCCTGTATTTGATAGCACAGTTCGATGGGGAGATAAGTTGGCTTTCAATCTGTATCAGGGTTCCCTATACCTATCTATAATAGTTCCTCTGTAAAAGACCATTTTTTTCTTTCACATAACATTACGTCCATTCCTGTATTAAAATTAAGCAAAAAAGGTGGCTGGGAAAACAAAATGTTAACATTTATTGTCCGTTACAAAATAAATTACAAATGTCGACAACTAATACAAAAACTGGATGCAAAAAAGTAACCCTAAGTTATTGAAGTTTTAGTAAGTACTCAAAATGACGACCGTCGTTTTCAATACATAAACGAACCCTTTTCTCAAAAGAATGTCTGACTTTGTTAACATGTGTGGAGTAACTGTGTGGAAAGCTGCTCTTATTCATTCTCTCATGTCTTTGGTGAAGTCTCATAAACAATATCCTTAACATATCCCCATAGAAAGAAGTATACACATGTTAATCCGGGAACCTTGGCGGACAATTTTCTGTGCCCTCTCTTCCTATCCATTTATTAGGAAAACGTCTGTTTAGTTCCCGCCGCACATTCACGTGAAAATGTGCAGGAACACCATCCAACTGCATCCACATCCTGTGTCTGATATCGAGAGGAACATTTTCCAATAATTCTGGAAGTATTTGTCGGATAAATCTTCGAAACATTTCACCATTTAGATTGCCGTCGAAAAAATAAGTACCTATTACACGAGACCCCAATATTCCTCCCCATACATTGACAGACCATCTAGTTTGGCGATCAAGCGTACGAAAAAGATATGGGCTATTGTCACTATAATAATGAAAGTTATGCCTGTTCACTAAGCCATTATTATGAAAAGTGGATCCATCGGAGAAAAGTACGAAGTCTAAAAAGTTATTGTCTTCACCCATTTAGTCCAAAACCCACAGACAAAAGTTAAACCGGGTGATGAAGTCTCTTTCATAAAGCTCTTGATGTAGTTGGATATGATACGGGTGAAATTTGTATTTTTTTATAATACGGCCGATGCTTCGTATACTCATTCCCGTCTCATTGGCTAAAGTACGTTGACTTCCGTGAGGATTTTCTATTATATTTCCAATAACTGCAAATTCATTATCTTCATCACCAAGAATGGGTTTTCCCTGTTAGTTTTAGGATAAGCCACACTTACTGTTGTTGGAAACACTTGGAGTAATTTTTCGAATGAACGTTTGGCCGGATGACTTCGAGTTGGATATTTTGGGAGAAACCCTCGATGCCAATATACAGTTCTCTTGACACTCTCCAAGTACTAATGTCATATCAACACGCTCTTGTTGCGAATAAATTTTCATTTTTAAATTTTAAACTTGTTTACAACGTGCGTCTAATCAACTAACGCAAGTCAAACTGACATTTTTAATTTATTTTGTAACGGGCAATAAATGTTAACATTTTGTTTTCCCAGCCACCTTTTTTTTGCTTAATTTTAATACAGGAATGGACGTAATGTTATGTGAAAGATCTTTTACAGAGGAACTATGATAGATAGGTATAGGAACCCTAATACAGATTGAAAGCCAACGTATATCCCCATCGAACTGTGCTAGCAAATACAGGGTGTTCTATTTAAAATAAAAAAGTTATTTGACATAAAAGTTTATCAAGTTGAAAGTAAATTTTATAAAGCCCTGTATAATATTTTGCAGAATTTTCATATGTCATCTAAACCTTATTCTTATGGTAAAACAGTCACATCAGCTGCGAACGAAAATTTGTAATCTACTGGGCGTACGGGACATTTGATTTTGAGTCTGTATTTTAAAAAAATTGAAATATTTCGAGAACGGCAAGTTTTAGGTATAGGAACCATAACAATAACTAAACTTTTTTTAGTCTCTAGAATTCAAAAATGAGAAAAAATACAGGATGTTCAATTTAAAAAGTGATATGTTTGATATGCATCTGATTGTTGACACACCCTGTATATATAAAAGTAATTTTAAAATGTGCACATAAAGACTCTATATATGACTGTATTGAAATATTTTCACAAATGTATATGTATATGTATATGTATATAGTATATGTATTATTATATGTATATGTATATTATATTATATATATATATATTATATATATTATATATATATATATATATATATATATATATATATATATATATATATATATAATATAGTTTCAAGTCGATTAACAACCTAAAACAGGATAAACATGGTAAAATAAAAAAAACGTTAACATTTAATAATATTCTAATAATACACGTTAACCCTTTAGCACCTAGCGATACCGTACTCTGTTTAATATATTTCCACTATCCAAATTCTGATCGAAAATGGGCGTTATTCCTTTCATATGACTAAGCAAAGATCAGGTAACATTATGTTGCAGAAAGGTTCATTTGCAGTGCATATTTACAAAGTAGCACAAGTTTCCAGTTTGCTGTGCTAAAATTCTCATGTAAAATGGATATTTGTTTCGTGCAAGTGCTTTAATTTTTTAATATTTTGGTTTCTGTATAATTGTCTGCTATGGTTGTTTAGAGAATATTTTTGGGCTTTCAGTGATATGGTCAATACCTAAATTTTACAGAATTTTGAACGCCCTCTTATGCTCTAAGTTAGATAAAATTGGAGAATAAGGAGAGAATAGGTGAAAATGTAACGAACGAAGATCAAACCACCACATTAGATATTCAACAAATACATCAAATAATTGACCAAATTGTAAGTTCAAAAATTCCAGTAAATCTTAGTCAAAGTCGCCCTCACGATTTTGTTTTTGGAAAAGCATTTTCCAAGAGTTAGATAGAATAAAGGAGGATTTTTCAAAAATGAATTTTAAAAATTATGAAAATTTATCATACGTCGAAACCTTTGATTTCTTTATCAATTCGAAACTAAAAAATATGAAGCATTTAAAAACTTTATGGAGTATGACTTTTCGGTGAAATAGTTAAAATTTTGTCTAGACATACTTATTATTGTATGTGACTATAATGAGTTGCCATTTAAACGCACGTATTGGGAAAGCAAAGACAATATTCGCAATGAATTAATCTACAATGATATGAGGAGATATAGATTTTTAACTATATGCCTTTTATTCCTTGTGGAGATAACACAGCTTTACACTGAAAAGATAAAATGTCTAAATTAACACCCTTGATGGATTGTACAGAAAAAGTTATATGGAAAATTTTGTTCCTAATCAAAATTTAAGGTATGATGAAAGCATAATTGATTACTATGGAAAACATGGCTGCACACAGTTTAGTCGAACTAAACCTATACGATTCGGATACAAGATGTGGTGCATGAATACACCAAATGGATATTTGATAAATTTTGACATGTTTCAGCGAATGAACCCCAGAGGAAATTTTAATTATGAAATTTTAATTGCGTTTTTCATTTTGATAATTAAGTCACTGCAGTAAATGTGTTGAGTTACTTGCGAGCTCTTGGTTATGGAGGTATTGGCATAATTCGCGAGAACCGTATACCACATGACACGCCTCTGTCCATTAAAAATGCTTTCAAGAAGAACAAAAGAGGAACGTATGAATATCTTGTTGAGAAAGGTAATGGAATATTTTTTGTAAAATGAATGGATACTGCTCCAGTTACGATCTACAAATTGGGGAGTCGAACCTATCGAAGCAGTTAAAAGGTATTCGCGAGAAGAAAAAAGGAACATACAGGTTTCCCAACCGCCGACTTTTACAAAATACAACAGCAATATGGGTGAGATTGACATAATGAATCAACATGTTTTTTGCTATAGAATAGGAATCCGAAAAAATGGTATTGGTCAATCTTCGCATGATTGATTGATGTTTTCAATGTTAATGCTTGGCTCAGATACAGAGAATCGGACAAAAATGTAAGTTAGTTCGACTTCGCCGGAAACTTGAACAGGTCTTCTAACGAGATACAAGGTAGCACCTAAAGGTAAAGGAAAAACTTCAAGTAACGTTTCTGGCACGGCAAGTGTGTTCAAAAGCATAAGGTACGATCGCATAGATCATTTTGAGAGACCGTGTAATCATCCACGATCTGCAAATGAAAAGTGCAAAACTGTTGGAAGAACAATGTGTCAAAAATGTAATATTGTCCTTTGTGTACCTTGTTACTTATCCTATCACACTAAAAAATAAAATAAACATATTTTAACTTTGTTTTGATCCATTGCTTTTTATAATTTAAATTTTTTAAATGTTTCCTGAAAAATATTTTCGCTGTAGGTAGATATTTAGAGTTACTTTTCAATTGTCACTTGTTTTTCTATGTTACTTTATAAGAATAATAATAGGTATATATTAGGTACATAGTTTCGTTTAGTTTTATTATGTAATTACATAAATCCACTGTGCATTTATGATATATACACACATATATATATATATATATATATATATATATATATATATATATATATATATATATATATATATATATATATATATAAATATGTATACGAATGTTGAGAGGAGACACTACAGATTTTTTTATATAAGTGTTCATTCATAAAATGTTTTATAAAACGATTAAATTTGGCATAATCTGATAAAGTACTGTGACAGCGTTACATACTAGAATTAGCAGTAAAAATCCGATAAAATCTAGCTTATGAAATCATGAGGTACCTAAATGTCTGAGAGGTATTATAGTGTAATAAATTATGGTGGTGTTTATATTTATTTTATATATGTTGCATTAAACTCCCTCTTAGTTGTTTAATAAATCTAATTATAATTTTACATTTTCAAGTTATCTCAATTGTTCCTTTATGAAATGTACATGCTGTTATAAATTTATAATAATGGTTTAGTTAAGCTTCTGTCAATTGTATCTCAAAGCATACATACTAAAAGTAGGTAAATATATTCTTATAAAGTGGGATCATTTCACATTAAGGAATAAGGTTAGTATTATCAATACAAAATAGAGTTCACGTGAAAAGTAAGGGTAAACATGTCAGAAACAATAATTGAGGCGCTCACGCGCAAATGCTGATAAATCCATCAGAGGTAAATTTCGAGTTAAGCACAGTTTTGTGTACAATTAAACAAGATCTACCAGCATATATATATATATATATATATATATATATATATATATATATATATATATATATATTGAGATGGTTAGAATTAGGCAGAATAAAGGGGCTAGAGTTTATTGAGCTTGAATTCTTTATAGCAGGCAAGTTAAATAAAGTTGAAGAATTATACAGTTCGTTTTGAAAGAAAAAATAGTATACGAGTGCAAAAAAATGGTTTTGATGTAACAAAACAGGCTTTGTAGGGTATGCACAAGGTTGTTATATTCATAAAAGCAATGAGCTATACCAGTAGCATGTGAGAAAGGTCAATACGATCCATATTAGTGTGTACGATTAGTTTCGTGTAACATTTAAGTAATTTCACATCTTAATCAGTTAATTTAAGCATTTTAAACACAACAGATATTGATCACATGAAGTATGATAATTATAATATGTAGAACACGTATAGTATTAGGTACAATGCATAAACTCTATGAACTATAAAAAAGGGTTATGGTACGAACACAGTATATTTATAATTCACAGACAAAGTGTTTAAAACATGCATAAGAAGTGGTAGTGACTTAGAAACATAACTAAGAACATGAACAACATTTGTGAGTGTGATATTTAATATATAATTGCAAATTTTATACAAAAATTGACAAAAATAGTTAAACAATATGAAAATGTGAAATGACAAAATTAAGAACTATGGAGTACAAATAGACAGTATTTGTGTTAGAGACAGATATAAGAACACATTTTATGAAAATTTCAAGTGTTATAGACGTTTTATACGCAAATTAAAAGTAAATTTATATTAAGTTAGGTTAAGTACTATATTTAAGAATTTTACAAAATTATAGTTTTTATAGGATAAGTTAAGTTTAGAATAAATTATAAAAACATATAATAGTAGGTTTCCCTCATTTCTACCAGGAAATTAACAATAAATATGTAATCTAAACATAAGATTAGAAAAGTTGGGTTAACTACCTAAAATATAGATATGAAAGTGGAAAATTTGTTAAAATTAAGGAAAATGGGTTGAAATAGATGTATTCTGATACAGTTTTTTATGTAGAATTTGAATATGTAATTAGTTTAGTTGTAAGATGTAAAATTTCTTAGATATTAGTAAATTTAGGTTTTAAGTTGTCAAAACGTAAATCGTCGAAGCGAAGTAGGGCTTGTGAGGTGTCTTTTTATGCGGAAAGTTGCCCTGATTCCAAATTTGTATTTAAAAAGCAAATCCGATTTGATTTAAAAAATATATAGCATAATTTATGTTTTGGTTAATTTAACAATTTTGTTTAGACCAATCACATGCTAGAATCTTTTGTATGTAATGTAGAAAAAGAATTGAAAATTTGGTATCCAGGAGATATGTATAAAAGGAATTGCTCCTAATCTCTAACTCTCTTGCTTTTGAAAATTTTTGTGACTTACAAGTCATAGTGTTAGTGTTGTTTGTGTTAACATGGAAGTTACAATTTTCGTTAACATCGAATTTGAAACGCGATCAACGTAGAGTTGAGATTTCAGAAACAATTGTTTTAACCTATAACAAAATTTAAAATTAAGGTTACCGATTATATTTGTCGATAAAATTGTATGTCAATAAAATCCTTCAGTCATTTTGGATTTGGTGTTTATTTTGTTGAAAGTGATTAAGATTATAAAATAAATTACTTCATAACGGTATCTAAAATAAAAATGCAAGTAAATATAAAAATCTATATAAAATTAAAATACAAAGATAAATCCGAAAAAGTATTAAATATTTAAAACATTTTAAATATACAAATAAAATAAAGTGCTTGTCTGAAAGTATTGAGCCTTTTAAGTACATCGTATTTACCACAAGGAAGAGTATTCAGCAGTTATTGAATTTGGATGAAATTATTGAATATTAAGCAGCATCATTTGGAACAGCAAGGCAGAATCATCGAAACACGGAAAGAAGTCTACGTCCAATGTTTTAATATGGAACAACCTAACGTGACCATTATTTGGAATTTGCAACAACAACACATGTGAGTTAAATTTCTCTATCGTAACCCTATTGCTTTGATTATTTCTTTTGATGTCCTGTATTTATTTTTTTTTTGATAATGTATAAATGTTTGTGCGACTACATGTATCAATACCTGAAAAGTAAATGAACCGGTGTAATTATAAAATTAATAATTTTACTTTAAACAGAATTAAAATTGTACTCACTAATTTTAGATCCTGTGGTGAAATTTTTGACAGGCTGCATTTAATTCAGTTAGTAAGGACGCAACGCATGCGTAATTTGTGCAAATTTCAACAAAGTCTGTTTTACATTGAAACTACTAATTACAAAATACAAGTTAATTATTTATATGAATATTCCCAGGTGTAAAATAGAAATTTCTTTTGATTTAACAAAAAAGATTTTGATAAGATTTACATTTTTTTTTATTAATTTAAAAAGGATTAAAATATATATATATATATATATATATATATATATATATATATATATATATATTCCCAACAATAAATTTAATAGCAATTGAACCCTATCCCCAAAAGAGATACTGAGTTAGTACGGAGCATTTTTGAGTAAATTACAAATTATATTAATACTTTATCCCCATTTAGTAAATTAATGCCAGTACTATATATAAATATATATATATATATATATATATATATATATATATATATATATATATATATATATATATATATATATATATATATATATATATATATATATATATATATATATATATATATATGTTTTTGATGGTTCTGGACGTATCTAAAGATCGCATCAACCATGTTGCTAAATTTCCTTTTGAAGGTGAAGTTTCTAAAGAAATCAGAGAGGGAAACAGAGTTTCCCTAAAATATTAGACAATTCATAAACCAACCGCCAGCCAAAGAGAGCAATAAAAAAAAATACATATAGTATACCTAGATAGTAGTTTGATATGTTCAGAAAAATACTTGTGAACGAATATAATATTGGGTTCAGTAGTCCAGCGTCAGATTGCTGCGCCCAATGTATGAGACTACCATAAAAGTATTACCGGATAGTAAAACTCTATGTACCGGGTGGCCAGATAACAAAGCAAAATGCTGTTTCTCAGAAACTATTCGTCGTAGAGAGAAATTTTATTACTAAAGTGGCCAAAAAAAGACCGTGGAAAATATTTTCAAACTTTGCAAGATGACCGCCAGGGGGCGTAACAGCCATCCTAAACTTTTAAAGTAATTTTTACTGAAATCCACCTAGTAAATGTACCAAAAAATTATGTGCTTTTTAAAGCTCAGCTTTATTCGAGTAATTTTTGTTTGACGTATCTATTAAAATAAAGTGGTGGGGGATGATTCAGTCATTTGTTAAATAAACAGCTGTAACTCCTAAACCACTGAACTGATTTTAATAAGCTTAGTCTCGTTGAAAAGAGCATTTATTGCTCCACCAAATCCGTCTTACCTGTAATATGTCTAATTTTTAGTGATGCCGCTAGAGCGCGTTTTTTTGATATAATATCAGAAAATTGCAAAATGCAACAATATGATATTTTTTTTCATAAAAATGAAAAAATATCGAAAAAAGAAATTATAGTTATTATAAAGTTTGAAACAGTCGATATTACACCGGTATTTATTCTTATTTATTTGTCTTTTTTCAATATTCAATGACAAATTTCATTATTTTATAATTTTTAAATAATAAAAGTTTTCATAATTTCAAAAATTAAATGTAATATATATATATATATTTTTTTTTTTGAAAGATATTCCAAATTTGCGGAATTCTTTTTATTAATGGCCCTAAAAAGGACCGATTGTGCAATAATGCCTACTTAAGTAGGCATTAAGTAGGCATCAAGTACCTACTTAATGTCTACTTAAATGCTCGAATTGCCTCCCATCGACCTCCATGGATTGTTGGAGCCGCTCATGCATGGACATTACAGCAGCTTCAACTTCTCTTGATACGCTACGAATGGCCACTCGAATTCGTACTTTCAAGTCGTCTCTCGTTGTTGGTGGAGTTTCGTAAACAATATCTTTTAATCGACCCCATAGATACATGTCCAAACAGGTTAAGTCTGGGGATCGGGGTGGCCAAGGAAATGGACTTCGTTGTCCAATCCACCTTTGGTGATATATTAAATTTAAGTGTTCTCGCACATTTATTGAAAAATGTGCTGGGCAACCATCTAGTTGTAAAAACATATTTTGCCGTAATTGTAAGGGCACATCTTCAAATAAAATAGGCAATTGGTTTACCAGAAAATCAAGAAACACGGCACCATTTAGTGGTTCATCACAGAAATAGGGACTATAATAGTTCCGTCCAGGATGCCATACCACACTTAACACTCCAACGACCTTGATGTTGGACCTCGTGCAACCAGTGAAGATTGGTGTCAGACCAATAATGCATATTACGCAAATTAACGTTTCCATCACTTTTAAAAGTGGCCTCATCCGTCCAAAGAATTTCGGATAAAAATCCTCTATTTTCCCTGATCATACCCAACATCCAATGACAATAATCTATCCGTAGGTCAAGGTCTTCGTCATGTAAGGCTTGATGTAAAACCATATGATACGGTTTCATATTGTGAAACATGTAAAGTAGTATTTTCAGTGACAAGAACTTACCTATAATCCTTTAAAAAGTTTTTAATAGTAGTTCGTGACATATACAACGCGAGACATTGCTCTCGTACTAACGTGGGGATTCAATGATACGTATGCTAAGACATTAACAATATTGTCTTCCATTCTTCTAGCCGAGTCTCTTTGCAACTTTGGTCGAAAGCTTCCAGTATTACGCAAATTTTGCACTAAACGCGGAAAAATTCTCGCATCGCGTAAACACCGATTTGGATATCGAGTTGGGTATACTCTCTTAGCCAATGCCGCATTTTGAAGACATTCAAAATATACCGCAATCATATCAACAGCTTCATCATTTGTAAAAAACATTATAGGTAGTTTTAAGGTCTTACTTGTGCAACAAACATAAATTACACTGTCTGTCAAATTGTAATATTTGTTTACAAGTTGATTTTAGGTATTTGTTTTTTTCACAATGGCCTACTCCTAATATTCTGCTTATTCTGCACTTGTATATTCTATGCATTGATTATTATGCTCCTACATGTTTTTTTTTATTTTTGAAATTATGAAAACTTTTATTATTTAAAAATTATAAAATGATGAAGTTCTTCATTGCATCTTGAAAAAAGACAAATAAATAAGAATAAATACCGGTGTAATATCGACTGTTTCAAATTTTATAACTAAATTTTCTTTCTTCGATATTTTAGAGTATGAATAAGATATCGAGATGCGGTTTTCACTAACCTATTTAGGGATGATTTCATCTCATTTTTATGAAAAAAAGTAATATTGTTGCATTTAATTTGTTAGAGAATTTTGCAATTTTCTGATATATCAAAAAACGCGCTCTAGCGGCATCACTAAAACTTAGACATACTACAGATAAGATGGATTTGATGGAGCAATAAATGCTCTTTCCAACGAGACTAAGTTTATTAAAATCGGTTCAGTCGTTTAGGAGTTACAGCTGTTTATTTAAAAAATCAATGAATCACCCCCCACCACTTTATTTTAATAGATACGTCAAACAAAAATTACTCGAATAAAGCTGAGCTTTAATAAGCATATAATTTTTTGGTATATTTACTAGGTGGAGTTCAGTAAAAAATCACTCTAAAAGTTTAGGATGGCGGTTACGCACCTTGGCGGTCATCTTGCAAATTTGAAAATATTTTCCATGGTCTTTTTTTGGCCACTTTAATATATACATTTTTTTACCGCAACTCTACGACGAATAGTTTCCGAGAAACATCACTTTGCATTCTTATATGGCCACCCGGTACAATGCAAACTGAATCTGAATTTTTTTGATTTCATGTTTTACGTCCTTCCACACTTTAATTCTACTCTAAAAAAAATTTCTTAAGGTAATAGAGTTTTAAGATGCACTTTCCAATATTAATGTATGTAATGTCCAATGCCTTGTATTTAAAACAAAAGGTCAAAATACATTTATAAGTGCTTTCTAATGATTAACGCTTGTACAACATTTTGAATAAGGATGCTATTTTAAACCGAGGAAGGAAAGATGTTCTTAAGCTAAGCTAACTCTTTTTTCTAAAGACACATAGACCTTTTAAAAATACTAAATAAGTCCGTAGCTGAACTAACTGCAGAGGCTTTGGGAATATCAACAAAAACAGCATGGAGACCAAAATTACGGTGCATAAAATGTGCAGTGAGAAAAAAGTATGCATTGGCAGAAACAATTCGTAAGAAGTTCCGAGAATGGAGTTTCCCACTGTACGATCCAAGAGGTTAGAATTACTTAGAAAATATTCCGAAGAAAAAGATATTAACTTATATACATCAAAGATTTTGGATGAGACGTGGATTTTCTGCAAAGATCAGATGAGAAAATCATGGCAAGTATTAACTCACTGCAAGAAAACAAGCGAGAATTCAACATATATAATCGTGCATGCAGACAGAGAGGACGGTTTTGTTGACAGCGCAGGGCTAGTTTTCAAAAGTAATTGAAAAATCGGCGACTACCATAATAATATAAACTGCGAAATTTTTGAACAATTGCATCATGGATAACGCCAGTTACCATTTCCATTGGTGGAACCAATTCCATGTCCCAGTTGGTTTAAAACAGAATTAATAGAGTGGGCCAAGTCTAAAAGTATCAATATTCAAGGGGAACTTACGTACCAAGTATCGGAAATTATAAGAACTAGGTTGCTAAAAAGAGATTATTATTTGGGCTGTTATGCAGAAACAATGAGCCACAAAGTTTTAAGTTTACCGCCATATCAGAAAGTAAAAGAATCTACGATCAAGAAATTATTAAATCTAATGGATCTCGAAATGATGTAATTCGGTATGGAATATTGCGACAAGCTAATTTTGAAACACTGGAAAATCTAAAAAGTTCTGGATGCTTCCGCTATTGCTCCTCTCATAAGTCTTGTAAATTCTACAGCCTTCAGTATGAAAATCTCTTTTTATTAATGAAAAATATATAATACTGTGTTTTGCTTTATTCTACACTAAAAATATAAAAATAAAACACAACTAATACGTTAAAGTAGAGTTAATCTTAATAAAATGCTGTTTTTAAGAGAATAGCCGCCCGAGTAAAATATGACCAAATGCTATGTCCAGTTCAACTTCAAATAGGAACAATATATGACGAAATGCCATCATGATTCATAATTATACTTGGGCATCTAAAATATTTCAAACCATTTTTTCAAGTTTTGTAGATCTACGGCCGTTTAATGAATATCTTCCACAGCAATGGGCGCGTTCACCAATACTCAGCGGCTGGATGCTATACTGGTCGAGACTGGAGCTCAGCAAACAACCGCTTTCTGCATCAAAATACGAGGCGTATTTTTAAAGTATCGTTTTGAAATTCCGTCGTTGCAACGCTGCGGTGGGTATTTGGCGCATGCGCGTTGTGTACCGATATCTATTGCAAGCACAGACACCATTACAGAATCATTCGACCGTATTTACATGAGTATTTTAAATGTCTCCTTCGACTGTGATTCGTTTTCTTCGTGCTAAAATGGCTGAAATCCATCGTTAGATCAGCGAAGTATATGGAAAAACATTATGAGCGATGGTATGGTACGGAAATGGGTGAGAGCTTTTAAAGATGGCCGTACGAATGTGCATGATGAGGAACGAAGTGGGCGACCTTCAATCATTACTAACCACTTGGTGCAGAAAGTTAATGAAAAAATGAGAGAGAACAGGCTTTACGATTTTGTCGTTATCTAGAGTTTCTTGTAGTGTTAAGAAGTGTGATTTAGGAAATTGTGACAGAACGTTAAAATTATCGAAAGTTATGCTCACGCTGGTTACCGAAAATGATGACTGAGGTGCACAAAAGCAAACGTTTTGCTAATTGACTTTTTTAGAGCGGTACAGTGAGGAAGGTGGCGACTTTCTAAGCCAAATTGTCACAGGCGACGAAATATGGGTGGCTTATGTTACACCAGAATCAAAGCAGCAACCCATAGAATGGCGGCATTCAACATGACCCAAAGAAGCGAAGTTCAAACAAACAATTTCAGCCCGGAAAATCATGGGTACCGTTTTTTGGGACGGGAAGGGGGTGTTGCATGTGGATTTTTTCTACGACTTATTGTGAGACCTTAAGAAAACTACGCCGTGTAACGCAAAACAAAAGGCGTGGCATGCTGAGTAAGGGAATCGTTTTGGTGCATTTGAAAATTTATCTGGGTGGTCAGCGTCACGACAACGATGAACGTGTTGCAGTGGTTGTCTATCAGGCGGCAGATTTCTACAAGGATGGTATTCAAAAGCTGGTTGTACGATACGATAAGTGCCTCAATATGGGTGGAAAATTACGAAAAATAGATTAAAACATAGGCTTTTATGTAAAAATAAAATTATTAAGAAAAATCTACTTGTTTTCTTTTTATTTTAAAACGGTATTTACTTTAAAAATATAGCTTGTAGGTTAAAAAATGTATCTGTTGTAAGTAGTTACTTTCACGTCCTTGGAAGATTACATTACAGGGTCATAATGGTGGTAGAGAGTGGCGGAGGTACATAGATCAAGTTTAATAAATAGGAGACATAAGTTGTATAAGGTCGTGGGGATTTAAGTCCTTAATTTCTAACAATCGGCTATGAATTCTTTTCGAGTGAAGCCCATACACAAATTGACTTCGTAATGCCATTTTCAAGAATCCAGTCCTAGTCGCCATGTTTTATTATGTATTTAGATTCGTACGCAGTAATTTCATAAGTGACTAAAACACAATTGTAGATTATAAACATTTAATTAATTGTAAAATCGCGTACAGCAACTATTAAAACTGGGCACACCTTGTCCAAAGTTGGGGCATTCTCTAATTTGGAAATACCTTGATCATACCTTAAAGTTTACATTACCCTCAAATTATTAAATTTTGCTTTAACTTTTTCCAAGTGAGAAATCATAATGACGATTTTCTATTTGGCACTATTTTCAAGAGATAAAACACTACCGTGTTTGAGAGGGAAATGAGCAGGTAAGAAAACTAAACCGAAAAGGTCGATTTATTTCTTTTGTAAACTGAGTTTATTGCTCCAGGTCATGAAATATTCTGTTACGAAAATATTTTGGCAGCATTCAGTGGCAAGACTGGCAAGCGACAACGACGAGATAGTGAAAGCAGCTCGTTTGAAAATACCGCTCACGCTTAGCAAGAAGTACCTGTTCAATTGGACTCTCCCGATGCTCCAAAGCAGCACATCTTGAAGTTAATGATAATGTTGCCATTCATATTCCTGATAATCATGATCGAGATGATGCAGAAAATAGATCTTCATCAGCTTTTGATAGTGAAGAAGACGAAGATGAAGAGGTAATACAAGTATAATTATGTATTCGGAGATTTCACACTTTTCAGCCAAGAAAACAAACCGAACAAACCGACTCTTCTCTTCATTGGACTACTGAGCAAAAGGAGTTTTGGTTCAAAAATAATTCATGGATTATCTTAAATGCCAGTTACTTGGGCCCCTCACTATGTATCCAATTTAAAGATCGTCTTCAATCGAACAACAATTCCAGGCAGTGGATTGAATCCAAAATAACAGCAAGCAGTACAAAGGTAATATGCATATTTAAGAAACATTCACCTTTGGTAATACAATAAATGAGGGTCTATCATTATACAAACACCGCACATCTGCTTCACACACGAAGGCTTTCTTGATACAAAGTCATGCTGACGAATCACACAATGTCCTGGAACTGTTCGACTTTGTTTTAACAGCTCAAGTATTTAACTCAGCTTATGCAGTTGTGGAACTTTAGTTATAGCAGCTTGGACAACATTCTTCAACTGCAAGAAAAAACGGTTTAGAGGTTGGGCAAATCTTGAGATCGTACCATTCCTGCCAAAAGTTAACTTCATTTATCGCCCGCGAAATGCGAAAGCGCCTTGGCAAATATTGTCAAGTTACTCGGCCACTCCTGGGAATCATACTTGATGAAAGCACTAGTCTAAGTGTAAAGCCATCCGTGATAATCTACTTACGTGGTGATTTCTGGAATTCGATTAAAAACATATTTTTGAGCTTAGCTGATCTCAATGGATGTGAAACGGTTGAACATATAACAAACACAGTGTTGAAATCTTTCCAAGAATGTGGTTTCAACAAAGAGCTTCTAAAAGAAACCATAACAGGAACTGGGCATCCAATATGACTGGAACACATTCGGTAGTTGCCACTCAAATGAAAAAGGAATTTCACTGTGTTGCTCAACGCTTGGAACTTGGTACTAGTGATGATCTTAAAACTGTCACTGCAACAAATCACTTTGAAATATTTATATCAGAAATTCATAATATGTACTAGATGTCGCCAAAATTTCGCGAATAACTTGAAAAAAACGGCCGAAGAATTAGAAAAGCTAATTATGAAAATTCAGCATCGGTTGAGTGGCATCTTCAGCGAGAACTGTCAATGCTGTATGGAAATGCTATCCTGTTCTTGCCCAGCATTCCATGGATAGCTCAATGGATCCTCATTTGACGGCAGTTCGGACAAAATTTAGTGGTCTTCACAAATATTTGTGAGAAATCTGGCGTTAATGAAAGATGCTTTACAAGAACTTTCCAATCCGTCAGTGAAACTTCAGAGACAATCTGTAACAGTTGTCGATAGTGAACGTTGGATCAGGCAAACTGTGGATATCTTCAAAAAGTACAAACGAGATAGAAGGCCAAACTACAACAAAGTTTGTGAAATCTTTAATAACCATCTAAAAGGTGATGAGGAAGTTCAAGTGATATTCAAAAGTGTTTCTGTGAGCTCAGCAACATCACAACCACTTGAAATTGATCCTGCTCAAATATACTAAGCTCTAACCACTTTCCAGATAGCGAGCGGAATCGCCATCATATCGTGAGTATTGACCAGATAGCGCTGCCGAAGTAATTTTGTTTGGTCTTTCAGAATTGAATCAACTTGCGAAAAAGTTCAACTTGGATGTTGAAGAACGCACCAAGCTTTCAGATGAATATCAAGATTGGAAAAGCTGTCCGAAATTGAAAGGTGCTAGGCTTGAAAAGATGCTTGTCCAAGTTGAAATTCTTCCAGTTTCAATCGCTGTATGTGAAAGACGTTTCTCACTCATCAACTTAATAAGAACATTGCTTCGTAATCAGCTTTTAATAGAACATGTCAGTGATCTGATGTTTATTTCACTTTATGGACCAGAGCTGCTTGAGTGGGATCCACTTCCATACGTGAATGCGTAAAAGCTGGAAATAAGTTCTCCACCGAAAGTAAAACCGGGCCAGCAAAGAAAGAATAAATTAAGAAGAATGCAATCTCGGTTTTCTTTTGATTTAATAAATGTTTTTGTGGTGCTAACTAAATGCCATAAAAAGGATGTTGTGGGATTGTGATTTTTGAATATCATGATTTTGGATTTCTAAACAATATTGTAATTATTATTTTACATCGATTGGGGCTTGAACCTTGATAGCGCAGTTGGTTACCGCGGTACTCTAGCAAAGTACAGGTCGTAGGTTCAAATCCTACTCGAGGTAAACTTTTTATTTATGTATTTAATAAAATTAATAATAATGTTTAATTACATATTTACCTTTGAACTTATTCGTTCATAACAAAAACTTATAATTTAATATTAGTCTAGTTGCTTTGGTATGTGTGAATCCTTGCGATATTGCAGACTCACATTCCATTAATATAAGTAATTTGACTGTAATCTCATTATATTTAGAATTTACATCAGTTTTACATACATAAAGACAAAATTTAAATCGATTAGGGCTTGAACCTTGATGGCGCAGTTGGTTAGCGCGATACTCTAGCAAAGTACAGGTCGTAGGTACCTCCTACTCGAGGTAAACTTTTTATTTATGTATTTAATAAAATTATTAATAATTTTTAATATTGTAATTGTTTTGTCAAAAAGAAATTTCGGGTTACAACAATAATATTGTACTGAAAAGGTGTCGCGACCTTTACCTCTGCAGCTAAACTTTATTACTAAATGGCAATCAACACGCAATTCCAACACTGATTAATAATTAAAATTAAAATATAGGTAGCTAAAATATGTTTCAGGATGACGCAAAGGAAGAACGTGAAAATTGTATTTTACGAACCCAAGGCCTTTTTATGTTATTATATACTGACCGGAACATCTTATGTTTCTGACAACATGATTAGCAGCAAATTTCTTGGACGATGACCAAAAAAGTTAATTTTGAAGCACAACTGTTAACCATTTACTTATTGAGTAAACAATTATGTTTCGTAACATTTTACGGTTTGCTAACCTTTAAAAATAAGTTGTCGGGTAAATAAATAATGTAGCTTCGCCACAGAAAACACATTTTACTCTGAACATAATCTACTATCATTTATCGTTAGGTTAATTAACACAATAATAATGTTGCACTATTAGCTAATAAATATTATTGCCGTATATAAAAATGTTTATAATTAAAGAGAGCAGAAAGTGCTGATCATAATTTTTATAGTACTTTTCCGTTATGAACGTAATTCATTTCCAGCAAGTGTAAATAATATATTGATAACGTAAGGGAAAAGTTCCAAAGTCATAGTTTAACGATCCACACCTTATTAACCATTTTTAAAACTGATTTACACAAAAATAATTAAGGAAATGTCAATTTAATACAATAAAGCATATAATAGCCATGAATATCATTTTATTGATATGTAAAGTAGTAAACCTGAAATAATTTCATTTCGTTCACTAAAATTTTGTAAAGAAATTCAAAATACAAAAAAAAATAGTGGCTATTGCCCCTAAAATTATCACACACAGGATGTTAACGTAATTTGAGATAAATTTTCTTACACCTACATTGAACTAATAAATCTTATAAATCTGATACGGAGCATGGGTTATTTTCTTTGAAATACTCTTGTTAACAATAATTACTAAAAGAAAACTTTCCTAAGGTTCAAAATTATTTATTAGGCAAATTTTACAAGTTTAGACATTAGTTACTGCAGCGGTCCTCCTCAATAAAAGTAAGAGAGTGTTAAGAAATATTTGAAATATAAGAAAATTTCTATTATACCATTTGTTGCCCAAAAAGGATAAGATTTTAATAATCAGTATAACATTTATTTATTTATATATGAAGTACTTACCGATAAACACAGAACCGGCGATTAAAATACGAACTCGTAAATGAAATCGACTTGTCATGTAAAAAAAAAAAACTATACGTCAAAAATAAAGCTGAAAACTATTACTATACTGTACCTGAATAAACCGCAAAAACATCCTACTGATAAGAAAATCAGTCGTAATTAAAACACTATATGTATTAACGTGTTGAAGTTGTTAGAACGTATGACTGACTACTCGGCACTTATCTTATTATTTTTATAATTTTTGAAATGCAACAACTAAAAATACAAACAGGAGATAAGGAGTATTTGGTTTGTACTAGATTTAATGTTTAGTTTATCTTATAGCATCAAGTTAATTTTTTTGGTTGATCTATAAAGTAAATGCTTTATATAAAAACTAGGACGATTTGACTAATGCTCTCTGCCAACGCTAAACGATACTTATACACATTTTCAAAAACTTTATTCCGAATTATTATTGAACAACACACAAGCTCTAACATCAATCATCAAATAATTTCATTCTGATGTTTGTATTATATTAACTCTGTTTTAGAATTACCATACAAACTTATTATAAAATTAATTATGATTTTTAATTACATATTTACTTTTGAACTTATTCGTTCATAACAGAAACGTATAATTTACCATTACCATACAAACTAATTAGAATGACAAAATAATTTTTTCAATAGTAATTACATGCACACGTTCTAATGCTTGACAGTTTGCAATATAAAGTAACATGATTAAAGAATGAAAATCTATTTAAATAATGTGCCAAGTTTTTATTTCTAACTATTCTATTCGCATATTGTTCCTAAAATGGAACGTACTACTTATAACGAAATACCTAGAAGTAAGTGTGGCCAAAAATTAAAAATGGTTTGACTTGTTTACTAGTAAATGATATAACGCAGAGGTATTTTTGGCACTTTAAAAATCAGTTGTTTAACTACACACTAATTAAATGTTTGTTAGTGTAACTGTAATTAGACTTGAGGTGTATTTATAGAGCCAATATCATCACCTTTTTTACATCTTTGCCAAACACGTACTCACTTGATTATGAATTTAAAGAACAGCTTTCTATAATAAGATAAATCAGAAGCTTGCGACAGTCTGAATGTGCTAGTACCTAAATTAACTTTCACGTATGTTTTTAAGAAGCAAATAAATGTAAGCAAACGGAATTTGTATCAAAATTTACTTCTGCAGCAAGCTAAATAAAAATATTTCAAACAAATTGATAATAACAAGAAATTTTAAAAAGTTTAAATTGATATCTGATACTGAAATTAATACCAGATCAGAAAAGTTTAAATTGATATCTGATACTGAAATTAACACCAGACCAGACATCAACTTTGTAGTCATTTTAGGAACAACATATTATCAATTTATATAACTCCTTATAGTAAAACCACCCAATGTTAAAATTGCGGTCTCATTTTCTTCGCATGAGAGCGACGTCTCCCTCTGGTGGTGGAAGTGAGGTATTAAAATTTGCTAATTTGAACCGATTTGAACAGTTAATTGCAGTTTTCTTCAGACGTCTTGGTGTATTTTACATGCGAGGTTGCCAAAGGTTTAAATTTATTGCTATTTTTGTTACTCTCATAAGAACCTATGTCTTACTCACACCAATGGAAAACGTGATTCACTATTGTCTGAGATATGCCGAGTTTGATATTTGATTACTTTGTCGAAATAAAAATAACATTCGCTGATATAAGTTTTAGTTACTAAGTTGTTATACCTATTCCGGAAGCGAATACATAATCTTGCACATTTAGTGATTAGCGTCACCTTAGCTCCAGCATTGACTAAAACTAGGGTGTTGTAATTTTATATCCCCTTATTGCCAGCAAATCGTTCCAGACATTATAAAACACCGCTAATTCACCACATAATTTTTTGTTTCCATAGCTCCACCTTGTTATGTTAATAATATAATTATTTATGGATACTAAAGTATGTGGTTAATGTTCACTCCAATATTTATAATATTACTTATTTACTTATAATGTAAATATTATTTCTGTACTTAATGCTTCACGTGTTCTTTCTTTACAATTTTTGGGATAATAATAAATTTTGTTATTTATTTTAATTGTTTATTTACAATTCTTGTCACGTGGGGGGAGGGCCCATTATTAGATTTGGAACCCGGGCCCGGCGCCTGCTAGTTAAGCCACTGGTTGTGAATGTATATTTTATTGCTTTTATCCCTACAAACTAAAATTTAAAAATTTCAATTTTCAGTTTATAACTTTTCGTGAGAGTGTTTAGACTTAAAATTATCGCGCCGGGGTCGGTTGTTCTATTTAGTACTGAATTAATAATTAATAAATCTATTGTAGTTCTCTTTATTACTGAGTGATATTATTTCATTCTTTGTAAAAATTTTAATATCGAAATTTGTGGCGGACATTTTAAAATTTATATTTAAAAAATGTCAACTTCTATAGTTTGCAGTTATTGCAATTGTCTGAACAGTAGATATAAAAATAAAGAACTATCTTTCTTTAAATTTCCGGTTAAAGACATTAACAGGTGCAAACAGTGGATAGTGAATTCTGGGAATATTACATTGAACGCTTTAGAAAATGATGAATTAATTAAAAAATGTTTGTGCGAAGTACATTTTAACCCAAATACAAGACCGAAAAGATTGGTACGTAGTGCAGTACCAATATCAATTGTGTCGACTGAAGAAATTCCTGATGAACCCGTTCCTTCATGTAGCGGGACACAAACGTTAAAAACGTATTCCAGAAATAAAAGACCATTATCACAGTCTTCATCTGATGATTCCGAAACTCTTCAGATGTTAAAACATAGTCCTCGAGGTAAAGTAAGAAAGCAGACCATATCTTCTAGTTCAAGTCAAGATACATTCATATCACCAACAAGCATATCATCTGCAATAACTCATACACCCAGAAAAGTAAAGCTAAAAAGAAAATTGGTTGTAAAAAATAGGCTCGTAAAAATCTCCAATCAACGCATTCGTCGATTACAACATTTACAACAGAAATTAAATATTAAAATGACACCAAAATCTAATAAGATAATAAGTCCAGCAGCAGCAACATTAACAGCTATGCAGCAAAAGGGAAAGAGACAACAATGGACACTTTCCGAACAAAGACTAGCATTATCTCTTTACTATAAATCCCCAAGTAATTATCGTTACATGTTGAAAACTTTAAACTTTAAACTTCCAGGAGTCAGTACGATCAGAAGGTGGCTAAACATTTCGCATTTAAGGACAGGAGTACAAACTACTCTTATACGAAAATTAGGAAATAAAGTAAAAACTATGTCTTTATACGAAAGACAATGTATCGTAATGTTCGACGAAATATCTTTAAAAGTTGGTTTAGCTTTAAATTTCAAGTACGGGTATGTGGAAGGTTTCGAAGATTAAGGACAATTTGGTAGAACACCTAAGAAAGCAACTCACGCAACTGTGTTTTTATTAAGGGGTCTACAATATTCCTGGACAATTCCGTTTGCATATTATCTTAACGCTAACATGAAGCCAGAAATGCTGAACTTAATTTTACAAGTTCTTCAAAAGTTATTTTCCATCGGTCTGCGTCCGAAAATAATAGTGTGCGATCAGAGTCCAATAAACAGAAAAGTGTTCAATTTGTTGCAAATTTCGGAATATGTGTGAACGGAACGGAATAGCAGTAAGATGGAGTGACGTTGTCAACACTTATAAAATTGATAGTACCAGTAACACAGGTAAGAGAAATTTTCCAAGAGAAATTAATATATTCCTTAGGTAATGTTAATTTGAAAATTAACATTTTTATTTGTATTTCAGGAAGAGCCTTACCAAAACTAACAAAATCGCATATTTATCCAAATACTTTTGAAAAAATGAAAGTTAAACTTGCTACCCAAATTTTCAGTCATTCAATGTATGCAGCAATATTAACAGTAAAACAAACAGAGCAACTTCAGAGTGATTCCGCTGAACACACAGCTCTGTTTGTCAAAAAAATTAATGACATTTTTGATTGCTTAAATAGTCGCAGTACGTTCGATTCAAATCCTCTTAAACGAGGTTTATCTCTTACTAATCCTTCTTCAATTAACTTTCTAAAAGACTCTATTCCATGGATGGAATCAATAACTGTCCAGGAAAAAAGTATCTTAAATTCAGAAACAATATATATTGTCTCAATGGGCTGGTTTTATCTTGGAATTATGGTCCCACTTAACAGAAAATAACGATTGTAAATATTTATTAACTGGCCGCATAAATCAAGATGCATTAGAAAATATATTTGGATTAATTCGACATCATGGAGGATATAATTTGCATCCTACTTGCAAACAATTTAGATTAGCACTACAACATACAATGCATATAAAACTACAAGAACCAATTGAATCTGCAAATTGCGAAGTAGATATGGATGATTTTCTCGATATTCCTGAAGAAATGTGAGTAGACTGATGATACTACTTTAGGATACAATTCTTTTTGAAATTACAATTTTTGATAGACACCAAAAAGCTAATTATTGTCTTTTTACTCTAAAGTAGGTACATTAATAATCCGTTTCTTTGCAAATAGGGTGAAAAACTCGGAAAGCGAGGAAATAGAAGATGATAAAGAAATACAATCCCCTCAATCACCCGACCCAGCGACAGAAAAAGATGCTGATTTGGAAGCAGCGTCAACAGCATATTTACCAAAAATATTCATGCGAAAGATGTGTGAAAATAATTACAGATCAAACTTCCGAAATCAGAGATATATAGAGATTAAATATGGGGAAACTGACGAACGTGTCTCCTATTTGAAAAAACCTTCCGTGGCCTTTTATAATTTTGTTAAATCTGTTTTGATTAATTTTAATATTTTTTATTTGAAAGAAAAACACTCAAATAATTTTCTTAATAAAGTTTTTAATTTTACAAATAATAAAATAGAAGGAAATATTGATGAATGCTGCCAAACACACAAAGAATTAATATTGAAACAACTTTTAAGGGTTAAAATTTTTAAGACTTTAAAATGGGAAAGCGATAGTAAGGAAACCAGATCTGAAGTGGGCGTTACAAAAACTAAATCTTCTAGAAAACTTCAAAAACTTTAAGAAATAATTTTCTTGTCATGTAAGATTTGATTATTTTTGGGACGTCAGTAATCACTTTAATATTACAATGTATGCATTATGGTTAGGTATTATTTGTTATGCACTCATTTTAAAAGAATAAATATGGCTCTGCTTCACATAATGGGACAATTAAAATGCAGAAGTGGTAAAAAAAACAAAGTCTCCCAATGTTAATTTTTTAACCATTTCTGTAAACTTGAATCTTTATTTTGCCCTACTTTTGACTAGCAGTGCAAAATTATTATGATTTTTGCTCGTTTTTATTTTTTTATTTTGGTTTCTATTCTCATTTTAAAACTTTTATTTTGGTTAACAATTAAATAAATGCTCAGCTTAATACCTTTTTAAATAAGTTTTATGAAAGGAACGTAAAGTTTTAGCAAAAACGATGTTTAAAGTAAAACACAAAATAAACAACTGACAAAAATTCACATTTTTAAAATGTTACCGAAATGACAAATTGTTACCGAAATGATTTTAAAATTTCAAGACTGGGATTTCATAGCAAATAAAAGTGTTATCCAAAATATATTTTATTCTTATAATAGAAATACAAAATAATAAAAGTTATTTTTTACTTCCACACACTCGACATATAAAAACGTCAGTTGATGATGTGTAGTTAAGTTTATGTTTCTATATACAAGTTAAATGGTATGATCTTTTACTTTCCAAACATTTGGTACCAGAGAAACTTTAGTAATTGCAAAGGTACAAGAAAACATATACCGCTCGTGAGCTTAATATTCTTTGAAAATGGTAGAATTTTGACATCCGAAACAACAATAATGCTGGGATCTTTAAGTCAATTTTGAGTTGCTCTATCTTTTATAACTTTTTTTCGTCCCATAGCTTTTCGAGTAGATTGTTTTTCTTCATTCTTAACGTCTCTGCATTCATTTTCTTTTTTAGAACAGCTGGGTATATTGTTACTTGCAACATCGTTGTCTCAATTTGGATCTACCTCATTGTCGCTTACAGGTTTGTTTTTATCCTTGTTATTTCTCTGTTCTTTTTTCATTAATTTTGATCCAAAAACTATTAACTACTTTATTATCATTTTTGAACGTAGCTTTATCATCTCTTCCATTTTTGGTTGTCTTAAATTTTTGGCTTGCCTCAGTCTCATTACTTTTTGGTTTTCTTGTGTTTCTTTTGGTACGTGTCACTTCTACACATGAAGCAACAGTGTTCATAGTTGCTGCTTCTTTTCTGTGATCACCTTCCAGAACTTGCTGAAAATCTTCCTTGGTTTCATTTATCTTCCGTTTTTTTACTGCACTTTTTTTTAAGTCTGCTTCCTAACCAAGTTAGTCTCGTATGTTCGTTCCCTGTCCCTCTTCAACCTCTTTTTTAGTTCATCAAGCTTCTCAGCATCCATTTTCTCCTGTATTAGAGAACTAATTTCGTATCAGTCATTTCGGTAACATTATCAAACTATTCTATTTGTTACCGAAATGATGTTACCGAAATGACGAAATTAAACCAAACTACAAACAGCGTCATTTGTATTGAAAACTAAGAACAAGTTTAATTCAAAAATAAATGAAACAGACATAGACCGATATTAACATAAACGTTTAAAATAAAAAGTATATGAGTGGTGTTAAACACTTTTAATGTTTGTTATTGCAAAATATGCAACTTTTTCGTGGTATTAAGCAATCAATCCTAAATTTCATGAAACGGACAGTTACCGAAATGACGTTTTTTCACTTTAAAACTAATTAACACATTATTAAATTTTAAATAAGTTATTAAAAAAAAATGCACCAAGAAGGACGTTTATTAATTGTTAGGAACAGTGAAACAAAATAAATTCGCATTAGTTTTTTACTACAACCTCAATTCATTAGTCATCGACAACGACTCGTGCTCATTTATGCGCTGACTGAATTCTACATTATCTTTATTTTTATTCTTTTGTTTAGGAAAAGAAAATGAAACGCCAAACTAATTTTCTAAATCTTTTAAACGTTAAAGTTCAGAAAATAGTTAGTGAAAACGATCAACGTAGTAGACTGTGAGATAGATAATGCAGTTACATATGGTACGGGTGTCTCTGTTACGCCTGAACGAATACATACAATGAACAAAAGTGTACAAAGTGCATCTACATCTACATTTTAACCTTCAATTTGTTCATTAGAACAATGGTTAAGATTTAGCGAAAAAACCCATGGCTTATTGCTTCAAGTGGAAAGCTAGGATGTGGCGTGTGCCGGGAAATAAATTTGCAGGTACCTACTACCTATAGATTTATTATATTTTCATTGTTCCTATTACTATTAGACGTTAAACAGTTTTCAAAATGACCTTGTTATGTTAGGTACATACAAATTTATGTTGCATTACTATTTACTATTTACTAGTACTAATTGTAGATTCTTTTCAAAATTTAACTCTATGAAAATCGTTGCTATTGCTATTTTATTACAAACTAGCCGTTTCTATGTGTATTTCGATCTTTTATTTCACAATGTCAATTACTTTCTGTTATTTTTATATGTAAGAACTAAGAAGAAAGGCTGTTTTCAATTATACTTAATTTACTATCTAATTCTCGAGTGCACGTTATTTAAGGTTAGGTTTTGTTTCTAAAATTGTGTACAAGCGGCAGCGGTCTAAAACAATAAAATTAGTTATTAATTATGCAATTAATTCGTTAATTCAATCTTACCTTTCGTAAATTTCGATGAAAGTCCATCTAATCTCATGCTTCATACAAACTAAATGTAGCTGAGAATTATCATTTGTTAGTTTTCTCATTGTTTGTACAGTTGTCAGCATAAGAAAAATAACAATTCCTTTGCACACCTAGGTGTGTAAAATCAAAATGAAACAATCCTCAAATGAAGTGAGCAAGCCTTCTTTTCAAACCAGCCGGAGAAAAATATCTAGAATATAACCCTTGATCTAAAGAAAAGTTTATGTTAACTTCAAATTCTAAAAATAGTATATGTTAAATAATCAACATTGTAAACAAGACATTAGTTGAGTTTTAATGATAATGAAACTAAATAACATAATTCAATATGCGATAAGTCAGGTAGCTCCTAATTCCTAAAACGATTACGGTATTTTCCAGGGATTTGGTGCCCTAAAGACCAAGGTATAGCCCCATCTTCAGAATGGTGTGGATCAAAAGTAGAACCATCATTAAATGAAAATCGTTCCACTCAACTGAGTAACTTGCGAGTAAAAATTAAAAACATGCTGAATCAAGGCTTGCAGAAGATATTAAACACAAAGCAGCGAAAGACTCTCTTGCCAACTTAATAAGAAAAGAGTCTAAACAAGTAAATAATGCAAATGTTAGAGTTTTTCGTACAGTGTATTATTTGGCCAAATCAAACAGACCATTTACTGACTTGGAAGGTTTAATAAACCTTCAGGAATGTAACGATATTAATTTAGGTACGATTCCGCATTCAAGATACAGCGCTACTCAAATTGTGGAACACATTTTTAAGGAAATGAAGAAAAGGCTGACTATGCACACAGTCCAGAACAAAGCCAAACCTTCAGTTTTAGTTGACGAGTCTTCCACACTCGGACGAAAAAGTGTGTTGTTTTATCAGTGCAACCTATTTTTATGTTTTTGGATTTGGTAGAACTGGCCGACCAAGGCGCTGAACATATAGCCGATATTTTAATTAAGGCACTCAACCAAAATGGGTAAACAAATGATTATTTGTCACAAAACTGGGTATCGTTTGTGTCTGATGGAGCAAGCGTGATGACTGGAAAAAAATCTGGTGTTGCTTCCCGTATTACACCAAAATATCCTGCTATTTTGAGTTGGCATTGTATGAGCCATAGATTGGAATTAGCTGTAGGAGATGCTCTGAAAACTGTGACTGCAACAAATTATTTTCAAGCATTTTTAGATTATATTTATTCTTTATATAGTCAGTCCAATAAAAACCAGGAAGAACTAAGGAAATCTGCAGCAGAACTTGAAATTCAGATTCTTAAAATTGGCAGAATATTTGACACTCGTTGGTTAGCAAGCAGTTATAGAACCGTTGAAGCCATTTGGAGAAATTTTCCTGCACTTTATTTGCATTTTACAACAGCCGCCAAAGACTTATCACGGGTTGGTAGAACAAGGCAGAAGTTTAACGGTCTGGCTGGAAAATTAAATAGTCCTGAATTTTTAAAAAACATAGGAATCATGTACGATTGTTTAAAAGAATTAGGAAATTTATCTGTAGAACCGCAACGCCGAAATACAACCCTAAAGCGAGCAGACGAATGCATAAAAAGAACAATAAGGGTATTAGAATCTTTCAAAACTGAACCAGGTGAGAAAATGGCAAAAGTATTAACAGCCATTGAAGCCGGCAACTTTAAACAAATAGTAGGTTCTGGAAATTAACTCTAGGCAATTTCTACAAATTTTAATTGATAATATGAAAAGACGACTATCAGATGATCAGAGTTCTGTTCTAATGGACTTACAGATATTAGAAAAATCATCTTGGCCTGACACAATACGTCTATTAGATTTGGTGAGATTGAAATCAAAAGATTATGTACAAGATTTAACTTGGATTCGCGGAAAGCCATTAATGGAATGAGGGAATATGTTGAGGCTAATGAATCTCTACCAGAAGATCTACAAGATCTTCAGAGATTAGTTAAAACATTTCCATGTAGTACAGCAGAATGCGAGAGAGGATTTTCTGCAATGAATTTAATAATGACCAAACTGCGTTCATCATTATTAATTGAAAATATCAGTAATTTAATCACAATTAAAATTAATGGACCACCCCTCATTGCATTTAATCCAGAACAGTATGTGAAATCATGGTTAACAAAACACAGAAGTGCTACTGATAACCAATCTAGAAGAGTTTGTCAGAAACCGAATATAGATGAAGATGCAATAAAGGAGTTGTGGACAGTATTATAATAAGCCTAACCTAATAACCAAACTTTAAAATCGTTTGTTGTTTCATAGTAAATAATGTACTCGTGCAGAAATGTAGCATTCAGAAGACATGCATTTCGTTAGATATAGATGTATTCTTATCACTACTACGACATAAGTTGACGTTTGTGTAATAAAACAGATTTTAAATGTATTTATTTTAACCCCCCCACAACCCGGTCATAAGCGTATACCCACCTTTTACATTACCACTACACCACTGATCATAATTTGGTGTTAATTTGGTGCTAACACAAAAAATTTGGTGAGCCTATCAGTAACGAAAAACTAAGGGCTGTGCCTGCTCAACATAAAGTTAGTAGAGCCAACGTAACAGTACTTAGCTAACAATTGTATCGAAATCATTTATGTGTCATAATTTGGTGCTACTTTCTTACCCTAAAACTTAAATTTGTTGCTCCTATTTTTATACTATTTTTGAGCTTTATGAAAATCACGGAAACCCGATAAAATCATTATAATTATATTATAATTTAGTGTACTCATAACATAACCTTCACGCCATTCCCTTGCGGGGTAGGCAAAATAATCCCTGCCTCTTATTTATTTTTCATTCGCAATCTTTCTCCATGATTTCCTATCTTTGCATTCCTCCCTAGCTTCCACAAGATTCATACATTGTCTCTGACGTGCGCTTTTATTTTAAAACTCCTTATTTTCTTTCTTTTATCATACATTCTAAGACATTAAGCTAAGTTTCGCGCGGCCTACCAGGCCCGGCTCTAACCTCATCCACATATATTTGATTCGTTAATCTTGCGTTGGCCATTCTCTAAATGTGACCAAACCAATGTAGTGTACTACTTTTATATCTATCCATCATCGTCTTTTCCTCGCCATACTCCATCATTACACACTCATTCTATATCTTATCCCTTCTCGTTTTACCACATGCGTTTCTCAGGAATCTCATACCCACGGCATTTATTTTCTTTCGTGCTTTTTTGACATACCCATGTCTCACTTCCATACAGTACTGGCGGGACAAACACGCCATTATAGATTGCTCGTTTCGCAGCTAGGCTCATGCTTCTCATTATCGTCCACATACTTCCAATCACTTTTCTTCCAGCACAGACTGTATCATACTTCCTAAAAGCAGTTTGTAATTCATCCGCACTGTCACTTAATAAGACTGTGTCATCTGCATACACCAGAACTCGTACATTTACCACCATTCACCAACCATTACACCATTTGTATCAGTACATGATTGTCTAATACATTTATTCACGAATACATTGAACAACCACGGTAACATCATACAGCCTTGTCGCACTCCTTGTAAAGTATTTGAAGCAGTGTTGCATAAACATTTGATATTTTGGATTACACAAAAATTTCCCACTTCACAAATTGGCTGTGTTTTACTCAGTTCTTATCAGAGGTTTGGATAATAGGCTTAAGTATATATATATATATATATATATATATATATATATATATATATATATATATATATATAGATCTGAGCAAGGCATTAGACACTATGCATCATTGTATCCTTTATGATGAGTTAAGAATGTTTTTCAGATGACCTTATTCAGCTATTTATTTCTTATTTTGATAATCAAAACTCTTGAGTGTATTTCAATGGGTATAAATCAGCTCCTTATATTGCTACTTCTAGTGTACTTCAAGGTTCTATCCTGGAACCATTGTTTTTAACATCTTTATCAATGATTTCATTAGTAACCTTAACGTTGACTGCTTAATGTATACTGACGACATTAAATTATTTAAGATAATTCGAGACGACAACAACGCTTTAGTATTACAACAGCCATACTCGAACGTATGGTGGAGTGGTGCAACAAACAAATTGAAGGTTAACAATTCCAAATCCGCAGTTATGTCTTTCACTCGTACACAAGGCAACGCCAGGTTTCAATACTATATAGATAACTTCATCGTCGCTAGAATATGGATTAATAGTGTGGTGTCCGTCTTACTCGATGCATGTTGATGCACTTGAATAAGTTCAGAGACGCCTCCTGAAATATCTGTTTTTCCGAACGAACAATCACTACCCTCAGCAGTGTTTATTAATTGAGTATGACTTTACCAGCTTAGAGAGCACAAGACGTATACAATCTGCGGTATTCCTATTGAAGGTGATATCTGATAGAATGGACTGTGAAAAATCTTAAGCACGATACTGTTTAGAGTTAAACGAAGTAATACACTGTTGACTAGCGGTTTGTATCTCTCACCTGCTAAAACTTATCTGCTTTTATATTCACCTTTGTATCGGATGATTTCAGTCCTTGCATCAATTGAAGACAAGATTGATATTTTTAACTACTTAGATTATCAAATTAAATGTAGTTTTCTTGTTCAAAACTGATTATTTTAAGTATTTTCTAATAAAACAATCACATTTATACAGTCTTAGCTTTTCTATATCTGATTTAGTCAATATTTCTTAACTTCACTGTCTATTAACTCCTATTTAATTGGGCTACTAAGCCTGTTTAGTAGTGTAACCTAATAATAATAATGACAATAATAATATTAAAGTATTCACTCACACCTCAACTCACCCTAACACATGCCCGGCTACCGTTGTATACTGCCCTTATTCCGTTTGTCTAATAAATACTCATACGCATACTCATTTAATATTACCCACAGCCTCTCCCTATTCACTCTGTCGCATGCTTTCACCATATCTACAAACGCACAGTACAGCTTCCTTTTACACTTAAACACTTTTACATCACCTGTTGGAGAGCAACCATCTGATCAACGCATCCTCTTCCTAGCATGAAGCCATTCTGCGTGAAGCCACCATGTACATTCCAAATCTTAGTTTGTATAGTTTCTCGTACTCTATCAATCAGTATTCTTCCAAATACTTTACCAGGTACACTGAGCAAACTTATTCCTCTGTAGTTCTTGCAAGCACTCTAGTTCCCTTACCCTTATACAGTGGTACAATCATCATGCTATTAAAATCCTCGGCACTTTTCAGCATAAGGCATACATTGAATAATTCACACAATCTTCGTATAAGCTTTCCACATCCATAATTTAGCATTTCACCAGTGATTTCCATCTACGCCTGTTCCTTTAGCGTTTTCAACCTTCTTACCGTTTTCTCTACCTCATTTATCCCAGTATCCTTCTCAGTTTCATTCACCATTCCTTCCACATTCTCATTATTTAACCCTTCAGTCTTACTTTCCTCACTACTGTACAGTTTCCGAAATATTCTTGCCAACATTTCCTCACTTCACAATAGTCCCGTACTATTTCATTGCTCGTATACATCACTCCTGCAGTGTTCTGTTTTGGGCCACGTTTTGTATTTTTAACCCATTTCCAGAAGTTTTTGTTTCCTCAAAATTATTCTGATTTTCTCTCCTTCCACAACCATCACTTCCTCTTTACTTATTCTCACTGCCTCTTTCGCTGTCTTTGTTTCTTAATCTGTACACCTCATGCAATCGCTTTTTCTCAGTTTCATTTTTTGCAACAATCATTGCCATGTACGCATCTTTTTTCTTACGTAATGCCTTTTTTACCGATTCATTCCACCGAGCACATTTTTCTGTCTACCTACAGTCACTCTTCCACATATCCGCACGGCACAATTGACAACACAGGTTTTCAAGGTTATCCATGCACTTTCAGTTTTAAGTTTATTTGTTCGTTCGACACTGTTTTATTCACATTCAAATCTTTATACACCATACCTGCGTATTTCATTCTCGCACCATTATTTACTAGTTTGTTTACCCTAATGCTGGACGTACGCACTACGTTTACTTTCCTTTTCCAGACCCACTTTTTCCCTAAACACACTCTCGATACAACCGAAAGGTGACCCGATCCACACTCCGATCCGCGCATTACTTTTGTGTATCTCACCAGATTTCTAAGTCGTTCATCATACACTATCAAGTCAATCATAATTTTAGATTCACCTCTTTGCCATGTATACATATGTACATCTTTATGCCTAGTACAATCCTAAATAAAATTTGTTCCCCGTAATTTTCATTAAAGTTTTGGGCGAAAAAGTAATAACAAAATACGGCATCAGGTATCAGAATAATTGAAATAAAATTTGTTATTCGTTGTTTTCAAGCTACTTTGTTACCCTAAATTTCTTTGTTCGTATACTTCATACATTCTTTGGGCTAAAACATGAAAATCGTGAAAACCCTAGATGTCACCGCATCAGAATGATTGATAAATTATAATTTGGTGCTATTTGGTTATCCTAATAAAATAAAATCTTTGCTCGTATATTTCATAAAACTATTGGGCTAAAACCCTTATAACAAAGCATAGTATCGTGATTATTTACACACTGTGTTTGTTTGAATAGGACCCACCCTTAATATTTCACAAATGCGCCGTGTTAGAAAGAAATGCCGAAACACGTCAACTTTTTATTTGAGGGGGGCACTTTTCGGCGTTAATGTCATAAACGTCAGATTTGTCCCCTCTCTGTGGGAGATACCCCTTACATTGTTTCAAATGGCTTTAGGTATCAAGACATACTTCATTGAAAAGGTCTGGTAAATCTCTATTCAATCATATGTTTTGCCTTTGATACCAGCCTCCATTGTTATTTAAACGTTGTTTAAAATGGAGTCTCTTAAACTTTTCAGATTATGATTATGTTATGAAAGAAAGACGTCTTGAAACAGATTGATGTTTAATTTGAGTGGGTACTTTTTGAAACTCATGAGAAACTGAGATTCACCTTCTCCCTTCTAAAAAAAACTTCTAGAATTTTTTTCACATGACTTGGGATAGCATGCGATACCTCTTTTAATGTGTATATCCAACAATGGATTTATAACTTTTTTTGGATATCCCTGTATTAGTTTAAACCAATGATGACAATTAAAAAAATCATAGTGACAGTTACAAAAACAGAACTCAGTTTTGTACTCTTTGTTATAGTAAATTGTCGATCTTTGATAATATATATATATATATATATATATATATATATATATATATATATATATATTATTTAATCATGTTTCAAACTGACCCCCATTAAGATTCAGGCAATAGTAAAGTCTATTTTCAAATCCACTTTTGGAATGTTTCTTTTTTTATATCTCTGCAAACTTGAATAATGCGTTGTCTTAAATCATCAAGAGATGTTGGTTGTCTTGTATACCTCAGATTTCAAATTTCCCCACAAAAAGTCGAGTGGTGTTAATACTGGATATCTCTATAGCACCTCTATCAACCAATCGACTTGCCTGGATAATTTGGCTTTAACCACTCCCACAAAGAGGTAAGAAAGTGGTGGAGACCCCTCTTGCTGAAAAGTTATTTTCATCAATCAAAAAATTTCCTTTGTCATCTAGTTGGTTTTCCAAACTATCAACAATTAAAGGTTCGATAACGTCATCTAAAAGTTCGAACTATTTTTCACCCGTCAAATTTCCTTCAAGGAATACTGGCTCAATAACAGCGTTTCTTAAAATTTCAGCTAAAACATTTATTTTTTGAAGTGTTAGGGAATGACCTTCACGAAAAATATGTGGATTTGTATCATCCCAATAACGACAGTTATGCCGATTGAGTAATCCATTTAAAAAGAAGACCAACTCGTCGCTAAAAGAAATATGATGAATTGAAATTTCGTTGGAGTTAATCTTATGTGTCATCTTTTCACAAAATTCAATTCTACGATCGGGATCATCTTCATTTAGTTCGTTCAGTTATCTGTTGAGGCTGCTACTTTCCTGATGGAAGTTGTTGGATCCACATCAAAATTTCCAATTACTTCTATCTGGGCAAAATTCTTTTCCCCTCACGCTTCTTATTCAAGACAGAACCTGTTTCCAAAAATTTCGTACTAGTATTGATACATACTTATGATCGACATTTTTGTCTAGATGTCTTTCATTAAATACAGTAGTTGTTCGTCTAGCACTTTCGTCGCATTTTACGTAAAGAAAAATCATTTCGGTCCTTTCAGCTAATGTATAAACATTTTTCATAACTGTTAGTAACAGCGGTATATATATATATATATATATATATATATATATATATATATATTGTATATGGTGCGGCATTAGTGCGTCGAAGTACGATATAACCGTTATTAAAGAAGATATCAAAAAAAGTTATTTACAAAAATTATAGGCAACTTCAAACTCTACATTATACAATTATTTTCGTATTTGCAGGGTGTTACATATTACCAGGGTGAACCAAACATACTTTTTTTCAAATGGGACACCCAATATATTATTTCAAATTTAGATTAAGCTCGTCTCCATACTTCCATATAGGGTTTCATTACGTTATACAGGGTATTTCAAAAGTTATGGTCAATTGCACACGAAAATCATTCTCATTTCAACGTCCTGTATATCCTAGACAGAACAACCTAATAATAGTTTTTTCCAGGCATAACTTTTTGACATTGGTACAGTGTTACGAGAAAGTGCTATTTATTTATTATTGCACCAATTGAATATAGAGCAAGCCAAAACTCGAATACATGATTTTGTCAATGTTTTCAAATGAATCACCCTTTATTTTATTTTAAAAAGTGAAAATACACTTTATGTTCTATCATTTTTATTAAGCACTCCCTATAGCTAAAATCGCTAATTTCTGAAATATTTTCAATTTAATAACAGAAAGAGATTTTTTTTAAATTTCTATTATAACAAGTTAGCCGTGATTAATTTTATAAGAATTTTGCCTTAATAACCGATGTTTTTTGAATTTTTTATAATAATTTGTCACACTTTTATTTGTTCACGGCTAACTTGTTATAATAGAAATTTTTAATAGTAAAATTATTGCATTCTACTTAATAATAAGATTATTATCGTGACATATTAAAAAAAAATTTAATTGCTTATTCTTGCGACACGGGGTCTATTGTTATAATCATCTACGTACTTTTAAAATAGTTCTTAGATTATTTTATTGTTTCTCATGGAATTTAGTGATTGATACATATGCAAATATGCAAATTGCAGCCTATTGTTAAGAGGACATCTATGTATTTTTAAATGAGTTTTTAGATGATTTTATTATCTCTCATCTAATTTAGTTAAGGTGTATTTATTTTTATTATGTATACTGTATAATAAAATAATTTGAGCTTATGTAAAAACTTAGTACAGACCTTCATATCCCCACTTGGCATTTCATTAGTTTGTTGCTTGGAGCTTAACAATACTAAGGTATATCGTCCATACTGAATAAGTATAACTTGTTAGTGCAAACATCTCTAAATCAAAAATAAGCGATTCCTTCAGACATTGTATAAAAGTGTAATTGTTTTACATTAAATAAAATATCGACAATGATATCAGCTCCTCTATTACGTTACGCACCCTGTTTATTTGTGTATAATAATGTTATGTATTAAAAAATTTTTAAATACATAAAGGAAAAGGTTACCTCAAGTGGTATTTGAACCCACGACACTTTCGATGCTAGAAAACTGCTTTACCAAATAAGCCATCGAGATAAAAACCCTATTTGATGCAAACTTAATCGTTATGTATGTAAACTAGGTCTCAATTCAATTTATAATTTGATCACATATGTAATAACAAATCATCGATTGTGTTTCGCATAGGATTTTACTACAGAAACTGGACAAATACGACTTCCGTGATACTTTTATCATGTTAGTCAAGTAGTATTTACCTAATAGAAGTCAAGTTGTTCACTTTAATAATGAGTTAAGTGACACATCTCAGATAAATGTTGGTGTCCCGAAGTGATCTATCTAAGGACTTAAACAAACTTTTTTTGAGGGAAATCCTACACGTCGTAGATCGGAAACGTGGTTTGTGTGGAAGAGTCTTTGTATGAACGAGAATAAAAGGCAAAATAAAAGTTTTTGTTTAAGTCAAGTTTTTAGGAATTTCCGTAGGTGGAAGACCATCTTGGTCGTGTCGGTGTATTGAAATCTCATAAAAATATTTAAAAACATTCATATTTTGCGTAATTCGGCGCAATATGTGTCTTCACATATATTACAACAAGCATATTGATATTTATGTCATTGTCATTTAATTTTGGGGCAACGCCACAGTCGTGGAGAAGAGTATTTCACCTCAACACAGAACAATTCGTATCATTGTGGGTCTTACATTTATAAAGATGACTGACTTTTAGAGAGCTTTGCATTATGACGCTACCTTGCCTTTTGATATTTCAAGGACCGTCCTAGAGAATGGCTTTGACAAAAATATTGCAGATCCCCTCCCTATAAATGGCCCAAATTTATCAGCTTTCTCTGTACATTTATCGATGTAGGACTTTAAAAATGGATTAACTTTGTAATGATTTATTCGTATCAAGTTATTCGTATTTCAAGCTTCTTACAGATTCAATGGAATGACCTTTTCCCAATACAGTTGATTGTCTCAATTATCCTCTCCAAGATTTGATAAAATTGTTACGACTTGTTCTTTCTTAAGTTATTTTCTGTGCCAAACAACATTCCAAAATCATCCGCTATTCTTTATTTGTAGGTAGGATGGCTTCCAATCTTCCGTTACGGGAGAGAAAAATGGACTATTTATCTGTGTCTAGGGTTAAACTGGTTGAATTGAGTGGAATCGAAAAAGGTCCTTTATATATTCATGTGGCTAACTTGGTTTCTGGAAATATCTGTCTGTGTGATCTTCAGCAAAAAAATATCGAAGTCAACAATGGTAGTAAATATGAAATTATCGATTTTTATTTTACTTGTTCTTACTTGATTATTAAAAGCTCAAAGGTGAAAAAGCGCAGAGAACACTGAGCGTTTTCTTCAAACTCAAACAACACGGAAAGTGTCTTTGAATTTCACATAATGAATATTGCATATAATCCTCCGCTGCGCAGTTCGTTGTCTAAAGTTGGACTCGTACGAAAAAACGTCTGATAAAACGAATATACTGTCGGAGTCCACCATATTACATATCCTATATTACCTAGTATAGATTATAGGATAACATCAGGGGCAATGATCTAGATGGAAACTGGTATGAAGAAAAAGTAGTTGAGAAACAGAAAGTGATATATATGGAAACTCGTATCAAATACAATATACTACTTTCCCAAGAACTACATCCATTAAAGTAATATTTGGGGAAACTGATGTAGTAGGAATTCTACCACTTTTCCTAAGATATTCGTAAATTGTAATATCTGGGAAAATTTGTATGATTGGTAACTGATCTAGAAAGATACTTTTGTAACAGGACACTGGTATAGAAGGAAGGTGTCACAATTCACATTACACCACCTTCCCAACACACAAACTCATAAATTGAGTATTTAGGGAAACTAGTGTAATTGGAAACTGTTTTAGAGGAAAGGTGGTATAATACCCATTTAACAACTTTCTTTCTATACTACATTCACCCGACTCGTTTTTACCACGTATACTTTTACATTACGTAATTATTTATTAAAGAAGTAAAACGTGAAAAAATAACTTTTTTTTATGAACGTAGTTATTTATATTTATATTGTCATTACTTTAAATGTATATAACTCATATTTTAATGTAATACAACATTAGACCCGGCTATTTAACGCGGCCCAGCGGGAAGATTCCCCGTTTCCCGACGACCCAGTCCGAAAATGGGTACAAGTGTACAGTACTTTAGATTGTAAACTTTTACCTAGCAATCGTAAGGGTTGCTTAATGAATGCACCTACAGATGGCACAGCCATTGCAGCACAATCGTTTGAAACCTACATCACAAATGCGTGCTAACTTATTACCACAAAAAAATTTTGTGCCCCTATAATTAACAAAAAAATCAAGAGCTGTGTCTGCTTAAGGTAAAGTTAGCTCTGCGAACGTACAAGTACCCAGATAACAATTGGATCGAAATCGTGTATGTGCGATGATTTGGTGCTACTATTTTTTTATATTTTTCGGTTTAAACTTTATCAAAATCATGAAAACCCTATAACGAAATATGCTAACAGGATGATGATATGTCATGAGTTTGTGCTAATTCTGTGCTGCTTTGTTACCCATTAGTAAACATTAAATAATCGAATTAATGCTTTTATAACACTCAAAAATTGCGAACAATCGCTATAGTTTAAGTCGTTCTTTATTTACATCCAGGGATCTATATTGAACCAAAAATTGTTGTTTTATTACATCTCCTTTAATAACAGTATGTTGTACTTCGACGCACTAATGCCGCACCCTGTATGTATATATATATATATATATATTACACATCAAGAGAGAGAGAAATGAATTATTTTTTCCCAGGGTACAAGTTGTACCTCGACGCACCAAAGGATACCCTATACTAGTTTTTGTGTAGACGTTCGCCTAGCTTTTAACAAATTTAAAGTGTTCACGAATAACTTTAAATAATCATGTTAGTAGAGAGTAAAATATGTATCACGGCAACGAGTTTGACTTAGTGATTTATGATAAGGCAGGTATAAACGTGAAGGATGAGAGAAATACGATCGGTTTCGCTGCACTTTGAATGTACCAAAACAACATTTAATCCTAATAAAACAATCTACAATATAGTCTGTTCAAACCTCCAAATGCAGTACGAGCTCTTATGGACTGAATGCCTCATTTACTAACTTGAGTCATCTACGAATAACGTTATCCTTTTCTTTCATGGCAATGTTGTCAAACGTAAAATGTCATTTAGGAACACATAACCTCTTTAAACTTTCATATTATTGTCCGTTTGCACTACGTTACTTTTCAAATTAGACCAACTCCATTTATTAAAAATCGTTCCTTTCAAAACGCTTAAACTTAGTACAAACCTTTTTTAAGGTAAAGATTAGTATTTTCTATAATTCTGTTATCGAACTTAATTTTGTAGAAATTTCTTTGATTCTTCGATATGGAAGTGGAAGTTCAAGCTTGCCCTTCAAAACGACGTACTGGAGAATAATTCACCCGTAAGGAGAAACGTCTTGTTCTTAACGTACTAATTTATTTCTCGGCCAAATTGAACGTTAGTGCAGCCGTTAAAGAAGCGAGCAACGATTTATGTTGTTTAGAACGAAGTATCTATGCTATTAAAAAGGAACATTAAACTGAAGCATTAGTTAGTCCGAAGAAACGTGCGAAAAGGTAACGTGCACGAACCAATGATCGCCTTCATGTACATTACCAGAATATCCAAATATATCATTTGTGCGAGAAATATTATATTATGTTGAAAATAATGAATACCTTAAGGTTAAATTAAACTTAAATGTATGTGCTCGAAATGATGCATTTGCACCAGTCGATGGAGATACTAGTAAAAAAAATATATAATAAGAGGATTAGATACATTTAAAACAGTTTTAACAAGCTGTATCTAAAAATTCTTGTCGTAATTAAGGTATTCGTTATAGTTATAGAAAGTTGCTTGATTAGGTACTCCTTAATGGTTAATTTGAATGTGGCCATAATGTGATTTTTGTTTCCAAGACAGTTCTTACGTCAAGACCACATCTCATGTTAAGTTCATATATAATCCCAAGTAAACATTCATAAACATAAATACATGTAAGCATGTGCACCTAAGATAAAATTCATTAACTGCAAAAATCAAATCTAATAAAGTAATTTTTACAGTTATCTCGGTATCATATTTAGCTTCTAATGCGACCAGTTTCTTATGAATCGAACTTCTATTCGGTATATCTACAACTCGATTTATAAGTTTATTTAAAGTGTATGTTCGTCTTTTATTTTAGGTCAGAAACTGTGTCTCTTACACCGTAGCTATCGGACCTGGTATTATAAAACTGTGAAGTAATCCATCAGTATAATAAGTTTGGCAAGCATGTACTGCCTTCCTATAAGCCCCATACTGCATTTGGAGGTTTGGACGAAGTATAGTCATTTCAATTATGTTGGTTGGCGACATTGTCAACATTTACCAAGAAAATTATTACTACTGTGTAACCTAAAATGTACAGTAAGACAGTCGACATTATCGATTACAACATAAAATGTCAGATTTTGTATCTTCTTCCACTTGCAGTCCCCTTACACGGGTACCTAATGATATGGAACCGATATTCAGGTTCAAACAAATGGTAACAACTATCATCCAATGTTACTAGTCTGCTGTTGGTTAGTTGCAGTAGAAATGTTATATTGATTTACTCCTGGTTTGTTGAAGGTATTGAACTCATTGGATAGTCTCCTGTTTTTCACCAGCTTGTCGAAACAAGCGTAATGACCCTTGTTGCTAAACGCAGAAGTGGTGCCACAACCCTATACGGCTTGTAAGTAATAATAACAGATATTGGCCTCTTTCTTCCAGTCCGCCCTGAATTTTTCAGAAAAAAGAAGCTCTTATTCGGGTGAAGTCTTGCGAAGTAGATTTTGCATCTGTTTTGTTTATTGTTCGGCAATTATGATTTTTCAGTGGTTACCGAGAGGTATGGTTTCAATTTTATACGTACACTAGTTCTAACATATTTGGTAGAGCTGCAGTGTACTGCATTCTTCGAATATCATTATCCATCACATACAATAACAAGGTTACCAGTTTTTTGTTTTACATTTTTTATGAAAGGAACTACAGTCTTTGGTCCATCCATTAAAGATATATAAATTTTGGTTTTTGTTTGATTATATTCCAACAAGAAACATGCAATATAACGCATGATGTCTTTCTACCAATACTTCAACGTAGTAACGTAACTTAAAAACAAAAACGAAGAAAATAGAAAAAGATACAAAAATCTTTTACCTTTTTTGTAAAAACATAAAGTAATAAATCCAGCCGCCTAAAAAGGTTTTACGAATCTCAAATATGGCGCACAGGAGATTTTGGAAAACCCCCCAAGAAAACTTTCAATGATTTTTCTGGAGACAGCAGGGGGTCCGTAAAACTCATTTACAAAAGAACCAACCCCAAATCAAAAAAATCCTACGATGGGATGAATTTGTAAATTTTAATTTGCGATTGTAATTCAAACTCATACTTAAGGTGGACAAGACGAAACTCAGATCGGTACAAAAGACGAAATCGAATTTAAAGAGACATGTAATGTATACAGAAAATAAGTTTTTCACGTAATATTTGTGTTTATGATTGAGGCATAAACATCGTCTCCAAATTAGTTAAAACATTTTTTATGTCATCCTTATTTATTAACGGTACTATAGTAATATTTACGAGACAGAAGAGTTAAGTCACTAATATTAATAATGTCAGAGGACGCCGATGTTGTCAGATTGTGAAAAATAACAGTCAAAATAACTGTCAAATCTCAGCTTCAGGGGTGATGTTTATATGTTTATTTTACACCAACAAAATATCATAAAATATGTGTTATGTCAAATATTTAATGTCAGAAATGCTTGACAACACCGGACAGAATTGCCAACCTAAATCGGTTCTATTTGCATCCTCTCGTGCAGAATAGGTGTGTTCTAAAGGTGGTAATGAAACAAAGTTAGATATTACGCAACTGCTCTGATTCATGAAAATTGGTATATAACAATACTGATAAAGCGCACGTTATTTAACAAACAACGAACGGAAACTTGACGATGAGTATTTTGCTTAGTGGCGGGTGTTATTAAAAATAATTTCTGTTCTAGACTCACAATGTCCGCAAATACGAAATAAATCACATTTATCAGATCTCACTGCCCCAAATATAATGAGTTATCAATTTAACTCTACAAATACGGTAGAATAAGTTAACGGTTTGATTTTTTATATTTATTTCCCAACAGAATAATTCCATTTACAGGACAACACATAACATAAACTAACTATTACAATGTATGTAAGTATTAACACTATTTAATGAACATCTAATAATGACCAAGTGTTAAAAATTACACTATTAACTATAAGAAATAAAATAAATCATAATGCATCTTACGAATGGACTTGAATAGCACTTTTCAGAAAGGTAATACAAGAGCTATTAATATCACATTCCGACGATATTTGGTTGTAATTGATGCACGTAACAAAGATGAGTGGCTTACGTAACACATTAGTTAAGGCAGTGCGACAATAAAATGTAGTAGGGTTACGACAAAAACGCTGAGGCACAAGAAATCTAGATACGACAATAAAACGGGAGAGTCAATTTTAACATTAAAGACACAATTACAATATTGACCAGAAAAGTAGGCAGTCATTAAGTTTTTGGTTGCTTCGTGTTCGGTTGCTATGACATTCTCCATAAGAAAAGATCATTGAATTTCAGTGTGTCCCACTATGGTACAGCCACTCCACCAACTAGCTAACATTTTTTCATTCCGAACATTGTTGCAATATTACGAGGAATACTAACCAAGGTATACAACTTTCACATTTGTGAACCGCATTTCGTCACTGCGGCGAGCGCCAAATACACCCGTAAGTAAAGTAACCTAAAAGCACAATATCGGAAAATCCAACTTTTGGGCACGACCTTGTGTACTGTAATCGACAACCACGCTTTATAAAGAAAAGTCAAAACTTGGTCTCGGGTAAAGACTGGATTTCTTTGGACGGTAGCCATTTCCAAATTATATTAATGATTTGTTGAGAAATTGCCAAAAGTCATCGCAAAAAGTACAAAGTTACAAATTTTAAAGTGGTGTAAACACTTTAAAAATAGTGCAACTGGGAAAAGTAATTGAGGACGTATCGTAATGGTGTCGGATATATTTTAAGCAAGTAAGAGCTTAAATCACTTTTTCATGCGCACATTATGTATGTATTAGGTTATAGGTTCTACAACGAACGATCCAAGACATCATAACGGCAAGACCTCAAAATTTAAAGTGGACATATTGTGGTAAACGCGGAGTTTTTGGACTTTATCTTTCGGAAAGAACTACAGCGACTAATTTGGTCGAATGACATTATTTAGAATTTTGAAATCAATGGGTTACAAACACAAACGTGTAAATGGACAGAAAATTTTATGTGAAATGAAACACGCGGTAGTAGCCGAAGTTAAGTGTTTGAGAAAATTTCTGCAGTTACAAACTACAGCCCAAAATGTCAGATGTGTATCTTACAAAACGTGGATTTATCAAAATGGTTCTAATATCCATCGTTGGGTGCACGAACGATTGAGACACCCATCAAAAGTAATCCATCCAAAATTAAAAGTGAAGGTAAAAGTATACCATTTTACTCGCGGGGTGCGTTCACCAAACCACCCGAAAATTGTATGGTGGTTCTGGATAACGCACCGTATCATTCGGTGCAGTTAGACGTGCCACCCTCATTTTCTAGTAAGAAAGATCAGCTGCACTAGTAATTGGTTACGCACGGGGTCGAAATTGAGGACAAAATTACAAAAAGGCAAATGAGGAACACAATTCAATCGTCAACGTGGAAAAGTTTTTGTTCGCACACGGAATAGATTATTTCAAATGATTGGGAGAAACACATGGGATATTTTTCGATTGAAAATATTCCCATCTGTTATTATAGCACTAGAAGAATCCGATTGAGATTCAGATAGTGATATGGATTCAGATTCGTCGGGAATAAGACCCGACAGCTTGGCATCTAAACATACATCTACATCATTTAATAAGCAAGAAAACAAAGAGAAAAATGCACTAGGTAAATTTTATCACGAAAGTCCTCGCATTCGATTACATATGAAATTGCGCTCTGCATTTCCTGCATTTCCTCCCCTGTTTTTACCTTCCAACCTATACATACATATGTAGGTATGGAAGGTTATGCAATTAACTTTTTTCACTATCGGTAAATCGACTTATTAGCTCATTTTACAACGTGTGACCAAGTTTCGCCAGATCGGACATGCTGTGTGGATGTATGTAATAACTCCAGGAGGAGCTGTTTTTGATTTTTATCAAATATTTCTGAAACAGCTGAATATTACAAAGATATAAAAATACCAATATATAGACTTTAATTATACAGATAATGTTCTATGCAATTTTGTTATACGCCGCGTAATTTAGCGGCAAAAACTTCGTAAGCTAGAATTTAGGAATTTTAATATCTGAATAATGATTAATTGTGAAAATGAAAATATGTAGACATATTTTTAAAAAAAAATTTCATTTCATTTTACATAACTTTAAAGTTTCTTAAGATAAAGCGAAATAAGTGTAAAAATTACATAAATATGATTGAAAATGCCTAAACTGTATTATCGATGATTATTATATCTAGACGTCTATTAACTTCCATCTGACATGAAGTTTTAAACGTCTCTTTGACATAGATTATTGTTTTTGTTTTTACAATGTTGCCTATTTTCGTAATGAACTTATTATAACAGAGGTTGCATAATTATCCTAAAAAAATTGTTTCTAAAATTATTTAAATTCTTTTAATTTCCATTTTGTAGGTTGGAAGGTAGTGTATTGTTCCACACCAGATATTTTATTTTGGAAGAGTGAAAAAAGGAGAAGGCATTGTTATTAGTTTTTAAGTACATTTGGTTAACAAAACATCTCATTGTGTTAGATAAGACAACATGTTGTCATTTATGACCAATGTAAAGAATGTACAATTTCCGTTCTATGTAGGTAATAGACGTTCACGGTCTAAAGACCAAAACTTAGTTTTTCGGACATTCAATGGAAATGGACTACGACTCGTATATTTCCTTATTACAAATCATAAAGATAAGTATCTCTTTTTTTATAGCAACCATTTCTTTATAATAACGATTTCGTTATAAATAATTATTAATTTTTATTAGAATAAGTATTGAACGTACAACTATTAACGTTGGAAAAACTTATGCTTGTACAATATTTTAACTGTCAATCATTAAATGATAGTGACGGTTTTGATAAAACCTCCTAATGAACTCCTACATTTTACGTAGAAAATGACGAATCGCTACATTCGGGAGCCAACTGTAATTAAGTACGCGGTATGACAACATCTGATGGATTCTAGCATCCACTGTTTGACGATGATGGCTGATTAAAAATCATTTTCGAAGCCGCCATTTTATTGTTAATGCTTTCTTCTATTATGTTCTTTGGGAGTCGTGTTTGATCGCCATCCTTCATGATTTTTGAGTCTCCTGATATCCGCTCCGCCCTCGGCCAGTGTAACCGTCTGCGTTATGCAATTTCAAATAATCGGCAATTTTCTTCGGTATCTTGTAAAAACTGTGGATCCCCGCAGGTTACACTGTACATTTATTGTTCATATAAAATATGAACAACCTTGAGTGACTGATATGTTTTGGACGCAAGCTTACATAACTCCTGAACAACTCAATCTCATTAATTCCTCTTATTTCCATCATAACGGTGAATATACGCTTCTTCCTTGTCTTAGTGTCTTGGAGGGTGGCAACCAGCCGGTGTACTCGATATCCTTTACATTGAACTTTCTTAGCTCCTCACTACGACATGCCCCATAGAGACCGAAAATTAACGCCGCTTTAATCATAACAAAAGTATCGTCAGGCGCTTCTGTCAAAAATGTTGACACATCGACGTTTTCTTTCACTCTCAACGTACTGTTCAACATGGAATATGTCGACCACAGCGTGGAAGATTTCAGTCATTCGGCCTGTAATCCAATATAAAGATAAAACTTAAAATAAATAAATGTATTCAGGAAAACTAACCTTTTCATGAAAAACGCGACGTTTCGGAAGCGGACTCTGCTTCCGTCATCAGGCTTAGTCCTGAGAAGGACTGTTTTCGCGCTTGAGTCGAATTCATTTGTTATATATAATTTTTTCCCAAGCATTTGACTACTCTCAGATTCGAACTTGGTACCTTTCACTGACACCTTTACCGCTGAGCCACTGAGTAATCCAATATATATTTTTTTAGAACGTATATATATATATATATATATATATATATATAAAACTTTTTTTCGTAGTTGCGCAGAAGTTTATTGCGTATGTTGCGCCGTAACTTCTTGCGAAGGTGTATTGCGCTTAAGCTCTTCGCGAATTATTGGAATCCATATGGGTTTCATTCCTACACTAGCTTGGCTTATTGGGTTTTCTGTATGTGGCTTCTTTGAGTTTCCGACGAGTTGTGTTCTCGTCCTTTGCCACTATCTGTATGTTATCCCATTGGATGCGGTGGTCTTCGCTCCAGACATGTTTGGCGATTCTTGATCTTTCTGTTTCGCCCTTGCGGACGTTTTTCTTGTGTTCCTGCATTCTCACTTTGAGTGATCTACTGCTCTCTCCTATGTATGGTCTACCGCATTCGCATGGTAGGTTGTATACACAATTCCTGGAATTCTGATCTTCATTGTATGGTTTGGTTTTGATTGGTATTCCCCTGAGCGTTCTGGTCGATTTGAAGGCAGTCCGTATCTTGTAGACTTACCCCACACTACAGCAAACCTCCGCATCTGTACGGCCTACCAAAGATTCACAAGGAAGGAATTCCTTTGAGACCAATTGTAAGCTCGAGAAATTCACCTTGTCACCCATTAGCACACTATCTGCTAGGTATCATCACACCCTTATCGGGAAAAACCGAGTCTATGGTCAAGAATTAGCAGCACTTTGTGGAAACCATCAGAAACTTCCAATCAAACCACGAAGAAATACTGGTAAGCTTCGACATTGTGAGTCTATTCACAAATGTGCCTACCGATAAGGCACTAACTATCATAAGGGACAAGCTGGAAAAAGATAAAACGTTAGGCGAACGCACGCAACTCTCGGTAAACACAATAATGGAACTTCTGACAATATGCATTAGAACTACATATTTCCAGGTTGAAGACAAATTCTACCAACAAGAGTTTGGGATGGCGATGGGTTCCCCACTATCACCCATAGTGAGCAATATATATATGGAAGGCTTTGAAGACCAAGCGATATCCGAATTCACAAAAAAACCAAGGATGTGGCTTAGATACGTGGACGATACCTTCGTAGTTGGGCAATACGGCAAGCATAAGCTAGATGAATTCCTAGATTATCTAAATAGCCGCGCACCCTCCATAAAATTCACAATGGAATAGGAGTCGGAACAAAAACTGCCATTCCTGGATGTACTTGTACACAGGAATGACAACACTTTCACGACAAGTGTATACAGAAAACCTGCCCGCACGGGGAGGTACCTACACTACAACTCCAATCACCACCAGAACGTGAAGTTAGGCGTGGCAAAATGTTTGTACGATAGAGCAAAAACAATATGCTCAAAACAAGAGGACCTAAACAGAGAAAAAGAAAATATCGCTAAAACATTAAAAGAAAATGGCTACCTCGATCTAACACCTAACCTAAACAGGGAAATGGTAACCGAAAAAGAAGAACCTAAATATACAGCGATAATACCATATATACAAGGTACCTCAGACAAAATACGAAGTATAGGCAGCAAATACAAGATACGGACTGCCTTCAAATCGACCAGAACGCTCAGGGGAATACTAACCGAAGCCAAACTATACAATGAAGATCAGAATTCCAAGAATTGTGTATACAACCTACCATGCGAATGCGACAGAGCATACATAGGAGAGAGCAGTAGACCACTCAAAGTGAGAATGCAGGAACACAAGAACAACGTCCGCAAGGACGAAACAGAAAGATCAAGAATCGCCGAACATGTCTGGAACGGAGACCACCGCATCCAATGGGATAACATACAGATAGTGGCAAAGCACGAGAACCCAACTCGTCGGAATCTCAAAGAAGCCACATACATCGCACTAGGAGAAAACCTAATAAGCCAAGCTAGTGTAGAAATGAAACCCATATGGATTCCAATAATGCGCGAAGAGCTTAAGCGCAATACACATGCGCAAGAAGTTACGGCGCAAGATGCGCAATAAACTTCTGCGCAACCACGAAAGAAAGTTTATATATATATATATATATATATATATATATATATATATACAAGTTTTAAAAAAATATATATTGGATTACTCAGTGGCTCAGCGGTAAAGGTGTCAGACTAGTAAGTGAAAGGTACCAAGTTCGAATTTGAGAGTAGTCAAGTGCTTGGGAAATTATATATATATAACATATGAATTCGACTCAAGTGCGAAAACAGTCCTTCTCAGGACTAAGCCTGATGACGAAGCAGAGTCCGCTTCCGAAACGTCGCGCTCTAAAAGCATAAATTGTGGAAATAGGCCGATTAACTCCACTAATTCTTCGTCGATATCCCTTACATTTTTGAAGTCCTCCAAGAATTGAAAATATTGTAGGTCTTCTCATATTTATCTCGTGCTTTCAAGGGTAATAAACTAGCAACAGCTTCAAGCGCTAATGCCGATATTGCAGGATGAGTTTCATTATTTATTTCCATTTTCACGCGATAAGACTACTTGACAAAATTTTTGTTTACCTATTTTTGTTTAGTTGCTGCATGGATGAAAACAACAATTTGATTCTCGCGCTTGTCATGTATTTTTTAAATAATTTCTTATAAAATTAATGTAATCCATATCTATTTAGTGTCCGAAAAAATTTTATGTATTATTCTTAAAGAAAAGTAAGTTCTCTTTACCCATCGCGTAATTCGTAAAGAAAAACAATACTTTTCTTTACTTATAATACAAATAACTAGTTATCTTTGAAAAGGTCACTCGATATTCAACGATTTTCATGCAAACAAAGTCTAAATAGCGTGAAAAACTATGTTGCAATGCCGCATTAGTTTCACTTTAAACATATAACGTACATGTGCAATTAAAATTTATTATTAATTTTATTAAATACATAAATAAAAAGTTTACCTCGAGTAGGATTTGAACCTACGACCTGTACTTTGCTAGAGTACCGAGTACCGCGCCAACCAATTGCGCTAACGCTACGTTAGTAACTTTTTGTTATTTTTGACTGTGCTACATACTCTCCCTAGGTTTCCATGGCTTCCTCTAATGCAAAATAAGATGTAACAGAGTATAGGTACATCCACTTAAAAGGCGCCGGCGACCGCGCCAACAAGGCGCACAAATTGTCACAGCCAAGCGTATTACACGAATTTTATGGTGTAGATCTACAGAGTTAAAGCACGTCTTCACTCAATATTACCGATAAAAATTCATACCACGAATTTATTAACATAGTATTTTATAATTAACAACAAAATATTTGCCGCACTTAATGTATTTTCAGACGATTTGTATTATGTAAATGTATTTATTCACTGTTTATGGTCCCGATCATATGTTCTCTACAGTTATTTTTAAAAAAGAATAATATTACAAAGCGACCACAGTGCTACCAATACATAATGATAAATAATTCCGGAATTTAAAATATTTCGTATGTATGGATGAACGAAATCAGTCATAGACCGCCGGAAACTTATGTCTAACTAACTGCCTTTATTAAAGTACAGTTTATGTAATGTTTTCAAAAATGTAGGTCACACGTACATATACTTTAATATCAATACAATATAACTGATAAGAAAAAAGCGATAAACGAGCACATATTGCCAGTATTATAAAATTTATGAAATTTACAATCACAATATATCATGCGGTGATTGTGGATATAAAATACTTAGATAATTGATTTAATATGCGATAGTGTAACGTAATCAACGTTATATGTAAAATTCAACATCTCGTCAAAAATGTAAATAAGTTTTTATTATCAATCATTTGTTTCATAAATTACTTTTTAATGAGAAATTGATTAACCTTCCCTTATACGGTGGGTACTGATGTTAAAGACATTGCATAGCATAAGTATTACAAAGACACTGGCAATAGATATTTATGTGATAAGCGTGTAAAACGAAACTTTTTTGAACGAGTGGAGTTTTTTCCCACTGAGGATAATAAAATAGATGTATCTACAAATTGAAAAATATAACTATGGTTAAAAGTACTAAAATGGCACGTTGTTAAGACATGTAGCAGTACTTCATGGAAACTTTTAGATATGTTCGTAGAATTAGATAGACTGGTTCTAGTTGTAGGTGACCTAGGTAAGGAGATAACTTGTAAAATGTTTCTGGCTATTTTAACCTTACAAGTGACATCCGTGATCGCGTCGGGTATAAGAGTAACGGTTGCGAGCGAAAAATGATAAGTCGATAAAAACTAGAATTGTCAGTAAATTTCTTATCAAATGAATCTGATTTTGGCTTGCAGTTCTTAAAGAGAAGGAAAAGATAGTTGTTAGTTTTACAAGGGGCACAAGGATTTTCTGATATTTTGACGCAAAAAAGCTCTACTGCTGATTCGTGATACTTCATAAACTATTCTCTACTTTGGTTTTTATGACACAATGTCTGTGTGGATGTATGTTAGTATCCACGATAACTCCAGAACGAAAATACTTATGTACTTAATATTTTGTATTTAACCCTTTGAAGACTATCGGGACATATATCCCACACAAATTTTTAAACTGTCTACTGGTTAATATTTAACCCATTTTGTATGGAATATTTTTAATTTAGGCTTTCTGAGGTACCGGCTACAAAAAAAATAAGTGGCAACGTAGCATAAACTTGATATCGGTATTTTATCAGTCAGTTACTCAGCGTCTACCATCTATTTAACGTGGTTACTGTGATTATTTGAAGTTTTTATTATTTATCTGCATATTTTTTTGTAAGTGTGTATTTATTTGAAAGAAATACGTGACAAAAAAGGTAATAACATATTTCTAAATAAATTAGGTATAAGTATTTGGCCAAAATCATCGTCAATATTTTATCGGTTCACATATGTCCCATTAGTCTTTTACTTCGGCTTACGTTTGTCCCAATAGGCATTTTTGTTCCAGATGAGTCGAAGACCGCTTTCTGTAAAAGAACTAGAGGAGGAAATAGAAAAGTTATTTGAAAGTGATGATGATTCGGAAATCGATCCATTTCATGCCAGTAGTTCATCAGACTCCGATTATGCTCCTTCAGAGGTCGCGCAGCAGGGTGTATGTAGATGAAGTAGAGTTAGGGGCTAATGAGGAACAAGAACAAGCAGAAAATATGTGGTTTGTCAATGATGGAAGTTTTATATCTCGCCTTCAGCTTCCTCAAAAACAACAAGTAAATTGCAATCTTCCTCGAAATTTGACCGAAGTCCAAATATTTCTGAAAGTTTTTCCAAAACGTCTTCTAATGAATATTGCGCGTTGTACAAATTTACGTTTAGAACAGTTTGAAAAAGACTCTAAGAAAAAACGAATTTTAACCGATTATCATGAAATTATGGTAGTATTAGGAGTCACACTTATAATGTCTTATAACCGAGTTCCTACATTCAACGACTATTGGTCTCAAAATGAATCGCAGATATCGATGTAAGCTTTTGTTGTCCAAGATGTATTTCAATGACTCTGTAAAACCTACAAATACTGGTAAATCATATTATATTGAAGATGTTGTCAATTGCTTCAAAACTACTTTTCCAAAATTTCGGACTAAAGCAACCTTCCAAAGTATAGATGAATCCATGGCGAAATTCAAGGGAAGATCTGCGCTCAAGCAGTATCTTCCCATAAAACCCATCAAAAGAGGTATCAAGATATAGGTTCGCAGTGACTCTTGTACCGGTTATGTTTATGATATGAATGTGTATGAAGGCAAGGATACTGAAAACTCCGAAGGAACTTTAGGAGAAAGAGTGGTGGGAAAATTAGTTAGTACTATTAGGCATCCGCAAGTAGCACTCTGTTTCAATAGATTTTTTGCTTCTGTGTATTTACTCGATACAATGCCATATCCAGCAGTAGCTACATTGATGAAACATAGAATGTCCCTAAATTTATAAGTAAACTGAAACGGGGTGATTCTGAATTTAGGGTAAATAATAATGGGACTGTAATCGCCAGATGGCAGGATACTAAGGACTTACTTGCAATAAGTAACTGTTTTAGTGATAAAGTAACAACTGTAAAACGACCAGGAAAGGACGGTTCTAGAAACGATATACCTTGTCCTGAAATGCTGGAGTTCTATAACCTATACATGGGTGGAGGAGATTTAGCCGACCAGATTATTGGTCTATATGATTTCGATAGAAAGTAGGCTAAATGGTGGAAGAAAGTTTTCTTCAGACTTTTGATGACATCTGTTCTAAATTCTCATATCTTGTTCAACGATTTACAGAGGAAAGAAAAATCACGTTTTTTGCCGTTTCTTATTACTACAGCTGAAGGGTTAATATCACTGGGCAGAGAAAACGCCGCGGTTAAAAGAAGATCAGCTGTATCTTTGGGTCGTCCTACAATGAAAAAACGGAAGATGTTTAACGTTGGCGATCATTTACCTGTAGAAGCAAAAACACGCAGAAGATGCCAACGATGTTCCCTTCAGTTCAAAAAAGAAAAACGAACAACAACTATATGTCAGTGTTGTAACATACCATTATGTAAAACTTGCTTCACACCATATCATTTGAAATAAGTTATGAGTTCTTACCTTTCTTAGTTTTTTAGAAGTAGTAATTATTGTTTTTTTTAATATTTTGATGTTTTATTTTCGTAATAAAATATTTTCTTCATGTCTACTGGGTTAATTATGTCCCACTATAAATGTCTGAATGGGGTATATATGTTCCATTCAAAATGGCGGTCTTTTGGTTTAAAATTGACGTCAGTAATTTTTTTTCACCAATATTATCCCATCTAACCACAAGGAATGTAAAACAAGTCTTCCCAATTTGAAAAAAAAATCCGACTTCAAAGGGTTAAGTTTGTTTTCATTTGGGTTGGAGCTGATTAGATTTTGGGAGAAATTCAGCGGCGGAGAGGGGGCAGTTTTTGGTTTTTATAAAATATTTCTAAAACAGCAGCATATTTCAAAGATATCAAAATACCTAGATATAGATCTTTAATTAATTATGTTCTATGCAATTTTTTGATACGATGCGTAATTCTTAGGAAAAAAAATTCCTAAGGTAGAATTTAAGTGTTAGTTCAATTTTCTCAATATTTGAATAACGATTAATTTTATAAGAAAAAGTGTAGACATATTTTTTAAAGAAAATTTAATTTTACATAACTTTTGTTTATAAAGTTTCTTAATACAACGCAAGGTAAGTCTAAAAATTAATTAGACATGAACGAAAATGGTTGAATTGTATTATTGATATCTTATAGAAGCGGGCGGCTTTTCTTTAAATTAACATGTATTTATTTATGTCTATTAATCTCTATCTGACAAGAAGTTTTAATTGTAAACGTCATTATGACATAGATTGTTATTATTATTTTTTATTTGTCGGCCGAGATCCAAACACAAACGGAAATGTACGTATCTCCATGCGTATCAACTACCAATGGTTATTAGCACTACCCGTAACTAGAATTTTGACCTACTAAAGGAATCCACCTTTAGTAAGCGATCTTTAACGTGTCAATCATCATATTGCCATGGAACCTATAATTTTACTTCCTATCCTGTTTTCGTTATAAACGTATAAAAGTGGATGCATAGTTATCCTAAAAAAATTATAATTAAAATTATTCTATATCGTTTAATTTTTTAAGTTAGCATCTAGATGTCTATTAACCTCTGTCTGACATGAAGTTTTAAACGTCTGTTTAACATAGATAATTGTTTTTGTTTTAATAATGTTGCCTATTTTAGTAATTAACTTATTGTAAAAGAGGTTGCATAATAATCTTAAAAAATGTTATTAAAATTATTCCACTTCTTTTAATTTCCGTTTTATAGGTTGGAAGGTTGTGTGGTGTTCCACACCAGATACTTATTTATTTCTATCGAAGGTAACAATACGAACCATCTGGTTTTATTGTATCCCAACAGTTTTTGGTATTCAACATTAACAAACTTACAAAATTGTTTTAATTGTTTAACTCAAAACAGTTTAAATGTCAATGATGTTGATACGGTTATGAAGGATATGAGCAGCTCAGTTCACCTCAACTAAAGGTACTTCAAGTAACTGTTGAATTTTATGAAAGACGTTATTTTGGCCATGTCTGGCTGCTCCTCCAAAACATCTGGAACTTCCAAAAGCTTTATTTGAATGCCCTCGTCTTTCATAAAATATCTTACGAGTATAGGAGAAATTATTACCCTCCCGTGATTTGAACAATCGGTATAGATTATTAAGCAACTTTTTATTAGTTTACAAGTGCAATCCATAGAACGAAAGGACTGATTGTAGATCACGTTGCGGTATGGACCAAGTACATTCAATCGCAGCTAGCTGTTGTTCATCATTTGCAAATAAGTCCTTACGACCAAAATGCTTTTTCAGCATGTGCAAATGAAAACTGTGCACAACATTTTAAGCACTTGCATCATTATCTGAGGTTGTCTTGTTAATAAATGGACAGTTACTTTCCAAATCTCTATTAAACGTACACGTTCTTTTTGTCATTTTCTGATTTTCTACCATCCTAGATACACACTAGACTATAACGATTATTTATTTAAAAAAAGTTATTTATTAACTCAACCTGAACTAACGAGCTATTTACACTATATTTATTTACACGAACCGGTATTTTCCACGTGTACAAAACACCGTCGTAAGCAAATTCTTTTCGCGCTAGACTTAAGCGGGATCGCGCGCTGTTTAAATTGACCAAAGTGCCAGAAAATTCTCGTAAATTGTAGAATTTTTGATGTGTCTTATCTGAAGGTCGCACTATCTTTTTCCTAGTACCTAGACTTTAATTAATCCCTTCTAAACGATAAAACGTTAGAAACGGGACAAAAAAGGGACTATGAATACGAAACATTTAAGCAATTTACTAAGATAATTACATATACGAATTGATGTGTTTAAAAAAGGAACTGCCCTGTATATACGGGACGAATGGTCACCTGTATATATTGAACTTTTTTCAGGTTAAACGTCTATCTAAATCACTTCGCGTATAAAACACTTTTGGAAAATCAAAATGAAACACTTTCATTAGGTCATAAACATTCTTTAGTAAGGTTATGGATGTTTTATGATTTAATTTACACAAATCCTTTTTTTGTTGGCAAGTAATAGAATAACAACCTTGTAGTTAAAACTTGACACAAATTAATTTTCATTGCCGTCTAATCAGGTCAAAATGCTTCATTTTGAGTTATCTAGAGTTGTTGAACAATAATTACAACCCGTCATCATTCAAATATCCACAAAGACAATATTCATAATTTTACGATCAAATGCAACTATGGAGCAATTTGAAGTAAAATAGGTAATAAATTTTCATTTTTAGTGTTTCAGCTGTATTGTAAAACACGTTAGAACCATAAAGTTTGCACTTTATTTATCCTATATTTTATTTTACACCATTTTTACAATATCGTAAAGTGAGAAAAAATTCTTAATTTAAAATTTATGGCCCGCTTATCTACCGCTATGAATGAATTTTATTTTATGTCTACTTTGTCAATTATTTTAAACATCTTTTATATTAAAAACAAATAGGTAGTGATATACATACTTCACATGGGTTACTTTTTATGACAAACACGCCAATGACCGCTTCTATTTAAATAGGTTTTGAATATAACTGACATCATTAAAGTTTAACTTAGTCCCATTGCTTAATTTTAGATGATTCAAGGTGGATAAACACTCTTGATGTCTTCCTATTAAAACGTATATACCGTAATGTGTAACCTTAAAAATTTAGTTACTTTAATTGATTTTTAAAAAAATGAGTTTTACAACAGCTTTGGAGGTTTGAATTTTTTTTAATGGTGTGCGTCATGGCCCCGACAACATAAAAAAATATCAACTCATTTCACATGAAACTTTCAAACTAACTATTAAAACATCTTGTTCCCATCACATTTTAATTAGCATCGCTTTTAATTAACTTTGTTTCAGTCAGCTTTCTGTAAGGTATGTTTATGAAAATAGGAAAGCCACGGTCTATATGGCGTAAACTGAATTTTCCATAGTGAATTTGTTAGTAATGTTTAAAGGTTAACTCACGACTAATTCCCTCGGTCTCTTGTGCCTAAGCGGTACGAGATATCAGCTTAATTTTTAATTTATTTTTAATTATGCAGGATGGTTCAGAAAATTGTAATATATCAAAGTTAGGTTTTTTAAATACAACGCCCTGTATTTTATGTCAATTTTAGATTATACGTTAAACATTATGTAAACTTTATTCAACGTTCCCTTGAGTTAACACAAATTTATATCGATTTATTCTGACCTTTAAGGCTTACATTTGCACTGTGTAGGATTTCGCTATTTAGTAGGTACATGGTGTTTAGGAAAATGATTCACATTTTATATTTTTCAAACATCAAAAACCCACTTAACATAAATGGACCAACCTGTAGAATTTTTATTTATGTGAAATAACTTTTCATTTTCTATCAAAAACTATGAGTAATGCACACGTCTAAAATTAACGATTAAAAAGTTAAGCTTTTTCTTTCAAATTTCTATTGAAATTCTTTTGCTTAAATTCTAGTAGTTAATGATTTTTTAATTGTGGTCGATAAATAGGTAAAAATTTTACACCGATTTTGGCGGTCAACAATGCGATACAGGTGACGGACGGTTTTGAGTATCATGGTAATCAAAGTTATGTAAGTCATCTCCTTCCCCAACTTTTTCAAGACTCTATATATACAAATCCAACCTCCGTTGAAAGTTTCGTCCAGATAAATTCTGATGAAGTTGTATGTGATAAGGATGATACTTATGTTTTTTCAAAATTCACCAAACACTCTCTTGATTAATTCCAGTGTGTCTAAAAATGTCTCTTGAACTTACGCTTGCTTAATCAACCACTGAGCCTAAAACTAAGAACTCATTGTCCTCATTATTTACAACAGACTTTGCTTTAGTGTGGGATACACTGCCAGTTTCATAAAAAGTTTGTAGCACTTCTTCAAAAACTCGTTTGTCTGGATGTGGTCAATCGAGATACCTTTCTGCATACACCCTGGACGCTAACAAACAATTTCTAAAAGATTCACCAAGGATAAACGTCATAAACGCTCTTTCTTCTTGAAAATACTGTTTAATTTTTTAGTCTTAAAGGATGATAGCACTATCGAAAATAAAGTAACAATTTTGACAGTATTTGACGGAACACTAAGGTTAAGGATAGCCGCCAACTAGATGAATCAAACTATATCTTACTTTTAAAATCATTACCTACTAGAATGTAAACCAACAAAATTTCCATATAAATTTAAGAGAAAAATTTTAATAATCTTTTAATCGTTAATTTTAGACATATGCATTATTCAGTTTTTGATAGAAAATGAAAAGTTTTTTCACATAAATAAAAATTATACAAGGCGGTCCGTTTAAGTCACGTGGGTTTTTTATGTTTAAAAAATTTTCTGAATCACCATGTATAATCGAAAATAATTTAAAAAAATAGTCCTTATCAATTTACATAAGTCACCAAAAAATTAAGCTGAGTCACCCTGTATAGTTTTTTTTATTGAATTTTTTTATGCTTCATGATGAAAAAAATTATTATTCTGATACATATTCCTCACTCTATCTTTTCAAAATCTTTAAATTGATTCTAACAGGAATATGAGTTAGCTTCTTTAGACAAGCAAGCAATGATGGTCCTATTAGGTGACAAAAATGTAATTCTGAGATATATTCCTACCTCTATATACAGTGTGATCCAAAGTAGAGGGACCATTCAATAACTTCTTTATTTTACGATATATAAAAAAAAAGTTAAATTATTTTTTGTTTACGGCCATGTGCTACATGTAATAGGGCTATCAAATATTTTTTTTCATTTCCGGTTAAACCGGAAACGAACACATCTATTGTTTTTTAAATGACACCCCTGTATATTTTTTCAGACTATCCGATTCCTCATTATTTTTTCTTTCTGTAAATATAAAATTTTATGGGTATTATATCAGAAAATTTTGTTGTAAATCGCAAAAAAACTGTTTGAAAGCGTACAAGACCAATATTTAAAAAACAAAATAGCTATTGCCATGGAAAACGGAAACAACTGCTTTTATTATTAGTATTTATTAGAATAGTAAGAAATCTGGAAACGGATACATAAATAAAATACAAAATTCAACAAGTAATAAGGACGTATTTTTTAACTACAAAGATGGTATGCAGGAAAATTATTTTATAAATTGTTCAAAATTACCACCATTTTGTGCAACACATTCCTCTAGCCGCTTTAGAAGTTCATGATGTGTTGTTCTATGTATCACATCGGGTGTTAACTGCATACAAGCCAACCGGAAAATGACATACAGTGTAAGGCAAAAAAGTTAGGACCGATTCAAACAAGATGTAAACCTGTATGTGACGCCCTGTATCAGTAATAAAAGAACTAAGAAGGTCATATTTGAATTCTGCGTGATAAAAAGCCCCTGTATACAAAATTTCGTCCGCTTTGCGTTGCGGACCTAAGTTAATAGGAACTTTTTATCTTATTTTAGTGTCCTCTATCGCGTGGCACTATGCATGGCACTTTTTTCTATGTCACCCTGTGTGTGTGTGTCTATATATATATATATATATATATATATATATATATATATATATATATATATATATGACGGTAAAGGTAGATATTGCGGCGAATGTACACATTTTCCGGTAAATGTGCACATTTGCCTCCTCGTTTGGGTAATGTGCATTCAACTAATATTTACAATTTCAAAGAAGGGAAATGTACATTGAATTCACAATGACCATGTCGTTTTGGTAAATGTGAGCATACAAAATACGTAATCGCAAGTGCTAGTAATGTGGTGTGCATGCGCACTTGTAGTGGTACGCGAACTACCGTTTGGGCTGGTCCAGTAGGCGCTGCTATTTCACGTTACACATTTCGTGCGGGTGCTCTATAACCTACAATAATTACATTACAAATTAATGCTATAGTACTGAAGATTTCGGGATATAATTTAAGATATTTACAGAAATAAGAGTCAGGTAAGTTAAAATTATCATAATTATAGATTCAAAATTTTAATTTTTCTACAAAAAAAATATTTTTTTAGTTAGAATTTTTGAAAAACAATGGAACAAAAAGAAAAATTTAAAAACCAACTAGAACAGATTATATCACAAAAAAACAAAAATAATATTTATTTAAACCAACATCAGTATGAAAAAATATTAATGGAAGTAGAGGCAGCAAAATTAAAAGAAAAGAATAAAAGTGATGTAGATTACCGCCGGCTGAAAAGATACGATATAATAGTGGTAGAGAAGGAAGAAAAATTAATAAGTCCATTAAAAGAAGGGAGTAGCATAAAATATTTTGCAACAATTGAAGAAACTTATGGAATTATACACGATGCTCATTTGGCAACTGGCCATGGTGGCCGAAACAGATTAGTGAAAGAAATTAATAACAAATACAACAACATTACTACTGAAGCAGTTATGTTGTATTTATCTTTATGTGAAGCACGTAAAAAAAAGGCAAAGGGCAAGAAAAAAGGAATTGTGATAAAACCAATTTTGACGAGTGAAATGAATTCTAGGTGTCAGGTGGATCTTATAGATTTACAGACACAACCAGATAATGAATTTAAATTTATTTTTAATTATCAGGATCATTTAAAATATGCAAAGAAAAGTATGTTTTGTTGGTCATTTACATTTTTTAATTAACATAATTTTCGTTATTAAAGCCTTTTGCATTATGTTTATTTAAATAAATATTCTTTTACTTTTACTTCAACAACATTTTTAATTTATTTGTATTCCAACTTTTCTTAAAACATGAAGGTAAGAGTATACATTTACCAAAACGTGAAGGCAAGAGTACACATTTGCCGGGAAATGTACATATACATTGTATTCAGTTCACATATACCTAACTTTTTGGAAAATGTACACATTTTACGGTAAAAGTATATATATATATATATATATATATATATATATATATATATATATATATATATATATATATATATATATATATATATATATATATATATATATATATATATATATATATATATATATATATATATATATAAGTTTTATTATTTAAGTTATATCACCCAGTTGTAAAATATTAATATCTAAATCATCACGTACAAAAATCTTACTTAATATTTCAGAATTATTATACACCGTTTACGTAATTCAAAACCTGTACCAGACAAAACGTAAATGCTTTTAAATTTTTACAACCATTTTTGTTTCGCTATCTGCGCCATTTAACTAGTCGTCAACATAAAAATCTTTTGCTAGTTTGTGAAATTATTTTGACGCACTGGGTATATATTGTGCGTACGACGTATTTTTGATAATATCTAAGGTGAATTTTCATGTGTATACATAATGTAAGTTAGTATACCATATTTAAATATGGTATAAATATGTATCAGTTACAAGTACTAAATTTGAAATAATGTTTTAGTAACACCGCTATTGAGATGATAATGAATCTTACAATATGCTCAAGGCCAAATGGTCTTGAAATTTATTGATTTTTGCGGAAGTTGAACTTAGATTTGACTGTGATGTGAAGTGAATATGGATGTGATATTTAAATGTTTTGAAGAATTATTAAGATTTTTATAAAAATTTCAAGATGGCAGAGATTTTGAAGTATCAATTGGGTTGGTTCCCTTCCAGTCCTTTTTTAACTTGTATGATGGCGAAGACATGTGATGTTGAAACTTCTCTGGGATAGGTTGTTTTGGTTTGAGGGGGATGAATATGATACAGGAAAGCCACAGGGTAAGACAGATACTAGGGCGCATAGTTATAGGAGAGGACGGTCCCGCGCAAGTATTTTTGAAAAAGCATAAGAATCAGTGCTGCAGTATATATATATATATATATATATATATATATATATATATATATATATATATATATATATATATATATTAGTTTACTGCAAAAACTCAATTTTGGGGATGAAGGTTTACAAGTAAAATGAATAATGTAAATTGTTAGTAAAATTTTCCAAAATATAAGTGTTTAAACAGATTTCTAGTAAACAGCAATCATTGTATGAAGAAAGTCTTGAAAGTATGAAATTATACAGTTGGACATTAATAATACTGAGTTAAAATATGTGTTTATTAACAGTACTTAGTTGACCATTGATACATAATTGAGAATTTAGTCATCAAGTGTGGAAAAAATATTCTGCGACAAACATTTAGAAAGGCATGGTAAATCAAATTGCCCAATTTTTACACGCGTTTAAAGACGTGAATAAAAACGAACATTTAAGTTAGGTTATGGTACGACAGCCAGTGGTAACCTCGTTAAAGGCCAATTATTAGTAGTGTGAGTTACATGCATACTCAGGATTAATTTAAGCAAACTAACCCCCGCGGATAGGACATTACATCTAATAAAGGCCTTCAGCAATTATATGTAAGGATAATTTTAGATTTTTGTTGAGTGGTGAACGGCTGGTTGACCTATAAAGATGTGAGTAATATTACGGTAAATTCTAATTAGGTCTTACGGACAATCAATTCTCACCACCACTGTTTACTGTTTTACTGTTTCGCTTGTATATATGGTGGAATATAGATATTGGGCACATTAATCAATAAGAATTATTTTTTGTATATATATATATATATATATATATATATATATACATATATATATATATATATATATATATATATATATATATATCTATATATATAAATGTTTCAGCAAAATTTGGTTAACAGAGTTCGATTGGTTAACTTATTCTTTTGTTGAAATTGTGATGGATCTTCCCTACAGTTTATTATAAGATTTCATTAAAAGTGATGGTTTTAAAAAGAACCAATATTATATTATTAGATTTCATTGTTTTCGTTTGTATGTGAAGTTACATAAGCGATTACACAAATAAAATGACATTTTGGATAGATGATTGATCTGAAAATTACTTATTTTGAGCCAGATTGATTATGTAATTTAATTGCTTTGCATTCTTTAAGAGTCATTGAGTACACAATACTGGTCACGATTTATTTATTAAGTGGAGTTTTAGAATTGAATCACCGTATTAAGAAAGATATATAATTCATACATGACGCACTGATGTTACGTTTTTCAATTTTTAACGTATCAAGATATGGATTAATGTTTTTGTGGTTAAAAATTAATGGACTGAATTATCATTTTTCCAAATTGGGTGATATTTATTTATTTCAGAATTTTTATAACAGTTATAAATATTATTTTATGCGTATACGAGAGTAAATTAAAATGTACACAGATTTAATGTTAATTGAACTTAAAGATTTCTAAAAATAGAATTGACATGTGTTAAGATTACTGACACAAAATTTAACGTGCTCTTTTACAGTGAAAGGGTGTTGTACTAATTGAATATTTGAACTTGAATTGTATATGATTTTATCGAGTAGGCTACAATTCTATCTTCCACAGTCAGGTAGGATTAATTTTAGCAACTCGCCTAGGAATATTTATTTCAGAGAAATTTCCGACTGTGGAGGCGCTTAGAGACTATTTTTCCCGGATTGAATGTTATTTGTTGTTTGTGTTAGGTGTTTGAACCCAAAATTTCAATAATTTTACGTCTTATATCGAACCCATCCATTTCCACTGTAGTTAGCTTGGCAACTCGCTTACCTTGGTAGGCCTTCTTGACGCCTAGTGCCGATTGATGGTGTAACAAGTTGTATAAGATAACAGCTGAATATAGTGCTCAGTCAGTGCCATAAGATACAGTATTTAAATTGTTGCTCTCAAAAACATCTTTTGATATTTTCTTTGACTTGGCTCAATTAAAATTTGACGATGAAGTTTAGAAACATCTGCAATAACAAATTGTGTCTAAAGCGTCATCAAATTTCAAATACGCCAATTTGATTTTTGGAATCAAAATTTAGGGAATTTTCCAATTGTTTTATTTATTACTAGAAAATCCATCATTAACAATCAATTTTATGTTCATTAATTGTATTACATCATTTTTCGCTTTACTTACTTTGAGATATGGTATGTAACAAAATTGTAACCTTAAAACATATATTATGATTTACTATTTTAACTACCGAAGAGACTAACGCTACGTTAACGTAGCGGAACGTTGCAAAATTAGAGCTACGTGAATTTGTGCGCATGCGCAATGCGCGCCGTTATGAATGGATCAGCTGGTCGCTCGCTTTATCTAGTTTAGATTAGATAAACAAAACTACTGCAACCTAACGAAAGTAGATAAACAAAACTACTGTAACCTAACAGAAAAAATGTATGGACCGGGAATCGAACCTGCTTTAACTGCATGTCAGGCTAGGCGACCACAACCACTAGTCCAAGCGTGCTTTACCATTTTGACGTTGAAACTGTTATTTGAAGCATTAATCGGAACGCATCAATTTCCGTAGCTCTAATTTTGCAACGTTTCGCTACGTAAACGTATCGTTAGTCGCTTCGTTTAACTATTGCTGTTGATTATAAAATTTGTCTTTCCAATTATTAGTACACACTGTACACCAAAATTTTGGAAACTTAAAGTACACTCTGTTTCATCTTACATTAGAGCAGGAACGGGTATTGGCGGTCTCTGCCATAGAAAAACCGCGAGACGAGAGAGATTTTTTATACATCTTTACAAATTGATTACAATTTTTATACATACTGATACTGTAAGATGTATTATGCGAACACGTGTAACTACGTTTAATTCATAAAATGTACTTTACATCTTTTAATGGTTAGTAAAATTTGACACATACCATTGATTATACATTGAACTTATTTTTATAGTTCATTATTTTGTAAAATGACTCAGTATAACAGTAGGTAAAATGAGTTTCAAGGGATATTTGTAAATGCCCATGTTATTAACAAAGTATCATGGAAAATCTCATCATTAAAGTATTCAAAACATATCAAATCCTTTTCAAACGTTTCGACATGACAATCAACTTTTCTACGCATGCGCGTACGCTCGAGAGTAGGATAAAGATATCCCTTGCGACCCTCTCTCTCGGAGTGGGTTGGCGGATGGAGTGCGCGTTCCAGTATAAACACAGTTCAGTGACAAAAATCATTGAAACTCTAGAAACCTAGTTGAGAAAAGTAAATTTTAGTCTTCAGACTTTGAACGTTTATTACCTATATGAAACGGAAATTGTACATCTTTACGTAGGTCATAAATGGAAAACATCGTGTGTTATCTAATACAATGAGATGTTTTGTTAACCAAATTTACGTAAAAACTAATAAGAGTTTTATAAGTAATCCAATGTGAACGCTTGATTTCGTGATTACTGCATTTTTCTCTTTCTTTTCTTGGCTATTAAACACAATGTAGGTGTATGTTTATAAATATGCAAACGTAGTTCTTCGGAAAAGTCAATAGGTAGTCAGGCATCAATATGTATCCATTTAATTAACCTATCCAGGAAATCCATATAAGTAATCCAATGTGAAGATTTGCTTTAATGATTAAATTTTCTGCGTCGTTCTTTTCTTGACTGTTACGTACACATGAAAGTAAATAACCAGAAATGTATCCATTTAAGTCGTAGCGAAATTTCTGAACACTACCTCTCGATGGAGGTTCAGAACTTATTTGCTCATTAAATTATTATAAGTTTTTGTTTTTGTAATAATTTTTACAAAAACCTCATGCCATTTCAGTACAATTATCTTGACGATGGTAAAACTTCATACTCATTATTATCAACTAATTTTTCTCTCTGGACTTAAAAGTTTGCATTTTATTCCACGGTTGGTTTTTTGTAATTTTGTTCTCAACGTCGACCCGTACGTAACCAACTCCTGCAGCTGATCTTTCTTACTAGAAAACGAGGGTGGCTTGTCTAACTGCACCGAATAATACGGCGCATTATCCATAACCACTACACGATTTCCGGGTAGTTTGGGCAGTGTAGGAATTGGCTGTTTAAGAACCCAATTTTGGAACGGTCCCCATTGATAGTTTGATGATAATGCCGATCCTCGAACTCCGAATGGAGTAAATTGTCACAGTTCTCCAAAAACCCTAAATTACACCCCGCGTATAAAATGGTATACCCTTTACCTTCACTCTTAATTTTGGATGCATTACTTTTGATGTTAAAATCGTGCAACGATGGATATTAGAATCATTTTGATAAATCCACATTTCGTTTATACACAAATCTGACATGTTGGCCTGAATTTTGCAACCACACAAATTTTCTCAAAAGCTTCATTTTAGCTACAATGACGTGTTTCATTTCACATAAAATTTTCTGTTTGGCGCGTTTATCTTTGTAACCCATTGATTTCTAAATACTGTCGTTCGACCCCCATCAAAATCGAAATCTGTTTGAACGTGATGATACAATTTGTCCAAAGCAAAATTAAATTGCCAAATTAGTCGTTGTAGATCTTTCCGAAAGGTTGCGCGTTGAAATCAACTTGTTGTCATTTGATAAATGTGAATACCACTACAGAAAAAATATCATGGCCGCTCTAATGCTAAACTAGATGGAACAGAGTATATTACTTGTGTTGGAAATGCCGCTGTCATTCATTTTCTGACAAAACACAATTCTCCGTTGGATATTCTAATCGAGCGCAATTTACAACCGTTCCGTTTACTAGAACATTTGCATTTGTAGCACCGTTATGGATACTGTGATCATAAACTTTTTATGATTTTGCGAACTCTATTTGAAGTAAGCCAGGATGCAATTTATTGCACATTTGAAACATTTTTCAAACGAGGGTCATATGTAGTATGAAAAGGATTTAAACAATTTAGGAATACTTATTTTTGTTTTGGGTCGTTCAATCTAAATTTCGTTCTCCATTAGCTGCGAACAAAGCGACAAATACGTTAAATGGACCAACGCAATTCTCAATTGTTAATTTTATCAACTCATTACGTACATAAGTGTCAAAATATTTTGTCCACGACTATAGTTTAATATAGTCGTTAAATGTCTCGGCAGATAATACTAATAGCATACATTATACATTTATTTTCATTAATCGCTGTTATTGCCATTAGCAACGGGATTAATAAAAATAAATCACTGTTATTTTATATATTGTCATTGTATCTCTCTCTCTTAAGACGTTCACGCATTTGCGAATAATACTAACGTTTGAGTAAAATCGAAGCGACTTGGCGATATACATTTATTTGTTACCATGTAAACATCGATGTAACAATCATGCGTCATTATTCTGTAATTTTTAATTAAGTTTAGCTCACTCGCAAATCTGTACTAAATTTACTAAAAAGACTAAAGTAAAATGGATATTGTAACGGTATAAACGGGTGGTAGAACGGGATTACAGATAAATTGGCCTTTTTGCCCCGACTAGCCAGCGTATGGGTGTAGGTCAGATGTTGAAAAATGTTGCGCATCCAGAATAGTAAATCTTACGTAAGTCACAATAGGGGTTGAAGACAAAATCGAGGGTTTGGGCGCCAGAATGTTGGGTAGTCGAAATAAGGGTTGTCGTGCCAAAATTACGAGTACATAGCGTGTCTAAACATACAAAAAACATACGTTTACCTATCCGTAATCAATTCCAGGTGTGCTGGACAGCAACTCAGCAAACTACCTGAAATCGGGCTCCAAAAAAAAACACTACACGCTTGTCAAATAAAAGCGTGATAAACACTCAATAACGTTACGTTAATACGCCTCCGTGTAAATAATAAATTAAATAATAATCAAAACAAAACAAAAAATCTATAAAATGAACTCTAAATGAATTAATACTCAACCAAAAATCAAATAAAATACTAAATATTAATAACGCTATTACTGCATAAAACAAAAAAACTAACCTCGTTACGTTAAAAACTAAAACACCGGTAATTTGCAATTTGCAAAAAAAAACTCTTATGTAACACAAAAGGGTTTCCATAGAAATTAAACACATTTGTAAAACCTAACAAAACTATAATAAAATAATAAAAAAAAGGATAAATATAAAAAAATATATAAACAGACGATAATGCGTATCAACAAAAAACAAATACTTAAAAGGCGACAGGATGTCTGATCAGAAATCTGCTTTTACGCCAGTCTAAATCGTTTAACCTATAAATATATAATTCGTGGATAATATACCCACACTACAATAGGGTCAATTGCCCTTTAATACTAAAATAAATAACAAAGGGTGAAGGCGGAGCGTCAAAACTATAATTAATTACGCTAAATAAATTTAAAACAACTTACTTTAATAACAAAAAAAGATTACGACACCGCTTTCAGACCTTCATTGACACAAAAAAAATAATTCGAAACACAAAATAATAAATCTTGAAATGTTCAATAAAAAAAACAATATTATGTTACCTTAAAGGTCTAGAATTACACCTCTTCTGTGTTACAATGTAAGTGGAAGATAACTAGGTGGTCGGTTACGGCTGACGGAAATGGAATGAATCTTCCTGGTCTGGCAAAATGATGAATGAAATGTTGACTATTGTTCTATGATACACAAACAATTTCTTGACTAAACTCGTTAAAATGTTACTGCATTAATTACTAACTTCTTTTTTTAAATAATAATAATTTGAGCGTTCACAATTACTTGATAACTTTTAGCTTTTAATTGGTTTTATTTCCACTAATAATCCAAAATGTTTACAACTTGATTTAAAATAACGTTAATTTTGATATATTGCGAAAGTTTCTTTATCTTTAAATACGCTTTGTACGGTAAATGAGAGGCACTTGGAAGAACGATGATTTTAAAATCCGCAGAAGCGATATAAACCAAAGAGGTCACTGAAGCACTATACAACACGACGATGTCCTCTAGGTAACTTTACGTACAACCGAAATCGGCACTAGGTATAATCCTTTGGTGATGAACAATTTTAATAAATCCCTTTCACAGGTAATCTTTCAGGAGTAGCTAAACTACCCTTACTACACAAAAAAGTACGTTCGTTAAACACCACAAGGTCCCAAAATATCAACGTTCTAAACCACCTCTTAAAGCGTAACACTCAACGGCAACGTATACTACTACTCGATAGCGCAGTCAGATTTAGAATCCCAAAAATTATTAACAAATTCCATCTTGGATTTTTAATCCCACTACTCATAAAAAATCTTATCTACTTTAATTCCACCAATTAAAAAAACGGAAGGGGAAAATAAGGTACCCCGATAAACAAATTCGTTTCCGTCCGTAAGGACTCGGTAAATTTTCAAAAACTACACGTCAGCATAAGTATCCTGTACAGCATCTGTATGTTTACCTTAAAGTACGAACAATAAGGCCCACATGCAATCTCTATGAATCAAAACCAGCGTATTCACTATTACACTGAACAACTATTAATAAGCGACTTTATGGGGCTAACATGACATCATACGCCGATAATTCCACTATTTATTTAACGTACTTAATTTTCTATTATATTTTACGGAAATCAAACGAAATGAACCTTAATTAAACTTATATACAACTATATACAAATAAACGTTAATCAAACTTCTATAAACGGGAAATAATAAGGAAAAACAACCTAAATTACAAAAAAAATAATTCACAAACAAAGAATCTAAAGCTCACCATACACCTGCCATCCCTAAAGGTCGCTACACACGTTAAAACAAATTTACTATAAAACATAACTTGACAAAAAAAAAAATATATGTGTATACGGAATCTAACTAAGTACATAAGACTACAAACAAAATTACCCAATACGTATACAGGGTGTTCAAAATACCCTGACAATATTTCGTCAACTTCTAAAGAGTAGTTAACATTGACGCCACCCGATGTTCGGTAAGCAGCTGCAATAGCATCCCTCGAATTATTACCAAGTAAGACTAAAAAACTTTACTTGGGCATACGAGGCGTTTGGTAAATAGAAAGTAGACAAAAAAGTGGAATCTACATCTGAATCTACAATCCTTGTTTACTTTGCGGAGCTAAATGTAAAATAAGCCTAAACGAAAATGTAAATATTTCTAAACATGTTAAACTACAAGAATATTTAAAACTGCAGTCGTAGGGATATGTTCCAAAAAAAGCAAACACTTATACTCCAGAGGATATTAACAAATTTTTTAAGTCTGCGCCAGATGATAAATATCTTCCAACAAAAGTAAGCGTTAAATATTTTTACTAATGTGAGCTAACCGTATATCTTTTCTAGATCGCATTAATAATGGGAATAATTGGTGCTTGCCGCTCAATCGAACTATATAACATGAAAATTAGCGAAATTCGAGATTAGGGAACAACACTACTTGTTACATTCCCTAATACAAAAACAAAAATTATACGCAAATGTACAATAACTGGAGAGTTTTACGAAATGTGTAAAGAGTATACATATTTAAGCGAGAAGTGAAAAGTGACATAGTTTTTCTCCAGATGAGGAACGCAAAATTAACAAAACAAAAAATTGGCATTCATTCCTTTAATAAAAATGGGTAGAGATATTGCTAATTTTTTGAAACTAACAAATCCAGAAACCTACTATGGACATAGTTTCCGGAGAACTTCCGCTACGATTTTAGTTAATGCGAGTGGTGATATTACTACCTTGAAAAGGTATGGACGCTGGTAGCAGAAGGTTACATTAATGAGTAATGACTAATACTAATACTGCTAGCAAAATTTGTAATGCAATTACAAATATTAGCAGCAGTAATGTTAAGCAAATAAGGGTGAATTACAGGATATTAAATTAAAGGAAGTGCCAGAATCTAAATTTACAATTAATATAAATGTTAATAAATCAAATTTCTTTATAATTTATGGTTAATATCATAAATGTTAATTCCTCTTAAACTGGCGTGTTTTTGGCTATAACTAGATTAATTAGCATTTTATCAAATAACTGAAAACAAATCATTTACATTTTCATCATATTTGACAGATCAACATGTCGTGTTAATTTTAAATGAAATAAGTATTGAACTAAATTAAAAATATTTGTAGTCGTGGACAAAGCATAGCATACAATTCGCATATAACGGCTATTAATCACTCGAACGATTTGCACCACTCGCCTGCGGCTCGTTCCGCAAACGTCGTTCTCGTGATTAATAACATCTCTTATACGCTAGTTGTATAATATACTATTACACAATCACTCCATAATAATTTTGAAATTGAAGTACTGTAGTGCATGAAAGCATGTTTGCCAATTATTACATATGATAACCTTAAGCGGTTACTGATTCTCTTTTTTCCAACAAATTTCAGTACACAAAACACGTTTAATACTTGATCACTATAATTTTAATTTTTTTTTCACTTTTGATTTTTTGATTACCATAAATTCTATTGTATGCATTATGTGTTCCTTTGATGTAATAAAACGCGCAAGAGAGTCATTTGCTACTGCATCTGATTTTTTGAGGTACTAAATTATAATATTAATCAATTTTAAAAGTGGTTGTTATGCTTAAACGTTTTGAAATGCCAAACAGTTCAACCTACAATCGATTATACCATTATACATTAATATGTAAGGGGAAATGCATAAAACAAGGAAGTAAATTTTTTAAACTGATTAAACCAAACTAGAAACAGAAATAAATCCATAATGCAACAGCAGTTCACATTATCAATGTTAATTCTGTATGATTCAGTTTAATAAATAGTCAGTAAACAAATAAAATATGCATAAGCGTCCTGACGTCACTAAGCTAATAAGAATCGTGTATTTAAAGAGTACATGATAACTCAAAGTGATAAGCAGCTGACGTTTTTTTTTATTTTTGCATCACGTTAAAGTTAATTCATAACTGTAACTTCACTTCCGTGCGATTTGGCGTTATTAATAAAAACTTTATCAGATGAGTTAAGTACACTTGGTTATCAAAAAGCTTGACGATGATACGAGGGTCACGCTATATGTTTTGAGATACAAAAAAACTACAAGTCTTTTTACGAAAATGATTTTATTTATGTTGAAAATAATCACCTCTTGAATCAATACACATTTGTAACCGAAACTTCCACAACGTAAAAGCTTGAAGCCAGTCATCTTTTGGAACGCTCTCAAAAATTTATGAATTGTTTCTGCTGCCTCCTCCTCCGTCTTGAAACGTCGACCACGTAAATTCTTAGCTTAAAGAACAACCAGAAACCACACATGGCCAAATCAGGCGAATAGGGTGGATATAACTTTTACATCATTTTCACGTAAAAATTCAACTGCGTGCTGTGCACTGTGTGACGATGCATTGTCGTGATGCAACATTAACCCGCGAATGTTGATTAACTCAAGAACTGCAGGTAAAGATTTTGTGGTGTACCAGTTTGCTGTGACTGTATGTTGATTTTCCAGCTTTATTGCTTTTACTAATCCTGTACTACGAAAGAAAACTGCGTAGGCATAACTTTCTTGACAGCCCTTTGCTTTTTGGCCATTGTTCGTGTTAGTGCATCTGCTTGAATCCACACATGGCTCTCCTGGAGGGTAGGGATATCGTAAAATAGGATGTAAGTTGCATAACCTGTAACTATTTTAGATAGAATACGATGTCCACAATTATTTAACATTTCTAACGTTTCCCGAGCGATTCTTACTCGCCCTGCCTTTTGGAAATTGTTAAGCGTGTGTGGCACCCAACGAGTAACAATTATTTTCATCCGAAGATGATCATGTAAAATTGAATTTACTGTTGTGGATCCAACACCAAGCATTACCTCAATCGCTTGATAGGTGCATCACGTCTCAGCCTCTCAATGTTTCCAGTGGTAAATGAAGAACAGGGCCTACCAGCACGTGCCTCATTAACAGAGTCCTCTTTTAAATTTGCTATACCAGCGAAAGACAGTTGCACGTGAAGGACTTTCATCACCAAATTCGAGTTGCAATCGTTTAAGACTTTGTTGTTCACTTAAACCGACCTTAAAATCGTAGTAGATCATTGGGCGCACATGTTCTCTTGACAAGTCCATGTCTCGGTGACAAAATTGTATGTACCACATACGCTCTATGAAAGCAGCGACTCAACTGACAATCTTGAGTTTACTACTCAAGGATGGCAGTATTTAGAAATGCAGTGTTACCAGCTCTAACTTCTAGTTCTGTAGCATCTCAAAATATATAGCGTGACCCTCGTAAAATAGGTAAACAGGTCTAATCTCTGCAGTACTATTCTATACACATTAGCATTTAACCTTCATTCTCCAATTAAGACGGAATTACACACGTTACACAATTTAAATTAATTAGTTCAGTATTATCCGATTATCAAGCCTTTAAACCTATTTTCCACTTTTGATTATTTTTATCAAAGAGTAGAAAATGAGTGTTGGCAATTTTTTACTTCAAAATGAATAGCACACTTTGCGAGCAAATTTGGCTGTCATTAATGATAATGGATTATATTCTCAATAATTTCAATTTTCTTTCAAGTACTCAGGTTTCCTTAGAACATTTGAGAAAGTTATTTGCAAGTTTTGAATAATTTTGTTAAGTGATCGATAAAAAAGCTTTTAATGCAACATAATAAGATGTAGCTCTCTGTTTTTAATAAACGTTCTATCTGCTTAATTTTATAACTCACTTGTATAGGTTTACCCTCAAGTGTGATGAAAGTAATTCGAAGTAATCAGAGTAGGGGCACAGCGTGGCAATAGTTTAACTGTGGCGTTAACCCATTGCTATACCTTATTAATAATTTGCATGACTCATTGGTGACGAATAAATAGACCAGTGCTGGTTATAAAGGTGTTGGTATGTGCCAATGATTTTGGATAGTGGTATTTGGCAGTAATGTTCAAAATTTGCAAACCTAATTATAGAATAATGCTTATCTATTTAAACGAAGAACATTGTATTTAGCGGACCGCGAAAATTTTATTGTAATAAACGTTTGTCAAATCGCCATTGTTACCACGATAGAAAAGATAATTAGTGGATTTTTAATATCTTAATAATACGTCGTAATTTGCTAATGTTTTCAAAACATGTTATTTATATATTTTTATGTAAGGAATGTAGGATTGTTTGTAACTGATACTTGTCTGGGGTTGTGAAACACACGTTGGGGGGTAAGTAGCAGGTGTATGCTTAAACATGCTTTACTGAAGGGGCGTAACGAATCATTGTAATTTCTTATGCGCGCTTTTGATGTAAAAATGTCATTGATCTAATGATTAATTACGGCGGTACAGACCGCGATCAAAAGATATCTTTGGTACTTGGAAACTCGAGAGAGAAATGTAAAGTTTGCTACGAACGAATGCATATTTTTAAAACTAAGATGTCGTGCAATAATGAATATGAAACTGTTCCAACGGAAATTAATGTTTCTTGTTTTTTCTTACTTTTGAAAAACGGGGGTGGTTTCTCGGAAGTAGAAATAGTTAGTTTTGTGGCTGGTAAATGGGTCTATGGTACCGCTGGTTATTAATTGTAAAAGGCAATTGCCAGTTGGCACACACTCCCAAGCCAGACGATTAAACACCTCGAATTTTTATTTCTATTGTTTTTATTTGTTGTATAGGTGAATGTGTAACCAGAGAGAGGAGCACGGTATTTTTCTAACCTACTCAAACTCTGTATATTAAAAAGACAATAAGCAATACAGATAATTGGTTGGAAGTGACATGAATAGATATGAGAGATAGGATCCATCAATCCTAACTCCAAGATTTCTTAAATATAATGCATTTAACTTCTATCTAACAGGAATTGTGAAATAAACTTTACAGCTATATAAATCTAAATGGTAGGTCAAGTGGCTTAATTCTACTCAGTCTTTGATCGTTATCACTATTATCCAGAAGATTTACCGCATGAGAATTTGGATGAAATTCTAATTTATGTAGATAATTTGCACTTTGTTTCACTATGGTATCTTTCACAGAGTCCACTTTGAGATCACTCGAAATGTCAACACTTCTTAGGAAGTAAGGAGCATCACACATAGCGCGTAACACTTTGGATTGGAAGCGTTCGATTATTTGTATATTGGTATTGGCTGCTGTGTCCCAGAGTTGTAACCCATAGGTCCAGATGGGCTTAAATGCTACATTATATACGAGAAGCTAGTTACGAAGAGATAATTTGGATTTTCTTCCTAGGAACCAATAGTCTTTGCTGAATTTCAAGCTCAGTTGCTTACGTTTTTTCCATATGTGATCCTTCCATGCGAGACCTTTATCAAGGTGTATGCCTAGGTATTTCACCTCTGTAACTTGTGGTAGTGGCTCATTGTTCATAAAGACTTGAGGTACGTTGCCTCTACATATTGTAAACGTGACGTGGTGTGATTTACCTTCATTTATTTGAACTCTCCTCCTTTTTAACCACGCCTCTATCTCATTTAAACTTTCTTGTAGGATTTCCGTAGGTATCGTGGGATTGTTGTGCTTAACCATGATCGCTTTGTCATCCGCGAAGGTGGCTGTGAAAGATTGGTTATTGGTGGGCAGATCAGAAGAGCAGGTACAAGAGCGGCCCCAGCACGCTGCCCTGTGGTACGCCAGAAAGGATTTGATGAAGTTCTGTTAGTTGTTCATATTTCACTTGGAAGACTTTGCCATCTAGGTAAGATTTTAGGACAATGTAATATGGGTGAGGTAGCGAGGATTTTAGTTTGTAAAGGAGACCGTCGTGCCAAACTTTATCAAAAGCTAGGCTATCATCAAGGAAAGCAGCGGTGCAATACATCTTTTCTTCAAAAGATTGATTTATAAAATCTACCACACGATGCACTTTGTGTATCGTCGAATGCTGCTCTCTAAAGCCAAATTGATGGTCTGGGATAAGATCAAGATCTTCTACAGTAGGGATGAGTCTGTTAAGGAGGAGTTTCTCTAGTAATTTGACAAGTATGGACAAAAGGATGATAGGCTTGTAAGAGCTGACTTCGTTTGGTGCTTTTCCAGGTTTTAGAACTTGGACAACCTTCCACGGAGCTGGAAAATAGCCCAGTGTTAGCACAGCGTTGTATATAGTTGGCCTTTATGCGGAAGTGCCTTAATAAGTTGTCCTGTAATTAAGTCGAAACCAGGTGCCTTTTTGGGATGAAGGTTAGAGTCAATCATGGTTTTGACTTCCTTGACTGTAAAGAGATCTGGTAGTGGAAACATCTGATGTGGGGCTTCTAGAGCATCCTTAAACTCCAGATCTGCTTCAGGAGTGCTTTACGACGGCAAGGGTTTGAATACGTCCACTAAATATTGTGCAAAAGCGTTTGCCTTTTCTGAGTCAGTACGCGCCCAGCTGTCATCCTCTACGTATAGGAGGCACTGGAAGTCTTTGATCTTTTATTCTCTTTGTCGCATTCCATAATGAATAATTCGTTTCATCCGTAGCTGTAAGGTTTTCAAGATATTCTTGGAAGCTTTTGGTTTTAAGATTGCTGATTTAAGTCTCTTCTCAGCGATTTTCTGTTTAACGGATATTGGACAGCATTTTTGTATACTTTTAGTTGGAATCACAGGTGTGGCAGCCCAAGCTGAGTCCTGGATAACCCTAGTAAAGTTTAAGACGGCAACTTCTAGGTCTACGACGGTTTTTAATGGGATTCTCAAGTTTAGTTGACGGTTTACTAGACTTCTAAAGTATGACCAGTCTGTTCTGTTGTTGAATAGCTTAACTGGCTTCTCTTTGATTGTAGCACTCACAGTGGCTATCACAGGTGTATGGTCAGAGCATAGGTCCCAACATGAACATATGTCCATATATCCTGGAGCGATACCTTTTGTAACGAAAAATTCCAGTAAGTCCGGAAGTTTGCGAGGGTCAGTTGGCCAGTATGTAGGTTCGTATGTTGATAAATGGTTTAATTTAAGTTCTTGCATAACCTAAAACAGAGCTCTGTCTCTACCTGGGGGAGAAAGGCGACAACCCCAGTAAGTATTTTTGGCATTGTAGTCTCCCCCAGCCGAGCGACCGAAAGTAGGAGATGAAACCCTCCTTGTTGACGGGATAATTTGGAGGACAGTAAACTGCAGACCACATTAAGGGGACCATGCCAGTCAGTAATCTCCAGTGATGTTGCATGTAGATAGTTTTCTTTGAATTGAGAAAGCTCGTGATGTTTGATATGATCTTTGATTATTATGACAGTGCCACCTTTAGCATGTGTTTCTGAATCTGGATGATTAGTAGAGTACACAGCATACTTTGGTATCTTAAACTGACTTCTGCTGGAGAAGTGAGTGAGATATTAATAAGATATCAATGCTGTTGTGTATCAGAAATGTAGAAATTTTTTCCTGCGTGTTTGGCGTTCCAAAGGAGCCATTATTATTTTTAGACATTTCTTCTCTCAGAAGTCAGATCTCAGTTGTCAAGTTATTAATGGTTTGTTATTGGGCGTGAATGGTTTGCTGTAACGATACTATTATAGAGGTCAAATCTCCTATTCGTCATCCGAGAATATGATTGTTTGTATACTGAGATTGAGGTATTTGAGATGTGACTTGTTTTTGGGATGATTGAGGAGATACGTAGGTATGTTGGTTTAGGCTGTGTGTTAAGTTTTGGTGTATAGAAACTCTTTTTTTCACAGGATCTGCCCACCGTTGACTTGGATTTGGGTTTACACTACGTACAGATGGCTGATGAGCTAGTAACGGGTATGTAGACGCTTGAGTGGGTTGCTGTTGGTTGAAAGTGGAGTAGTTTAACCTAGCTTGATTAGAAAATCTTCTATACAGAATACCCACGTAAACTTTAGAGCCTATATAGTTGGTAGGATGTGCACCTCCACACAAAACACATTTTGCTGGTTTACCATCAAGGCGGTTTTTCGATCAGTTTCGATAATCATGTAGTTTTGCACATTTAACACAGCGGGTGCATCTGTTTCTGGTGTGTCCATAGCACGGACAGTTCTTGCACTGCGGAATTTGAAGTTTTTTTATCGGTTCTTCAAAAACTATGATAGCATTTTCAATGTTTTTAATTTTAAATATGTCTTTATTGTTTAGACTACGTTTAAGATCAATGAAGAACAAGTTTTTCTTTTGTTTGGTTTCTCTGTTGATAACGTTAGTAATGTTTGCTACTTCATGGCCTTCTGAGGCAAGAGCTTCTTTGATAAGGTTTACATCTGTGGAGTGATGCATGTGTTTCAAAACAACTCTGAAAGTTTTTTCTTCTTCCAAGCTGAAAGTGTGTCTTGCTATTTTGTGTTTGTCTAATACATCCCTAATTTTTTTGTAGTTTTCAACACTTTTTAGTTATAGCTTAACTTTATTGCCTTGCATTAATTGGTAATTGTAATCATTTTTCTCAATGTGGGAGTTGATAAGGTTTAGTAAGGTTGGAATGCTGTGTCGTAGTGAAGAATGAAAGGAGGTACGTGCGGGGTGTTTTCTTTTTGTTTGGTGTTTGATTGCCCTGAGGGACCTGCAACGCCTAGAACCGAATACTTATTTTTAGTCACTATTTCGGACGTTGTTTGTTTGGATTTCCGTGGGGGTGGGCTAGAATCTGGTTGCCTTTTCTTTGATTTTCTAACCTCTTGGAAGTCATTATAGGTAAGTACTTCCGATTTGTCACTAGTAACTGACATGAAGTCTACAGTGTATTTATTTAAGCATTTTGACTAAAATATGTTTGAGGTATTGATATAGGGGTAAGGGGGTTCACGTGTCCGTCTGGCATTTCTGTGGACATGAGTTCAGTTCGAGTAGGATTTTCTAGCGCAGGCGCTAATTCAGCCATGGGAGTATATTGCAGTCATGCTCGTTGCAGAAAGGGGTTGAGCTGTACTTGATAGCCTTGCTGGGTTGTAGGCTGAGATGCCAATGATTGTTGAGGCTGTTACACGTCCAAACCGCACTAGACGTCGTGTATGCTTACTAATGTAAGCGGGTTGCCAAGCCAGCTAACAGGGAGATGGGCGTGGTCGAAATAATAAGTAAAATGAATGATTAATACGCTCAAACACCTTACACCGATATTCAAACAGCTCAGTCCGGGAAAATATGTCTCTAGGCGCCACCACAATCGACACTTTGCTAAAATAATTGTCTTCAGCTGGGTGTTAATTAATCCTACTTGATTGTGGAAAGTAGGATTGTACTTACTCAGTAAACTCTCACACGAGGGCTCTAAAACAAACACTCGTCCCAAACAATTCAACTCAAACTCAAATATATTTAGTACTACCCAGGTTATTAGAAACACCTCGTATACCAAAATTTCCACAACAAAATTTATCACTCAAATTCAACTGCATTCACGTAACCAACAGTTATCTTTTCTACGTATCCCTCGTATACATATACAGTTAAATTTCTACTTATTAATGAATAAATTGTTCTTCATTCAATGATCGATAATTAATTTTTAAAATTACTAACCAAAAGAAAATCAATGTCATCGGCTTAATAATTGTTACTCCAATATAATAGTGATAAAGTGCTGCAAAACAGTCAAACGAGAATAATCCTTGAAGGTTTCATATTCCTAACATGAACGATATCTTTTAAATTTAATTTAATTTTTATAATACTTCTGAATCGTATTGGACATTCGTAAATACGTAAGTTCTCAAAACTCAATCTCTTAGTTGTACTTAATGAAATTTTAATTAACAGCTGATCCGTCATTAGTGTATTGCGTTAAAAGAAACTAACATGAAAATTTTTGCAATCAACCTGGCAAATATCACCTTTCAGGTTGTTCATTAATCTTAAAACCAAAATATGCAAAGTTTACATTTAAGTTGTCGAAAACTAGGTCACCAATTAAGTAAACGTCACAAATGTATCTCATAACTGGCTAAATAAACAACATAATCAAAGTTAACGATAAATATATATATATATATATATATATATATATATATATATTGTCCTGCATAAAATAATAAACAAATGTTTACGTACACAACAGCGTGGTTGATAAACCACTCCACCACGTTACTGTCAAAACAAACTTGCGTTTCTACAAAAATTCTTACTGCTAAAACAACCAATACAACATAACTCGAGACCGATTATCTTTTCCCTTCAACACTAATTAATAAAATAAAAATTTACACAACAATACGCAAATTAGAACTAATCAAAAAGATAATCGTGCTTATCTGAGTTTTCAAAATTCTTAAATGTAATTCTTACTTAAAATTGTCTATTAATCCTACGCTCTTCTTTCTTCTTTCTTCCCGTAAATAAATTATTTGTAGTCCATTTGTATCCTTAAATTTCCTGAAGGCACATAACAAATACTTCACAATTCCACAACCACTTATTCCTTCTGCACTCGCGATTAGTCCAACTATGCGAGGTTATTACTCCAATAACGTAATAATCTGTACACGTTTGGTTGCCTCTTAAAAGTTTCTCGCAGCCTTTAGGACAATTTAGTCCTTCCTTACACAAATAAACTTTTAATGTCATATAAAATTACCTTAACATTGGCTCAATTTATTATGAATATTTCGTTTACTTAAAGGTGGTCCCATAAATAATTTTAACTAAAGATCATTACAAGCTCGCGCGCCACACTCAACACTATAACGTAACAACTGTTATCTTCTATAAATCTACTTACGCACTTTTTACTTTCTTGAAAATAAACAAACTGATTTTATCTTCAATCCCAATTTAATTAATTGTTTTATTTATGAATGTCTTATACGATTCATCCCCTTTCGGGTTACGCAGTTGTTTAAACAATGACTGCCTTCAATATTATTCACAAATATAACTCCAACTCAACCCATTCTAATTTCACACTTCACCTCGCGCGCGTTTCCCACCGAGCTCTCACCAAAAAGCTAAAAGCAAAAAGCTCACGTCAATCTCTGACTTTCCTATTTATACCTTAAGCCATCCATCTTTAAACATGTCCGACTTCCTCGCTATATTCACCAATAGTATTCACTCAACCGTTCTTAGTCCCGACTGATGCTACCCTCTGTACAACCACGCTTATAACTACAATACATCGCCATGTTTGTTTTTACTTACAAATTTTCCAATTACTTCATGAAGAAGCCATTTCTCGTCATCACATTCATTCAGTGGCCACTCTAGACCATTACACAACTTTCAACGTTTGTCTCCCACATGCGCTCGTCCTCCTTCCGCAACATTTGCAAAAATAAGTACAGTCTAAGGTCTCAAATCCCATATACATACACGTATTCTCAAAAACGATTGCACAACCTTACGAAAACTTTCTATAATCAACAAATAAACATACCAAATCTTTCTCTACATATTTTCTAAAACATTCTACACTTATACACTCACATCTTCCGGCAAGATTACTCCTTTATCTTCCAACATTCCATTTCTTATCAAGTAGTCAACAGTAGCAACCATTATCGTCCCATCGACAAATTTCTCTTCACATTTACATACATCAGAATCTATTTATTCCAACACCAATGTCTCTATAATATTCAAATACACGTATCTGCATACTGAATAGTATTTCTCCTAAATTTCCAGTGGTGTATCACCCACCCACATACATTATGCATATACACAAAAAAAATTTTTTTTTCGTTCAAACTCAATACACCCGTACTCAAAACACGTAATACACGTCATTATAACATCCTACATACAGGGTGCGTCAACGCAACCTTACAAGGCGGTTGCCATTGCATTCCTTGCGGTGGTTGTAATTGTGTCCATTGCATTTATTGGGGATTATTAAACATAGGATTATGACAATTTGCAATTTGTTGCGGATAATTGTTGGTTGAAATTTGCTAAATAATTAGCATTATTGTTATTATTATACTATTATACATTCTGAACTAACTTGTTACACTTCAATATAAATATTTTTAGATAAATTATTAAAAGGTTTTACCAAATAACCAACTGCAGCCAGAGATATGGCGCGGTCACCGACACCGCGCGATACGGGACCTGGAGTGCACTCGCTTATCACACAACGACCACACTACAAAACAAAACTCTCGTTGGGTACTTGTAAATTCCTTGTCTGTTTTCTTTTGTCCTCGCCTTTACCTTATTATCATCTGTGCAATTTTATGTGTACCGTAATTTGCTTTATTGTTTTATGTGCTTATTTACTTAAAAACCGGCATGATTGGTTTTTTAAAGGGCCACATGTTTGGTGATACGACTTCTATTATGATTTTTTTATTTTGATTATTTATGACCCAATTGTGCGTGTGACTACATGTGTTTTTTTTTATTATTGTGTTTCTGTATGAATAAACTGCTTTTTATTCATTTTCTCTTAATGTTTTGTTATATATTTAACCCTTTCATTGTTTTTTTTGTGTTATTTGATTTCTTAATGCAATTTCTTATTTATGAATAAAGTGGGTTTTATTGGTGGTTCTTTCCCACAAAAGTAGATTAACGGGCTGAACCACCGTTGCGCAAAGTTCGTTGATTTTAATTTGAGTAGTTTCATTTTTTTTTACCTGCCCCTCATGATGCAACACGTACCTCATCCAGCCTCTCTGAATCAGATAGCACAACGTACCTACCACTAGGTGGCCACTTCAGATTTGAGGTTTGCGAGTAATTAAATATCAGACTTGTAAATAAATTCTAATGTTTTAATTATTGCCCGGAAGGTCAAAGTAAGTCCAGCAATTAAGTTGAGTAATAGTGACATAATTGTCAGTCAAGTCAAGATAAATCACTTAGCGATTGTTTTGTTCTTGAATTTGCATGATTGCAAATAAGTTTAAATTACGATTTTCAAGGTAGGGTACCTGGGGGACGCTACAACATGTAATCGAATTTCTTGTTCAGTCGGAAATATTGTTGATAGAAAAAGTGGGCCAACTTAGAACAGACGTGGAACGGCAAATTGAAGAATTTGAACCGAAATTCACACCGCGTCTACAAGGTACGATGAAGATCACGTGTATTACAGTTTATTTTGTATATTATCCACTTAAATTCTACAGATACTCATAGCTTTTATATTTATTTAATTTTGTACGTCTAAAAATATAGATGGTTATAGAATTTTGTAAAATGTAGTATGAATCTGAAGTTTTAAAGTGGTATAACAAAGTTTAAGAAAACCGTTTGATTCATTACTGGATTATTATGTGAATGCATTTGCCGCTTCCCAAGTAGTGCATAATAATGCGTTTTTTGATGATACTTATTTTTGTGAACGTAATTACAAAAAGTAATACGTTGTGATAGGCAACCAAATATACACATGAACACATGAAATACTTTTTATATGAACAGCTGAACGTTTATTACGTATTTCATAAAGTTACAGACATTTGTCGAAGAGTAAAAGGAAAGGAAAGGTAACGTATTTCATTCCCTCCCCAAGAGGGAAAGCGGGCTGTTTGAGTCTTTCAAGCTCCTTCAGCCACAATCATGGATTTCCAGCATATACATATATTACGTATATATGCATGGTGGTATTAAGGATGGGTGTGGTCAGAATAGAATCGGAAGGAACGGAGTTGGGGATCTGAGGGGGAAATACTATCCCAGCATTCACCTAAGTAGCCGTATATGCAGTGACCATGCCGCTACATGTGTATGAGGAAAACCCCTTGAAAAAACCTCATACAAGGTAGACGGTAATGGGAATCGAACCCATTGCCTTCCGAATGCTAAGCAGGTCGTGTCACCACGACGCTATTAGGTCGGTTAGAGTAAGAATTGTCAATGAATAAATGATTTTCGTTTTACGACTACATAGATTGTTTCGCAGTGAAAATCGTAACACAGCCAAAAATTGCAACATAAGCTGTCAGTATCAATTTATTTGTAGACTCTACAAACTTTATACATTTCAACAATTTTGCAAATGTCGTCGTCAGCAAGAAGAACTAAACGTATAAAAATAAATCGTGAAAACTTTCATATTCATATTTTAATTTTTTTTTATTGTAAATACTACTAAACAAACGTTACATCCAGATACGTACACTAATACATTTTTTATCATCTTGTTAAAAATGTTTACAATGCAATCCTTAAGTTAATTTAAATAAGTAGATAATATAATTATTGCCTAATTGTATTTTATTCTCGTGTTTTGTTTGTAAAATGAATGACTCAAGTAGTGTTAAGGTCTAGAATTGTTCTTTTGCAACTTAAGTAACAACATTAGGGCTCATGGACCCGAGTCCCCAAAACCGTTTCACAGAAAACACTAACTTTGTAAGTAAAAAGTATTTTAAGTATAAATTAGTTTTCTAGATTTACTTTTACGTAAAAAATTACTGTCCTTTGACGTAAATTCGCAGGTAGAACATATACAGGGTGGCCTGGCTCATTACTGTGAATAAGCCTAAAGAATCGAAATTTTAAAACAGTTTTTTATAAGTTTTCATAGCTGCACAATTTAAAAATATCGCCAATTGTACTATAACTATCGATTTTAGAGGTTATATTGCATTAGTAAATGAAGAGATAAATACCTTTTTCACAGTGTTCCAGTACAAAATATGAGTTTTAGAGGTTTGACAATCGGCAAATTGGCGCTTGTATAAAAAGCACACTCTACATGAATGTAGCTATTATCCTCGCCTGGAGTGTTTACCGCTACGTCATCGTATGGTCTAATATGAAAAACATCAGTCACAATTATTTTCGTTATAATAAATTCTGATTAGAAAATATACTCCGATAGCAGAATTCCAAAATACAATCACTTATTTATTGTGATTTATTTTGTAAAAATTAGAGAACTTGGATTATCGTAATGATAACGGTTGAAAAACAATATCTTGTTAACAAAGTATTAGACAAATCACAAATGAGAATGAAATTCATATGCACATAAAACAAATTGATTTCGCGTTTACAGGTGTACTCGTTCTACTACATTTGCTTATTCAATACCGTATGTCGATTTTGTCAAATGCCCTACGAATGTTCACCATCCTTATTTAATTCACTGTTCTATACGAGAAGACAGTATAAACGATAATATCCAATTTGCTTATATTGTCTCCTCATATAAAACTTACTTACTTAACCTTCACGCTATTCCCTTGCGGGGTAGGCAAAACAATCCCTGCCTCTTATTTATTTTTCATTCACAATCTTTCTCCATGCTTTCCTATCTCCGCATACCTCCCTAGCTTCCGCAAGATTCATACATAGTCTCTGACATGCCCTTTTGTTTTTAAAACTCCTTATCTTTCTTTCCTTTATCATAGATTCTACTACATTCAGCCAAGTTTTACGCGGTCTACCATGCCCGGCCTTTCCCCTAACCTCACCCACATATATTTGTTTCGTTAATCTTGCGTTGTTCATTCTCTCAATGTGACCAAACCAACGTAATGTACAACTTTTATATCTATCCATCATAGTCTTTTCCTCACCACACTCCCTCATTATGCATTCATTTTTTATCTTGTCCCGTCTCGTTTTACCACATGCGCTTCTCAGAAATGTCATACCCACGGCATTTATTTTTCTTTCGTGCTTTTTTTGACATACCCATGTCTCACTTCCAAACAGTACTGACGGGACGAATACGCCATTATAGATTGCTCGTTTCGCAGCTAGACTCATGCTTTCATTTCTCATTATCGTCCACATACTTCCAATCACTTTCCTTCCAGCATTGACCCTTCGTCCAATCTCGCTCTCAATTGTACCATCTGCAGTAAAGATTCTACCGAGATATACCAGCTCGTCCACTTGCTCCACAATTTCATCTTGCAGAGTAAATACTCTACTCTCCTTTCCACCTTCCCGATTGAACACCACAATCTTAGTTTTGTTCACGTTTACCTTTAGGTCCATGCTCTCACAGACTGTATCAAACTTCCTCAGAGCGGTTTGCAGCTCATCCGCACTGTCACTTAATAAGACTGTGTCATCTGCATACACCAGGAGTCGTACATTTACGTCACCAACCATTACACAATTTGTATCGTTACATGCTTGTCTAAGACATTTATCCATGTATATATTGAACAACCACGGTGACATCACACAGCCTTGTCGCACTCCTTGCTCAATATTAAAGTATTCACTCACACCTCCTCTCACCCTAACACATGCCCGACTACCGTTGTATACTGCCATTATTCCATTTATTAGACCTTTATTTACGCCATATTCATTTAATATTTCCCACATCTTCTCTCTATTCACTCTGTCATATGCTTTCTCCAGATCTACAAACGCACAGTACAACTTCCTTTTTACCTTTAAACACTTTTCGATCACCTGCTGGAGAGCAACCATCTGATCGACACATCCTCTCCCTGGCATAAAGCCACCTTGCACATCCCACATCTTAGTTTGTGTAGTTTCTCGTACTCTACCAATCAGTATTCTTCCAAAAACTTTACCAGGTACGCTGAGCAAGCTTATTCCTCTGTAGTTCTTACAATCACTCTTGTTCCCCTTACCCTTATACAATGGTACAATGATCGCGCTCTTCCAATCACTCGGCACTTTTCCACACATAAGGCATACATTGAATAATTCACGCAATCTTCGTATAAGCTTTGCACCACCATACTTGAGCATTTCACCAGTGATTTCATCTACGCCTGCTCCCTTGCCGTTTTTCAAGCTTCCTACCGTTTTCTCTACCTCATTTATTCCAATATCCTTCTCAGTTTCATTCATAATTTCTTCTATATTCTCCTTATTTAACTCTTCAGTCTTACTTTCCTCACTACTGTACAGCTTTCCGAAATATTCTTGCCAGCATTTCCTCACTTCACAATCGTCCCACACTATTTCGTTTCTATCATTCATCACTCCTGCAGCGTTCTGTTTTGGGCCACGTTTTGTATTTTTGACCCATTTCCAGAAGAGTTTTTTGTTTCCCTCAAAATCATTCTGCATTTTCTCTCCTTCTACAGCCATCACTTCCTCTTTACTTATTCTCACTGCCTCCTTCGCTTCTTTGTCTCTTACTCTGTACACCTCATACAATCGTTTCTTCTCAGTCTCATTGTTTGCAGCAATCATTGCCATGTACGCATCTTTTTTCTTACTTACTGCCTTTTTTACCGACTCATTCCACCAAGCACATTTTTTCTGTCTACCTACAATCACTCTTCCACATATTCGTACGGCACAATTGACAACAGAGTTTTTCAAGCTTATCCATGCACTTTCAACGTCAGTGTCTTTTATTTGTTCGTTCCACACTGTTTCATTCACATTCAACTCTTTATTCACAGCATCTCCGTATTTCATTCTCGCACCATTATCCACTAGTTTGTCAACCCTAATTCTGGACGTTTGCACTACGTTTGCTTTCCTTCTCCACACCCACTTTTTCCCTAAACACACTCTCGATACAACCAAAAAGTGGTCCGATCCACACTCCGCTCCGCGCATTACTTTTGTGTCTTTCACCAGGTTTCTAAGCCGTTCATCATACACTATCAAGTCTATCATACTTTTAGATTCACCTCTTTGCCATGTATACATATGCACATTTTTATGTTTAAACTGCGTATTGAATAAAAACAGGCTTCTCTCCACACAGATGTTCAGCAGATGTTCACCGTTCTCATTGACTCTTTGGTCTCCGCACTTTCCTAGAACGCGTTCACTATGTTCTCAATGTACACCCACCCATCCGTTCATATCCCCCACTATAATCACTCTTTCGTTTGGCTTACATACGTACAATACGTTCTCTACTTCGTTACCGAAGTTCTCACGCTCCTGGTCTCTTTCTCCATTCAACGGTGCATAGCATGCAATAAGAAAAATTCTTCGAAACTCCATTTTCATTCTAACCTATATTACCTGGGGAGATACTAATTCGTACTGTTTAACACATCTTTTCGCTCTTTCACTTATGATCACCCCAACTCTTTTTGCACCATGCACTTCCGTCTCAACTCCTGACCATAGTGCCAGGCTGCCATCCTTCATCTCCACAGCATCCTTTCCTTTGCGCTTTGTCTCCGATACACACAGAATATCAAGGTGTCTTTCGTACATTACATTCGCAATTTCAAATTCTTTACCATGCATACCTCTAACATTCCACGTACCGACTCGCCATTCATTCCTTGCACAGTCGTCAGCAACGGGGCCTGTCTGTTTCGACCTTGACCGCCCCTTGTAGCCAGGTCGATCCGAGGCAAAAAACAGTAAATTAAATAAGGATGGTGAACATTCGTAGTGCATTGGACGAAATAGACATACGGTATTGAATAAGTAAATGTAGTTGAAAGAATAAACCTATTAACGCGAAATTAATTTGGTTTATATGCATATGAATTTAATTCTCATTTGACTAATTCTACATAACCTACATTAGTTTGTTTATCCTTTGACGGTTTCTTCATTTCCTACATTTACTTTTTTTAATCATCATTTATTACACACTTTAAAGAAGATGGGGGTCGCCTGATATCAGTATCTGCTGTACAAGAAGTATGATTAAGTGTTTACATCTTAACTCATTACAATCACGAAATTACAGCGTGTGACAAGCGCCTTGGGTATATCTGTGAAGACGGTGAGAAATACCAAGTCTCGAGCTGCATCTAACCCTGTTTTAACAAGTCCGGGTAAAAAACGACCACGCAAGAAAACAAAATCTGACGATCTACCTGAAACATCCAAAATGGGCATAAGGATTACGTTATACAAGAATGTATGCACAAAGTGAGTAATATTACATCACAATCTTTCACACGTTTGACATACTAATTTATTTTTACAGAAAAACATCAGTTACAAGTTTAAATGTAGAAATTCGTAACAGTCACATATTAATAAGTGACGACGGCACGTCGTGTAATCCAGTAGCTAGGATTCAAATTCAAAAAAGACTCCAACCGTAGAGCTTTATTGGAAAAAAAGTTACATCCCGGAAATTATGGGCTAATTGTGCAACACACAATAAAGCAATGGTATAAACGGGAAGAAATGTTGGACATCACAGTTGACAAACTGATTATTAACATCGGAAACTATTCTGAAAGCTAGGATGCAGATAGTGACACTTTGACAACCATGTTTCTACAACCTAAAATTAGTAATAAAAGTGTGTTAGTTCTCATGTTTAATACAATTTCTATTAGTAATGTATTTGAATTATGTAAGTACAATATATTTTGTGGTAAAATGCTTTTCAAGATGTTAATTCACACATATAATTTATGTTCCACATTAAATGTCATCTTCGTACGAATAAGAGTTCCATTTTATTTAGGCACGTAACTTAACATCCATTTTGTGTAATAATGTTACCATCTTATTGTGGGCCATCATTGCTACTGAATTGGTAACAACAGTAAGAAATTATGGTTATGAAACGTAGTAGCCTTCCGAGTTGTAAACGGCGCAGCTCGATAGTTGTTCCATGGAAATTGTTTAGCCTATAAACTGAATTTTCAAATTATCAATTGTATGATTGTTTATCAGTAATTTACAACACAACCATTCTCCTGTTTTTTATAATTCATTAAATGTTTACATTTTGTTGAAAATTGCATTGTTTGTAATAGGATAGCAAAGTGTTACAACCTACATAGCCTGCAGGCTGCAAAATAAAAATACCAAAGGATATTGTTTTTCAACCGTTACATTGTGATTACGATAATCAACGTTCTCTAATTTTTACAAATAAATCACAATAAATAATTGTATTTTGGAATTATGCAGCTTTAAATGCTGACATCTCGGGGTGTATTGTCTAATCAGAATTTATTATACCGAGAATAATTTTGACTCATGTTTTTCATATTACACCATATAATTGTATGTGATGACTAAAGAGCGGATAGTCAGGCAAGAACAAATACCAAAAAAGGCGGCATAAAAGGCATACTAAAACAGGCAAAAAGGCAAAAAAAAGGCACAATCGACTATAAAAATTAACAGTTTATTTTTATTTTGTTTTACCAAACTATTTTAATCATTTGTTTAAGACATTAAAAGAAGCCCCCCCCCCTGGCAGAATAAAAATTACATTTGTTTCATTTACTTAGTGAATAGGCAATTAAAATGTGATTAATGCTGAAATCCTTAAAGTATTGAATATGGTATTAAGCCTGTCATTGTACATAACCCTAGTAACGGTTTTTAAATTACTCTTTATGTATAACCAGCTTTTGTATTTAATTATTTCCACAAACGATTGTTAACAAAACGTGGAGTTTACATTCCCTTTGTTAATTACAGGTTTGTGGTAAGAATTTTTGAGGAAAAAATGTTAATGGTACTAAATGGGTAATTTAAGCAAATTCCTGTAATTCATTATTGTTTGTTACCTATAACAAGTTTTACACAAAATGATTGATAAGTAAAAAGGCAATTAATATTAATCATCTGTTTAAGACATTAAAGAACCCCTTCCAGACAGAATAAACATTACATTCGTTTTCTTTACTTCAAGATTGATCAAAATTGATGAGCAAAAAGGTAATATAAAATAATATTCATTGAAAAGGCAAAAACGCCAAAAAGACTATCTGCTCTCTAGCTGATGATGTAGCGGTAAAACTCCTAGCGACGATAGTAAATACATGTCATTACTATTGACACAAGTAAACAATTTGTACATTTTCTTCATCATCAATAAAAACGAGTTCCGTGCAGTAATAAAACATTTCTTTGTTAAGGGTTAAATGCTAAACAAACGGAATTAGATGACGTTCACGGTGAGTCTTCGTATGCAACAGTTGCCAACTGGGTTGCTGAACTTAAACGCGGTAGAACAAGCATAGAGGATGCACCACGTTCTGGCAGACCAAAAACAGTTACCGATGAAGAAACAATTGAGAAAGTTCATGAAATCGTGATGAAGGATCGCCGAATAAATTTGAGAGAAATAGCGGATAAAGTAAGCCTTTCATAAGACCGTGTACATTGCATCTTACATTAACATTTGGACATGAGAAAGCTTAATGCTAGATGAGCCTGCTGGCAATTGACCAAAACCGAGTTCGAACGACCATTTCTCAGCAATGTCTCTTACACATGTTCAAAAATAATAAATAAGATTTTTTGCGACGTTTCATAACTGTTGACGAAACGTGAATTTAACTCATACACTTCGGAGACCAAGGAGCAGTCAAAGCAATGGACAAAACGTGGGAGAGCCAACTCCGTCGGATTTCTTCTTGTTTCCAAATATCAAGAAATGGTTGGCTGGAACGAAATGTTCGTTGAATACCGAAAAAAGCATTGGACTAAACGTGTACAGCTGAAAGGAGACTATGCAGAATTTTTCGATTTATCCTCGTATATACAGGGTATACAAAAACTCTGTTCACAAAGGATGCAGATTCTAGAGCTGATTATATGTCGATTTAACGTAAATTACCTTAATACAAAAATACTTCCTAAGAGAGCTGGAGCTCTTGGAAGATGGCGTCCTAACATCGGTTTAATTCAAATATGTTCAACACGGTTTCCCTCTAAATGATAGCGTTCTGTACATTTATTTAGTAGAAAATGCCCAATGTATGGCGTGAATATGATTTTTTCGTTGTACTCATAAGCGGATAGTTTGGGCGGGGCATTAGACATCGTTATTCATAAGTGTTTTGTTTTTCAAAATTTCGCAATTTTAACATAAAATTTAAAATAAAAGAATGATACTCTTGTCTGAAGTCGCTACGACGCACCGTTTTCGAAATAACTCGATTTGAACATTTCATGTGTTAATCATACTTTTATAAAATTAACTAACGAATTCATTTACAATTATGAAAGATGGCTATGGAAAATAAACAAAATAACAATTGCGTGAACGTCAAACTGCTCTCGTGTCATAAATTAATTTTGCTTTAGAAAAAAGAAATAAACTCGGGTAAAAAATAATCGTTTTTAATACAAAAAAATGTTGCTGACAATTAATAATAAATAAAATTCAAAATGACAACTGAAAGCATGAAACACAAAACTGAATCTACAAAAGATGCTCCACATGACGACAATTCGTTTCTATGCACAAATATATTCGTTTATGTTAATATTGCCTAATTTTTGCAAAAATTCCCCTATTGTTCCTAAATTCGTCGCAGGCATCCTGAAGCCTTCTCCAAAGCTGATCGCGTGTTATTATTGGTTGGGAATAAACCATTGATTTTAGATATCCCCAAATACAAAAATCGCAAGGATTTAAATTTGGAGACCTTGCTGACCAAGCAACCGGAACCCCTTTTCCCCCTGTTATTTAAAAAAGTAGTAGTCCTGCTATATTGAGCCGGACAACCATCATGTAAAAACCACAAGTTCCGCCGAATATTCAGATTAATATCATCTAATAAATCCGGTAAAGTATTTTGTAGAAAGTTGAGATATTCTTCGCCGTTTAAACGATTAGGCAATTCTACAGGTCCAAGCAAATTATCACCAAGAGCACCTATCCATACATTAAGGCAAAACCTTTCCTGACGTTTACTTTCCCTTATCGCATGAGGGTTTTCATCAACATAGGAGTAATAGTGTGCATTGTGCATATTAAAAATTCTACCTTTTGTAAAAGCGGCTTAATCACAAAACAAAATATTAGAAAAAATCTTGGTCTTGATTCTCTTTATTTTGCATCCAATTTGAAAAATCAACACGAGCATGAAAATCCCCTGCTTGCAAGGCCTGGACTTTTTTGAAATGAAAAAGTTACAAGCCTCCCTTATGTAGAATGTTCCACACAGAAGATTTTGACACATTGGGTTACATTGCAGCCAACCTTCTTACGCTTATTTCGGGGTTGTACTCAATTTCCATTAAAATATCATCCTGATATTCTTCCATTACATCAGCATGTCTTTCATTATTTTTAGGAATTACCGATTCTGTTTCCCTAATTCTTTGATGAAATTTATCGGCATATTCTTCGTTACTAAACGAAACCATTCTAACAATATTCAACTTTTTGTATTTACGGTAATGTAACTAAACAATAAAAAATCTTTCACTTAAAGCTTATTTGACACTTTAACCTCAACTAGTATGTGTAATACTAGTTATTTTGACGTTCACACAATCGTTATTTTGTTTATTTTCCATAGCCATCTTTCATAATTGAAAATAAATTCGTTAGTTAATTTTATAAAAGTATGATTAACACATGAAAAGTTCAAATCGATTTATTTCGAACACGTTGCGTCGTAGCGACTTCAGACAAGAACATCATTCTTTTATGAAAAAATCGAAATTTTTTATATTTTGTGTTAAAATTGCAAAATTTTGAAAAACAAAAAACTTATGAATAACAATGGGCAACCCCCCCCCCCCCCCCTATTCACGCCATACGATTGGGCATATTCCACTAAATAAAGAGAAACCATTTGGAATTAAACCGATGTTAGGGCGTCATCTTCCAAGAGCTCCAGCTCTCTTAGGAAGTATTTTGTTAAATCGCCATAAAATCAGCTCTAGAATCCACAGTTTTCTTTTGTGAAAAGCGTTTCTGGACACCCTGTATGTATGTGTATATATATATATATATATATATATATATATATATATATATATATATATATATATATAATCTTTGACTTATTTTACAAAAATAATATTCTCAATATAAATAACAAACCCGCCACATCTAAACGTTTGCATAAAAAAATTTTAACTGCACATGATTGTGCTTTGGTTTTTTTCTGATTAAGCAATAAAAATGATCCAAGGTTTTTAAAATAAAATATTTTTATCAAACATAACGTTCATATGAATATTGTGCAAGTTTATATTTCCCGTCTCTTATTCATACAATTTTTAAATAGCGCATGACGTATAAATGCATACAGCCAAAATGTTAATTTCATTGCAAACATTCCCATAATTAGTTAAAAGAAACTAAAACATAATTTATTTTAGTTTATGTATTACAATAAATTGTAATAATATTACAATCTCGAAACATTAACAATCAGAACATTAATTATTTTGAAACATGGTCTTTTTTACCTAAATCTAAAAATATTATCTTAATTTTAGGTGTTATCCTATATTTTTATTTTTTTGAATTAGGCAATTCTTAATTTATATTCTAAATGTAGTTTATAAAAATAATAATTCGGGGTATTAACTATTGTTACTCAAATTAGTAACACAAAAATTCATATAATTAGAACGTAATCGTTATATCATTAGCATTACCAATTTACTTATAATTTAGGGTTTGGTATAAAATATTATACAGCGATTGTTCCGTTTTTCTAAATTAAAACTATGTATTACCATTTTTATACATTATTTTAATAGCATACATATGTTTATAGAGTAATACGTAACTATGTGTAGTAGTGATTTTGAATTACGGTCCTAGTAATCTTATACCAAGGCTTTAGGGTAATGCTGTTCAAAAACAAAGACTAAACCAAAGTTATTATATGCAAATCAACTGCTGAAAAGAGATGTGGAAATTCTTGAGATTCAGAGAAGGTTAAAAAAGTATTGTTCTCATAGCTCGGTAGATAATACAAACAATTTCTTCGTATATATTAGTTCATATTTTATTGCCGTATTATATTCCGTAATTAAATATTTTCTTCTCAAAACGTGTTTAGTTTTGTGTAGCGCTCGGAGTAGAGTGCCACGCTTCAGTAGTGACCGCCCTATGAAGTCAGTTCGTGTTTGCACTTGGATTTTAAACTTGTGGCATTTAATCTGAATGCATCCATCAGTTTTTTTTTCTGTATGAAAGTATATTTATTTTTGAATCGTACTTTAAAAATGTTAGAACTTATGCAATATTTCTATTCTTTGCGATTTTCTAACTTAAATGAATAAAACATTGTTGTTAAAATATAGGTAACTATTGCACATTCGAATGTAAATCGCAGTATGCGGAACAAGGATAATTAATTCGTTGTTAGTTATTAACTTTTTCCGTTTTAAACATTTATGTAACAGAACAGTAATATTTTATACTATAAACTTATTAATAAAATAATTGTTAAATTATTAAGCAGCCTTTAAACTAAGATAAAATTTTAATACGTTTTGGTTTTGGTTACATATTACTTTATTAATATACAGTGCCTGTCTAAAGCCCCCCCCCCCCCCAATCTATTATGTGAACCAGAAAACTGAAATTAATAACATTTTGGGAAACCGAACTAAGGCACACACACACACACACACACATATATATATATATATATATATATATATATATATATATATATATATATATATATATATACAATGTGTCCCAAATTCGCTTCTCTATAAAGGGATCTGGGATAAAGGCTTCTGTTATACTTACGGCAAAGGTTAAATGGGGAAGGTTTTAGAGCATTCGATATCCGGTTTCAATTGGTTTTGAAAATATCGGCGAAAAACCGAAAATGGCGGATTTCGTTTTTCACCAGTAAATCCGAAATGGTTAATTTGACAGCTGTCACAATGTGAGATTACTTTTTTAAGACGAATAAAATGGCGTGTATGACATGTCACAATCGTCTTTTGTTATCCCACAATCTGCCTCAACTTACATATTTCTTATTGTCGCCATATTGGATTTTTCGATTTTTTGAAACAGCGCAATATTTCCAGTTTAGTGATGTCTCACAACTGCATAAAAGATTAGAGTTCCATTGAAATATCACACTTTCTAAAGTTATTTATTATTAGTAGGCCATGATTTATTTGTCGCAAAATAACTTTAATAAATAATGTATAAAATTCTTTGAATTTTCAATAAAACATGAAATTAAATAACGACCTCTCAACAAGACAGATGTTTTGGGACAAATTCCCAGCTATGAGTGTGTTAAAAATAAAGCCAGAAAAATCGTCGTTAATTTAATGAATATTTGAACCTTTGAACAACCTACAATAAAATTACAATTACAATTAATTTACAGATTTGCAAAATGACGTCCATTTACATCGAGACATTTTTGACAATTGGTGACTATTTTTCGTACAACCCTAGCAAGTGTATTTCCATTAACACTATTTCTAAATGTATCCAAAACTCTCTGTCTCAGGATTTCTATGGTTGCAGGAGGATCAAACTCGTAGACCTCATTCTTTGTGTGACCCCAGAGGTAGAAATCCAAGGGCGAAAGGTCAGGGGATCTAGGAGGCCAAGATATTGGACCATTTAATGCAATAATTCTTTCATCAAACTGCTCCCTTAAGAAGTTCCTGACTTGAATGGTGTTGTGTGCCGGACATCCATCCTGTTGAAACCAAGTTCTTCTGAACTCATCTTCGGTGAGAGTATCTCGTAAAGCCGGCACAACCTGGTTTCGCAAAAGCTCTAGGTACCTCTGTCCGTTTAAGTTATAGTCAAACATCAGACCACAAGACATGATTAACAAAATCGGGATTTTCATTACACATTCTAGTATACCACTCGCAGAAGCGCATTCGTCTTGGAAAATCAGTTTCCTTAAGTCCTTGAACTATTGTGGGTTTGTATGGATAGTAGTTATTCTTTTTTAACACTTTTTGTACCGTTGATTTTGACACACGAATTTCCCGTTCTACCGTTCTTACCGATGCACTGGGGTTTTCGTTGACAGCTTGTAAAATCTTTCTGTCACGATTTTCATTATCAATATTGTATCCGCTTTAGGTTGTTCGAAGGCCCCATAGTTAATTAAATTAATTACAATTTTTCTGAAGTGGGTTTTATGAGGCTGCCGTCGTTCGGGTACATCTCCAAATACCTCGCTGAGGTAATGTCGGCGTTTTGTTTGACTGCAAGTAAAGCGCTAACATGTCCAACTTTTCTTCATTTGAATAGGGAATACCGGCCATTTTCAACAGGCTTTTACAATTTGTGTGTCACGTGTATGATTTTAATGGCAGAAAAGCGTACTACTTATGAAAACACTACTTTGAATTATTTAACGTCAAAGTCAGAGCCACCTTACATGGAAAAAATGAAACCCAATTTTACTGACAAATAAATCATGTCCTACTAATAATAATAAATAAGACCTAACTTTAGAAAGTGTGATATTTCGATGAAACTCTAATCTTTTATGCACTTGTGAGACATCACTAAACTGGAAATATTGCCCTCTTTCCAAAAATCGAAAAATCCAATATGGCGGCCATAAGAAAAATAAAAGTTGAGGCAGATTGTGGGATAACAAAAGACGATTGTGACATGTCATACACGCCATCTTATTCGTCTTAAATAATCTCACATTGTGACAGCTGTCAAATTAACCATTTCGGATTTACTGACGAAAAACGAAATCCGCCATTTTCGGTTTTTCGCCGATACTTTCAAAACCAATTGACAGATCGTAAATCTGAAACCGGATATCGAATGCTCTAAGCTTCCTCTAAAACTTTCCCCATTTAACCTTTGCCGTAAGTATAACAGGAGCCGAGATCACTTTATAGAGAAGCGAATTTGGGACACATTGTTATATATATATATATATATATATATATATATATATATATATATATAAGAAATTTAATAAATCTTCAAAGAGAAGAAAAAGATGGGAGAGTAATACCGAAGAGATTTCTTCTACTTCTAAAGTACAAGATAATCCGATTCCGCCATTAAAGAGGGGTAAAGACCAGGGTGTCCTTTTCAACCAAACTAGAAAAATACATTCAGGTGGCTACATTATAAGGAGGATGTTTCCAAAGTTTTTTGTGAATTATGCCAAAATGCATACTTAAAACGTAAAATTCCAATTAATGCCACCTATACAAAGCTGTCGAATCAATCGTTTGTTGCGCAGAAGTGCATTGGCACGCTGTGGACGCTATGTCTGCAATTGACAAAGGAATAAACGTGATCGCAGCTATGTCAAAGGCTCAAGCGTTAGAAATGAAAACTGCAAGAACTGCGCTGCTTAAAATTATTGGATCTATTAAGTAAGGCAGGGGCCATACAGAAGAAGACTCAAACTTTACTCAGCTTTGAAATATTCGAACTGAAGATTCTAAAGAACTTAATACATGGATGAGCCGTACCAACCATACATTGATACCGCACGATATTATCAATGAAATACTGAGCACATTAGCTGATAACGTTCGCAACAAAATAGTTACCTAAGATTAAGTAAAATATATTTTCAATTATCGCGGATGAAACAACAGATATCTCAAAAAAAAAGAACAATTTTCGGTTTGTTTTCGAAGTGGGGACTGTATGAGACGCCTTTTACTGATGCACAAACATTATATAATGTTGTAAAAGACGTTTTTATAAGAGATGGCTTAGACATATTGTCACCGCGAGGCCAATGCTACGATGGAGCTGCAAATGTAAGTGGAACTCTATCAGACCTTCAAAAAAGAATAGCTAATAATGAACCACGAGCTGTATACGTTCACTGCATAGTTCACTTTCTTGTTGCTTATTCAAGATTCGTTTAACGGCATACTTAAGGTAAGGGATTTTTTAGCATGTGCTAAAGACATTTTAAATTATATTCGAGATTCAGCAAAACAATTAAATAGTTTTAATTATATTAAAACTAACACCAAAGATGCTGGTTCTTCGTCCTTAAGGCCAAAGATGGTGTCTGCGCGTAGTATCTTTACAATATCTGTTAGACAATTATGAAGAAATATGTGAATTTATGTCAAACCAAAGTAATGAAAAAGTGAAGCAGGAGCAAAGGCAAGTGGGTTTCTCGAAAAAATATATTCGTTTGAATTTTGTTTTTTTTTTACTGAAAATATTAATGAATGTTTTTGAAAATATTGAGGTATTGAATGCTAATATCTAAAAAGTTAACACTTCAGACTCAACGAAATAATTTTGAAAATTTATGGAGACAAATAGTTACTGAAAATGATAATTTTAATATTGAAGAACCAGTTTTGCCAAGAAAAGAATGCTTCCTATTAAATTAGGTGGCTCAAAAAATCAACATTTTTCTAAGAGTTGTACAGATGTTTATATTACGAAATTATAGATACTTGTATTCAGAGCATTAACAATCGATTTAATTCGAATAGAATAAAACGGGCAAAAGATATTGAAACTTGTTTATTAAATAAAGAAAGCACTAAAATAATTGAGGAAAATTATAGTCGCGATTTTGACATAGAAAGACTGTATTTACATATAAACATGTTTTGGGATATTTGTTTTTTACTATTCCTGTAACATCGTGTACTTCTGAAAGAAGTTTTTGAAATTTACGAAGATTAAGGCCTTTGGAACGATAGACAAAGACTTCAAATCGAAGAGGGCGGTACACTGTTTTAGTATTACAGTAAGAAGGCGGAAAAGGATAGTCGTATCGTGATAGATTTATTAGTTCTAGACGGCCTGTGATTTGCGCTTAAAATCCTGTTAGCTGTTGACACTTCCCAATCAGGCCACGAGGATCAGCAAAAAAAATCCGACTGAGGTCGAGTTAGAAAAACTATGTTTTTCTTAACATTAACTGTTATAACAATTTAATATTTTAATCTAAAATTCTGATTTTTTGCACACATAAGATACCTGAAATATGAGCGGTTCTAATAGCAATTCAGGAATTTTGAAAATGTTTACAGTGCACCCAAAAATTCACCCTGCGGTGAGTTATGTGAATTATTGAATAATAATAACGTCGATGCTTCGACATGTTTTGGACACCGTATTTACTAAATTAATTGTTTTCGATTTCAAAAATTACATTTTAGAAAATTAAGTTTTGTAATCTTTTGAGGAAAAGCACCGCTACTCTACATTTACAGATATTCTTATTTTATTTCTAGATATAACGTATATCATTTCTAGAAAGGTATGTTGCCGAGAGCGGCTAGTGGCATTCTTGGCAACAACGCGCGTTTTAAGGCTAGCGGATAAAAATTCATATTTCTGTAATTATTGAAGTTAGCGATTTAAATTTCTTTTTAAACTTTCTACGTTTTCTGGCTACATTTGACTCCATATATATGTATAGAAATTTTCAATAATTCACATAGCTCGCCGCATGGTGAAGTTTTGGATGAACGATTTTAATAATTTTATTTTTTCAACTTTATTTAAAAAAAACTGTATTTTTTCAAAATTCCTGAATTGCTATTAGAAGCGCTCATATTTAGGTATACGTATATGCAAAAAATCAGAATTTTAGATTAAAAGCTTAAATTGCTACAACGGTTTATGTTAAGAAAGCGCCATTTGTAAAGTTCGGTCCTACTAAAAAAATTGTACGTTTCCATTTCCTATGCCTCAAAGTGTTGTCTTCTACAGGATGGTGCAGATTTTATTTGGTTATATGGTTAAAATCATATAAGATTGCGTATGACTCATTTCGAATAACTGCATGATTTAGTTTTCATAAACGTATGTCCACGTTAACATTTTATGATCTTTTTATACAGATTTCTGTATTACCGATATCATGTAATTATAATACATTTAATCAAACGTCGCTCATTTTATCTAATTTCTATGAATTATGTAGTTATTGAATGCCTAATTTGTACTTTTTTTTTGAAAGGGTTCAACTGCTATGGTCATATCCCCTTTGTAACTTTTACTTATAGAAAAGATAAAAAAATTTTAGCTCATATTTCATTGAACACCTTTATTGCTTTTAGGAAATTAAGTACATGCCTCACACTCCTCGTGTTGGTGAAATTGGTTACATAGTTCACTTCCAGCTTATAGCTCAGTCTCTGAGCTTCATAATTTGGACATTCATTAATGATATGTTTCATAGTTAATATTACCTGGCACATATAACAGAGAGGTGCAGTTTCAGCTCTGAGTAAATACTGATGCATAAGTTTTGAATGTCCAATTCGTAAACGGTGTAACTTAACATTTTCTTCCCTTGTAGCTTCTTTCAGATCATATAATGTCTCTACTCCTGGTTTGATTGTGGACAGGTGAGTATTATATAATTCTCATTTTCGTTGAGAATTGTTCTATATTTTTCTTTTTTAGGTACTTTTTTAGATCCATCAGTCCTATATAGTTGACATCTACATTCGTTTCTAAGATGGCATGATTTGCCGCAGTGTCAGCGATGTCCTGGTATATCTACATGACTAGGAACCCAGATAAACGTAAGTGTTACTCCCTTTTCGTTTAGGTATTTTAATATTAATTGGCACCTTACGTTCATAGGGTCTGTAGTTGACTTATGATATTTATGCAGTCCGTTACTACGAGGAAGTGTCTTGTTTGAAATTGCATAGAACAGTATAGTATGGCTTGCTATAAGGCATATTGTTCCACAAACTTCATTGACGCATATTCGTTTATTTTCCACATCAATAGAGAGAGCACTTCCTATGCCATTTTTAGTCTTCGATCCAACAGTATATATAATTTGATGTTCAGGATATTCTGTCTATGTTTAGGATATCATTATGAGGATGGTGTGGAATGGATATAATTTTCGTCATATAGTTCAATATGATCTAGTGTCAAGTGGCGGAATTCCTGACTCACAGTACAAACTATCAACGGTACTAGTTGGGAATGCGCGAATACAATATCTTATTGCTGATATTTACGTACCGATGAGTACACAATGCATCCATAGTCGATTTGCGATAGTATTAGTGATCGTGATCTATATATTTTGATAAGCCACTTCTGCTCTGCTCCACACTGATTATGAGCTAACACTTTCAAAATATTTAATTTTTTTGTGCACTTAAGTTTTAGTTGCTCTATGTGTGGCTTCCATAAAAGTGTATTGTCGAATGTCAGACCCAAAAGCTTTGCCGTTGTAGTACACTTGATAGGATTGTCTACTAAACACAGAAGGAGCCTGCAAAAATGCACACATTGCGTTTTTTCTTCGGAAAATTGCAGTACCACATTTGTCCCGTTTTGGGCTATTTGATTGATGGTAGGTTGAAGTATTCGGGTTATTTCTCCAATAGTTTCTCCAGAGCAGAAAATGGCGATATCATCAACGTAGACGCATTTATGTATTTTTTCATTTATATTTAAGGCAATATCATTAATCGTCAATGCAAAAAGAGTGCAACTAAGAGCCGATACCTGTAGAACTTCGTCATCAAGTAAATTCACTTCGAATAACGTGTTGTCGATCCTTACTCGGAATCTTCTGTTTGTTAAAAATAATTCTACCAATTCTGGCATATTCCCTCTAAGATTGAATTGATGCATCTTTTTTAATATGCTGTATCTCCATGCCATGTCGTAGGAACCCTTAATGTCAAAAATACGGCCACTAGGTGTTCTCGTCTTCTAAATGCTTCCTGTATTTTGGTTTCAAGGTAGAAAAGGTGGTCTATCGTCGAACGATATTTCCTAACACCAGCTTGGTATGGCACTGTGGGATTCTGATTTTCTAGGTACCATTGTAGCCTGTTATTAACCATTTTCTCTAATATTTTTCCTATGCAGCAAGTCAAGTTAATCGGACGATAGCTTGTCGGTAACAATGGATTCTTTCCAGACTTTGCGGTAGGTACCACAATAGCCTCTTTCCACTCATCCGGATAAGTACCTTCCTCCCACAGCGTAATATATATATATATATATATATATATATATATACAGGGTGTCCAGTTTAAGATGAAATGCATGGGGATATTGGAAACCGTTAGAGATACGAAGATGGTTAAATGGAGAAAAAGTTGCGTCATTATATGCCCAAGAAGTAACCATGGTTACATGTCAAAAAATTCCTTCCATTTACTATACACAGGGTGATAACTGAAAATATGCGTTTTCTAAAAATCGCTATATCTTGTTTCTTGCAAGAGATACATCCACGATTTTTGCAGGATGGGGTAACAGGTAGCGAGGATTTCAAAATGATTTTGAAAAAATCTAGGCCTACTAGATTTTGAGATAATGCACGCAACTTGCGATTTTCTTATGGACGCCATATTGGATTTTTGCATTTTGAATTCTTCATAAAAATGCTTTTCAACCATATATCATATGTTTATAATCTGCCAATGAGAAAGTGTCAAATTACACAATTAAATTTATATCAAAGCAACCTTGACATATTATGTATTTTAATTAAATGAAAATTAATCTACAAATTAAACTAACTATTGAGAACAATATTATTGATTATTAACATAAATCATAATAATAAAAGTGACAAAAACAACAAAAATAAAATTTAATATTATACTGAATTTTACTATTAATTAATCAAATGCTCGAATAAACCTCCATTCTCTTGCAATAATTGAATAGATGGTTGATTGGCAAAGGCCTAGTTTGATATAAATTTAATTGTGTAATTTGACACTTTCTCATTGGCAGATTATAAACATCTGATATATGGTTGAAAAGCATTTTTTATGAAGAATTCAAAAATGCGAGATGATAAGGAACTCTTGTGATGCAGTGCTAACTCGATGCAGATGGTGTTTGCAGGAGAATGAAGGTTTATTCGAGCATTTGATTAATTAATAGTAAAATTCAGTATAATATTAAATTTCAACTATGAAAGTATGTTCTAACCATCATTCTTTTAAGTTGCTCCTTGAATAAATTACTTGCAATTCTGTTTTTAGTTTATCTTGTAAATATATTAAACATTACTTTTGGAAGAAACAGATTTGTGTAAACTCGAATATCTCATAAATGTCGACGTGGTATATGTAAACATTCGCCACTTCCGGTAGTTTCTAAAAGTGCACAAGTTCCGAGAAGTCGAGGGCGGAGTTATAAGCTGCAACCGGGTTCTCTTCGTACACGTTTCGTGATATACTTTCCGTGGAGAGTTTGAATTTTATTAACATCGTTTTGTTAATTTTTCTAGGTTATTCTAAGTTATTGAGAAAAAAAATTACAAAAAAAATCATTTAATGGACTGGTGCTTGGGAAAATTTTTTTTACAAAAAAAAATGTCATCTTTTTATTTAACAATTTTTTGTACAAATAATGCCGTGTATCCCTTCCGGTACTTGATTTGTATCTACAGTACAAAAATAAATGAAAGCCGTTATATCATAAAGGAGAATTGTTAACAAAACCTTTTAATATGGTGCGAAATAAGCCTTCAAAACATTTAATAAATGTGTTATCCTTAATTCACATAAAGAAATTTTAAGGGACAGTAAACCACAATCGCAAGTATATTTATACAGCGAAATACTCAGAGGCGGAACATGTTTTCATTAGAATAATTATTTTATTATTGTAGATACCTATTTGAAAGTATCAGTAAGCCTTTACTGAGAATTATTATCGTTGACTTTTTTGTTTACTTATAAAGAGATTTTGATTTGTTATAATTACACCTATGGATTTTAATAATTATGTTTTGTGGTCATTGTCTTGTGTCTTAAGTTCTTATTAGAAACATTCTTGATTTATAATATTTAGGTATTAACAGATATTAATAAAAAAAATTAAACAGTGAAATTTTTTATCAAAGTTTTTTTTTTATGAAAGTTGGATAATCAGTACACATATTGCATAATTTTTTTTAAAGAATTATTAGCTATGTTCATGGCTAGAGCACCCATATATATTTCCCGACCCAGCCCTCCGTCTACTATCCGATATATATAATAAATGCTTAACCCTCTCCTATTTTCCGACGGACTGGAAATCGGCCTCCACCGTCATGATACCAAAACCCCACGCTCACCTAACCTCACCCTCCTCCATCGACCCATTTCCCTCCTGAGTTGCCTCGGAAAATGCTTTGAGCAGATTCTAGCCAAGCTACTCAGGGACCACCTAGAATTCAACGACCTTCTTCCTAACAGCCAATTCGGCTTCCGTCCCAAGCTGCTTACCGAGACCACCAGAGCATTCAATCACAAGCAATGCAATCTGGCTGTGTTTTTGGACATTAAGCAAGCATTTGACAGGGTCTAGCACGCCGGTCTCCTTCACAAGATCCGAAGCCTAAACATTCCCGACCCCTTCTCCAAACTCCTACTCTCGTACTTGACCAACCGGTCAGTTCCGGTCAAAGTAGGGAAAACCTTCTCAGATCCTTTCGAACCTACAGCAGGCGTACCGCAAGGTTCTGGCTTAGCCCCGATCCTCTACACTATCTTCGCATCTGATATACCCGAAGTCACTCAACCCGGAGTAATCGTAGCGCAGTTTGCGGATGATACCGCCTTCTGGGCGGTTAATCGGAACAGCGAAACGGCCTCCCGCATCATATCCAAAACCCTACGGAACTTCTCCAACTGGGCTAACCGGTGGAGAGTCTCCGTCAATCCAACCAAGACCCAAGCAATCCTCTTCCGCCACCCTCATTACACCGAAGATAAGTGCCCCAAGCTTGCCTCCAGAAATGTGTCCCTCACTCTAAATCAGGAAAGACTCCCTCTACAAGATGAAATCACCTATCTAGGAATCCTTTTCACACGAACCCTCAACTGGCTCCCGGATGTTGAAAAAACCCTCAACCGTATTAGGAACCGCGCAAACCTACTGGGCGACCTCCGGGGTAAAATCAGAAGTTGTCACCCCAAAACCGTCTTACACACGTATAAAACATATATCCGCCCTGTTATGGATTTCCGAGCTCCCATATATACAAATATAAACCCCAAACACATTTACTCCATCGCTTCCTGTGAGCGCCGAATTTTCCGACGCATACATCGGTTACCCTTCAGGTACCCTAATACCCTTACTATCCAACGCGCCAATATATCACTAATCACACATAGAATCCAAACCCTTCAGAAAAATTTTACCCACAAAAGAATTTTCGGCGATACCATTCCAACTAAAGAGATCCTTACCACTCCTTGAAACTACCGCCTTTTCCCATACCCACGAAGGAAACCCAAGCTCAAATTCAAACATCCACCCGCCATCCTCACACAACTCCTCGACGACCTCCCCGAGGAGATAGAAGAATCCCTTGACAACATCCCGTATGCCCTCCGCATCCCCACGTCTATTGGATGACGACCCCAGCAAGATACCGGCCAACGAATACCACCACACCAACCACGCTACACACACCACAACCACCATGCACACTTAACCCATTAACACATTCATTACTCAATAAAACTTAAATAATTTTTTTTTTTTTTACACCAAAATAACCACACCTCATGATTGTACAGCATACAATAACACCAAACACCGTCACACAACAACAAGGAATGACCAGGGCTGAAGAGGAGAAGGGATCCTGAACAGTCCACAAATAAGTAACATAAGCTAACAATAAGCAAATACTAACACATAAGCAACCTAAAAAAAAACCCTATGATTCAATATACTTGGTACCATTGATGTAGGAAGTCCTACCTCAATGCTTGGTACACGCTTAAGTTCTAGTCTTACGTACTGTTATACTACAATGCAAGTATAAAGTCCGGAATAGTTAATCTCCGAACAATTTATACCTTTAGTTATTAGGAGTATAACTCTGATTAGGTTCTACAATGTTTCAATAATAAAAGAATAGTTATTCTGAGAATAACGTCTTGGTAGCCCTGGCGTTCATATTTTAGTTCATTTTAACTGAACGATGTAAGCGCGGGAAACGCAATAACCTTTATATCTTTTGTGTTTGGGCAGTTGCGTCGTGTTTATAAATTGTTTTATCAAGCGTTATTAATCAACGTTTTGAAATGGAGAAGAGGTGCACTAATTTTTCAAACGATGAAGTAGAAGTGTTGGGGGTTTAGTAGAGTTAAGTAAAGGAGTTTTGGGTTAGTTAACTTTGGTAAAGTACCAAAGAATTTTGTAATTTAAACAATATTTCATTATGTAAGAAAACTGACACTGTGTCAAGTAGTCGCAAAGAAGCAGAGTGGCGACAAATTGAAAACAAATTTAACGCAGTTTGTGGAACCCGAAGAACAGCAAAAATGAAGTGGGATTCCCTAAACAAATGTATTAAGAAGGAGGATCTAATCTGGTTTCGCCCGTTCTGGTTTCGTCCGATAGGCAAATTTTACCCGTTTGAACCTTATTTATTCTGGTTTCGTCCGCATTAGAAAAATAATATATTAAGAATTCTGGTTTCGCCCGATAAGGATGTTATAATGCAGCTTATCTTCATGATCATTTAATATTTTCAAGAAATCTCGATTAACGTAATACTATAGGTATGGTGGTTGATTATTAGCGATAGGGATTAAGGATTTTTCCCTAATGGCCGGTCACCGTATACCTACAGTATAAAGATGCATGCCGTCAATTCTTTCACTCAATTAGTGATTTACAGTCAAAGTAAATATCGCACATTGAGCTATTTGTGAAATGGAAGTCTTACAGTCAAAACGAGGCCAACCTGTAATTTTATACGAGGGCTTTAAATATAATAAAAAAAGAGTGAACAAATCTGAAATATTATGGTCATGTGTTAATAGAAGTTGCAACGGGAACATTAAAACGAATTGTGCGATATCAGAAGTTCTACATCACAAAGAACACTCAATATGTGCACCAGATATTGCAAGAAACGAAGTTCTGGTTTGTATATCGAATGCCAAAAAAAGAATACGTGAACAGTGTGCCCAGATCACACAAATTTATGAACAAGAAGTAATAAAAAGTGCCGGCGATAAAGGACTTGATTTCGTTACGTCAATTCCATGATTTCATAGTGTAAAACATCAACTTTATTCAGTGAGACATGCAAATTTAGGAGTGCAGAGTTTACCGCAACATCAACAGGAGATCGTGGTTCCAGAATTTTACAAAAAATTTGATACTGAAACGGGGGGCAGAATTATGGTATTTGGAAATATATTAAACTTATTAAGAGGCAAAATTGTTTTTGGTGATGGAACTTTTAAAAGCTGTCCGAAGCTTTTCGATCAACTGTACACCCTTCATATGGATTTGAACAGTACGGAAGAAAAAACTTGTGTTGTGCCAGTTATTTATGCTCTACTGCCAGACAGAAAAGAAGACACTTACAAAAGATTTTTTCCAATTTTAAAAGAAAAAGTTCCCGATTTTACACCTCAACAATTTCACGTTGATTTTGAAACAGCTGCCATAAATGGTTTTTTGGAAGTTTTTCCTGATACACAAATAAAAGGATGCAATTTTTACTTTAACCAGGCACTATGGCGAAAAAATCAACAGCTTGGGCTTGTTGTAGATTATAAAGAAGATGAAGATATAAAAAGACATTTAAGAATGTGCGCAGCCTTGGCACATTTGCCACCTTAATTTATTGACGATGGTCCAGATACAGAGAAAATTGTAAAATTCAATGATTATTTCGTTGAACAGTGGTTGGACCCCCCAAGATATTGGGTTTGTTTTAAAAGTTGTCATCGTATTACCAATGCTGTCGAAGGATGGCATTCGAGACTAAATAAAATATGTCGAAAAAATCATCCAAATATTTACGAAATCATGAAATTAATTTACGAGGATTTATTACTTTATAAAGTAATCACTGAACAAGATGATATAATGATGACTACGCCGAAACGGCCAAAAAATATATGGATTTAGATAAAAGAATTAAGAATACCATAAATGCATTTATGCAACAAGAAATAAACTTGGAACAAACTTTAAATAGATTGACGTACATCTTTTAAACACACCAAAGTTTATATTATATTTATAAACCTTGCTAGTCCTAATTCTGGATAAAGTGTAAAGGGAAGACGGTTTTATTATTTTTCTTACGATACGGTGTTTTTCTTAGTGTGATAAAAAGGAATTCGGACGAAACTAGAAGTAAATTTCTGTTTGGTCACATAAACAATAAAATAACGGACGAAACCAGAAAACACCAGAAGGAGTATACTGAACAGAAACAAATGTTATATAAAACAGGTGGTGGGCTAGCTGTAGAAATTAAATTAAGCAGTGTTGGTAACCGACTATTAGCTATAATTGGTGTAGGGGCAACAGGAACAATGTCTCGATATGATTGCGATTTTGGTATTGAAAATTTGTTTTTATTTTATGAATAATTTTGTAGTAGTGTAACTGTGTTTTTTTAATTGATACAGATTTTAATAGTTAATTTTTGTAATTATTGTTTTTCACTAAAGTTGAAGAAATACCTAACACTGAATCTGAAGCGGGAATCAATACTATAATTCCTTTGGAAATGATAGAAGTGGTATGCAACTAATAATTAGGTACTTACAATATAAATCACTTTAATAATTACAGCCTGACAACAACTGGAACTCAAGGAATCCACAGCAACCCGTAAGCAAAGTTCTGCAAGTTCCAAAGCCATCTACACCAGCTGCAAGTTTGTATCTATAATTAAAACATACCAAAAATGTAAAATAAATATATGTTACAGGTAGTGAGGGTAGCCTATCAGGTGTGTCAGGAGCATAAGAAGTGCCTGTGGATAACACTTCAAAAAAACAATAAAACTACATGTAATAATTTTCTTTTAAAATTAATTTGAAATAATACTAATTTATCGTAACTTTTTTAGGTTGTGTTACCAAAACATCAAACCGTAAAAGGTTTAATAAAGTGCAGTCCACAGCAGCAAGACTAAAAAAACAACGCTCTGGTATATACGAGGAACTAGCTCAAAAAAGATTGAATTTATCGAATTTCAAATGACGTTGTCGAAGGAAGAGAAATAAAAGCACGATATCTGACTGAAATACAAATACTGGAGGCAGAGTTAGCAAATAAAGCAAACTTTGAATAAAATCCTATTTATTGTTTTCTATGTTTTACTTCCTTACAACAAATTACTAAAATGATTATTTATTAATAAAGTACGATATCTATTATTTTCAATGCCTACTCTCTGATTTTGTACATCATGTAAGACAGCTTCCACTTCAATTTCATTGGGTGGCTCACCCTCGTGTTCTTGTAATGCAATATTGTGGAGAATCGCGGTTGCAACAATAATTGCTTGTGAATGTTCCAGAGACACACACCGTATAATCTTTCCACACAGTTTCTTGTACGGATATGAGATTCGTTAAAAAGATTTTCAGCTGGTGTGTTTGTTTGTTCCAAAGGTGTAATTAAATAATTTGTATTGGCGTATTCACTATCTCCCAAAATTATCGAAGTTCCAAATTCCTTTTATCCTGCTATTATTAAAAATGGTTTGATCATGCGATGACCCCGGCCACGGTGCAACAATGTTTGTTATTCGTAATTGTGCATCACAAATTGTTTGGACGTTTCATGAAAAATATCCCTTTCGGTTTCGATATCTTTCTGGGTCAACTCCACCTGGAGAGTTACTTGAGTTAGAGCAAACGCCAAATACGAAGACATCTGCGCAGAAACCGAATATTGCATTAAAAAGAAATGGAATAATGATATGAGTGAGAAGTAGATATTATGTTCCGTCCACAAAATGTAGTGCTGTTTATTGTTTCCTAACCTCATTTTTCGTGCACGTTTTTATCAATTGTAAACAGTTTTTTTCAAAACTCCTTCCGTTTCAGCACCTTTTATTTACAAGTAAGTTGTATTTGTAATCCATAGTAATATGTATTAATATAATATATTGATTTAGTTCGTTGTTTATAATGGGTGATGCGAGTACATCAAACATTCCAGCAAAGAAGCGGCGTATCTTATCGCAAGATGCCCGCGAAATTATTTGGAATGTTTATCAGTTTCATAAAAATATGAATGAAGGTATGTCATTATTGTACGATTAACATCTGTCAGTTTTTTCACGATTACATTTCTTTACAGTTAACGTTCTTGATATAGTTGTGAAAGCAACTGGAGTATCTAAAAGTACCGTCGTTAGAATTATTAGTGAAGGGAGTGCAATTCAATGTGGTGAAATAGAATCCTTCAAGACTTCTAATAAAAGAATGAAAACCGCACCAAGATCATATGTCGATAATTGTGGGGAACGAGTCATTCGACGCATTGTAAACAATTTTCATGTCACGGAGAACCGACGACCAACCGTCAATGCTATCTATAATATTATTAAAGATGACGAATCCATCGGTTTCTTTGGGAAGGAAACGTCTTTAAGAAGATTATTAAATAAAATAGGTTTTAAATGGACGAAAACCGTTGACAATCGTAAATGTTTAATGGAACGATACGATATACGATCTTTACGTTGTGCTTATATACGAGCAATAACAAAGTATCGAAGAGCAGGGCGACCCATTGTGTATACAGATGAAACGTATATACATGCATCGCATACAACGCCACATTCCTGGGTAGATAATTCCAACGAAGGTTTAAAATATCCAATCGGTAAAGGTCAACGTCTTATAATAGTACATGCTGGTGGTGAAATGGGATTTATTAATAATGCCCTCTTAGTTTTTAAATCGGGCTCAAAAACAGGTGATTATCACGACGATATGAACTTTATTAATTATAAACGATGGAGCACCAGTTATTACCGAATTTGCTCGAAAAGTCAGTTATTGTTATGGATAATGCAAGTTATCACAACACGTTAGCAGTTAAACATCCAACTTTTAGCAGTAAAAAAATGAAAATGATAACTTGGTTACAAGAACGAGGGATCGTACATGACGAATCCCAAACAAAAGTGGAGCTGTATGATTTAATAAAATGTAATAAACCGAGCTACACGGAATATTCAATTGATGCTATATTTGCGAAACATGGTCACTCTGTATGTCGACTACCTCCATACCACCCGGAGCTAAATCCAATAGAAAAAATATGGGCCATTGTAAAAGCTTGGGTGGCCTCGAGAAACACAACTTTTAAATTAGCCGATGTTGAAAAACTAACTCGTGAAAAGTGGTCGATGGATTTGGAGAGACACTGGCAAGAAGTGTGCCGTCATGTTAAAGAAATTGAAGAGGAATACATTAATAAAGAGCATATTATGGATGTCGTTTGTGAGGAATTGATTATACGTAGGAGTGGAGACTCGTCGGATGAATCTGATTTTATATCAGATTATGATAACGAAGAAATAAGTGTAGAGCAATTGTGTAATATTTTATTGTATTTATATTGTTAATTTCACATTGCACATGTGTTGTTCATGTTCTTAGATATGTTTCTAAGGCACTTTAACTTCTTAAGCACTTTTTAAATACTTAGTCTATGATCTACCAATATAACGTCCCGTACCATAACCCTTTTTATAATTCGCAGAGTTTTTATGAATTGTACCAATTATTATTATACATGCTCTACATATTAAGATTATGATACTTCATGTAATCGATATCTGTTATGTTTAATTGCTTAATTACATTGATTTATATGTGAAATTTCTTATTTATCTTTAACACCCTAATATGTATCGTGTTGACCTTTTTAACAAGCTACTGCCATAGCTCAATGCTTATATGAATACAACATCATTGTGCAAACCCCATAAAACCTGTTTTGTTGTATAAAAACCATCTGCTTATATTCGTATACTATATTTTCCTCATAACAAATTATATAACTTCTTCAACTTTATTTGAACTTGCATACTATCTAATATTTGAATTCGATAAAACTCTACCCCCTCTACTACACCTATTTATAACCATCGCAGTATAAATCTGTTTAGACACGAATTTACCCTTAGAACTGTGGTTAATAATTAAAATGCGAATTACAACATTTCCGACTAAATTTATGAATAAGTAACATAACCTTATATTTCACTTTTCACAATTAAATAAATGTTTTTTTTTTGTTTAAATTGTCCTAATTATATAATATAAAGATCATAATTAAGAGGTTATTAACTAAAAAATGTACAAAACGTGACTTTTACTTTTCTTAAAAAAACTAATATTTTCCGGTGATTTTTTTCGCGCAGCTTGGTGTCTTTCGTATATGGCGTTTAGTCTATAACGTTGCATGCAGACGTTTTGCTTACTCATGCGTAATCTCAAGCTGCAATTAGCATACTGCATGTGGCATAAAATCGGCTAAAAATAATTTCATTGCCGGAGCTATTGCATTGTTACGATCTGTAAAAGATGTAATATGATGTTCAATTGTACTGCACAGCATCACAAAAGTTGGCCTTTGTATTCGAAAACGTTTGACAAACTTAAAATCATCATATTCTTCAAGATAACTGGTACTGTAAAAAATTCTATACGTTCAACTTTAAAATTAACCAGACGTTTATGAACTGACAGATTTTTAAAAACTTTTGAATTTCGATGTAAGACAATATCTTCCACAAATTCGTCTTCATCAGAATCAAAAATATTCAAATATAACGGACCCATTTTTTTTAAATACTTAAAAAAAGCGAGAATAATAAAAATAATAGGTTATGTTCACAGAGACAGCTGATAGCTACATAAAAACCGGCGGATGGCCAATAGAAAGCAAGAATAACTTCATCACAAGTATATCTATCCAAGTTGAGAGGGATAAAGTATCTTACAAGTTTATACCAAGAATAGAATTATTCGGCAACGCAACTTTTGAATGTTAAGCTCAGTATAGCTTATTCATGGTATATCCTTACATTGTAGAACCGACCCTTAATGTCGGTATCAAATAATTAAAAAGCAAAATAATTATGGTCTTGCTAAAATTAATAGTGGTATAGGTAATCCTGCGAAAAAACCGACGCACGTCATAAATTTATTTAGCTAGTTCCAACTAATTATTCATGTTACTATTTCGTATGTCACGTAACTTAAAAAAAGATAGAAACAATCTAGAACGTTGGAACGTTAAATTAATGACGTGCATCGGTTTTTTCGCTGGATTACCTATACCTTCAGCTACACTACAAGGTGACTGAAATTTAGATAAAGCAGTATTAAAAACGGGAAAAAATTCATACCTCTAAATAATAATTTCTGATTATTTAAAAAAGCCATTAACCACATAAACCAAAACAAAAACACATTAATTTAATATAAATTGCTTATTCATTTGTATAACATTGGCAGAAATTGAAGGTTGAAATAATGTATTTACAAATTATGAGTTTTCAACATATTAGTTAACAGAGTTATAAAGTTCTTCAAATAGGTACATCAAATATCGCCACTAATCTAAAAATAAAGTTACAAGTTATAAAAAAGCTTTGATTTTTTTATTATTGCGCTAATAAATTTACGCAATACGAACAGACACACTTTTTACACTAAAATAGCAGGCTATTTATTTAAGAACACAACATAAATCATATTAACACTTTATTAAAGAAGCAATATGAACAATTACTTTAATTGATTGAATAAAAATATCAGAAGTAAACAAAAATGCAATGGAGGAAATGAATTGCAGATTATGAATCATTGTTTAAAATATAATTTCGACTTACCCGGCATATTAACAAGTTGGCACTAACTGTTGAGTTTGTTTTTCTCACATTTTTATACCATGAGCGTATTCGGATCAGCGATGTGTTCCAAATATACCAATTAATTTACAGACTATATTTATAGTAATCGACTTGTATGTTATCTTATTATTGTTATTATTGAACAAACAGCACGTATGACATAAATGAAAATTACTATTTTCTGTTACACTAATATTTTTCCTGAGTATCCAATATTATGTAACGTGTGCTAATCGAATTTTAACAATTTATTGTTCGCTTTCAGAACTACTTTTTTATATTTAATTCTTTTATATAAAGGTATTTTTAGCTATTTCCTGATTATTCAAAATCAATTTATTGTAACATTAAAACACAAGGCCTGTGGAATAATGAATAGATAATAATGATAATTATACTTGAATTTTTGTAATGGTACATCACGTCATTGGCATTTTACTTAGTTACAATTGTCAATAATGAGTTTAAAAAAGTCAAGTATATAATGTTAACAAAGGAAATTTCCATTCATAAAATTCAATTACGAATATTTGACGTTTTCAATGACTTTGATGACACAACAGTATACTTACCCAGGTGGTATGAGTGCTATTAATAGTGCACTTCATATCTCTACCGAGGATACTGTAGATAATTTACTTAGTAAGCTAAACAATTATAACTAGAGAGCGAATTTTATGCACTATAAAATGCCGAAATATGTGCATATATATGCACTTAAAAAACTTAAAATATGCATCAAAAATGCATTATTAATTCAAAATATGCAAAATATGCATAAATACGGAATCTTCTATTTACCTGTGTTAATTCCAAATTATAACATTAATATATAAAAAAAGTATATATGTTTGTAATGTTTTAATAGGAAAAAGATAAATTGCATACAAACTTATTATTTTAACATTCAAAATTATGTGTTATTTAAAAACTACATATTTACTTATACACTATACATTTATAAAAACTGCACCCTGTCATTACTACTTACAAAGCAATTATTATTTTAACATTATTTTCAAATTATGTGTTATTTAAAAATTACATCTTTACTTATACGCTATAGATTTATAAAGATTACACCCTCTCATTACTATTTGCAAAACAATTTATAACTAAATATTTTTCCAAGTTTTCGGGCAGAAAATTTTGGCGTCTGTCCGATAGTATGTTTTTATACAAAGAAAAACTTCTTTCTACATCCACAGAAGTTATGGGTGCATATTTTAATGCGGCTAATATGGCCAAATCTAAATTTATAACAAGATCATCGGAATTTTCCTCAAGTTTCAGAACTTTATTATTAACTTTTAGTAACAACTGTTTTTTTGTAAAATTTCATTTAATCTATTAGAAATAGTTTTACCAATATTTCCTGAAACAGCAGAAATCAGCTGTTGAAATTTATTAATTATTTGCATAGATTCATTTAATGACAATGCTTCCGTTTCTAATTTAGCAATGGTTGAACTTACAAAATAGTAATTTGCTTTTATAAATGCCAGCTCATTGCGCAATTGTGTTTTCTTTAAAATGGATTGAGCTTTTTGAACGTAAGTACTTGAATTATCAGAAATTTCTAAAACTAACTCCTTTATTTTTTCCAAATGATCTGCATAAAAAAGAGCATTTAACCAAGTACCCCAACGCGTAATCACAGGCTCTGGTGGTAGAGGAATATTAGGTAACTTTTCTTTGTACAATTGAATTCGTAACGGAGCTTTTAAAAACACTTTCTTTATACTACTTATTAAACTATTTACTAATGGAAATTGATTACGAATTGTTTCTGCTACTCTATTAATACCATGTGCGAGACATGTTACATGTATTAAATTTTCATAAAATAATTTTAATTGCTGTCCAGCTTTTACCATACACGCTGCTGCATCAGATAGCATTAAAACTATTTTATCTGTTGCAACAATATCAGGAATAAAAAATTGCATGAAAGCTTCGTTTATAAAGCGAACTATTGTTGCATGATTGGTTTTCTCAAGAACTTTGGAAGCGATTAAATATGATATACTAGACTGCGCCTCACTTAAATAACCAATCATTAAATTTGCAACATATCGCCCGCAACAATCTGTAGTTTCATCTACTATAAAATAAAGATATTTATTTTTTGTAATTTTCTTTATATGCCCCATAGTTTCAAGATATAAATAATTAATATACCTTTTTCGAAGCGTGCTTTCATCTGGCACTTGCTTTTTACTAATTTTTTTCTAAAAATTACCTAAAACTAGGATTTTGCAATTTCTTTAATGGAATATTGGCTTTAACAAGTGCACTACACAATTCGAAATTAAATTCCTCTTGTGCATTTCTTTTGGTCGTTTCTTGAAACAACGACTGGCGCAAAGGTGTCTGACAAACTTTTGTTTTCTTAAATGTTTCTAATTTTCTTTTATGAAGAGAGGTTTTAATGTGCTGTGTAACTTGAGATTTCCTTTCGCACATGATCTAAGGAAAAATTAATTTTAAAAATAAGTATCTAATTGCGTTTAAAAACTGATAAAACGGTGAATTCAATAACCTACATCAATTAATAAGGGTTTAATTTCCGAAATTAATTAAAAATATGTAATGGTACTTACTATTTTTCCACAGGCTATGCAAAACACTTTTTCATCATCCAGACGTAGCTCGGCTATATTTTTTATCCATACTTGAACTAAACTATTTTTAACTTTCGGCATCTTGAAGTTCACTTAACAAAGCCGTACCATTCAGTTACGTCTTCGCCCAAAGAATGTTTAAAATTTTGCATTTTGTCCGTTACTCTCAAATTATTTTCAAGAAGGATTAACTAACTAAACACTTACCTTGAAAAGTCCAAATAACTTTAACCCTTGATTGCGGGAATTCCTCAATCAATGCTTTAACTATCTACTTAGGTACCATTGGAATTTTCAAATACTACGAAATAGCGGCATTGAAACTTCATAATCCGGAAGTATTAACGTTGCACTTAACTGCAGGTAATAATCTTTCTTTAAACCTGTCTTATTCATATAAAAATACATTTCTTAGTTAGACACAATAACAAAATTTAAAATAAGTTAAAATAATGCATTCTAAAGCGAATTTGGAAGATATAGAAAAAATGCGAAATATATGTTAATTATGAATAAAAAGGCAAAATATGCATAAAATTGCAATATATGCAGTATTTTGCGAAATATGCAAAATATGCAAACATTAATTAATCTCAAATGATTGTATTTAGTGCAATTCGTCTAAAAACAAAACGATATTCTTCAACTATAAAAAATAAGCGATATGCATTTTGCATAAAATCCTCACTCTAATTATAACATACTATCAAGAAGTAAATTTATATAAATGCACATCTGTATTTGCATTTCAAGAGTAGCATTGAGTAAAATCTTTATTCAATCATAGTAGCCATATTAGACATGTACAGATGGTATCCCATTTTGGGCACTTTTGCAGGGTATATCCCTTATTTTTAAAGATAGAGTGTTGCAGTTTTTGCGACAGTATGCTACTTTTTTGTGAAATTAAAGATGGCGCCAGCAGAATTTTCATAGCCCTTTTGCTTTCTGATATACATGATGGAAATGAAAAGTATCACTTATCGAAAAAGTTAAAAAGCATTCCTATAGAATTTTTTCCGTAGAATTCATTGGCCTAGTCTGTTTTTTAACACCTTTCGTTTTTTAGTTATGAAACAAACATGTTTTTTTAAATAGAACACCCTGTATATTATTTCTTACATTTATTAGACATAATGTGGGCTTTCCGCCAAATATATAGGGTGTCCCAGAGCAACCCCTACAAAGTGAAATAGGTGATTCTACAGAGAAAAATATAAAAAAAAGTTTCTATAAACTTAGGTCGGAAATGATTCTTAACCCTAGAATACTTACCACCGTAAACTTTACTAGGGGAATTTCATTTGATCACTGCTTTATTGACATGGTATGACAAAACCTGCTACGGCCCCGCCTATGCCTTAGTGGGGATAGACACAATAACCTGTTTGAGAAGTATAGTGATAGTGCTCATGTAAGTGACTTAGTTTGTGTGCTGCATAGTATTTTTTACGAAGGTAAGTACCAACGTTGTTATTTGCGCGCGTGAGTTCTTGACAGATTTTTTATTTTTTTCGGCAGTAGTTCAAAATGGATAATGTAAGACCACTAACCCACGAGGAGTTGAAAATAGAAATGGAGAAGGATATCGAACAACTTTTACCTGGCGAAAATGATATTTCATACGATTCGGAAAGCGTTTCTGAAATGGAAGATAATATCGAAGCATTTCTTCCATCTGAAACAGAATACTGTCTTGTCAAGTGATTCAAATGTTGATTACGATGAACCGTCTACCAACAAGAAACGAAAAAGAATAAGAGTCAAAAATGACAAGAATAAAAAAAGAGAAACAGACAAAGAAAATGTCGAGACAATGTCCAACGAAAATAAAAAAATTTAAAAAAAAATTACTATAGCAGATGAAGCCGTTGATATTACAGTTCCAAAGCCTAATTCAGTACAGCAAGGTCCATTGCCAGTAAGCCTCAAAGGTAAAAACGGCCATAGGTGGTCTTCGATAACGAAAAAAAGCACCAAGATACCCAAGCGCAATATCGTTCATATTGTCCAAGGACCTACAAATAAGACTAAAGAAGCAGTGACCCCATTGGATGTTTTTTCTTCTCTTATAGAGTCAATTATGCTAGAAGAAATAATAAATCACACAAATGTTGAAATTTTTTATCGTTCGCAAAAATATACAACAAAAAAATGAACTTACAAATAAATTTGGAGGAGATATGCGCTCTATTAGGACTAATCATTTTTGCTGGAACTCAAAATTTCAGGATCTATGTACAAAGCTACTATTAGCCGGGAAAGATTCGAATTCCTGATAGATTGTCTTCGCTTTGATGACAAACAAACTCGACCTGAAAGAAAAAAATCGACCCATTAGCGAAAAATGGGATCAACTAATAAGCAATTGTAGAACATCGTACAAGCCAGGTTCATATCTCACAATAGATGAGCAGCTGTTGGATTTCAGGGAAAGATGCCCATTTAGGATCTATATCCTTAATAAGCCGGCGAAATGTGGTCTCAAATTGTAATGGTATGTGATGTTGGCACCAAGTACATGTTTGATGCTGAGGTATATTTGGGTAAGAGAACCAAAACAGATGGACAACCGTTGGGGCTATGTTATGTAAAAAAATGAACTGAAGGAGTTTACGGAAGCAACAGAAATGTGACCATGGATAACTGGTTCACCAGTATACCATTCGCTATCGAACTGTTGAAACCTCCTTATAACTTGACCCTTGTAGGCACGTTACGAAGCAACAAAAAAGAGATACCTCCGCAAATGTTGCATTGCAAAAGTAGAAGTATTGGAAGCTCAATACACTGCTTTGATGGCCAGACAACTACGGCGTCATACAAAACTAAAGCTACAAAAACAGTTATATTGATATCTACTATGCATGATAGTTCACATGTAGAAAATACTACAGCAGGGAAACCAGACATAGTCCAATTCTACAACAAGACCAAATAAGGAGTTGATACATTCGACCAAATGTGTGGGAGTAGGAATGTGGCAAGAAAAACAAGAAGGTGGCCACTTTGTCTTTTTTACGGAATGATCAATATCACTTGCATCGATTCCTGGATCATTTATAAACATAATCAAAGCAGAAACGGACGCGATCCCATTCCGAGAAAGACATTTATGAGTATTCTTTCGGATCAACTCATACAGCCCTGGTTGGAACAACGCATAAAATGGTCCACTTTGAACCGTCCTATCAGACTGCTGATTGAAACTATTTTAAAGCTGGAACAGCAGCAGGAAATACCAACAGGAAAAGAAACGTGCCATGTGTCAATTTTGCCCTGCCAAACAAAAAAAAAAAAATGACAACCCACCATTGTCATCGCTGCCGACGGCCATTCTACGGGGAACATCGCGTCATTTTTTGTGTCTCCTGTGCCCAGCAGATTTAAAACATTTTTAAACTTTTAAAATTAGTGTCTTGACATTCCTTTTTGTTTAGTAAACTATTTTTTAAGCTTATAAATAATTAAACAAATTTGTACTAAGCTTGTCTTTTTTACCGTCGTAAATTTTACGATTAGTTAATATTAAAAGGTGGCTTAAGAAGGTAAGTATTCTAGGGTTAAGGGAGCTACCACTCTTGAAAGATGACGTCACGAAACTGGTTTTGCTTAATTACTCTGAAACTACTTTAGATTCACCTTTCAAATTTGGCATACTATTTACCAATGATAATTACTGTTTTTAGTGATTAGAGACAAGTGGATATCATATACAGTATGGGACTGGGGGCAGGGGCCCTATACATTTTTTACCCTAACTTCTTTCGCTTCCATTCGATTATCAATTTTCTGTGAGAATATGATTCTCTGATAGTTTCCACATGAAAAAGGTACTCTTGTTAATCATCTCGAAAACAAACCTTTTTCAAGAAAAAACGTCTTATGGTTGTTAATGCAACTTTTTATTGTATACATATTTTTTTAAACTTTATTCATTTTAATTTCTATCTATCATTTATTAATTCTAATTTATTATTAATCTAAAAAATAACGAATAAGCAATAACGAATTAAACTAAACTTAATATTAAATTACAATAAATGCTCCACATGATGACCGTTGGTTGCAAGGCATAGTGAAATTCTTTTATTTAAAAAGTCTGATCCGTTTGTAAATATTACGTATCTGTCGAAACTCATTGTAAGCATTTTGAACTCGCAACCAAAGTTGTTCATGCGTTTGTATTGGTACAGAGTACACCCTAGATTTGAGAAAACCCCAACGCACGGATTTAAGTCCGCCCATCTAACTGGTCATTGAAAAAAAGTATAAAAACAAATGAATTTGACAACCTGTAGAGTTACAATATCTCAAACTCCTGACAAGTGTCTCAGTAGTGGCAATTGAATATCATTAATTGCTATTTGTTTCAATTAGAAATAATATTTTAGTTTACATTTCTTTGAAAAATGGTTTCGTTTACTACTGAAGAATATACAGATATGCATTTAATTTATGGGGAAGTTCAGTGTAATGCTCAAAAGGTAGAGAAATTTCCTAAAAGAACGCATCCCACTGATACCATCTTTATAGACTATCATCAAAGATTGCGGGAAAATGGATCAGTGTTTCGTACAAAAAATGAAACGGGTAGACATTCAGTTGTGTGTCTAACCACCACACGGCACAATACCGGAGAAATGAGTGACTCGGCTAAAACTCAATCAAACGGTCCGAAAAGCGCAGAGCATTTGGATTGCATGGTTGTTTTGGAGGTATCGATAATATAGTTGGAGTAAGCATTTGGTTAGAGAGGAAAGAACCGAAATACGCGCCACCAGCTTTAAATAAAGAAGGAACAGAGAATGGGTTCTTATTCCTTGAGAGAGGGAGAGCCTGTAAAGCTTGAAACAGGAAGTAAGTAATAGGAATAATAAGTAAGTGAACAACGTAACAAACGTAAATCTATTTCCTTCCTGGAATTCCCAACAAAGGAGGCAATAAGCTAAATATTATTGTATAGCTATATAAATATGAATAATAACAATAAATAATAAATAATAAATAATAAATAATAAATAATAAATAATAAATAATAAATAATAAATAATAAATAATAAATAATAAATAATAAATAATAAATAATAAATAATAAATAATAAATAATAAATAATAAATAATAAATAATAAATAATAAATAATAAATAATAAATAATAAATAATAAATAATAAATAATAAATAATAAATAATAAATAATAAATAATAAATAATAAATAATAAATAATAAATAATAAATAATAAATAATAAATAATAAATAATAAATAATAAATAATAAATAATAAATAATAAATAATAAATAATAAATAAATAATAAAATAAATTATATACAGTATGTACGTTACTCACACAATTCACACCAAAAGAAAATAAAATAAAAATTAAAATAAGTTTACGAGGGCAAGTCGTGAGCTTGCATTTACGCCCACAACAACTTATAGTTGAGAATACCAAAACAAACAATTCCCCTTCCGGTCGACGTAAGATCTTACGTAGCTTAGCCCGAAAAGGTCAATTTAATAAACTTATTAAATCAGTTACTTATAAGAAAGAAATAATTAAATAATTCAGCTTGCCTTTCGTTTAACAAAACTGAATACAAACCCCTCTTTGATTAAGTTACATAAATACAATTGGAAAAGCTTGTTCAGTCCCAATTTTATATCAAGAAACAAAGAAAAATGGTAATTAAGCAATTTAAGATTAGAAACAGAAATTGGTTCGAACAACCTTATCCATATTCGAGTAAAGAAAAGAATATTATATGTTTGAGCTACCAAGTAATTTAAACTAGCACGAAATCCCGCGCCAACAGTTAACAGATTCAGTATTACATCCGGTATACATAAAAAGTTACATCTGGTATACATAAGAGTTGCAGCAATGCTACTGCGCCCGACCACATAACCAGTAGTACAAAAGTAATTATTCAAAATGGAGGCTATACCTTAATGGGTGTGGCATATAAATTAAACTTTAATAAAAGTTATTCAAAATTTTGACTGTTGATTGTGCGTGAAATATTAAAGAATGGTTAATGAACGTATAGCAGTTCTACATGAGAGAAATGGTATTAAAATTAGCTACAGGCGGGTCTCCAAGTGACACCGAATTCATACTACAGGTAAATATGTTAAACAAATACTTGTTGATATAACTAATATAAATATATTAAATTCCCTTGTAGGAAATCGTAATCTGCTGAAGGCAATTTAGGTACGAGTCTTATTCAGAGGTAAGATGTTTGTCAAATACTTGTTAACGGAACTAAAGTAAATGTACTTCTTTTCGTTGTAGAAAACAATTTATTTACACATGCAAGAAAAAGGAAAGAGGTGACCTGTGGTTGCGAATGCTTATGCGTTTTTCAAAGCAGTCAAGCAACAAGCAATAAGCCAAAGAGATACAGAACGGATACTCTTGTTAAATCAATCAAGACAACCAAATGTAAACATGAACTTGGATGTAATCGTAACGGTAAAGTTATATGGACACTTCTATAGATGGAAACTTAAATATATAGAAACGTAGGTTTATGGAAACCCAAGTTAGTTACTAAAACGAAAATAAAGAATGAAAACGATGTTTATTCAGTGATAAGGTGTTATCTCGAAGATCGAATACGAGCGGTAGTTTAAATGTGTTAAACAATTTATTACACCTATTTCTTTGAAGAAGTAATGTGAAATTCTTATGTGTGTGAAACCTGAAAGAGAAGTTCTCATTATAACGAGGTTAACAAGATCTAATACGGCTTACCAAATGTGTAGGTGTAGTGAAATATTTCTATTACATCCGTCTTAAATAGCGATTATATCACTTTTATAAAAAGCGATATTATATAGTGAAAATTTTCCATACAAATGATGCTTAACATCTAGTAAATAGAAACAAGAAAATTTTCTAGAAACTTTCCACCCTTCTACAGCAATGGCGATTTTGAAAAGAAAGCCAACGCCTCAAGAAACAATTTTACAATTAGAAAACTACTCCTTTCAAATCATTGTTACCACCTTTAAATGTATTGTTAACAAATGTTTGTTTTCAAAATAAAGCATGATAAGTAATATGCAGTTATGTAATGGTATCACCATCTAGTGGCGATTTAGCAAAGTGACGGGTACCTATAAAATGTAAGAATTTTGAAAATAACCAAAACCTACGTTCATCTAGGAGATGGCGCTATAGGTATTAATTGAAGTTAAATGTTGTAAAAACACATTTAACTTCATTTAACTTCAAACGAGTAAACTTTTAAAATACATAAGTAGATACAAGAGAAATAATTTTCGTATAACGTAACCGCGTACACGTCCTAAAAGATTTAATCCATCATACTCATTAGTAAATGCCATAAATACAGAAATTTTAAATCATTTAGTACAGAAAATAGCACTAGTAAGCTTAAAGCATATTCCTAAATGTTTAAGTTTAAGGTCGCTTTTAGAAACAGATAAAATAATACAATCGATCCTATATCGATTTTTGCACGTTACACTGTTCTGATGAATCTCGAAGATAATCTAGAATTAAGTGTACGAAGATTGTCCGCCATGCATCCTGGAATTTATAAAATATCAATTAATCGTATTATACACAAAGAGAACTTATACCCATTTCATTTTAAAAAAGTACATGCTATGTTGGAGGGTGATTTCCCTGCTCGCTTAGCGTTTTAAAATTGGTTGAGAAATAAAAAAATTGAGGATGCAACTTTACTTCCCGCATCTTATTTTTGGATGAATCAAGTTTCATCAAAGACGGATTGATAATCTGCACAATTGTCATCACTATTCATACGTTGGAGATAATCCTCATGTTGTGAAACAGATGAAACATCAGTATTTTAATAAAAATGTGTGTCAATTTCTAAATCAGACTTATGAAAACCAATGGATTGGTAGAGGCGGTCCAGTTCAATGACCAGCTAGATCGCTGAACTTAAATCCGTGCGATTTTCGTGCATGGAGTTTTCTCAAATCTAGGGTGTACTCTGTATCAATACAAACGGGTGAACAACTTTGGTTGCGAGTTCAAAATGCTTGTAATGAGTTCCCGCAGATACGTAATATTTACAAACGGATCAGACGTTCTTTAAATAAAAGAATTTCACTATGCCTTGCAATCAACGGTCATCATGTGGAGCATTTATTGTAATTTAATGTTAAGTTTGTTATTCGTTTTTCGTTATTTTTTAGATTAATAATAAATTAAAAATAATAAATGATAGATAAAAATTAAAATTAATAAAGTTAAAAAAATATGTATATAATACAAAATAACAAATAAAAGGTTGTATTAAAAAACAACGGTTGGTTTTAGAGATATTTAACAAGAGTACCTTTTTCACGTGGAAACTACCAAAGAATCATATTCACACAGAAAATTGATAATCGAATGCAAGCGAAAGATGTTAGGATAAAAAATTAATAGGGTCCCTGGCCCTAGTCCGACCCTGTATATGATATCCACTTGTCTCTAATTACTAACAACAATAGTTACCATTGGTAAATAGTATGCCACGTTTGAAAGGTGAATCTGAAGTAGTTCCAGAGAAATTAAGCAAAAAACAGTTTAATATACAATCTAAACGTTTCGATAACACTTACAGTTATCTTGGTCAGTAGTAATATTTGTTAAAAATTGTTAAAGATGTAAACAAATTTGTCAAAGTTGAAAAATTAAAACATAAACATCAGCCTGCTATTAATACAACAGTTTGAGAAACGTGTAAAGTCAACTATAAAATTAAATTTTAGTAAAGAATAACTAGGTCATTAAAAATTAAATATTGTTAAACTGCCTTAAAGATGCAGTGTAAAGTATTAGTGTTTTCTGTATATGGTTCATGTACTCATTCTACAATTGAAACCGTACACTTACCTTTTGTATAAAGTGCGAAATGAAATAACATTTACACATAATTTAGCTACTGGCTTTAACAAATCTACGGTGATTGAGCACTTTGTTATTAATTTTTTGCATTTTTGAGAATGTCAGATGGACAAAAAAAGTTATTGGCGCTAAGTACAAAAGAAAAGGCTCAAAAAGAAATCACAAATTGATATACAGGCTGGGATTTTACTGAACTACCTAGAAACTAACAAAAAAGAGGTTGACAACCCAGAGTTGTCCCAAGCTGAAGGTGACTCAAAAAATTACATGGATACTGTCGATCAGGTAACCGTAACTGATAATGGACACAAAGCTAGAAGATACACAACCTGTAGTTATCTTAGATTCCGATCTAGGATCTGGACCACCCAGTTTGTCAGGCACTGAAAGATGTTTTTAGTAACAGAGAGACCACCTAAACCATTAAAGAACTATAAATATTCAGTTGATAACAGCGATCGAAAATTCAGTGCGCAATATTATGTGAAAACATTGAAAAACGGAGAAAAAATAGTGCGCAACTGGTTAGCCTATTCCATTATAAAAAATTGTGTGTATAGTTTTTGCTGTAAACTTTTTAGTTGTTCTTTTAGTTTAGGATTAACACGTTGGAGGCACTTTTAAAGAAGATAAGTCATCCAAAAGGACAATCCATGCCAAACTGTCTTGGATTGAATTTGGTCAGCGATGACCTTCTAAAACTAGTGACAATGAGTCACAAATGCTCATTGCTGCAGAGACCAATTATTGGTATGAGGTCTTCTATTGTGTCAACAATAAAAATGCCTGCTCAAAATTGTTTAGCCACTAGGGACACCAGTGACAAGCTTTATGATTTTAATAAATGGAAAATAAGGAGAAATAACCAGAAAGAAAAAATTATGGAAAAAATATCTGAGCCGTAAGACTAATGAGAATTTTGATAAGTACAAAAACCGGAGAAATAAAGTCAAGATAATAATAAAATGAGCAAAATTTAAAGAATGGGAAGAATTTGGCGACAAGATGGAGCGGGATTGTGAAATGCAAACAGCAAAGAGTAAAAATTTAAAAGCAAAAAAAATATTAGGAAATGAAGAGGAAATTTTAATAAGATGGAAATAATATTTTGAAGAAATGGGGACGAGAAACTAGATGCAGGAAGTATCAATAGAAAGAAGTAAAGCCAAATATAATCCAGTAAACACAGAGACTGGCGACGTACAGGAAGGAATTACTGTTGAAGAATAACAGAAGCCATATAAAAAATGTATGAGGGAATAACATCGGAAATTATCAACAATCTAGGCAATAAAGGTATAGAAGTAATGACAAAACTAATAAATAAAGCGTGGCGAGAGGAAAAAGTACCTAAAGATTGGGAAGTAGGGATTATATTACGGATACACAAGAAAGGCGATGGAAGAGACTGCACTAATTATTGCTACCTACAATAACAAAGCTGTACGAAAGAATAATAGAAAAGAACTTGAGGAAGGAAACAGCTAACAACTAGAAGACTCGCAGTGAGGTTTCAGGAAAGGTAGAGGATCCAAGACCACATATTTGTAGTAAAGCAGCTAATTTATCGCAGAGAGGATATTCATGGCCTTCATAGATCTGGAGAAGGCTTTCGATAGTGTGTCAAAGGGAACAGTGTGGGGTAGCCTAAATAAGAGAAGAGTAAATAGGAAACTGATTAACTACATAAAAAGCCTTTATGAGAATACGAGCAGCTTCGTAAGAATTGGAAATAAACAAACACAGGAATTTGCAACCAATGAGGGTCTGAGACAGGGAGGAGTACTCAGCCCCGCTCTGTTTACCATAGTAATGGGTGACGTGATAAAAGAAGTAAAACAAACAGCAAAAAACTAAGAGTAGGATACAAAAACATGGAAATAATAAGTATATCGGAAAGTGTTTTTGCGGACGATATAGTTACATATGCAAAGAGTGAGCATAATCTGCAATATCACATAGAAGTATGACAAAAGGCCCTAATAAGGAGAAAGTAAAAACTCAAAAAAACGAAAGTCATGGTGATAGGAAAAGAAGAGATATACATAGAAATAAAAATAAATGAGAATAAGATTCAAAAGGTGCAAATCATGAAATATATGGAGGTAAAGCTACAAAACATAGAGGTAGAAATTAATGACAGACTAGAAAATGCTGCAAAGATATACCATACTCTTAGTAATACATGTATAAGGAAGAGAGAAATTTCAAGAAAGCCGAAGATCATAGTGAATAAGACCATTTACAAACCAATACTGGTCTATGAAAGTGAGAGTTGGAAAATGACAAAACAAACGGAAAGGAAAATAGGGCATGGAAATGAAATTCTTACGAACTACAAAAGGTATAACCAGATGAGAGAGAATTAGGAATGAAGTAGTAAGATACGAAGTAGAACCGATTATGCATAGTATAAGAAGACAGGAGCTACGTTGGTTTGGGCACATGGTGAGAATGGAAGAGGAAAGAACAACCAAAAGAGCATGGGAGGCGAGAGTGCACCAAAAAAGAGAGAGAGCTAGACCAAGAAAAGACTGGAACAAAGAAATAATAGAAATCGGGACTGACATGGTATGAAGGAAAATGGCTGGAAAGCAATAAAAAGGAATTGGTGAAGAAAATATACAATAAAGATTAAACAAGTACTAAAATGAAATATTTAAGTTAAATTGAATGTAAATTAAATAAGAACAGAGACCGTAAATGTAGAGAATGTATGTACATACTGTAACACCTTAACATCTACCGATATAATTAAGGTTTATTTTGATAAATATATGAATATAAATGGTACTAGCTCAATTTGATCCAATAATGGAAGAGCATGTGCGCAAACATCTTGGAAAAGATATCCAAAATGAACTGATTTATTTAAGAACTTTCAAATATAAGAATTGAAAAACTTGCAAAATTGGGGTTGCAGGATATGAGATTCCAGGCTTACGACAAGGAAACCAATATGAAAGGTGATAAATCAGGAGTACAATCTAAAATAAGAACGATGAATCCACGAGAACTTTACTTGCCATGTAGTGGTCAATCATAAAATTTAGTCGTCAACGATACGGCAAAGGCGTCCTTAAAAGGCGCATTTTTTTTAAATACTTCAAAAAATTTACTTGTTTCTTGCTTCGTCAACCTTTAGATGGGCCATATTATTCAAATATGTTAAAGGACAAACTCTAACACCACTGAGTGATGTTCATTGGGAAAATCGAGTAGAAGCTCTAAAACCCTTATCAATTGGGAACTATTTACGATCCTTTATTAAGTTTTTATGACGATACTAAATTTGACACTTCTATAAGAGATGAGGCTTCTAGCCTGTTGCACTGTATTAAACAATTTTAGTTTCAATGCTCTATTATAATTTGGTATACAATTTCTGTATTAATCCGATCCGCAAGCTACCAAAGAGTATGATTTATCATCTGCTATCGAGCTAATAAAAAATTGTACAATTTGTTTCAAGAATCTTCGCTCGGGTGTGTCTTTTAATAAAATGCTCTGTGATGCAAAGAAACTCCCAGATGGGAGTCACAGAGTTCGACGACAAACCGTTAACTTTATTTACTAAGCGCGCAATGATCCCGTCGCAGATCCCAAATTTAAAAATTCAATTATGGTTCAAAATTTTCCTAAAAACGAGTTCATTAAATATTGTAAGGACTTGGAAATACTATTGACTGATAGTGAATCGGGAGATGTGAACACACTTGAGCTAGTAGATGAAATAGACTACGTTTTAGGGTTTGAAAGTGCAAAATAAAATTCAAATGTGGTATTAAAACTTATCACTACTTAGATGTTGCAACTAACCTCAACATTGCCTTATGAATCTTGTTGACCTTGGCAGTAAGTGTGGCAAGTGGAGTAAAGAACGTCTCTAAATTGAAAATAATTAAAAATGTCTTACGTTCCACAACCACCAAAAATTGGCTAACGGTTTGACTGCATTAGCTATGGGACATGAATTCGCAGAGAAAATTAATCTTAAAAATATTATTCAGAAGTTTGCTGAATTAAAAGTGAGAAAAAACACTTTTAGTTTTCTTAAAAGGTTTGTTGTTATTTTTTTACAGTATTGTATTATTGTATGTACAGGTTGTCCCATTTTCGTATGTTTTACGGGGTATCTCGCTTATTTTTTAGGTTAGAACCTTGCGGTTTTCGCGACACCGTGCTACTTTTTAATGAAACCAAAGATGCACTAATCAAATTTGCCATAGCCATCTTAGTTTGTGTGCTACAGGATTTTGGAAAAATTGCATTTTCAGTCATCCCCTGTAACTCTGTTATTGTCAGACATATTAAAAAAGTAAAAACTGATGTTTGTAGATTTTTTTACGTAGAATCCAGTGGCATACTCAGATTTTCTTTAGAGGTCACAGTTTTTGAGATATTGACATAACCTATTTTTTTTATGTGACATCCTATATATTTTTTTTAAATCTTTTTCCCCTTGCCAAGAACTTTTCAAAAATATAGCATAGTCTATATTTATTTTTATAAATAACGTGACAAAATGATTTTTTTCTATAATTTACATTGATAATAGTGGATAGCCGTGGGTAACCATGGTAACGCAAAAAACAAAATAATTAATAATTACTTAGGTATTTTATTTTTGAAATTTCTGCCTCTCTTAAATTATTCCTGGTTACATTTTCCCAAATTTAGTACTGATATTTATTGTTATTCGTCGTTTTTGTTTATTGTTATCGTTCTTGTTCTTGTTGTTGTTGTTTAAATATTTTTTAATATGGCTCGAAACCAAAGATTTGAAAACTTTGAGAAATATGATATGAATACCTGCTTCATATTATCTAATGAAAACGCAGACCAGGTCTTAGAACTCTAACTGAACAGGTCAGTTAATCTTCACCTTGGAATTTGTATTTATTTTATATACCTATTTTGTCATATAAATATCCCGAAAGAAGACAACCCGACTGAAGAATATTTCAAAAATTAAAATTTAATCTTTGCCAACATGGATGTTTTGACAAACCTCGACCCCGAGTTTATATCAAAGAGAACGAGGAATCAGAGATCAACGTTTTAGCAGTTGTTCAAGCCACTCCTGAAACCTCGTGCAGGAAAATAGATGAAGAAACCGGTTTGTCTAAAACAACAATGCAAAGGATTTAAAAAAAACATAAATTCAAACCCTACAAGTATAAACTTGTTCATCATCTGCACCCTGGTGATGCTGAACGTAGATTGGAGTTCTGCAATTAGTTTATAAATATGAAAACTCAGGACAATAATTTTGAAAAAAAAATAATTTGGTCAGACATTTCACAAGTTCGGGAATTCTTAATAGATACAACTCGCGGTTTTGGAGTCAAGAAAACACCCACGTGATTTTTCCTAGAGAGCGTCAAGGCAGGTTCCGATTTAATGTCTCCTGCTTTATTTTTCACCGAAAAATAGTTTACAAGATTTATGAAGAAAACCTAAACTCTAATGGGTACTTACAAATTCTATAAGAAAAAACTATAAAACATTTTAGAAGATATTCCACTGGCTCAACTGAACGATATATTCTTCCAGCAGGATGGGGCTCCAGCCCACAATGCTAGAATAATACAAAACTGGCTAAATGAACGTTTTCCCAGGAGATGGATTGGAACAAATGGACCTGTTCGATGGCTACCACGATCACCGGATCTCTCGGTTTCGGATTTTTTTTGTGGGGGTATTTAAAGAATAAAATTTATTCAAGGCAATATGCCAACATGCAACAATTAAAAATTGCAACGGAAAATGCTTTTGCAGAATTACGAAGACAATCATTTACTTTGGAAAATGCTATTAAAAGAATTTATAAACTTTGTGAAACTTGTAGGAGACATAATGGTCCGCAATTTGAACAATATTTGTGATTAATTATTTTGTTTTTTATCAATGTAAATTATAGAAGAAAATCATTTTGTCACGTTATTTATAAAAATAAATATAGACTATGCTATATTTTTGAAAAGCTCTTGGTAAGGGGAAAAAGATTTAAAAAAAATATATAGGGTGTCCCATAAACAAAAGTAGGTTGTCAATATCTCAAAAACTGTGACATCTAAAGAAAATCTGAGTACGCCACTGGATTCTACGTAAAAAAATCTACAAATATCAGTTTTTACTTTATTAATATGTCTGACAATAACAGAGTTACAGGGGATGACTGGAAATGCAATTTTTCCAAAATCACCCTGTAGTACACAAACTAAGATGGCTATGGCAAATTTGATTAGCGCATCTTTGGTTTCATTAAAAAGTAGCACGGTGTCGCGAAAACCGCAAGGTTCTAACCTAAAAAATAAGCGAGATATCCCGTAAAACGTACGAAAATGGGACAACCTGTACAAGGGATGTCCGGTTACTAAGGTATATTTGCGCGGCACACCACCTACGTTGATCCGATCAGGTTAAAACTTGTACGCATTTTAGATGTTCATATGTACTACGTAGGTGGCTATTGTCATTGTTTTAGGTTATGTACAACGTGCTCAGTGACAGTCGCAAAATGTCAGTTCCAATTAAAGGTCGATACACTGATTCGAGAAGATTGTCGGTTGAAAATAGGGGAAATTACTCTACTGACCGGCATTCCTAAAAGCTCTGTTCAAGATTAAACTATCGAAAAGTTGCCGCGAGATGGGTACCAAAACTGTTGACACAAAATGCAACGAATGGCGGCGGCAATGGAACTTTTAACGCGTTATCGTCAGAAAAAACGGATTTCTAGAGTCTATAGTTACAGGAGACGAAACCTGGGTACACTACCATAATCCCGAATCAAAAAAAGACTCGATGACGTGGAACCATGTGAGTTCACCAACACCGAAAACATTTTAAACTTCAGCAGTCTGCAAAAAAGACAATGGCAACTGTGTTCTGGGATATGCAAGGCATTTTGCTCATAGAGTTTTTACCACCAAAAAGGACAATCAACAGCGATATTTATTATCAAACTCTCGAAAACACCAAGCCATTCAGCAGAAACGATGAGGAAGTTATTGTCCATCCGCCTCATAGTCCAGACCTGGCTCCTTCTGATTTTTATTTCTTTGGACCGTTAAAAACTCATTTGTCGGGTGAAAGGTTTGAAAACGACGACGAACTTCAATATGAAGTAAGCCAGTTTTTGAGAAATCTGGATTGTACCTTTTACGAAGAGGGTATATCGAAGCTTGTGCGTCGCTACAATAAGTGCCTTAACATTGGCGGTGATTAAATTGAAAAATAGCTAAAAGTTCGCGCTTTTACTTATTGTATATTTGATTTCTATAAATCAAATAGTCTGTCTGTAATTCACAAATGTACCTTAGTAATCGGACATCCCTCGTAGTTTTTAATATGTTACGTTATTTAAGAGAAATATGTTACTCACTCACTGTACCTACTATCATATTATCTTACGAGGGCAAGTAAAAAATTCTCGGCCTGACAATGAAAGACCGCGACTTTCAGTTAAAAAATGATTTTATTTTTCTACGTAATCTCCCTTGACGTCAACACACTTGGTCCAGCGTTCTCCAACGTCAGTATTCCTTCCCGGAGTGAGAGTCTGGAAGATTGTGAAAATATTCATCTACGGCCCTCTCAACTCCTTCATTGCATGCGAAGCTCTTCCCAGAAACAAATTTCTTTAAGTTTGGGAACAGATGTTAGTCTGAGGGTGCCAAATCAGGAGAATAGGGGGATGGCCGAGCAAATCGTACCTCAAATCCCGCAGTTTGCCCATCGCCAACACACCCTTGTGTGCAGGTGCGTTGTCCTGGTGAAAGATGATTCTTTCTTCTTTAAGGCAGGCCTCTTCTCACGAATTTTGGCATCCAGCTGGTCAAGAAGGTTGGAGTAATATTCGCCTTTAATAGCTCTGCCATTTGCTAGGTAATTAATTAACAGAATCCCTTTCGCATCCCAAAAAACGCTGGTCATGATCTTTCCGGCAGATGCGATCGATTTGGCTTTCTTTAGCGCTGAACCACCACTTCCACCCACTGCTTGGACTGGTGTTTCGTTTTGGCGAATACTAGTGGACTCATGTCTCATTCATGGTGACAAATCGCGACACAAAACCGGTTAGATCCCTATTGAATCTGTCCAAAGATTGCTGCGAAAATCGTTTGCGCATTTGCTTTTGGTCGGCATTCAGCAAATGCGCCACCCAGCTTGCGCAGATCTCTCGCATCCCTATTTTTTAGTGCAAGACGCTTCGCACACTTTCTTCCGATATCCCCACAGCCTCAGCTAACTCACTCACCTTCACTTGCATATCGTCAAACACGATATCATGCATTTTTTAAATGGTTTCTGGTCTGGTTGCGATTTTTGGCCATCCTTCACGTGGGTCATCTTCGAGAGATGTGCGACCACGTTTAAATTTAGCTGCCCACTTTTTAACGATTGACATGGAAGGAGCATAGTCCCCGTAAACTTTTGTCAACTTCGGATGAATTTCCGAAGGAGTTAATCCATCCAAAACGAAGATTTTTATGACCGTACGATATTCAAGTTTATCAAACAAAAAACACGCAAGACTTCTACTGCAAAAATTTGTGTAAACAAACTACTTGAGAGAACAAGTTGAAACCTGTCATACGAATTAATGACACGTAGGAAACCTAAATTTTTCCTGATTGGAGCGCCATCTCTGTGCCAGGCCGAGAACTATTCACCTTACCCTCGTATAGTACTATTACTACTGTTCATGCTCAATATAAACATTCTTGCAAGACTTTTACCATCAACAGGTATTATATAGTGTGTGTTGAAAAAAGAACAGTCCTTTGAATTACCTGTTAACAAATTAATATAACCTAATAACATAACTGAAGCAAGTAATTGTACATTGACAGCAAATGAGGTAGTGAATCATACAGAACTTACAGATGCAAGTATCTGATACAGAATTGTACTATACAAAGAAAATATGTAATGTAAATACAAACAATAAAAAAATTCAAAAAATAAACAATAAAACTTATTATTTTATTCCTGCGCAAGTAACTATCACAGAAACAGCTGTATATACAATTACATGAAAATTTCTAACGCCTGACACATTTGTGATCAATTTTAAGAACACCTTGACACTGTTTCAAAATTTTAAGCAGTATATAAAATTACTTCACTGATAACTACTTATCATCTTATCACGAATTTTTCAATCCCATAAAACGTAACTGAGAGGATTCAACCCAGTACAATGTAGAAAATATAACCCAGTAACTAGTAAAGAAATCAGAGCATTTAGATTGCACATGAAATACACAGTAGGAGTATTATAAAAAAATTATAAAAGGTAATTAAAAAACTTATCTATTGGGTATTTTGTACTTTTATTTATCTTTTATATAAATTTAAACATTTCGATAACAATTACAGTTATGGTCTTCAGCTTTAAGAATTAATTAAGATGTCAAAATAGATTTATGAAATATGCAAATCCTGCTACTGAATCTAATTCTATTCTTATTTTAGTAAAGAATAGCTAGATCTTTAATAAATTGAGTATTGCTAAAATGCCTACCAGCATAACCAAAGAACAAATTAACAAAATTTAATCAAGCTATGGTGTAAGGTTGTGAAAAACTTTAATTTGAAACTGATAAACACATTCACAAATAGAAACTGGACATATCAATTACAGATCTAGTCTAATCTAACAAATAGTTTTTGGTTCATAATTATAATTGTTATTGTACAGTGAACACACAAAGTGTACATTTAATGTGATTTTTAATTTTAACTATAACTATAACATATTTAATCGCTAAAGCATTTACTTCAAGGTCTAGTAAAAAACAATTTCACGTTGTAAACGAACGTATTATAAGGTTTGTCTTGAGAATATTTCCATATTATCAAATTTAATGTCATGATTTAAATTATTTAAAACATGCTCAGCTACGGGAGATTTCTCTGTTTGACCTAGTCTACAAAATCTTATAACGTTCTTTACGTCTAGTTTCAAAGCTACGTTTTGTGGTTTCAATGTGTACTTTTCCACAAGAATAAGGTAACTTATATACTCCGAAATATGACAATGGATTTGAAACATCTTTAAGTGACCGTAAACGTCCTTTAATCGGTTTTATAGGTTTAAAAATAGTCCCAACGCGATGATCAATTAAGATTTTTTCAATTCTATCTGTAATATTAGCTATAAAACGAACAAAAGCAGTACCAACATTAAGCACTAGTTTTTCTGTATGATTATGTCTAGTACATTATTAATATTTTTAAATAAATAGCAATTAGCTTGCAGTGATTTTTTTAAGTATAACATTTCAAAAATCCAGGTTCACACACTCGTTTAGCTTGATTAATCAATTTTTCGGTGTAGATGGTGGTTTTATTAATAATAAACATGAAGACACTACATGAATTTTTAGTTTTTATAAATGATACTCATCCAAGCATTCAGTTTACCATGGAGATGGAAAGTAATGGAAATTTACCATTTTTAGATTATAGATAATTAAAACTAGTAATTCCCTAGCTTATAAGGTTCACAGAAATCCGACACACATCGTTAGATATGTTCATAAATTATTAAACCACCGTCACGTCAAAAAATTGGTGTAATTAATGAACCGAACTAAACGAATTTGTGATCATGAATTTTTGAAAGATGAATATAAATATTTTAAAAAATCACTATAAGCTAATAGGTATTCACAAAGTATTAATAATGTTATTACACCAGCTACAGATAAAGAAAAACTAGTGCTTAATGTTGGTATTGCCTTTATTCCTTCCATAACTATGTTACAGATACAATTAAAAAAATCCTGATTGATCATGACATTAGGACTGTTTTTAAACTACAAGAAAGGTGAAAGGACCTTTCAGGTCACCTAAAGATATTTCTAATCCATTGTCATCTTCTGGAGTGTATAAGTTATCTTGTTCTTGTGGGAAAATATACATTGGAATCACAAAGCGTAGCTTTCATATTAGATGTAAAGAACGTGAGATTTTTTAGATTGTCAACAAAAGATATCTGCGGTAGCTGAACATGATTCAAATAATTAATATCATGACATTCAATTTTTGTTTGTTTTTTCTTTGTCAACCTTCGCGTTAGAGGGTGTTCTGATTTGTTATCTTCAAGGAAGTTTAATAATATTTAATTTATTAAAGATATAGCTATTTTTCTACGAGAATAAAAATAAAATTAAATTCCATAGTTGGCTTTATAGGTTTATCAGACTGTTACATTAATAACAGGTTTATATTTGCGTTTTCATACTTTATAAATTTATTTTTGCTAAATAAGTAAACATGAAAATATTAACACATTTATCAGAATTAGAGCAGTACAGTTGCTACCTTAACGTTGTGTATACGAAGTTGGGGTGTGGTCCCTGAGTGTTAATTACGATCTTCGACGTTATAAATGCGCGAGTTTACGGAATATTTCCGCAAGTCAAGCTATTCACAGAACCAATCAGGCCTCGATTGACTACTTTGTATCTGGTTTTAATCTCCAAATTGTGCTGCTCGATTTATTTATCGCGGCACTATTATTCGCGTACGATGACACTCTGATGTTATTCGTATGCGAATAAATAATTATGTTATTCACTATCATTTAATAACTAAATGCAGTTTGTAGTACTAATGTAACAAAAATGATTGAATGATAAGATGAATACTGTTAAATACAAATATATTTGAATTAAAAAAATAATTTCGTTTTACATAGATTTGTACACGATAAAATGTTATGTTTCATACATCTTGCCCGAGAAAAACTCGGTGACTGACTGACCGACTACTTACAAGTGTACCCTTTTTTATGGATTCCTATTGTATGAAAAGAAACTAAAAGCTATTATTTTTGTTATTGTTCTTAATTTATTATTATTGCATATCGTCAAGAGATATCGACATTAGAAAGCTTGTATTTTAACAAATGGGTCTCATAGACATGCCAAATCTGGGCATTATTACATTTAAGGAGTTCTTCTAACTATAGTTGACAATACGTTAGAGGGCTATAATTATGTACCGTAATAAAGAAAGAAAAGAAAAAAAAAGGTTTAACCTATTCGAAATTTACAATAGCTTTAACAGTACCTGCTTATCCGGCGCAGATGCGGCACGATGCGATTGTAATGTACACAAGGAATAAAACAAGTAGTTGCATATGACTGCATAGAGGGTGCTCCGGTCTCGGTCCAGCTTTGAAATTGGATTTGGTCTAGGAATTAGTGCCACTGCAACAGCGATTTCGATTACAATGGCAACTCTGCAAATAGGAAACTCATCGAACATTGTTGGTAGCACGTTATCTAAAAATTCAAGATACCTATTGGCGTTTAGATTACCATCTTAGAAATAAGGCCCTAGTAATTGGTTTCCAATTAAACCGCACCAAACATTAGTACCCCATACGGTTTGATAGTTAGTTTCCATTGACCAATGAGGATTTTCGTCAGACCAATAACGATTGTTTTGTTTATTAATAACTCCATTATTTGTAAACTTGGACTCATCTGTCCATAAAATATGATCTAAAAATGGATTGTGATCACTTTGCTCAACTATCCATGCAATCAAAGTTAATCGATCAGAGTCTTGAGGACGCAAGTGTTGAACCAAATCGACTTTATAAGGCAGCATTTTGAATTTTTTTAATGTCCTGTGAATTGAGCCAACTGATACACCTACTTCTTGCGCTACATGTCTAATAGACGACCGTGGATTTGCTCTAAAATAACCCAATATTTGTACTTCAATATCTTCGGTCAAAACATTTCTTTGTTGTTCTAAATTCTGATAATTTACTCCTAGTAATGTTCCACGCATTCTAAGCGATTGTTCAATTTTTCGTATGTAACTTTCGGAAGGATGGTATCTATTGGGATATCTTTGTGCGTATAATTCTACCGCTCGTCGAGAATTACGTTTACATTCACCGAAAATTAACAACAGGTCAACTTTTTCATTTTAAACAATTATTTCCATTGAAATCAAATTAAACTTTTGTCTAATTGTCAATTGCAATAAACGAAAAAATAATTGCGATGCGATTTTGTTGACGTACGCTGCCTACGGTTTTGTTTGATTCTTCTAATCGTATAATAAAATTGAAAAACTTTCGATGGCATTTTTCTCTAATTTTTTTTATAAAACCCTATAAGAATTTTATACGTATGTATTGAGAAAAAAATAAGCAATGCAAAAATGCAAAAATTTATATACAGTGTGATTTAAAAAAATAAAATTATGTGCGCTTCCGGTCAAACCAGAAGCTTAAAAAATTATCTAAACCAAGCACTTAATAGAGTATTTGTAAATTAATAAAAAACTATTTAAACACTTTCTTGTGAAACGCAATACAAAAGAGTTATTGAGTGCGTCCGATTATATTGAACGCACTGTATATATATATATATATATATATATATATATATATATATATATATATATATATATTTCAAATAACTTCCAAATTTAAATTTGCAAGTGATTTTGTCTTGAGGCTATTTTTTATAGTAACAATTTGTGTAACCAAATAATTTAATAAACACGTGCTTTCTACGGATTTACTTAAAAAAGTTATTGACAAATTCACATCTAATCCCGGAATTCGTGTCAGGAACGATATACTAATATACTACAATATTACCGAATTTTTCATTCTACATAAAAGTGCAGAATCATAGAATAAGAATGTGAAGTACGTAATTAAACATGTTACCCAAAAATAGCGCTGAAGACTTCGTTAAAATTAGATTACCTTAAAGCGTTACTAGATTTCTAAAATTAGAAAAGCGATCATTAAGTGTGGCCACATATAAAGAGGAAAATTACTTAGTTTCACACGTAATTTGCAAGAATGTCTAAATTCAAGAAATAAAAAATTTCCCGGAAGAACTAAAATGTTTATATTTAGCTTATTTGGGCTAATTCGCGTAATTTTAAATAGATTTATTAATTAATAACTGCACATAAAATAAGGTTAAAATCCACTTTTGCCCAAATATTTATTTTAGTGCTATGTATAACCACTGAAGTAATTATTACAAACTAAAAATTCATGTTCTCATGTATATGAAATACATCCAGGTAATTTATATGCTAACACATCAAGCAACATAAAACTTGACAAAAAAAAGAATAAACGTGAGCAACCCAAAGTGTTACTAAGGTTGTGCGTCAAAACTCCGTTCTATCATTAGCATTTAGCGTAAGTGTATCAGTCCTAAATACCTATGCTTGACATACGATGTTATCCAAAACTACCCTGATTCTCCTAGTCTATACTCTAAAATAACATATCAATAGACGGAGATCGCCACATGCCTACAAGGTATAACACTATTCCAACTGTGGTGTGGTGCGATGTTGTGCTGTGTGTGTGTGGAAAAGGGGGGAGGTGTGTGCGCTCGGTTAGGTGCGTGCATGCGGCCGCGTGTGTGTGGGGGCGCGCTTGTACTTTAATTCAATTTTAGACGAGTTTGTTTTATTTAAGCTTTTTATACCAAACTAAATAAGTGTTAAAACATAATTAATTAAAAATCAGATAATCGAAGTTTTTCACGCGGGGGGCTTTGAAACATTTTTCTCAAGTTGGGTTCCTAAATTTTTACTAACGTCTACCTAACATGACAGTTAAGTAGAATGGGCCCAGCTTAGTCTATGACATCATAATCAATTAAAAGTGGTGGGAGTAGGAGCGGGATGGGTGGGGGTGAGGTTGGGGTCGGCTTCTTTTCGGGGGCCATTTTCAACCCCTTGATGGAAGTTTCAGTCCCTCGATGTCATTTTCACCCCTAATTAAAGACCTTTTAGCAGTATTAAGAGCCTTTTGTCAGTACGCCCCAGGGTTTAGGGGTGCGGGGTGGTCACGTGACCGGTGGGGAGGTTGTCACGTGCGCAGAAGTGGAGGTGGAGGAATCAAATTCCTTTTTAATTATGGTCATAATCAAATGCCGCGGCCATTTTGCTTTTGATTATAAATCAAAATCAAATTTCTCCGCCATTTTGTTTTTAATTATGAGTCATAATCGAATCACTCCGCCATTTTGTGTTCAATTACGGCTTCTCTTTGAGGGCCATTTTCAACCCTCGGCGGCATTTTCAGCACCCTTGATAAAATTTTTACCCTAATTAGGGTCCTTTTGGCCGTATTAAGAGCCTTTCTGTCAGTCCATCCCCTGGAGGGTTGACAAACGCGGGTGTTGTGGTGGGAAGAAGTTTCGAGTTGACAATTATTTTAATTACGAAGTCATAATTCGCGGCCATTTTATTTTAAATTATAGGTCGTTATCAAAGTCCTCTACCATTTTGTTTTTAATGAGTTATAATTAAATTGCTGTGTGGTAGTCCTGTGAAGGGAGGCGAGGGGAGATAAAAGTCCAATCATTTTAATTGGGTCATAATCAAAGCCGTCGGCCATTTTGTTTTGGCAGGAAATTTGAACTTGTAGGGGGGCCCTCAAACTATCTCGCAAGTCAGGTATAGGAACTTGTGTTAGGGTCTTCGTCCCCTTTTGTCGTGTCCCTTTGGCGGGAAATTTAAAATGGTATGAGGGCCCTCATACTATCTCATTAGGCACGTATAGGACGCCGGAACTTGCTCTCGGGTCTTCGCTCCTTGTCGTGACCCCTGGCAGCTTATGATGCATAATCAAAATCCTACGCCATTTTGTTTGTGATTATGACGTCACAATCAAAGTACAATTGTTTGAATAGGTCATAATTAAGTTGTATCATCATAACCCTTTGAATTATGAGTGATAATCAAGACCCTTGGCCATTTTATTGTGGCTGGGGAAATTTGAATCTGTGTTTTAATAAGGGGACCCTAACACTAACTTATAGACAGGTATAGGTCTTCGGAACTTGTTCTCGGACCTTCCTTCGCTAGTACTGACCTCACCTAAACCGTGCGTTTATTAATCTAACCTAATATTGTAAGTATATTGACCTAACCTAAATCGTGGGGCGAGAGAAACTAGGGAAAACAGGGGAGACGAGGGAGAGGAGAGAGACGAGAGGAACGAGAAAAACGAGAAGAACAAGAGAAAAGATAGATAAGATTGAAACGAGAGAATCGGGAGAATCGAAAGAAACGAGGGAAACGAAAGAAACGAGAGGGAACCGAGGAAAACGAGCGCGCCGAGGAACAGGAGAGAGATGAGAGAGAGAGCGAGAGAGAGAGAGAGAGAGAGAGAGAGAGAGAGAGAGAGACGAGAGTGACGAGCACGATCGACTTCTATTACAGAAAACATTCGCTAGTTTAAAAATACACCACTAGATGGCGTCACCGACAAACAAATTTCCTTTTAAAAATAAGCGTAATCTAATTAGTGGGATTTTTTCTATTTTCAAGGACAGTCCACCTTTCACGTAATCAGCTAATTAGAGTTTTTGCAAACACATTAGATGTACTTGAAAGTGTAAGGTTGTTATTGTGGTTACATAACTGGGAAATTCAGAAAATAATTACTTTATATTTGATTGCTTGAAGTCGCTAAGTACTTTATATTATTCATTTATAAACAAAATGCAGAAAGTGAATGTGTTGTGACTGACTGTAAGCAACAAAAACCAGCTGTTTAGCCTGTCAAGGTGTTCTTTCAATACGATTATCGACAACAACCCTGATAAGTGATCGTTTTTTTATTTTAACCCATACCCCTTATTTTATTTACTTTATTTAATTGCTAGATGTCTGATTTCATGTCTGCTTATATTTGTTGTTGTATACGAATTAATACTAATTTAACTGTAAAACGTATTTTTATCACTGTATGCAAAACTCGACAATAGAGTACACGCTAATTTGAGCGATATTATTGTTATTATGGATGTCTAATGACAATGATGAGCGTTGAGTAAATTCAAGTAGAGTCCTATAGTTGCCTTACGAAATGAAATCGGTGTTAGTTTCAAATCATAAGTGTACTACCAATATTGGAAATGAAAGTCAGCATGTTTATTTGCCCCCGGGAATTTGTCCATTTTCAGTAAATACTCAGTGCGTTTAACCTTGTTTATAAATCTAGGACCCCTTTTGCCAGAGGTATTTTCGATAAGACAGTCCTCCTATGTAAAATAATATAGTGATCTGATTTCGAGTTTGCTTATATTTGTTATTGTATAGGCATTTTTACTTATTTAACAGTAAAACACGCTCATTTGATTTTCGTATATTGACAGCAATGTCGAAAGTTATCTCATAAGATGTTAGACCAATTTGGTATTTTTGAATTATGGTTGGTTTGAGCAAGTTGTAAGTTAAACCAAACCAGTATTTTTCAATTGTAAGCTGGTTTTCGCAAGCTGTAAGTTACAATTTGATTGAGATTGATTGATTTGATTGAATTTGACTGAATTTATTGACATTGATTTGCAGATGATTGACTGTTTTCCTACGCAGGTGCCCTTACGTTTAGGGATAGTAGGAATTAGATATATACCGTGGGAGAATCGTTACCTGAAGGTTATGAAGAATTGTTAGCCCAGCTTCTTGTTTTATTTGATTGAGATTACTTTGATTAATTGATTTGGTTGCTTTGATTTATATATATATATATATATATATATATATATATATATGAGAGAGAGAGAGAGAGAGAGAGAGAGACCGAGAGATAGAGAGAGATAAAGTGAGGATAGCGTGAGGGGCCCCTTATTAGCATGCTATTTCAAATTTACCAGCAAAACAAAATGAACTGCAAAATTTAATTATGAATCATAATTAGAACTAAATTGGCTGCAGTTTTGTGTCGAAGGGCCGAGAACAAGTTCCGGAGTCTTCTATCGGGGGTGAAGACCCGCAAGCTTGTTCCGGAGGCCTATACCTGCCTTATACGTTAGCATAAGAGCCCCACACAGTTTCAAATTTCCCGCCAGAACAAAGTGACCACGACCGAAGGCCTATAGCTGACAAGGGGCGAAGGCCCGAGAGTAAGTACCGGAGACCTATACATGTCTTATACGCTAGAGTGACGTCAACTTCGCGTGACGCTTTAGACGTAATTGAATAGTGAAAGTTTTATCGAAATTGGGAATGAAGGTCGACTTATTTGCCTTTACGTAATTGGGTTTTTGAAAAAAAAATTTTTTTAATAAATGGAAAGATCGTATATACGTTTTATAACAAAACCATTTTTAGTTTTTTTTCGCTCTAATTAAAACGTTATATTAAAATAAAAATACATTTTTGAACCCAGTACCGAAAACACGCCGACAGTTTCCGAACAAACTTGAGCGCGTGTGACGTCACAATGTTTATTTTTACTCATCGTAGTATACAGCTGATACAGTGCTTTGACATTTAATCGATTAAATCTTGTTATTATCGTCAATATATTGAGTTTTTCGCATTAATTCACAAAATAATACAGGCTCCAGTATTTCATTCTAAAATTACCTTATCTTAGATTGACGTGGTGTAATAAACTTTCACGTGTACCGTAGTAACCCATGAAGGTTTGTTTTTTAAATATATAAAACTATAAACCTGACTAATCTACTTTTAATCCCAACCATAACACTGTTCACATATCCGATGAAGACATTGAACAAATTTGTACGGATGATTTAAGAAAAACAACAGTTGATGGTGAGTAGCTCGGTTTATCCGTTGATCAACTCCAATGGAAATTCAAATGTCAACCATAAATTACAAATTAGTTCAAAGCTCCAATAGTGTAGATCATAATATCATCCAATAACACAGAAGACCTGACACAACACTTTCCGAATGTAGAAGATCGCGAAGAATACAGTCATTGTGTTGTAATTAATGATGACTCATAATTATGTACACTAACCTCCACGATGTTGAAGACTATTAACCCGGAATTTGACTTTGATAAATGATAATTTAACCGACGAAGAATCAAACGATGAGAAAAAAGTCTCTCGTTAAAATCCAACGGATAAGATCACAATTAGAAAATTAACCCTTTGTTGTCTTCTTAGAAAAAAAATCATAGGTAAAAAATTTGGTAATGTTTGATAAAAGTATAATCATTTTATCATTTCAGAATGAGTGCTGAAAGTTTAGTCAAATATAAAACTTCTTCAGCCACGACAAATATTAAAACTATTGACTATTAACTATTAACACTATTGATAAATCCCTTTATAGAACGTCCGAAAAACTAAAACTACACTTTTAGTACACTGTGTACTGTGTATGAACGTTGGTATATTGGTTGCATCCTCGAAGAGTCAGCCGTAGAAAATGACTATGTTCACTACAAAATTTTTGAATGAATTTATGGCACAAACAAGATGACATTGCTACTATCGAAGACAAATATATTTTATATGAGTCCATTTTCACGTTAGGTATATGAACGATCACCAGAAATAGAACAGATCGTGATAAAATTGATCACTTATTCAAAGAAGTGAAAAACTGAAACGTTCTTTTAAGAAATACGCATACATACCAGGTGAATGAGACCACCCGTATCAGTATATTTTTCAAAGAACGGTAAGTCATAGACAGTTGCTTTAAAAAAAAATTTATTATAAACCCCATAATAAAGAATTGAATTGATTATTATTTCTCGGAAAAGTCAGCATCCTGAGTAGTTTTCACCAGAATGCCTCCAAAATTTTAAATGGCACCACATGTTCAAAAAAGGTATAGTTGAAAAGATCTTTAAAAAAGAAGAAAGTCTTATAGAATAGTTATTTGTTTCATTAGTACAAAAAATGGCAGGTTTCGGGACGAGGAAGGAAGTTGCTGGGCGACACGAAGCGGCGTCCAGCAACCTTCCGAGTCCCGAAAACGCATTTTGGACGAATAAAACATAAAAAAAGTTACAAAGTATTATTAATTTTATTAAATACATAAATAAAAAGTTCACCTCGAGTAGGATTTGAACCTACGACCTATACTTTGCTAGAGTAAAAAAAAAACCTATAATACAATAAAAAAACAGTTATAAAAATTATTTTTAAGGTTAATTTATAACCTTTCAGTTGTTATCGTTACCACGTTTCTATTGGATAATCTAACGCAGTAGGAACATAAAGTACATTTAATTTAATGTTGAACAAAGTTAAGAAACATAAAACGAACAAATATAAACTAAAATATCTGGTGTGGAACACCACACGACCTTCCAACCTACAAAATTTAAATTAAAAGAAATGAAATAATTTTAATAACATTTTTTTAGCATAATTATACCGATTTTGACATTAATAACCAAGGCATTCTAATGCTAGTCGACGACAAACTGTTTTATAAAATAATTTTTCTATTTCGCGTGTTTAATATGTACATTATGACACTCAAACGGGTGTTTTAATGTTTGACTTTAAAGATTAGTAACCTAAACGTAAATGTAACATAACCTATTCTTATTTGAAATGTGTATATATCCTTTGTATTGAATTATTCCTGATTAATGTATTGCAATGATTACGATGACCAAAACCGAATATGGACGATTTCTCTTTTTTATTGTGTTTCACGATAAAGCGTCAATATGCTTTCAGATTAAGCCGATTACATCTTTTGCGTAAAATATAACCTTCATTTAACCTTGATAACTTCACTTGAGTGTAAATTATTAAGTTTACATAGTATAGTGTAATTTTATTCCGATTATAATGTATATAGTACACAACTTCTATTGAGAACATATTTATAAGGTAGTTTGAAATGAATTAGTAACAAATAATAGTTTTAATACCCTATATTTGTATCGAACTCAAACAAACAAATACCACTGTTACCAATCTACATTCAAAATTATGAAATAAGGTGACAAATGGAATTTACATTTTTTCAAAATTTTCAACACATATACGCAAAATAGAAAAAATAGTATAAGAAACTCGTTTCATAAGACGCTTTATCGCATTCGTCCATTAGAAAACTCCCCGCTGCGCGGGTCGTTTTCTAAACTTGGGACTCATGCGATAAAAACGCGTCTTACGAAACTTGTTTCCTCATTCCTGTTCTGGTATCCGATCAGAGCAGGTCGTTAAATTAGAACTAATTACTCTGTAATTAACAAGTAATTTAATTAAATTCGATTTATCGGGCGGTATCAACGCAACGATGCCGCGCCATAGACCGGGCCGAGAGGTCTACGACGACGACGGGTGCCTCTGGGTCAACACCGAGGATTTCCAGGGGGACGTCAGCGACTCAAACGAGATATGGTACGGTTGCAAGCCGGTCGCAACCTACCATCAACAAGTACCGCCAGCCCGATACCGTCGCTTCTGTCCCTTCCGTGGGAGGGCGCCACCGATCAGAAGAGGAGAAGGCCGAAGAAGACACCACCGCCCGCAGAAGACGTCGCCCCGCCAGCCGAGGCAACAACAAGGGCAGCACCGCCGCCGCAAGCCGCCGCCGAAGAGAGAAGAAGAAGTGAAGACCCCCGTCCTGGATCCACCAGCCCCGATGACTTCGTGGCGCAGAAGAAGGAGACCGTCCGCCCGCCTACGCCACCACCGACGAGCAACGTGTACCAAGCCCTGGAGCAGTACACGGACACCGCCATAGCGATGGAGCAGACCGCCGCAGCAGAGACCAGGGAGAAAGTACCCCCGGTAATCCTTCGTCAGAGGGAGAACTGGGTTGCTTTCTCCCGCTAACTCGACCGGAAGAAGATCGCCTTCACCAGGGCCAAGGCGACCTTCGAGGGAATCCGGATACAGCCTGCCTCACTCCAGGACCGAGACAGGCTGATGAGGTATCTCGATAAGTGTGGTACGCAGTACCACACCTATCAGGCAAGGAGCGAGCGTCTTGCCAAGGTAGTAATACGTGGCGTGCCCGTAGAGCTATCCGAAGCGGATGTAAGCTCCGATTTGACGACGCAAGGAATTAATACAGTTTCTTGTTTTAGGATGAAGCAGCGAGGCCGAGCGATCCCCCTGGTTTTGGTACACCTACCGAGCGAGGAGGACAAGAAGAGGATTCGGGAGGTGAAGCACGTCGCCCGCCTCCGAGTCACCGTCGAGGACCTGAGGCGGAAATCCGACATCGGGCAGTATCACCGGTGTCAAGGTTTCCGCCACGCACAGCGTTACTGCAGGGCGGCAGCACGCTGTGTGAAGTGCGCCGGTGATCAGCACAGCAGTCAATGCACTTTACCCCGTACCGACCGGGCTAAGTGCGTTAACTGCGGTGGGGACCACCGCAAGCTACCGTGGATGCCCGAAGTTCCTCGACCTCCGCAACGGAAGAAGATGGAAGCACCGCAGCGACCGCCGAAGAGGACACCGCCGGCGCCCTCCTCGACTCGGACCGGAGTCAGCTACGCCCGTGCGACGGCAGGCAAGGCTGAGAAGGCGGAAGTACCGAGAGTGGCTCCCGCCGCTACCGTTACTCCGCCCGATCAATCTGCCTTAGGGTTCGACTCCCTATTGACCTTCCTCGGAGGGCTCAATATGAAGAAGGCCCTACCTGTCATCCGTAAGGTGGCAGAGGCACTCGCTAAGGTAGAATCTGCGACTGACTTGTGGGGGGTTTTCCTCTCACACAGTCAGGAGGTGGCTACCCTTTTAGGGCAAACACACGACGGTCCGGATCGAAGTCTGGCGCCCGAGATAAGTATTTAGTATCGATTTTTTACTTAATTTCTGTTCTGTAAATATCGATAGTGTTACACTTTACTAACACATATTTCTTTTTATTCCAGATAAGCAATCTAGCGACAACAGGACAGCCCACACAACGAACACACCAATCCAAAGCATCACCACACAACACCCGCTTCAAATTCACATTCAATAAATTTAAACATCTTTTTTTCTTTTTTTTATCTAAAAACTAAAAAAAAAAAAAAAAACTTGTTTCTTAATATAATATTATCGTCGACTAGTATCAGAATGCTGTGATTATGAATGTCAAAACCATTAATAATCTATAACTTTACGTGCCATAATGTTAGGAAAAATACACTTTCTAGTCGACGATAAAATAGCATATGAACTTCGTTTATAATGCGGGATTATGGCATTCGTTTCCATTATTGCTTTCACTCCGCTCAAGTAATAATGGAAATTCCTGCCATAATCCCTTGCACTATAAACTAATTTCATAATATACTATTGTTCACTATAGTAAATGTTTACCTTAATTAAACTCGGATTTTCTACAATAAATAGAAGGGGTTGATTATGTGTTAAAATCTAAATCGGTGCCATATTTAGTGAGTAAACTATTCTCCGTTTAACGAACAGATTCAGTAAATGCTCCTCCCACGAGTTAGCGCCAAATTTAAATGGCACATTTCTATTGGTTAGCCGGGTTCACACAACCACGAAAAATTTTGTATTATATTAACCTATAAATGTCAAAGTAATTTGTCATTTAGCATTTGTGTTTTCATTCTTTATTTTGGTTAAAGCTTTTGCTCTAGTACTTTTCATTTTCAAAAACAGTATTTTTCAATACTAGCTACAATTTTGTAGCCTATTAGCAAATAATTACATTTATTATGGATCAACGAAATCTTTCGCCCCCGAAAAAAATGCTCGGCCAGGCATTTCTCCATTGACGAAAAGGAGCGAATATTAAACATTTTTAAAATTTGTGTTGAAGAAAACCCGAACAACAAGACCGAAAATGTTGCATTTACAGCAAAAGTAGCAGGTAACATAAAAACATATTTTATTCATTACTTTATCATTTTAGGTATTACAGATAAAAGTGTGTATAAAATTCTACGCGAGTACAAGCAAACACATGTATTACATCCTCCGACTGTGTACTACCGACAACAAGCAATTTTGGACAACATTGTCACGAAACTAAGAGTAATCTTAGACGTGTAGTCCATTCCCTCTTTGAACAAAACGATACACCTACTCTAAATAAAATTGTGGTCGCTATTGGTGAGCAGGATAAGATGCTTCAATTAAAAAGGAGTACATTAAGAACCTTATTGAATGAAATTGGTTTTAAGCGAGTAAAGGAATAAATTATCTCTAACATAAATTATACTTTATTTTGAAATATAGGTATTCCAAGAGGTCAAGAAATAGTTTCCTTAAAGAAAAAACCGAGATAGTTGCGTGGAGGCGACGTTATCTACGACAGATTAGAAAATACAGAGAAGAAGGAAAAAAGGTATATTTCTTAAACGAGACTTAGGTTAATGCTGGCCATACAGTAAGCAAAGTATGGAAAGATACAACCATCTTGACTCCGAGGTAAGTATTTGTTAATGGATTAACAACGGGGTTACGGGATTCATCGGGAAAAGGAAAACGCCTTATCGTTCTCCACATTGGTTCCGAGGACGGTTTTGTTGATGATGGTTTGCTGTTGTTCGAGTCTAAGAAATCTGGCGATTATCATGAACAGCTGCTGTTTTTGAAGAATGGTTTCGCAACGTTCTTGGACGTTTAGATAAAAACGATGTTATAGTGTTAGATAATGCTTCTTATCATAGCAGAAAGATCGACAAAAATCCAAATTCAGGATCAAAAAAAGCTGATATTCAGGCATGACTATCCAGCAAATCCATTGATTACGAACCAGCTATGATCAAAGCTGAACTTCTCGACCTGTCAGAAAAGCTGCTATTGCTCCTAAATTAGTTGTCGATGAGATAGCAAAAACACTGAATCATACTGTATTGCGTTTACCTCCATATCTTTGCGGATTAAAACCAATCGAACTGATATGGGCACAGATCAAGGGTGAAGTTGCGAGGAACAATGAAACATTTAAAACCGCCGATGTGCACCAATTATTTTGAACCGCTGTTGCAAACGTAACGTCAGATAATTGGAAATATGCCGTTAGGCACGTGTAAAGTGTGGAAGAAAATATGTGGCAATTGGATATCACTATATAAGTTCAAGTGGAGCCGTTGATCATCCAATTAGGCGATGACTCTTCTTCATCAGACTCCGAACAAGACTGACCTGTTGTGCTTTATTTACACACTTAGTAAAAAATACAAATGCAGCTATAGGAAGAGTTGTGACTTGAGGCACTACTGATGACAAGGTTTTTGTGGCAATTATTAAAGAATAAAGCGGTTTTTCTCAACTGTAACATAATTGCATTTTTCGTTGACCATTTATTAATTTCGATATTAATGAATTATTTTGTTTAAAAAAAGATGTATTAATAGACGTCATTAATACACTCCTTTTTAATGTTTAAAAAGTTTTCCAGGAAGACAGGCTCCGCAGAATTGGTTATATGTTGTTCGGTACACCAGGTATCAAATTCATTATAAGTTTTTTCGTGAAGATCTCGACTTTTAGTTGGCAACAAAGTCGAACATGCATTGTTTGCACTTGCCAACACTGCATCAGGGTTTTCTAGTTCCATAATTGCACAATTACCAACAATTGCGAATTACAATTACTTTTTCGCAATGGCGACCTTTTTTGTTACAATTCGCTTGTCATATTTTTCAATGGTAACTAGGTTTTTTTAGCAATCCTGATTTTTACGTGAAATTAAAAATGTATATGGAGTTGACGTTATTCTCTTGTGATAGTTTTTGTGGAAAAGTGAATGGAAAGTGTTGAAAAATTTAAAAATGGTCTACCTCGAGGACAAAAAAGGATGAAGGTATTTTATAAGGTATCATCTTTATCGTTGCGATGAAAAAGATGAAATTGGTTTTGATTTGTAATTAATTTCTCATTTTGTCACAAAAATAGAGTTTACGGTCAACGAAAAAATATTGTAATAAACTCGTTGTTAATGGGCGATTAATAAACTCAACTATTAAAGGCACTCACTCGCTATCGCTCGTTCGTGCTTTAAACAGTTTCGTTTATTCACTTTCATTAACGAACTAGTTTATTAAATAACTATTTGCAGTTTGAAAATGTAAACTTTCACCATTAACACTCATAATAAAATACTTATCTTTTTTGGATTTTTTTAATGGTGTATTTTAAATTATACAATCTAAACGTTTCTATAACACTTACAGTTATCTTCGTCAGTAGTTATACTTGTTTTTAACAAATATTACTACTGACGAAGATAACTGTAAGTGTTATCGAAACGTTTAACTTGTATAATTTAAAATACCCCATTAAAAAACCCCAAAAAAGATATGTATTTTATTATTTGCAGTTTGTTTAGATAAACACTTGTGACATCAACAAGGAGGTGACTTGTAAATTCCTATAAAAATAAAATGTAAGCTTAAAGTTCTATTCAAAATTATTATTAATTTTATTAAATACATAAATAAAAAGTTTACCTAGAGTAGGATTTGAACTTACGACCTGTACTTTGTTTGCTAGAGTACCGCGCTAATCATCTGCGCCATCGAGATTCAAGCCCCAATCGATGCAAATTTTGTCTTTATGTATGTAGAACTAATATAAATTCTAATATAATGAGATTACTATCAAATTACTATATTAATGGAATGTGAGCCTGCAATATCACAAGGATTCACACATACCAAAGTAACTTGACTAATATTAAATTATTATAAGTTTTTGTTATGAAAAAAAAACTTATAATAAAGTTCTATTCATGAGTTATGTACAGCATGTCAACATTCCCATAGACTAAAGATGCTTGTTTTTAAACCGTAAAAAAACCGATTCATTGGTGACAGAGAATTTTGAGTCGTAAAAATGTGTGATTTTAAAATATTTATATTTCTAAATATGTTTATTATTTGATTATTGTTAAAACTACATAATTATACATTTTAGGGACTACAATAATTCATATGCGTACATTAAAGAACCGTTGAATGTAATTCAACCACTGTATTACCCAGAAAGTAATTTTTTGGTAGGTGTAAACAAAGCTTATACGCAGTTTGTAGCACGCACCTACAAATTTGTAGGAGGATCATTTACTGAATCTGTTTGTTAAACGGAGTATAATAATATAAACTGTTTTATAAAATAATTTGTTCATTGTAGTTAAAATTTGAAATTTATTGAAGAGCGACGTGTGCGCATTATTTTAATTGAACTCCCATTTTCGACAATAAATAGAAGGAGGTGAATATGTTTTAAAATCGATATCGGTGGCATATTTCATAAATATACTAGTATTATAAATTGTTTTATAAAATAATTTTTCCATTATAATTAAATTTTGATATTTATTGAAGAGCGACTTGCGCGGATTACCTTAACTAAACTCGGATTTTCTACAATAAATAGAAGACGTTGATTATGTTTTAAAATCTAAATCGGTGGCATATTTAGTGAGAAAACTAATAATATAAAGTGTTTTATAAAATAATTTGTCCATTGTAGTTAAAATTTGAAATTTATTGAAGAACGACGTGTGCGCATTATGTTAATTGAACTCCCATTTTCGACAATAAATAGAACGGGTTGATATGTTTTAAAATCGATATCAGTGGTATAATTCATCAAGATACTAGTAATGTAAATTGTTTTGTAAAATAATTTGTTCCTTACAGTTAAGTTTTGGGATTTATTGTAGAAAGACGTGCGCGGAGTAGATGCATTAATTAAATAGAAGAGCTTTAGTATGTTAAAAATCGAAATCTGTGGCTGAAGAAATTGGTGATAATAAATTGTTTTGTTAAATAAAAGTGAATTTTTTGGTGATTTTCAAGCGCACGTTCGTATAAATGGGTACAGGTCATGATTTATCCTAATTCATAAAATAATTTGCATGGGTTGATTGGGTTTTAAAGTTTACTTTACCTCTATTTTTATGCAGATTCGAAATATGTAAACGGTTTTGAAATCAATTTTGTCCATTAAGTTGATACTGAGCAATAGATAAGCGCGCACGTTCAATCAGCCGCATATCGAGTTTGAGCGGCAGCCTCGCGCGGCGGCCTCGGGAGGCATGCTTCGCGAAATGGATACCTGTCTCGCTCCAGAAGCCGCTTCGCCTTGAGACAGCCTCAAGGTGGCCTACAGACAGTCGGTTTCTGCTCGTGCTCAAAGGTGCCTCGCTACTAAATACTCGCTCTGTTTGTACGTTGTTTACGATAATTCTGCCGCGCTCGAGAAAAATCAAAATGGACAACGAAAAGTGCGTACTTTTAATTGATTTATACAAAGAACATCATTTGCTGTGGGATCCAAAACATGAGCATTATCACAATAATACCCTCAGAGAAGATGTCTGGAAAGAAATAAGTTTAATGTTGGATATTCCGGTAGATAAGCTAAAAACTAAAATGAAGTCATAGATGGGCACTTATAGAAGAGAAAAATCAAGACAAAAACCAAAGTCAAATTACAGGATCAGGTATGTATTATCTTATTTATTTAATTTCAAATAAAGCTATATTTTATACAAGTAGAAAATGTCAATATTTGTGTATTTTTCAGGAAAGGACAGTGTTTATGTATCAAAATGGTTCGCTTTCGAAAGTTTCCGTTTTTTATCGGACCGGAACAAACCTACGCAGACAGTGGATACCGGTGTGGATACATTGAATAAAGTAAGTTTACTTTAATTCAATAATTATTTTGTCAAGGTATTGCGCCATTTGTGCTAAAATGCTTCGCCAACTGAAAACATATATTTTTAATATGGTCTGCTGATGTGCGAGGAATAGCACGTATGGGCAATAACGCTGTTCTCTCATCATTCCTCCATCCACCCGCTAAAAATTGTCCATCCTTGTCAGTATAAAAAATTCCAGGTGGTGTATATATTTGCCGGGAAGTGGAGCGTTTGCGTAAAAAGTTGTGCAAATATATAGTTGCTAATACACCTTTTGATGCCTTTCCTGGTTCCAACAAAATTGGTTTTCTCAACACACGAAACACACTACTCAATATCTCGAACGCGTTCTCTACAAGCCTGAACTCTAGATAGACGGTAATTGAAGATTTTTTCAATTGAGCCCTTTTCTGGATTGCCTTCGAAGGGCTTCATGGTGTAGTGGTTAATTGCAAATGCTTTATCAGCTAATATTACATATGGTACGTCGATTAAATATGGAGTTTGCAAAGCACATAGTGGTGGAATGTTTGGTGAGTTATTTTCCAATTTTCTGTACAAAGTCGTATTTTTGAAGACTCCACCATCGGATATGCGTCCTTGACAACCTACATCGACGTACATGAAGTTGTAATCTGCATCAACTAAAGCAAACAGCACTACGCTGAAAAAGGTTTTGTAATTGTAATAATCAGTGCCTCTATTCCAAGGCGCTTGCAAGATAATGTGCTTCCCATCCATTGCTCCGATATCATGAGGAAAATTCCACCTCTCTTCAAACTCTTTCGCAACAGTCAGCCACTCTTTTTCAGTAAATGCACCTGCAATTGTAAAGATTGCAAGAATTAAAAATTAAATTAAATTCATCTATTCATAAGTGAAGTAATTTTGAAACAATTTATAAATTTAAACGATTTTTTATAGGAAGAAGTAGAGGTGCCTGTGCAGCATCAATCTGAAGTTAAACATCTGCAAAATAATCGAAATTTAACTGAAACGGTTAAAGAAAGTCCCACCGCAAGATTCAGTGGGCTTGAAAGCACTGTCACCTTCAGTACAAATGCTGCAGACTCTAGTTTCAAAGAATAGGCGAACAGCATTAAATTCCACCATGATTAAAGATCCTATGCTGGAGAAAGCTTTTACTCTTTTGTAGAATAGCGCATATGATAACAGGGATCCCTATTTCACATATGGTCAACATATCGGTAATGAAACGAGGAAATATGATTCACTTGTAAAATAGGCTATTAACAATATACTTTTTGATGCTGATATGGGAAGACTGGCCTTACCTAATTATGGATACTATCCTCAACAGCACGTATCTCCAGCATATACAAACTCCAGTTTGGGATCATCTACACATGTATCATGAATCTTCAATGGCTGCACAACAACAAAACATAATACCAGAAGAAACTCCAGTGTGGAGGGTCTACTAATATTGATGATCTTTTACAACTTGTGTGTAACGAAATAATTAATAAAGTGACTCTATTATCATCTATTTTGTTTGACTTACTTTTACATATTCTCCAAGACTCTGTATTACTGCATTGCAAACATCTGGCACAATAGTCGATATAGACTGCTTTGACACACGGAAAAGATATTGTACACTTGTAAAGGAATCTGCTGTAGCCAAAAATCTTAATGTCAGGGCTAATATTTCCTTACAAGTAATCGCTTTTTGTCACTAAGTATTCGTAGTCGGCAAATGTCATAAAATTTTTGACTGTATCTTCAACTGCTTCAAATGCCATATTTTGCAATAGTCTATTCCCATACTGTAGTTGATTTTAGAATCTCTTTCATCCACCAACGCGGCTTTCGTCGTCGTTTCTTCCTATCTGTTAAAATTCGATTAATCACAATAAAAGAAAATGCCGTAACAGCTGTACGTGAAAAAAACTGGTGCCATGGTGGAACGCCTCGCACTGACTGACGGCACGCTCTACTTCGCGTGTTTGCCTCATTCCGTCCAGAAAATTACCCGTTGAGGCAACCACGTGACGCCGCCGCGAGCAAGCCGCGCAAAATCGATAAGCGGTTTAAACATATAAGTTAACCTCTAACTTTCATTAAAGAATTAATTAGTCGAGGTTGATTGTATTTCAAATTTGATCTTGGTAGCATTTTACATATAAACTCTAAAAGTCTAAACTATTTCTAAATAATTTTCTTCCATTAACATTGAATATTTTCATTTGTTCCCATACATGACATGGCTGCGATCAATATAACTGAAAGGCCTGTAGACAACAACAAAAGCGCATTTATTTGAAAAAACTATAACAAAAACAAATAACTTCAGTTCATTCCTCAGATGATCAGTACTTAGCAATAAAATAAATGATTAGGTAATAAAACAAAGAAATATCATACAAAATAGGTCCATTCAATGGGTTTTTTTTCTTTCCATAAAAATTCGATAAAAGTCGCCATGTTGAATAGTGATGATTTGATTTTCATCATAATTGGTTTCGTTTTGTTCATAGTTTGCATTATTTTTTGAGAATTCAACAATAAAATCATTTTTCTCTTCCATTTCAACATACGACAAATCATCGAACTCAGTGATTCTGTCACTACTAGAACCACTTGTCCAATAATCGGAATCACTATCGTTTGAACTAATTTTACGTGCTTTTTTCTTTGCTGCATTATTTTTCTTTTAGAAGCTTTCTTGTCTTTTGTTTCTTGCTGAAATAGTGTAACATCTTTCTATGTTATCACTTCGGCTCCTAAGCAAACTCGCTTCCTGGGTTGGTTTGTAGCAACTTTATCTCTTTTTACAAATGTTAGTAAGAGCTCTTGAAAACGAGCCCCACCGTTATGAGAGTTATTTTCATCTTGAAACTGAAGATTTACCAATGCTGAAGCGCTCTTTGGACTTTCTTGATCTTGATTTTAAATTACATAATTTTGATCTAGTGACAGATCTGGCAGAACCTGGTGAACACGCTTAGGTCCAGAGGTTGGAGCAAATGACTGGTATGCGGTGGAAGTTTTAAGCTGGTAATTTGATTTTCTCTAGCAATTTTAATAACGACCAAACTTAAATGAGTAGCATGCCCGTCATAAATTACTAAAACTGGTCGTTCTTTGTATAAATGTTTAATAAAGCTTTTTTCAAAATAGTTCTTGAAAACCGTACTCACCATCCACCTGTTAACAGTTGCCGCATATGTGGTATTAAGGATTTCACTATTAGATGGAGCTACCCATTGGTCCCACACATTCTTGCCCTTAAAAATGATAAGCGGAGATGCCTTGTCACTAATTGCACTACAGCACATTAAAACAGTGGTATTTTGTTTTCCGGGACCACTTGTACAAGTTAACGGAAGTCATCTTTGGCCAACTATTTTTGTTTTGGACGGATCGGAACAGAAAGTGCGCTTTACCAAACGCACTTGCCCCAGTGAAAATTAATGCACTTGCCCCGACAACTAAAGTGGTTGGGGAAAGTGCGGCCCAACCAAAGTATTGTTTAGACAAGAGGAAAAATACTTTGAGAATAATGAATATAACGTTAATACCTATACTCATCAAAAATCACTTCAGAAACTTTGTTAATTTTGGTGATGCTGGTCGATTATGAAAACACTACTCACTCATCTCACAACCGAAAATAACGGCGATATTTCGCACGTGTCTCTTCACAACAAGAACGGAGTGGAACCTCTGCAGCCGGTAAAATATGTTAGTTAGATGTCCTGTCCATAGATGACAGTGCAGTATATCTTATAATGTGAATTGTAATGGCAGAAATTGCACTTGCCACGTAGACGCACTTACCCCACCTTACCTTAATGTTTAAACAAGGTGTATTAGTTATTAGAGTAGTTACAAAACGTCGTGGCACTCGAGATGCGCGGCGCGATTTTCTACAATTTGAAAAACTTAAACGATGTTATAATCGGGACATTTCGGTAGCAAAAATGCCATCCTAAAAATATACGGCAAATGAATAAGTTGAGTAATTATCGATTTTTTTAATGATTGATATCGTAACTGAATACATTTTTATTAAACAATCATTTATAACAATTTCAATTTAGGTATGTGTTGGATTACCTATTTCATATTTGCATTAAAATAATTTTTTTAGTTAGTAAACATAACCTAACCTTATTATAAGTTTTTGTTATGAACGAATAAGTTGAAAGATAAATATGTAATTATTTATTATTAATTAATAAAATTAATAATAACCTAACCTGTTCAACATCGCCGTTCTTATCAAGGATTTGCAAAAATGAAGTTCAACGTTTTTTTAACTATTAATTACACCCAACAGATAGACAGAAAATAAGAATAACTTCTGATAAGATTTTTGGTAGATTCGTAAAACTCATCGTTGATTGCAGGTGTAAATGTTTAATTTTTAAGAATCAACAACAAGAATCAATCAATTAGCCTCATTACATTAAAATATGCGTCAGAAGGTATTATTACAAATACAAATAAGTATTTACTCATTTCACACTATTAGTTTATTGTGCCCACTAGAAAATGTGAAAATTTATTTGTTCGATAATTCTTAGATTAAGTAACAATCTGTAGATGTAAATGTGTACTATCAAAACTTTAATGAAGCTTCTTCTCAACGTGATTATAATATTATAACTTGTAATACATCTAATAGGAGGACAGAACACAATTTTTAACTTGAGCCCATATCTTTTCAATTGGATTTAGCTCTGGATGGTAGGGTGACAACCTTACCACAGAATGACCGTGTTCAGCCAACTTATCGATTAAATATTTTTTATCAACTGGTCGATGTAGTTTAATTTTCTCGTAGAGTTCTGGTTTTGTCTCACTTCGTTCAAATGCAATCCGGCGTTCGTTTAACCACTTCTGCATTTCACCTTTTTTCCAGACACATGTTGGATTAGGATCGGTAGATATGTCGTGGTAAGATGGGTTATCAACCACTAACACAGAATTAGGGTCGAGATTGGGAACAAGTTTTTCGGTCAACCACTTAATATAATTCTTAGAATTCATGTCGTCATGATAATCTCCTGACTTTAAACACCAACAATGCATTTGGTACAAATCCTTTTGAAACAGGTGCTTTCACTCCCTTGTCACTTCTGTCATACCATTCATGCGAACTCGTATGTGAACTGTGCAAGTATGATTCGTCACTATAAATGATGCTTCTGTCCTCTTCTCTGTGTTTTTCATTTTTCTTAAAATGTGGTTCTTTTCGCCCTTATTGCTTCCTGTTATCTTTAGTCTTCTGCCATTTGAAACCCATCTTTTTCACAATCGATCGAAAGCTGCTTAATTTTCCTCTTAAATGTATCCCTTCTTCTTGGACAGCTGCGAACACATTTTGCATTGTGGGTTTTTGCTTTTGGATATACACAAAATTGTAAACTATTCTTCTAACAACTTCTTCATCAAACTTGTCGATGGTTGATCTAGGTGCTGGTTTGTTTATTGTTTTACGAGGTGAACCAAATGTACTTCCTTCAGGTTTCGATCTGCCTTCCCGTGTAATGCGTTTAATTGTTCTTCTGGATATGCCTGTTGCTTCTACTAATCTTTCATACACACAATCGACAGGGATAATAAAATCTGTTGATTCTTTTTCTCGCTTCATAAATTCATACAATTTCTAAATAATTTCAGGAGCTTGACTATGAACAACTACTTCACTCTTCCTGTATTATAAGTGTTTTGTAACTATGGTTTCCTGTTAGTGGAGTTGATGGGACTATTTTCACAGTTTATGCTTTTTGAGCGCGACGTTTCGGAAGCGGACTCTGCTTTCGTCATCAGAATTAGTCCTGAGAAGGACAGTTTTCGCACTTGAGTCGAATTCAGATGTTATATATAATTTTTTTTCCCAAGCACTTTACTACTCTCAGATTCGAACTTGGTACCTTTCACTTACTAGCCTGACACCTTTGCCACTGAGTAGTCCTATATATATATATATATATATATATATATATATATATATATATATAGTGCTAGTCAAAGTCTCCTCCCCTTCTATCTTTTGAACGGTTTTAATGATACTAATGAAATTTTTGGAGGGTGAATATAAACGGATATAAGCTTCTCAACTAGTCATGACAAGTGACGTAATAGTCATATATGACATCACAGGGCCACAGTGACCAATAATTTTAAATAGTACCTTATGGCAAGTGACATCTCGTTTGAAAGGTACTAAAATTACCTATTCAGTAATACTAATTTTGTTAGCGTTTAGGTTGATTTTGATAGAAAAATTAAATAAATACTAAAATTATAGTTTGGCATTTAATTAATCAAGATTCAAGGACCAATTCCTATAGTAAATGTTGGAAATGTGCTCCACTTAATTCCTGACAGTAATGTATCCTATTGCTAAACTCTTGTCGTGCATGTGTCTGCGGAAATTGCTCTACATTCTTCAACAATTCTTTGTTTCAAAATGTGCATACTGCCAGGTGCTGTAGCGTAAACCTTAGATTTTAAGTACCCCCACAGAAAAAAATCTGATGGTGTCAGGTCTGGTGACCGAGCTGGCCATTCTATCGGACCTCGTCGTCCAATCCATCTGCCACGATATTCTTCATCCAAGTAACGTCTTACTGCACCATAATAGTGTGCAGGAGCACCATCTTGTTGGAACGTTATTTCCAAGTTGCCGAATTCATCTAGATTATCTTCCAAAATTTCAAGAGTTAACGGTTCAATTGCGTTTTGTAACATCTCCAGATACACTTCACCGGTTAAGTTAGCATTGAGAAAAACAGGTCCAACTATGTGGTTTCCCAAAATACCTGCCCAAACGTTTACTTTTTCTGGAAATTGAGCATGTTTTTCACGAAAGATTTGAGGATTTGTGTCAGTCCAATATCTCACATTTTGTGTGTTAACGTTTCCATTGAGGAAGAAAGTACTTTCGTCACTAAAACAAATTGATTTTATGTAGTCTGGGTGTTGGATAATTTGATTGGACATATTTTCACAGAATTGTAATCTTCGGTCGGGGTCATCATCTGAAAGTTGGTGCACCATTTTTAATTTGTATAGATGAAATTTGTTTTTAGCCAACACCCTATGTACTGTCCTTTGACTGACTTCACAGATAGACGCAACTTGGGCTGTAGAAGAAGTAGGATGTACTACCATTTCTGCAATTATGTCGATTTTTTTGTCGTCACTAATTGTTGGTCGACCAGATCGTTTGACATCTTGAACACTACCGGTTGCTTCAAACTTCTGAAGAAGTTCCCTCAAATAAGTCCTCGATATAGGGCGATCGGGGTACCTCTCATTAAAAAGACGTTCCGCTGCATGGAAATTGTTTTTTCACTCACCAATTATTAAGATAGCTGCTACTTTGTCGGCTATCGTACGTACCATTTTGTCTATGTAAACGTCGCGTTAAAGAATAATTAAACTGAATAGTCAAGGTATAAAAACTTATCAAAGTAAAAACAATGAGAGAATTAAAAAACGTCAACTTTTTTGACAATTAACCAGAGGCAGACTTTACAATCTTGATTATTTAAATGCCAAACTATAATTTTAGTGTTTATTTAATTTTTCTATCAAAATCAAACTAAACCCTAACAAAATTAGTATGACTGAATACGTAATTTTAATACCTTTCAAACGAGATGTCACTTGCCATAAGGTACTATTTAAAATTATTGGTCACTGTGGCCCTGTGACGTCATATATGACTATTACGTCACTTGTCATGACTAGTTGAGAAGCTTATATCCGTTTATATTCACCCTCCAAATTACATTAGCATAAGTAAAACCGTTCAAAAGATACAAGGGGGGGAGGGAACTTTTGACTAGCACTGTATATATTAAACTTTTTCGTGGTTGCGCAAGTGTATTGCGCTTAAGCTCTTCGCGCATTATTGGGATCCATATGGGTTTCATTTCTACACTAGCTTGGCTTATTGGATTTTCTGCTAGTGCGATCTATGTGGCTTCTTCGAGTTTTCGATGAGTTGTGTTCTCGTCCTTTGCCACTAACTGTATGTTATCCCATTGGATGCGGTGGTCTTCGTTCCAGACATGTTCGGCAATTCTTGATCTTTCTGTTTCGCCCTTGCGGACGTCGTTCTTATGTTCCTGCGTTCTCACTTTGAGTGGTCTACTGCTGTCTCCTATGTATGCTCTGCCGTATTCGCCTGGTAGGTTATATACACAAGCCTTGGAATTCTGATCTTCATTGTATGGTTTCGTTTTGGGTAGTATTCCCCTGAGCGTTCTGGTCGATTTGAAGGCAGTGCGTATCTTGTATTGGCTGCCTACCCTTCGTATTTTGTCTGAGGTACCTTGTATATATGGTATTATCGCTGTATATTTAGGTTCTTCTTCTTCGGTTACCTTATCCATGTTTAGGTTAGGTGTTAGATCGGGGTAGCCATTTTCTTTGAGTGTTCTAGCGATATTTTCTTTTTCTTTGTTCCGGTCCTCTTATTTTAAGCATGTCGTTTTTGCTCTATCGTACAAGCATTTTGCCACACCTAACTTCACGTTTTTGTGGTGATTGGAGTGTAGGTACCTCCCCGTGTGGGTAGGTTTCCTGTATACACTTGTCGTGAAAGTGTTGTCATTCCTGTGTACAAGTACATCCAGGAATGGCAGTTTTTGTTCCGACTCCAATTCCATTGTGAATATTATGGAGGGTGCGCGGCTATTTAGATGATTTAGGAATTCATCTAGCTTATGTTTGCCGTGTTGCCAAACTACGAAAGTATCGTCCACAAATTGTCAAATAAATTCTTGACAAAGGGAACAAAGGACGTTCCCGAAACGTTGAATTAATTTTTTACGTTTATTTACACAAGTTTTAAAGAAAAATTGTTTTATTTAAATATATATATATATATATATATATATATATATATATATATATATCTATTTAGATTTCCACAAGTATTAATGTTTAAATAAGACATTTTTCTTTGAAACTTGTGTAAATAAACGTATAAATTAATTCAACGTTTCAACGGTGAATTAATTTATACGTTTATTTACACAAGATTCAAAGAAAAATGTCTTATATATATATATATATATATATATATATATATATATATATATATATATATATATATATATATATATATATATATATATATATTTCCACTATGGGTGATAGTGGGGAACCCATCGTCATCCCAAACTCTTGTTGGTAGAATTTGTCTTCCACCTGGAAGTATGTAGTTCTAATACATATTGTTAGAAGTTCCATTATTGTGTTTACCGATAGTTGCGTGCGTTCGTCTAACGTTTCATCCTTTTCCAGCTTGTCTCTTATGACAGTTAGTGCCTTATCGGTAGGCACATTTGTGAATAGACCCACAATGTCGAAGCTTACCAGTATTTCTTCGTGGTTTGGTTGGAAGTTTCTGATGGTTTCCACGAAGTGCTCCGTATTCTTGACCATAGACTCGGTTTTTCCCGATAATGGTGTGATGATACCTAGCAGACAGTGTGCTAATGGGTGGCAAGGTGAATTTCTCGAGCTCACAATTGGTCTCAGAGGAATCCCCTGCTTATGAAGCCGTACAGATGCGGAGGTTTGCTGTAGTGTGGGGTAAGTCTAGTTCTCTGGTAGTCGGAGAATTCCCCCTTATGTTTTGCCAGCGTCAGGTATATCCGTCTTGTTCAAAACGGTTACTTGGCAGTTTGGACAACAAATAACGATGAAATAATAAAAAGTGTCTTGAAAAAAACAGATTTTGTATAAAAACAGAAGGAATAAACTAAAGCGGCAACGTACGCATACAACGTCAAGTAAATAAAGCGAATGACTACATTTATAAGTTGAATAGTAGCATATTTGTCGAATACTTTCGACGCGTTTAAATCAATATGCGCATGAGGGGTGAGTGCTACAACATTTTGAAACTACTCTACTTAGTATTTTTCATTGATTTGCAGCGTTTTGAAGTAGATTTACTCGAAATAAAAATCCATGGATGAAATTCGCGGATAACTTCACATCAGTTAATAAGTTCATTAGAAAATCTAAATAGAAAAAATTGTATAGAAATTATTAAGTAGCATAATCACTAGAATACAACGAGACGCCTTTCCTTTACAGAAAATTTGAGCACTCAATACGAGAATGCAGTTTTCTAGCATTTAATATCCGTTTTTTACCAACATGTATTACGTTTATTCCAAAATCAGTCATCTAATCTGTTAATTTTCATATCAACAAAAACTTCGGAACTGACGACACACCTACCTCAGATTTCTCCCAGTCGCCAAATAGTTTAAACGTCATACGTATCCAACTTTGATCAACAACCGACAAACGAAATAAGCTCAATCACAAAATTTCGTCTTTTGCACACAAACTCAGAATGTAACCTAAATTAACAATTCATCAGATTCAAAATGGTGCCAATAATATAAAATCATACCACTTGTGTTTGATCATTATCACACATAAGTTTTGTAAACGAAGTCGGTATATCGATAAATATTTGAATAACCGAATTTAAAATGGTGTTATGTAAAAAAGATTATATAATTTCGAGTACTTATAAATTAAAAATACTTAGAACCTTTCGCAATGATTAGATTAAGACTACCATTTTTCCAAACACAATTTGTCTATAAATATACATTTGATTAGTTGGATTACAAATGATGACCGATAATAGATACAATAAAATTTTATAGCTCAAAAATACTTTCGATTAAAATGAACAAGAAATGAAAAATTTCAACTCTAAAATGTGCTCATAAACATAAAATGGTAATTTCGGGAGAAAAATTAAAGAAAAATTCGGAGCATATACAGGATGACATAGAAACAAGTGACATGCATAGTGCCACGCCATAGAGGACACTAAAATAAGAAAAAAAGGTCCTATGAACATAGGTCCGCAACGTCTACGTTTAAAAGATATAGGGTGTTGAAGTTTAATTATTTTTTTTGTTTTTTTCTTACAATGATGTAATGTAATGTAATGTTTTTTTTTAATCACTGCCCTTCATTGTTGCTATTAAAATTTAATTGTTGAAGTGTTATGTCATTGTTTTTGCAAATAAGTTACCTTGGCGCTTTCGGATAATTTGCATGCATCGGATTCATTTTTCTCGTAAACCGTTGGTCCTAGCGACTTCAATAAGGTATACCTTTCTGAAGCATAAAAGATGGGAAAACAAATTTTTCTAGTCGAAAATGACATACAGTGTAAGGTAAAAAAGTTAGGACCGATTCAAACAAGACGGAAACCTGTATGTGATGCCTTCTATCAGTAATAAAAGAACTAAGGTCATATTTGAATTCTGCACGATAAAAAGCCCCTGTATACAAAATTTCGTCCGCTTATTACATCATTGTAAACGATATTAAAAAAAAAACAAAAAAATAATTAAACTTGAATACCCTATATCTTTTAAACGAAGGCGTTGCGGACCTAAGTTCATAGGAACTTTTTTTCTCATTTTAGTGTCCTCTATCGCGTGGCACTATGCATGGCACTTTTTTCTATGTCACCCTGTATAATATGTATAAAAAGAATATATTATAGCTAAACAATAACCTAGGTATGTATATAAAAACAAGGTGAATATTCGTAATATCTTAAATTATTGTTTTTTAAATTGGTAATATCTTTAATTTTTATTTTTATAATTGGGAATTATCTGCTAGTTACTGATAAGTTTGCAACTACACATAACACATATGCCTCATTAAAGAAAAGAAATAAAATTTCATTATGGATTCTAACCAATTACACAAATTACTTGCAATTATTAATAAATATGTACTAACTTGGTTATTATTCACTGCTTTCTCCAATCACCTAAAACTGTATAATTAGATACATTGTTTACAATCCCGGACACAACGTACCTAAAATAATTACGTAATATTTATCTATAAAAATAAATTGTGATAACTTCCTAATATAAAGGTTATGTAGATGTAATATCTCCTCCCATGGGAGCTGACAAAAAAAATGTGATAAATATTGCTATCAGTAAAATGTTTGTAGGACAAACGTTTTGTGTATGAATTGATTGATCAATAAAATTTAATTATTATTGTCGTGTGATTTCAGACCCCATGCAGATTATTCGTATACAAGACATGTAATTAGTTTGTGAGTATTTAAGATCGATAGGTGGTATGCTGGAAAAAGAAATTAATCTGACCTAGTTACTTTGAAGTTTTCTAATCAGGGAGACTGTACACCTACTACAAAAAATATTCAAATTAAAACAGCATTCTATCATTGTCATTAATTGAAAGTTAAATAATGAGAATATTAAGTTCATTTGAAACGTTGACCTTCCGAACCCCATTTCTTACAATACAATAAAAAGTACAGTCAGCCGGCTCGAAAACTATTCCCACTTTCAATTATTTAAATCAAGTCAAGTTTTCTCAAACACAAATGTTAATTTCTTACCTTTATTCTACGGATTACTACCAACGAAAAGTAAAACATTTACTTATGTTAAAAATTATTATTAATTTTATTAAATAACATAAATAAAAAGCTTACCTCGAGATTCAAGCCCCAATCGATGGAAGTTTTGTCTTTATGTATATAAAATTAATAATAATTTTTAATAACATATTTACCTTTGAGCTTATTCGTTCATAACAAAACTTATAATAAATTTATTTATATTATTTACAATTTTATAGAAAAAAATACATACAATATGCATATTTTATAGTTACATAATAAGGTTTCTCCGATTCTAGCTTTCAGAAGTGAAACAAATACGTGTTAAAATGACAACTTCTAAATCAATAAAATAAGCTTTTGAACAGATTTTTAGGCGGTTTGAATATTAATAATAAACAAAGATAATAACAATCTAACCAGTAGAAGTTCTGTAACGTGTAAATGGCTCTTTAGTTGAAATAGGCGCGAAACTAGCATTTAGGATTGCTATAGTATTGAAATTCTACGAAAAAATACGGCTCTTTTAAACCCATACCAGATGTGATTGTTAAAACCGGCAAAACTGTCAAGTAAAGTGTAAATAAATACCACCCTTTTGTCTAAGGATTGAACTCAAACAGGTAAAAGTCTATGCAATAACAATAAATTATAGAGAATTAATAAAAAATAACTTATTTTATGCCACAGTAGCGCGGGGTAAAGAAAGCAATCATAAATACGTATTTGTAGTAAAAATACCAGATGTGGTTCATCCTTGTAATGGACCCCTTTCTATAACAAATCCAAACGTAAGCATTGTCATAGGAACTTAAAGCGTAAATAAATACCACCCTTTTGTCTAAGGATTGAACTCAAAAAGGTAAAAATCTTTTGCAATAACAATGAATTATAGAGAACTAATAAAAAATAAGTTATTTTATGCCACAGTAGCGCGTGGTAAAAAAAGCAATCATAAATACGTATTTGTAGGAAAAATATCAGATGTGATTCATCCTTGTAATGAACCCCGTTCTATAACAAATCCAAGCGTAAGCATTGTCATGGGAACTGTTTTATTAGCTTATATGATAATAATAAATAACTAGAACGAATCCGTGTAATCCAAAGTAAAAAAAAACCGAAATAAATAGATAAAATAAACAAATAACTGGCTCTAATTTGTAATCGAAATTCTAAATAAATGATAGCAATTCGCGTTAGGGAACAATCTAATCTAAATACAAGTAGAAAGGCACTGAATAGATTTTATCGGTTTGAATATTACTAATAAACAAAAATAATAATAATCGAAACAGTAGAATTTTGTTAAATATAAAAATACAAAGGATGGGACTACACAGGGCAGATCCGTATTAAGTGGTAAGTTTTTGGACATTTTTTTGCTCTTTGTTTTCAAATTTGAAGGTTGATCCAATTTTTATTTTTGGTAATATATGTGTTTCTAAGTTTAATTATAACAGTGTGTTGCATATTGTCTTATACAATATTTTTCCTTGACTGCAAATTCAAAATTTAAGCTAACTTTTACCTTTGTTACTATGTTTGTTCTTAATTGTAATTAATTCATCCTAAAAGTAAATAATTAATGTCGGGAGAGCTAACAGGGCCATTATCGTTATTTATTGTTCCCCTCCAATTGAATAAAAAAATGAAATGTTTAAATTGTCACAGTTCACGACAATAATAAAACAGATTTGATAAATAAATATTAAATTAAATAACAAAGAAATAATTATAACTCGGAAAGCTAAATTAAAAATAATTTAATCATTTGGTCGCAAATAAATAACAGCATCCGGTGACAGGCACGAGAGCTAGGAATCGCGTAGGGAGCAATATGGTTGAAACGCGATGTGATTGAAGGGTAATATGTATATATGTACATATAGATATCCATACAGTAAGTATACACTCTATTATTTACATATTTCTTGCCTCTGTTTATATTTCTACTTCTGACTTCCTTACGTGTCGAAGCAGTAGACAAAGAAATGTATGAAAGACACCTTGATATTCTGTGTGTATCGGAGACAAAGCGCAAAAGAAAGGATGCTGTGGAGATGGAGGATGGCAGCCTAGTTCTATGGTCAGGAGTTGAGACTGAAGTGTATGACGCAAAAGGAGTTGGAGTGATCGTGGATGAAAGTTTCGAAGAATTTTTCTTATTGCATGCTATGCACCGGTGACTGGAGAAAGAGACCAGGAGCGTGAGAACTTCTGGAATGAAGTAGAGAACGTGTTGAACGTATGTAAGCCAAACGAAAAGTGATGATAGTGGGGAATATGAACGGATGGGTAGGTATACAGAGAGAACATATTGAACGCGTTCTAGGAAAGTTCGGAAACCAAAGAGTCACCGAGAATGGTGAACATCTGAGTGGGGAGAAGCCTGTTTGTATCCAATACGTGGTTTAAACATAAACCTTGTGAAAGACACAAAAGTAATGCGCGGATCGTAGTGTGGATCGGGCCACTTTTTGGTTATACCGAAAGTGTGTATAGGGCAAAATTGGGTATGGAGAAGTAAAGCAAACGTAGTGCGAACGTACAGAATTGGGGTAGACAAACTAGTGGATAATGGTGCGAGAATGAAATACGAGGAGCTGTGATTAAAGAGTTGAATGTGAATGAAACAGTGTGGAACGAACAAATAAAAGACACTGACGTTGAAAGTGCATGGATAAGATTGAAAGCTGTGTTGTCAATTGTGTGGATATGTGGAAGGGCGACTGTAGGTAGGCAGAAAAAGAAAAAATGTGCTTGGTGGAATAAATCGGCAAAAAAGGTAGTATGTAAGAAAAAAGACGCGTACATGTCAATGATTGTTGCAATTATTGAGAAAAAGGATTGTATGTGATGTACAGATTAAGAAACAAAGAAGCGAAGGAGTCAGTGAGAATAAGTAAAAAAGAAATAAAGGCTGTGGAAGGAGAGAAAATGCAGTATGATTTTGAGGAAACAAAAATTCTTCTGAAAATGGGTCAAAAATACAAAACGTGGCCTAAAACAGAACGCTGCAGGAGTGATGAACACGAGCAACGAAATAGTATGGGACGATTGTGAGGAAATGCTGGCAAGAATATTTCGGAGAGCTGTACAGTAGTGTGAAAAATAAGACTGGAGGGCCAAATAAGGAGAATGTAGAAGGAATAGTGAATGAAACTGAGGATATTGGGATAAATGAGGCAGAGAAAACGGTAGGAAGGTTGAAAAACGGCAAGGGAGCAGGCGTAGATGAAATCATTGGTGAAATGCTAAAGTACGGGGGTGCAAAACTTATGCGAAGATTGTGTGAATTATTCGATGTATACCTTACGTGTGAAAAAGTGCTGAGGGATTGGAAGAGTAAGGGGAACAAGAGTGATTGCAAGAACTACAGAGTTTGCTCAGCGTGCCTGGTAAAGTATACAACGGTAGTCGGGCTTGTGTTAGGGTGAGAGAAGGTGTGACTGAATACTATAATATTGAGAAAGGAGTGCGACAAGGCTGTGTGATGTCACCGTGGTTGTTCAATGTATTCATGGATAAATGTATTAGACAAGCATGTACCGATACAAATGTTGTAATGGTTGATGACGTAAATGTACTACTTCTGGTGTATGTAGATGACATAGTCTTATTAAGTGAGAGTGCGGATGAGGTACAAATCGCTCTGAGGAAATTTAATGAAGTTTGTGGGAGCATGGCACTAAAGGTAAACGTGAACAAAACTAAGTTTGTGGTGTTCAATTGGGAAGGTGGGAAAGAGAGTAGAATATTTACTCTGCAAGATGAAATTGTGGATCAAGTGGACGAGCTGATATATCTGGGTAGAATGTTTACTGCAGATGGTACAATGGAGGGCGAGATTGGACGATGGGTCAATGCTGGAAGGAAAGTGATTGGAAGTATGTGGACGAGAAACGAAAGCATGAGCCTAGCTGTGAAACGAGCAATCTATAATGGCGTGTTTGTCCCGTCAGTACTGTATGTGAGACATGGGTATGTCAAAAAAAGCACGAAAGAAAATTAAATGCCGTAGGTATGAGATTCCTGAGACGCGCATGTGGTAAAACGAGAAGGGACAAGATAAAAATGAATGACGGAGAATGAGTGTGGCGAAAAGACGATTATGGATAGGTACAAAAGTAGTACACTACGTTGGTTTGGCCACATTGAGGGAATGAACAACGCAAGATTAACGAAGCAAATATATGTGGGTAAGTTTAGAGGAAAGGCCGGGTCTGGTAGGCCGCGTAAAACATGGCTGAATGTAATAGAATGTATGATAAAGAAAAGAAAGGTAAGGAGTTTTAAAAATACAAGGGCATGCAGAGACAATGTATGAACCTTGCGGAAGCTAGGGAGGTATGTGGAGACAAAAAGCATGGCGAAAGATTGTAAATGGAAAATAAATAAGAGGCAGGGATTGTTTTGCCTACCCCGCAAGGGAATGGCGTGAAGGTTAAGTTAAGTTAATAATTGTCTTAATACATAATAATATTAGAATTCCTACCATCAGGTAAACTTTGATATAAAGATTAGTCTTATTAATATAAAAAATTACTTATTTGTATGTCTTTACTGTATATATTAATTAATGTTTCATTTTGCAGGAAGAGTACAGTTCAAAAACCGGCTAAAGACAGTTTGAATGATTACCTTACACGCCAGGATAGTATTGTCGTTACCTTTAGGGTCGTATTTGCTACCCGTTTATATTCACCGCTGTTTGGTATCTGGTTTAGCTTCTTTCATCATTTGACTCAGCCGACTCCAAAAACATTCAATACAAAATAAAAATGATTATTGAATTAAAAAAAGTTTACTTTTTTTTAGACTCGAACCTTTATTCTACGCCGTACGGATTATTTCGCAACTGAAAGTACGATAAAATTTGATTAACAAAATTGTTAAAATAATCCCACCAGTACGACTTAGCTTTCGTAGTGTACCGAGACGAGACAGCTATGACAGACCACCGCCCGACCGGTTTCGTCATTATTGTGACTCGTCAGGAACGGGTAGATCTTTCATGGAATATCTCAGCTCCGAACAATATAAGATGGCCACAAAAGAGAAATATAATTTGCTTATTTTTATATATTATTGAAATTACGATATTCAAGTTTTTTCATTTATGCATATTATGAGACTTAGAATATTAATATAATTTGTTAAACCGAATTAATATCTGTTCCAAACTTTTTACGCATTAACGTTCTTCGCCCCAAAATTGACCGTAATTTTCTTGATGTTACTTCTATTCCTCCGTACTATTTGCACTCATCGTCAGCAACTTTTACTGGGGTCCGGATTTCTAGCTCTCAGGACTTGTGTCAAATTTGAATGCAACTGCTTGACAAGTTTATTAGTTATTGCAGCCGAAAGAAAAATCACATTTACCCCTTTACTCCATAGACCCTTCACTATCAAAATTCACTGGAGTCTAGGCATTTAGCTCTTCAACGCACACGCACACACCCACGCACGCACGCGCCCACATACGCGCGCACCACCCACGCCCATACGCACGCCCCCCACATACCCACCCAACTCCCCCATCCTCCCCCCACCCACACACACACCACCCACCCGCACAACCACCCACCCATCCAAACCTATGCACGCAAACAAACACACATTCACACATAAACAAACACAAGCACATGCACATGCACAAGCACAAGCACAAGCACAAGCACACGCACAGACACAAACGCACACGCAAACACACGCGCTCAAAAAGTAGAAACTGTGGAAATAGGCCGATCAACTCAACCAATATGAAACCACAGTTACAAAACACTTATAATCCAGAACTGGTAATATTGTTCTGACCCTTCTAGAGAAATACCTAAGAAGTCACAGTTTATATGTAAACAATTGGTACACAAGCCTATCTTTATGAACAAAACCAATGCTTGTGGGGCCGTTAGAAGAACGAGAAAAGGGATGCCTGAATTGTCAAAAAGCTAAGAACAGGTAATGTCCAATACCTACTATCTGCTTTCTTTCAAATGGCAGGATAAAAGAGAAGTGACAATGCTCATAACTTTTCACGAAGCCACTGACTTGACAGAATCACAAATGACACAATAAGAAATCAGCTTGCAACGGCAGCTACAACAAAAATATTGGCGCGGTCGACAAAAGTGATATGTTATTAACCTCCAAAGAGTGTACGCGAAAGACAGATATAATGGTATAAAAAATGTATAATGTATAAAACATTTCAAAAAACAGCTAACCTGGGAAATGTTACAAATATTTAGCTACCCTAATCTTAGCATCGCCGCGGAAGGAGATCAGCAGATGGCGATAGTCCTTTACCGTCACTACTGCGGTCGTATATGTATGCAACGCACGAAACTGGCGCGCAAGCGGCGGACATCTGCACAGTTTAAACACGCAGTGAAAAGTTTAAATGGTATTCGAACTTTTAATAACAATAATAATAAAACTAACGAAAAACGTTAAACTTTTCAAAGTTAATATAAGCAATCGGCACTAAACGACGTTATTTGTGTCATTTCGAACTTTACTCAAATTTGTCAATAACTCAATTTTGTTGAATCACACTACTAATAAAAATTAATTTAAATTAAAGGTAGCACAGCATAGTAGGTAGTGGTACACTTGACCGAGGGAAAATTTTGAAAAGCGTGGGAACTTTTTTGGCAACTGGCCCGGTTCAATTCATTGATGTTTGGCGACACCGCGCTTTCTTTCGTGCACCTTCCGCGCTCGCGAGTGCACGGTTTGTGGTGTAAGTAAAGAAAACAACAACATATGGTAGGTGACGTCAATATATGTAAAGCTACAGAAATATCGTTATCGTATAAAACCGCACAAATAATCTATTTCGATAAAATAATAAAAATGACCTTAGAAGAAGATGAACCTGTCCCAACTACAGCTAAACTTATAAAACTATCGGCTGAACACAATGTACTCACAGTCAACACGACTAAATTCTACCGCCCAAATTACCAAAGACATACTTTGCCTCTAATGATTGATCACATCCGTATGAGTTTAACAAACGTAGGTTATATGTGATGTCCCTGAAGTTAGCCCCGCCATTTTTCGCAAATCAAAAAATGAAAGTTGTGCTGCGTTGTGCTAGACTTGTGCTATTTGTGCTGAAAAAAAGTTTTTGAAAATTCGCAAAAATGACGATGTTATGAGCAAAAACATTTTTGCAAAAAAAGTTAGCCCCGCCATTTTTTCCAAATCAAAAAATAAAAGTTGTGCTACGTTGTGCAGCACAAGCATAGCACAACGCAGCACAACCGGGCGCAAACTGCCGATAATTCGTCCTCAATAAATGAAAGACAATGGCATGGCACATTTAAATTTCATACTATTACTTAAGACCTGTGTAGCCTCCAGTAATTCGCTACATTCGATGTGAAGTAATTATTTATCTTTTTTTTATTGCCTTTAATTTTACTGTTGGCGAAGTTTATCCAAAGGCTACTTTCACACATAACCCACTTCACACTTACAAAACGTCTATGCCGGAACCAGGATTCGAACCCGAGACCGTGGTATCCGCAATCAGTTATCTGGTCTGCACCGGTCGACAAGACGTTAAAGGTGTGTATGAATGATGCATGTTTACTATTCAATGCAGAGCATAAAAAATTATTTGATGCACACATGTCTGAATACCTTATTTACTAAGCTGAATATAGATGGAGTATTATCCTCAAATTAGTATTTCTTTTTTACTGGAATATTTCAAAATGGTGCATGTTTCCGATGTAATCTTTCTTTTATTTTTGTTATAACTTAATACCTTTTAAAAATGGTTATTTCGCGAAAGATATTTTCTTGATATTCAGACAGACGAGATGAACGTGTAGTAAATGTTATTTTCTTACGCATAAGAATTATAAACCGTTTGTGGTAATAAATAGATAATCGTTTCCGGTTGACCGGTTAGTAAAATAAAAGCGCGAAATTGTTCTCTTTTTTTATTTGTTTAAATGAGAGTCCCATAATAACAAAGTCATGTAAATAAACTTATATTGATAAATAACAACCACCGCGTTTAGGTATTTGCAATAATCATAAATCAGTTAACAAATTAATAGATTGCTATATTCAAGCGTAAATAGGTAGATAAATGTAGATTAAACATCTGAACAAGCAATGCTATATGCTAATGTAAACCTTAAAACAATTCTGTTATTATAAGGCTGTGTTATAAGAAGCTACTATTCATTTATTGCATGATAATCAAATGTTTTATTGTCATTGCTAATATGATTGTCGCTTTATGGTCGCTTGTAGAGAACGCAATACGTGGTGAACGTGATATGGTAACCTCAGTTGATTTATTTTTATGATTATTGATGATACTAGAGTAGTGTCAAACACGTGGGCAAATGATGGAACAAATTGCTTGATCTCCAGATGTATACCTGACGCGCTAATTCCGAGCAGCTTACCTACGGTTTTGTTGTTGTAGTAACCCTTTCCTTTGTTTTAAAAGTAGAGCAATGTGTGTGTAAGAAAGAGAGATACCGTTGGCCCTAGCGCAGTGACTCTAATGGTGTGTCACCGCTTGCCGGGTAGTTTATTAGCCATTCCTTGCCCCGTTGTAAACTCAACTGCTTTATTTTAACCTTACTTTTGCAAATCCGGTTTATTTTAATAATTTTCAGGTGTAATTAGTTCGGCCTGCTTATCTATAATTGCTTCGTTTACGAACTAATTTCCTTTGTATGTAATTTGTTGTAATTGTGGTCGAATTTATTTATCTATTAGGTAACAAACAAAATACACCCACGTGCCATACAAAATTAAAAAACAACAAACGCGTTTCAATAGCTAAGCTATCATCATCAGCGGTCCACTGTGACGAACTCAAGAAAATTTCTAATATATATACCATCAGCGAGTAACGCTTCGTTGCTTATCTGGTGAAAATGAAGCTGAAAGTTATAAAAGTTTAATAAATTCTGTGTAGCCTAAAGGTCCTTGATCGTCATTATTCATTAGAATTTGTTCGTTTTTGAAGATCTCTAAACTTTCACATCAAGTTCGTGCTTATTACTAACATGTTTAATTAAGGATACCTTATCAATTACATGATTTTTATCAAACATATGTAAGACTACGGTAGACTTCTCCCAACGTTTGTATTTTATATGAGCTACCTAAGTGTTCTTTAAAGCGAATTTTGCTGGGTCGTTTGGATTGCCCCACATATACTTGTTCACAATTTTTACAATTTATTTTATAAATTCCCGACCTATCCTGCTTATCCATTTGATCTTTTGGATTGCCTAAAAGAGTTTTCAAACTATTATCTGAAGTAGTGAAGGTAGACCTTTTATATAAGCAGGATAGTTTGGTAATTTTACATACTTTGTCTCTGTTTGTTCTCTAGCATTACCTAATGTAGTTACATTCTTAACCCTCATCCTATGTGTTTATTTCCTAACTATATTCATAATCACTTCATCTAAAAACCCATTGTATGCAGCAATTTCTTTACTAGTGTGCAGTTATTTATTATAATTTTGAAAGAGAAAAATTAAGCAATCTATGAACCAAAAAATTAAAAGTCGCAAGTTTATGCTGTCTACAGTCCAATTTCAGTGTTTTAAATTCGTATGAATGTATTGATAAAATTAAAAACATTGAACTTACAGAAGATGAAGTTTTAGTCTCATTCGACGTTTGTTCACTGTTTCAGGGCGTTCCAATAGATCAAACATTAGTTTATTTAGAAGATGTTTTAAGACAAAACCATTTGAACGATAGAGAAGTAGATTTCCTTAAATTAACAGAATGGTGTATGAAGCAAACCTTTTTCAGAATTAACCATCAATTTTTCCAGCAAGAAGAAGGTACGACGAACATCTTCGTTTATGGGTAAATATGAAACAGACTTAAAACGCAATTTGCCCCATTTTCCTAAAGTTTGGATTAGATACGTGGATGATGTGCTTGCCATCTTTAATACTAAAATTTGTAGTGTTGAGAGTAGAAACTTTAAATTCTAAATTCCGACAATCAAATTTACCTTTGAGATAGAGGCAAATGACAGTGTCCCGTTCTTTGATACCGTGGTAACAAGAAATGGTAGTAAACTAGATATAGATTTTTATCGTAAAAGACACCGGCACTAAAAATTCATAATCAATGACTCGAATCAACTGTAGGCATCATAAACTCGAGGCTTTTAATTTTTTGATTCATAGATAATTTTCCTCTTTCAGTTCAAAACTATAATAAAGAATTGCGCACTATTTAAGTAATTGCTTGCATGCAATGGGTTTTCAGATGAAATGGTTATGAATATAGTTAGGAAACAAACACATAGGATGAGGGTTAAGAAACTACATTACGTAACGCTAGAGAACAAATAAAACAAAGTATGTAAAATTACCAAACTATCTTGCTTATACAAAAAGTCCATCTAAAATCTAAAATTCAGAATAGATCGGGAATTTATAAAATTAATTGTAAAAATTGTGAACAAATATATGTGGGGCAAACCAAACGATCTATCAAAATTCGCTTTAAAGAACACTTAGCTCATATAAAATACAAACGTTGGGAGAAGTCTGCCGTAGCCCTACATATGTGTGATAAAAATCATATAGTAGATTAGGTATCCTTAATTAAACATGTTAGTAATAAGCACGAACTTGATGTGAAAGTTTAGAGATCTTCAAAAACAAACAAATTCTAATGAACAATGACGATCAAGCACCTTTAGGCTACACAGAACTTATTAAACTTTTATAACTTTCAGTTTCATTTTCACCAGATAAGCAACGAACCGTTACTCGTTGATGGTATATATATTAGAAATTTTCTTTAGTTCGTCACAGTGGACGGCTGATGATGATGATGATAGCTTAGCTCATGTAGTAAACTATCGTGTTTAAACGAAAACGTACATATAATAACTATTGGTACAATTTTTAACTATGTTTAAACAGTTTTTCATGTGGGCACTAACTGTGTTTAAAGGTGTCCACGCCTCATAGCCTTAGATATAAAATATTTTGTCGGTTTTTGCACGAGATACTTTGCTACTTAAATACTAATGGTGGAACTATAGAAGATTTTTTTTAACTAAAGTATCAGCTGCGCAAAGGAAAAAAGTTGCACGTTTACAGTGTTTTTTTCACAGAATTGAAAATACAATATGATGTTCTGACGAAGTATGCCAAAGTACGAGGATAGATCGAAATATTTCTAGAATGAATCGCAAGATGGCCTTATGTACGCGTGCTGATGACGAGTTCCGTGCAGTGATAAAAATTTATTTTTTAAAGGCTTAAATGCTAAACAAATAAAAACGGAGTTGGATGAAGTTCATGGTGAGTCTTCACCTTCGTATGCAACCGCTGCAAACTGGGTTGCTGTATTTAAACGTGGTAGAACAAGTATAGAGGATGCACCACGTTCTAGCAGACCGAAAACAGCTACCGATGAAGAAACAATTGAAAAAGACCATGAAGGATCGCCGGATACAGTTGAGAGAGATAGCGGAGAATGTATTTCATACATCCGTGTACATTGCATCTTACATCAACATTTGGACATGCGAAAGCTTAGTGCTAGATGGGTGCTGCGACGCGTCTGCTGACAATCGACCAAAAATGACCACTTCTCAGCAATGTCTAGACCTATTCAAACCTAACGAAAAAGATTTTTTACGAGGTTTTATAACTGCGAATGAAACGTGGATTCATCACTAAACTTCAAAGACCAAGGAGCAGTCAAAGCAATGGACAAAATGTGGAGAGTCAACTCCAAAGAAGGCAATAACTAGCGAGTATTATGCATCGTTATTACACAGACTGAAAAGAAAAAAGTCCTGTGCCACCAGGATAACCTATCTTAATAATAGGTGCCAGTGCGTAAATGTGTCAAATCAAGTTTCATCTCAAATTCAAATAATATCTGGAGTCCCCCAAGGTTCCATATTGGGTCCGCTATTTACACCAGGTATTTGTTTGTTTAGAGTATTGTTCATTCAAAAGTACTGATTTGCAATTTGCTCTCAATAATATAAATAAAAATCTTAAAGATCTCAAAACATTCTCTTTTACTAAATCTCAGTAAATCCGTGGCGCTGTTATTTAGTAAATGCGAATGTCTTCAGCTTAAAGATCAAATTAAATTAATTGTTAATGATTTACCGATACCACTTGTTGACAAGGCAAATTTTACTAATGGATAATACTTTTAGATATAAAGAGCAAGTTCAAACAGTATACGCCGTTCCTATGCTGCGTTAATAATCTAATACTCGCATAAATCGTCTTTAAGTAAAACTACCAAAGTAACTTTATGTAATTCGTTGGTTTTATCACAATTCACGTATTGCGCTCCCGTTTATGGACCTTGCTTAGATGCTGCTGATAGAAACAATGTTCTGCGAGTACCAAGATGCATGCTTACGGTACATTTATGGAATTTATAAATTTGATCATGTTTCTAGTAAACTCAAAGAATCTAGCTGGTTGAACATGACGAATCGTTATACTTTGTACCGTGTTTGTTTACATCATAAAATTATTTTGCGTAAAAAACCTTCGTACTTACACAGGCGTAGATCTTTTCGAACGGATGTACATAATTTAAATACCAGAAACAAAGGAGTTATCACTCCACCAATTAACAAAACTGCCATTTTTGAAAATTCTGTTGTACAACTCCGTTCCTCAAAACATGTTCATGTTAACGTATGTTTTTCAAAACATACGTTTAAAAAATATATTCATAGACACCTTTTGGAAAGAACGCAATCAAAGTTAATTTTAACATTAATATTGTATAATTCTGTGGGTATATACTGTAGTACCTATAGGTAATCAAAGTTTTTTGTTTTTCTTTTTTTGTTTTATTTAACCTTGAAGCAGTATTTTTCTAGTTTCTTATGTTCAGTATTTTTTGTAAAATCGTTTTTTTTTACTAATGCATCTTTTAGTTTTTAATAACGTATTCAAGGTTTGAGTGGTAGATCACTAGTAGTATCACTACATACTTAACCCGACCTTGAGATGTTCAGTTGAAATTGTTTTTTTTAATACAGTGTGTATTTGTGAACTTCAAACTGAAATAAACATTATTATTATTATTATTATTATGTCCCATCCCGCAAATCAGCCATTGCGATGACGAAACTGCACGAAATACGATTCCTTTAATTGAACACGCACTTTATTCGCCATACTTGGCTACGTCGGATTTCTTTTTGTTTCCAAACCTCAACAAATGGTTGGCTGGAAAGAAATTTTCATCGAATACTGAAATCATCGAAGCTGTAAATACATATTTTGAAGGTTTGGATAGTTCTTATTTTTGTGACGGGTCTTGAAAAGCGTTGGACTAGATGTGTACAGCTGAAAGGAGACTACGTAGAAAAATAAATACGAGTTTCCCCAAAAAGTTGTTTTTTTCCGTCTTGTTCTAGAAATTTTTCAATCTATCCTCGTAATGTAAAATATTATATATTGGTCTTTCAAGCTTAATGCAAAAACCGAATTTTTTAATCTCTTTCTCAAGAGAAAATACATCGCAAAAAACTGGATAGATATATTTGTTTTGTAAAGGTTTCTTAGACGTAAATATTTCTGTTACCTAAATGATGTTATTGATAGAACCATCATAAAGAGCAAGTAGTTACGGTCTAGGACGATTCGCCGCCAGCCGTTTCGACGGCAACCGTTTTGCCGCCAGGCCGGTTGGCCGCCAGAACAATTTTAATATTTGGAATAACATATACACCCATTACTAAGTTTTCTCTGTACGTATTAAAAAAAAACAGCAAGTCTATTACTTCTTACATTCTTTTAGAAAAATATTTTTTAACGCTTATATTGTTCTTTTAGAAAATTAATATGGCTTATTCTTTATACCACTACGTATTTACGTAGGCGATAAGGTACAATATCCCTCTAATTTAATATAAAAATTAAGTTGATGTCTTGTTTATTAAAAGATATTAGAAGACGGATTTAATGTAGCTAATTTAAATACAATTACCTAGATAACTAGGAATTTACGTAGGCCATAATGGATAATTGATTTCATTAGCAGATTCCACCTCCTCCTCGGAAACTGAAGAAATTTTAAGAATTGTGAGGGATGTAAATAACAGAACAATCTTGGAGTATTTGCGTTCTATACACCACAATTACCAATTTGGTCAATAAATTACATTATTATAAATTTACCGTTACCTAGTGTATGTGTTATTCCAAATATTAAAATTGCTCTGGCGGCGAACTGGCCCGGCGGCGAAACGGCTGGAGGCGAAACGGCTGGCGGCGAAACGGCTGGCAAGCGCGGCGCAAGCGGCCGTTTCGCCGTCAGCCGTTTCGCCGCCAGCCGAATACTGAAGTATCGTGGAATCATTGCATTTACAATGATACTATAAATAGAAATAGAACCAATGAAATGTAATTGAAGAGAAATTACAGTAGAATTAGTAGTATTACAGTGGAATTAATGGTGTTAGAGTGAAATTAATAGTATTATAGCGAAATTAGTAGTATCAGATTGAAGTTAATGATATTGCAGCGATATTAGTGTGGAATTAGTAACATTAGACTGGAATTCGTGGTATTAGAGTTAGTATTGATTGAAATTAATGCACAACATTTACGGGTGAGGTTCCCCTCGATTTCTATGGTGTTTCTTGTGTCCCGTTGTGCAAAAAATGTAAAGTAAAAGTAAAAAAGGGTTGCTTTGGTCTTTTGATGCATAAATTACTATAAATCTAAGTTTTAATTGAGGTACTCACCCTAACGTAAATTAACCCTACTCATATTTTTGTGCCAAACCGGGTATTTTAATTTTTTACATTATCATATATTACTATCACTCAATGGAAAAAGATTACGGTAAAATTAGCATAATTGTGGAAGGTATGAGCGTAATAAATATTTTTTTAAATTATGGATGAAGAAACATTAATTAATAGTTTTCGAAGGCAATCCGTATTTTTAAGAAATGTTAGGTATGGAATGGATAATGATAGCACTTTAATTGCCATGTTAAGCATTAAAAATTCATCAAACAATTCATGTAATAATAAAATAATCAACTGAAAATCTGGAAATACTTTATATTTCAATGTTAGTCTACAGTAAAGAAAGTCATACAACAAATAATGACTAGAATAAGCAAATGACAGTCACATAATTAAAAATGTTAAAAGAATTGTTACATTTGTTTATGATTTCCATAAAATGTACCTCCAATTTAATTTTAAAAGTTTCTCAGTAAAGACAAATTTCTTCAATAAATTTTGTGCTGTCGCCAGTAATATTGGACTAATAAATCTTAGAAGAACCGTAGTAACATTTTCTTTTGAACTATTTATTGATCCAACAACCACCAGACCAGCATATTAGGCGATTTTGTTCTTAGTGTTTCAGAGGGCAATACATCAACAATTTGGCAATACTTTCACAGTATTGTTTAACAGAATTAAAGAATGTTAATAAGAGGTTGAAGGCTTTTTTTTGTTTTATAGTTGCGCTTATCGCTAGTTCGTAAAACTTAATTAGTAATTAACATAATTAGTATATTCCCTTACTTGTTAAGTTTTATTATGTGATATATCGTATGTGCAAGAAGTAGAAATTATGTTTAATCGTCATAAGTAACACACAAAAATTTAGGTAAAGCCTTAAATTGGAAAATATTTATTAATTGTTTAAAGAGAGTATCAAATTTTACTACACAATCCTATTTGTTCTCTCCATTCTTAGATAATAATAATTTATTCTTTTAGAATTCAAAGACGTGACTAAAATGCATGCAATACTAGGTCAAATATTACGTAAATAATCGATTGAGTATCCCTTACCTTGTGATTGCGCCATTATGCAATTTTTCACAATGAATATATTAGTAAACAAACAAAATGTTTTATTTTTATAACAAAATTGTGTACAAAGCCGGCCGGAACAACAACACACACCAACGCACAGCGAAATATATCTCAGGAAGGCGTAGTTATCATGGTTTAGAATGCACTAATACATTACATCATCAGTAGAAAGCGGCAAATTTCATTTCCTGCGTACATTGTGGCTCTTCGGACAGAATATTGTCGACCTCGTCCTTGAAATTATTGAATTCTGGAAAAGTTTTGATTTCGTTTACACTTCCCCTACTTGGTATATATTTAACTATGTATTGATCATTCGTACCATCTCTTGACCTGTCCCCAGTAATTGTTAGGTGGATTATCCGTGGCTATAATTATGTATTAAACATAAGTTAGAAAATATAAGCATTTCTGAACTTTTAGGTTTATGCTTAATTTTCAGAAAACTCGCTTACACGATAATTTTAATCACAACCTTCAAACAAGCAAAACGCTTAAATACTCAATGCAAAATAATAAAATGATTAATTTGTACACAATAAGATATATATATATATATATATATATATATATATATATATATATATATATATATATATATATATATATAACAGTCTGATTGATTTTACGTGTCCAAGCATATAGATATTTTATCATAAAAGATAGAAAAAAAATTTAAGAAGCAAAAATACTCTACATTCAATTATTAATAATGCTACAGATCCAGAAAAAATTACATAAAAACAAAAGAGCATCGCAAGACAAATGATTTTTTTTAAATGGAACGGGCACTTTTTTTAATATTCTGAAAGAGCTTTACAATGGCACCAAATAAGTTGTTATTATTTTGGCAATTATAGTCACACTATTTTTTTAAAGTTTATTTTCTGTATTCCTATAAATACGAACAAAAACAACAAAATTGGAACAGTAGTCTTGGGAAACAAATGAAAAACAATTGACAATATTAGAGCATTGTTTGTGACAGTTAAATTATTGGTCAGTGCTGGTAATATTACCTATCACAATACAAGCAAATAATAATTACACAAATGATGAAAAAATGGATATGTTAAGAGTTTTTATTTGGTGCAATGATTATACGCTGGAGGCAAGTGCAATGTATTTAAATTTGTATCCCATGCGACGACAACCACATCCTCGAATTTTTACTAGACAGGAAGCAAATTTACGCAGAACTGGCGGTTTTAGTGCAAAACCAGTGCAGCAAAGACATCGGCGAGGTGTTATGGAAAATGATGAAATTGATGTTTTGGCGTACTTTTAAGCGCATCCTCGGAATTCCATACGCGAAGCAGTGGTTGATTTAGGACTTACCTACTACAAGATATTTTCAATACTTAAAAGAAACAAAATGAAGCCGTACAAAATTAAATTAGTACACGGACCAAATGACGGAGACCAGCAACGGCGAATAATATTTTGTGAATGGTTGATTAATCACAGTCATTTAATTAATGTCATAGTTTGGAGCGATGAGTCATGCTTTACCAGAAATGGTATATCCAATAGGAAAAACGACCACTACTGGGATGACATAAATCCTAGACAATTACGACCATGCAGATATCAAACTAAATTTTCTGTTAACGTATGGCTGGGCGTTGTGAATGATTTTGTAATGGGTCCTTAATTTTATGAAGGAACTCTTACAGGTGATAGGTACAGGAACTTTCTTATAAATGAAATTCATGACTTGATGGATGACGTACCAGTAGCTATTCGGCGTAATATGTGGTTCAGCAAGATGGGGCACCTCCACATAATTCAAGAGTTGTTAAAGATGTTTTACGTCAAATGTTTAAAAATAATTGGATAGCGAATGGTGGTCCAGTACCTTGGCCGGCCAGGTCGCCCGATCTTTCGATTTTGGATTTTTTCGTTTGGGGATACGTTAAACAAAAAGTTTATGTCACAGCTCCCGAAAACCTTGAGAATCTCAGAAATCGAATTACTGAAGTCTGCCGTCAAATAACTCCATACATATTACAAAATGCACGCAGAAATTTAATAGGAAGAGCCCGACTATGTGTTCAAAATAATGGGGGACACTTCGAACATCTCATCTAATTCAAGTTATAATGTAGTGAAGTAGTTAGTATCTGTTACAGCTTATTATTTGTTTCCCAAGACTACTGTTCCAATTTTATTGTTTTTGTTCGCATTTATAGGAATACAGAAAACAAACTTTAAAAAAATATTGTGACTATAATTGGTAAAATAATAATAACTTATTTGGTACGATTATAAAGAGAATTTAAACCTCTTTCATAATATTAAAAAAAAAGTGCCCGTTCCATTTAAAAAGAATCATTTGTCGTGCGATGCTCTTTTGTTTTTGTATAATTTGTTTTTCTGAATATGTAGCATCATTAATAATTGAATGCAGAGTATTTTTGCTTCTTAAACTTTTTTTCTATCTTTTATGATAAAATATCTATATACTTGGACACGTAAAATCAATCAGACTGTATATATATATATATATATATATATATATATATATATATATATATATATATATATATATATAAATATACAGTGCGGATGATAAGTCTTACCCCCTTTAATCTCCGTTACTGAAGATAAAATTGAAAAACGCTCGGAAATGTCAATTTTTATTTCAAACGAGCTGTTTTTTAACAAACAAAAAATTGTCACCCATTTCACCCCCTACCCTTGACAGCTACCCCCTCCATTTTTTTAAATAGCAAGGGGGGTCGTGCGATACATCGTTGGAAAAGATTTTAAAAGTAGAATTCAAAAATTATCATTTTTACTTTTTTAAATAAAAATACAAATAAAAATAAACAAACAAATAATATTAAATTAAATCTTCAAAAATAAATGAACTGGACAAATTATTCTAATTAACAACTTAATTACTGCAGGAGGAGTTCAAAATGTTCTCCATTTACTTCCTGGCAGAAGTAGATTCTTTGTTTGGTTTCCTCCCTAACACTTTATTTTAAGCTCAGTTGTCTCCTGGTTAATAACAATCTATTCCTTTAAGATCCTCAACAATACCAAATCAGGCATACTGGTGTTACTTTCATATGTGACAATCTATTAACAAAGTTTATTTAATTTTTATTCTTACTTATTGCCGAATAAATACTTTGTAGGTAAGAAAGTATCATTGTTAGAAAACTTTTTTTAAACAATCTAGTTGGCGTGTCTAGTTTTTGACATTACTATAGACTACTCATCAACAAATTTTTTGAAACTGGTTCTGTCGAAAACAAAAAAACGGGTTGGTAGAAATAAGACTTCTGAGGAAAAACAAGTAGATATTGTATCCCAATTTGTAGTAAATCCATCCAGTTCAAGCAGAAATGTTGCTCGCAAATGCGAAGTAAGTCACTCGACCGTTTTAATCACTTTAAAGAGGCAAAAATTTCACCCATATAAAATAAAAATGGTGCATGAATTGACAGAGGATGATCTAGATCGACGAATGCAATATTGTGAAATTATGGATAATAATATTACACAAGATCCAAATTACTTACAACATATTTGTTTTTCCGATGAAGCTACATTCTATTTAAACGGTCATGTACATCGAAAAAACATAAGATATTGGTCGGACGAAAATCCTCGATTGTTTCGAGAGTACCACACACAATACCCAACTAAATTAAATGTTTGGGCAGGTATACTAGGGAATCACATTATAGGCCCTTTTTTATCGAAGGTAACTTAACGGGGGATAGCTACCTTAACCTATTGCAAACACAAATATTCCCTGCAATTAATGATGTGGTTAGAACCAACCCAGGTGAATTCAATCAAGATATTGTTTTTCAATAAGATGGAGCTACGCCACATTACGCTGCTCGAGTTCGAAATTTTTTAAACAATTTATATCCGAGGAGATTGATTGGGCGTCGTGGGTTCATTGAGTGGCCACCTAGGTCACCAGATATGACTCCTATGGATTTTTTCCTATGGGGTTACCTTACATCCAAAGTGTATGCGAGCCAGTTGACGACACTTGATGAACTTCGTCAAAAAATATTCGAAGAATGCAACAAAATTGATATGCAGACCCTACAAAGGGTTAGGGAGGAAACCAAACAAAGAATCTACTTCTGCCAGTAAGTAAATGGAGAACAATTTGAACACCTCCTGCAGTAATTCAGTTGTTAATTAGAATAATTTGTCCAGTTCATTTATTTTTGAAGATTTAATTTAATACTATTTGTTTGTTTATTTTTATTTGTATTTTTATTTAAAAAAATTAAAAATGATAATTTTGAATTCTACTTTTAAAATCTTTCCAACGATGTATCGCACGACCCCCCTTGCTGTTTAAAAAAATGGAGGGGGTAGCTATCAAGGGAGGGGGTGAAAGGGGTGACAATTTTTTTTTGTTAAAAAACACCTCGTTTGAAATAAAAATTGACGTGTCCGAGCGTTTTTCAATTTTGTCTTCAGTAACGGAGATTAAAGGGGGGGGGGGGGTAAGACTTATCATCCGCACTGTATATGCAGGGTGTCTGAATAGTGCGTATTCGGTCGATAGCTCCTTAGCCATTAAACTTGGAAGATAAGTTTAAATACGAAAGTTGTCTATTTTTATAACTTGCATAATCTAAAATAGTTTGGTTTCTACGGGGTGTAATATAAAGCGGTACAATATAGAACTTTTGATTTTTAAATAGAACACCCTATATATTATTTTATTTTTCGATTCTCCTTATAATTTTACATCTTTTTTATAAGAATTACTTACAAGCTAAATCTTACAGTTTTTGAGATATTTGCAAAGTTAACTAAAAACTGACATTTTTATGTAGTAATCCAAGTAGTTATTTTTAAAGATAAAAAAATAATCTTTGGTATAGATTGTATTCATACATGAGCTTACTTTAATCTATTGTCAAAATTGGATTTCAATATACAGAGCGATCACAAAAATTAATTCAATAACATACATTTGAAAATGCAATATCTTCATTTTCTTAAATGGCACACCCATTTAATGCCTTGTCTTTGTCTAATAATCGGCTTTCATTTCTATTAAATATGTTCTATACATATCTCTAATAGTTTCGGAGATATTTAGGTTTGTTCAATTTTTTTCGTTGATAACACTGACGAAGAGTAACATTAGTCGGTCAAAGCAAGCTATGAATACATAAGAAACTAAAAAACGTATTAACTGAAATACAAACACTTAAAATTATAATAAATGTTCAATGTGACCATCATTTTGTTGCCGGCAAACATGTAGTCTTTGAATAAACGACAAATTTACTTTTCGTAACGTGGAAACATTTATATTTTGAATGACGTCTCTAATTCTTGCCTTCATATCATCTACAGTCGTTGGTGGAGTTTGATAGACTTTTTCTTTAATCCAACCCCAAAGAAAAAAGTCCAGCTTTGTCAAGTCAGGCGATCTTGCAGGCCAGGAGAATGGCCCTCATCTTCCAATCCATTTGTTTTGACACTGGATATTTAAATAATTTCTAACGTTTCTGCTAAAATGCGGAGGAGCGCTATCTAATTGCAGCCACATTTCTCTAAGGGTTTGTAAAGGTAAATCTTAAATAAAGGTTTCAAATTCCTTGCACAAGAAGTTTAAAAATGAATCTTCATTGACCGTGTTTTCAAAAAAATATGGTCCTATAATTCTTTCCCCAATAATTCCGGCTCAAACATTAAGTGACCAGCGGTGTTGGTGATCAACAGGAATTATAAATCTGGGATTCCCAGTATCGTAATAATGGAAATTATCTCTATTAACGTATCCATTTTTGTGGAAAGTAGCTTCATCAGTAAATAAAATCGTGCTAAAATAGTTGGGTTTTTCTAAATTTTTATTTATGGCACAATTGCAAAAGTTTAATCTATTAACGAAGTCATCCTCGTCTAATTCTTGTGCAAGTTGGACATGGTATGGATGATATTTATATTTTTTTATAATTCTATTAACTTCTAATTCCAATTGTCGGCAAGAAACGTGAGGATTTTCAATCACGGATTGAGGAACTAAATGTTCATTACCTTCGTTAATTGCGGTTCTTTCTCGTTCTAAATTGTCTTCGTAATGAATACTGTTTGCTCGAAACGCTCTTTCAATCTTGCAAATGCTGAAACTTGCGGGAGTCGTTCATTTGGAAATTTTTGCTTATAAATTCGATGAGCTAAAAGATAATTTTTATCGCTTTCACCAAGGACGTAAATCATATTAACAAGTTCTTCTTTCGAAAAATTCATTTTGCAATTTCGGAAGTAAATATACAATACTTCACAAATATTAGCACTGTTTGACAAGTTTGATTTCTTCATTTGTTTTCGTTCATCTTTTGTTTTACGCTCTTTTGATTAAATTGTTTAATTTTACGATGAATCGTTTAAAAACATCTCAAATATCTCTTAAAAATGATGGTTTCATACAATATTTATTATAATTAAAATTTATGTATTTCAGTCAACATTTTTTAGTTTCTTATGTATCTACAGCTTGCTTGGACCGACTATGTTACTCTTCATCAGTGTTATCAACGAAAAAAAAACTTAAATATCTCCGAAAATATTAGAGGTAGGTATAGAACATATTTAATAAAAATTAAAGCCAACTAATAGACGAAAACAAGGCGTTAAAAAATATAGGGTGTGCTATTTAAAAAAAATGAAGATATAGCATTTTCAAATTTACGTTGTTGAATTAATTTTTATGATCACCCGTTTATTCAAAGACTTCATGTTTGCCAGCAACAAAATGATGGTCACATTGATCATTTGTTATAATTTTAAGTGTTTGTATTTCAGTTAATATGTTTTTTAGTTTCTTATGTATTCATAGCTTGCTTTGACCGACTAATTTTACTCTTCTTCAGTGTTATCAACGAAAAAAATTGAACAAATTTAAATATCTCCAAAACTATCAGAGATAGGTATAGAACATATTTAATAGAAATGAAAGCCGATTAATAGACGAAGACAACGCATTAAAAAAATATATGGTGTGCAATTTAAAAAAATGAAGATATAGCATTTTCAAATTTATGTTGTTGAATTAATTTTTATGATCACCCGTTTATTCAAAGACTTCATGTTTGCCAGCAACAAAATGATGGTCACATTGATCATTTATTATAATTTTAAGTGTTTGTATTTCAGTTAATATGTTTGTTAGTTTCTTATGTATTCATAGCTTGCTTTGACCGACTAATTTTACTCTTCTTCAGTGTTATCATCGAAAAAAATTGAACAAATTTAAATATCTCCAAAACTATTAGAGATAGGTATAGAACATATTTAATAGAAATGAAAGCCGATTAATAGACGAAGACAACGCATTAAAAAAATATATGGTGTGCAATTTAAAAAAATGAAGATATAGCATTTTCAAATTTATGTTATTGAATTAATTTTTGTGATCACTCTGTACCTATATTGAAATCCAGTTTTGACAATACATTAAAGTAAGCTCATGTATGAATAAATTCTACACGAAAGATTATTTTTTTATCTTTAAAAATAACCGAGATACGCCTACATGAATTACTACATAAAAATGTCAATTTCTAGTTAACTTTGCAAACATCTCAAAAACTGTAAGATTTAGCTTTTAAGTAATTCTTATAAAAAAGATGTAAAATTATAAGGAGAATCGAAAAATAAAATAATATATCGGGTGTTCTATTTAAAAATCAAGAGTTCTATATTGTACCGCTTTTATATTACACCCTGTAGAAACCAAACTATTTTTAGAGTATGCAGCTTCTAAAATTGGACAACTTTCGTATTTAAACTTTTCTTCTAAGTTTAATGGCTAAGGAGCTATCGACCGAATACGCACTATTGGGACACCCTATATATATATATATATATATATATATATATATATATATATATATATATATATATATATATATATATATATATATATATATATATATATATATATATATATATATATATATATATATATATATATACAGGGTGTAACGGATGCTGATGGCCAAACTTCAGGGGGTTATTATACAATTAATTTGCAACAAAAAATTGATATAAGATTTTTTTGGAAAGTTGATAGTTATTCTTTTATTTAACATTTATTGTTTTCAAAAAACAGTTTGCTTTTTTCCATAAAAATAAAAGTATATCTGTTATTCTTACAGCCACATTAAATTTAGACATACCATCGGAAAGAGTGTTAAATTTGCTGCAAGTATTTATTTGTGTTAAAAAAATCTTCTATATCAGGTGCTGTAAAAAGTTAAATATAATAATTGTGAATTGTGGTAACGCCAAAAGTATGTAAATGAGGGCGTGTTTTTCTTCGGTAAAAACTACTGCATTTAGTACGCTTTTCAACGATATGTCAATCAACTTTTGAGTTTGCTATTTTTTTTGTGGCCATATCATGGCCAAAAATAATAAAACCGTAAAAATCTAAAATACACAAGCCCTATATTACTAGATTTTGAAGACTGTCTTTTTAAATTAATTTTTGTTTTTAAATTAATTATTTAAAATGTTATTTCTAACTTAGTGACATATTTACAGTAACCTAATAATTTTCGATTTTCCATTTTGCTGTTGAAGCTGCTACCAACAATCAAAAATCCTTTGTTCCAGCTGTTCTCGTGTTTCAATTGGTACTTCATATACCAAAGATTTCAATCTAACAGAGTTAAATCAGGACTTCGAGGAGGCCACCTAACTGTACTAATTATCCTATCCATCTATCTTCATAATGTTCGTTTAACCATGCCTGAATGTCCGTGCTGTTGAGAGCTGCGCAACCATCCATTTGCAGACAGGAATTAATCCTAAAATTTCAAGGAACCTCTTCTAATACATTGTGCAGTTCGTTCTGAAGAAGATCAAGAAATCTCTCTGCGTTTAATGTATTTTCTAGTATAATTGGTCTAATTATATCCATCCATATAATTTCAAATTATACCCATCCATACGTTACCTTTGAATCTGTATTGATTATTGGAGAGCCTAACATCATGAGGATTCACAGGTGCCCACTTATGGTCATTATGACAATTAAATATGCCATCTCTGGTAAACGTTGATTCGTCAGTCCAAATTACATGCTTGTAAAATTGCGAATCTCTGTTAGTTTGTTGGATATACCACTATCGCGATTCAGTAAACTTTGAACAGGGGTCAAATGATAAGGGTGAAGGTTGTTCCTTCTAAGACTTCTGTGAACTGACGTATGCAAAATTCTCCCAATTTGTATTGCTGCCCTGCGCGTACTTAATGTGGGAGTTTGTTCAAAAAGCTCTGTTATAATTTGATCTTGATTTACTCGAACGGCATTTGGACGACGATGTCTTGGAACACTCCGAAATGTAGTCACAAAAGTTTTTCTGTTTGGAATCCGTCTTTCAGGATAGTGGCGAGAACACTCTGCAACTGCTGCTCTAGAATTTCCACCATACACAAATAAAATATCTCGATACTCGTTATTTGTGAAAAAACCTGGCATCTTCAATTTAGAGACAACACAAGAACACTAAAGCAACTTTATAACTTTGACAGTTGTGTCAATATTGTTTTTCTGAGCCGCGTTGGCACTTATCTATCTTAAAAGACGCATTGTAAACAAAAACACGTTTGTAACAATATTTTGAATTATAGGAGAAACGGGGAAGTTTAAAAAAAAGCTTGTTGAAGAAACTCCAACAAAAAGTACGCGCATGGAGCAATATGACTTCGAAGAATATCATATACGTCAATTCACAGATGTCTAAGAAGGAATGACTTTCACCCTTATCGTTTCGTCCCTGTTCAAAGTCAATCTTTGCCAGAGATACCATATTTAATTTTCATAATGACCATACATGTGAATTCCATGTTGTTTCTTTAAATATTAGAACTAATTCCTGGCTTCAAATGGATACTTGCGCTGCTTATAACAACAGAGCGACTCGTGCATGGTTAAATGAACATTATCGAGATAGATTAATAGGACGTTTTGTCACAGTTTATTGGTCTACCGGAACCCAAATATTACAATTTTCAACTTAAAAAGCCTTAAAATCCAGAAATATAAGGTTAGTGTATTTTCGAGTTTTACTGTTTTATTATGTTTGCCTATGATATTGCCGCAAAAAAAAGCAATCTCAAAAGTTGACATGTCGTTAAAAATATTGCTAATTGCAGTAGTTTTTGCCGAAGAAAAAACACGTCCTCATTGACATATTTTTGGCGTTACCACGAATAAGAAGATACCACTGATTTTGCTCACTTCACAATTATTATATTTAACTTTTTACAGTACCTGGTATAGAAGATTTTTTTAATACCAATAAATACTTGTCCTGTAGCTAATTTAACGCTCTTTTCGATAGTATGTCTAAATTTGATGTGGCTGTAATGATAACAGATATACTTTCATTTTTATGGAAAAAAGCAAACAATTTTTTGAAATCGAGAAATGTTAAATAAAAGAGTAACTATCAACTTTCCAAAAAATCTTATAAGAATTTTTTGTTGTAAATTAATTGTATGATAACCCCCTGAAGTTTGGACATCAGCATCCGTTACGCCCTGTATATATATATATATATATATATATATATATATTTATATTCAGGGGAAGTTCCCTTGACCAAAAATAAGAAAAAAAGTTCCTATGAACCTATGTCCGAAAATGCTTCGTTTCAGAGATACAGGGTGTAAAAGATTAGAGAAAATACTAGTTTTTTTACTAATATCTGGAGAACAATGATTCCGTTTTTTTTAAAATTTGGTATGTTTGTTTATAAAAACGGTAGACGTCTTTTGACCTAATCGGATTTATTTTATCTATTCCAGCGTCGTCCGGGGACTCACTGCTGATGATATTAATAAGTAAAAATATGAGACGCCACTGCTTTTTCTTAGGCTTCATTATTTTTTTCTAATTATACGGTTAAAAATACTTTTTCGTCTCCTTACTTTTTTTTTGATCTCTTGCTTCGTTTTCAAGCAAAAATTAATAGCTTATGTGTGTGATTTTAATAAATACTTAAAGTTGTATTTGTCAATTCTTGCTTGTCAAAATGAATTACACAAATAGTGAAATAGTGTAATGCATTAGTCGCCAGGCACCTCTATGATCAGTAATACCCTAATCGTATAATTACTTATCATAATGTCTTCACCCGTCTTCATCAACGTCTTAGTGAAACTGGAAGTTTTGGAAAACTTACCGCAGGAAACGGGCGACCCCGCACAGCAATAACCCCACAATTGGAGGAAGATGTACTTCATGAAATTGAGGACACTCCAACAACAAGTACCACACAGATTTCTCAAAACTTAAATGCAAGTTGTTCTACAATTTTCAGGATATTAAAAAATAATCTCCTATGCCCTTCTCACATCCAACGTGTTCAGGCACTTTTATCGCCTGATTTTCCGTTAATATTAGATTTATGTCGATGGATACGACAAAAAATTTGGGAAAATCCTCAATTTTTAGCACAAGTACTATTCACGGATGAGGCGAATTTGTCTAGAGAAACCATAATGAACTTCCATAATAATCATGTACGGGCGGACGGGAACCTAAATGCAATATTAGAAGGTCGTTATCAACAGCAGTTTTCACTTAATGTATGGGTCGGAATTGTGGGAGACCACTTAATAGGCCCTTTTTTTTTACCACCGAGGCTTACTGGAGACGTTTATCGCCGTTTTGTTGAGGATTAATTGCCCGTATTTTTGGAAGACATCCCATTGCTATTAAGGTTGCAAATGTATTTTATGCACGACAGTGCTCCACCCCATTTCAGTTTAGTTGCACGTGAATATTTGAACAATATCTACCCAAATCGCTGGATAGGACGAGGAAGCACTCAACCCTGGCTCCCAAGGTCTCCCCACTTAAATTGGTTGGATTTTTTCCTTTGGGCTCACCTCAAACGGTTGGTTTATACGACTCCAGTGAAAACTATACACGAATTAAGAAACCGCATTGTCGCACCCTGTGGAACAATTAGGCACACAACCGGAATATTTAAACGGGTTCGCCAATCAATGTGTCGTAGGAAAGATGCCTGTATTACAGTTGGAGGTGCACATTTTCAATATTTTTTCTTGTATCTGTTAATATTAATTATTTAAAAAAATATTATTTAGTGAGTTATTGTTTCTCGGGTTGTTACATTGTTTTTCCCTAAAATGTATTGTTAAATTTGATTAGTAAATAACTAAAAGATTGTGAAACCTAAGAAAAAGCAGTGGCGTCTCATATTTTTACTTATTAATATCAACAGGAGTGAGTCTCCAGACGCTGCTGGAATAGATAAAACAAATTAAATTACGTCAGAAGACGTCTACCGTTTTCATAAACCAAATTAGCGTCTTAATAAATAATAAAATTATTCGAAACACGTGTAATGAGTATAAAGCAAACAAAATAGGTACCTAGTGGGTGATAAAAATTTTTTTTGTAAATATGTATTACAAAATAAAAATGGTTAATAAACATTTCTTCCAAATGCAACAAGCACAAAAAAATCTTAGAACAAAAGAAGATAAATTGAATATTAGTAGGTAAGCTACATGAAATCATTGAAAAAACCCTCTTTTGCCGCGTTGTATTGGCTCATCAGTGTTCATTATTATTTCCAGTCTTCAAAAACTTGATAATCAAACCAACCCGAGCTGGTTCGATTATATCTTGCATTGGGGGGGCCCGTTTTCAGTCCACGTAGTCCATAATTTCTGGGATTTATAGTTCACATACGCAGGAGCCAATTCTCTTTCAGCATTTCCACATATCATTAATGGTGTACAAGCCTTCGATGCATTTCGTATTGTCTCTAGGCGTTCCTCGTCTAGTAATGATTTTCTTAAGTCCAGGATCATCGACTAGATCTGTTCCACCATAGTTCAGATATTACTTGGAGGAATCGCTTCTAGTTCTACCTCCAAATTGTGGAAAAACTTGTTGACAATGTCTTCGTCCGTTACAGCTCTGTTTTGTGCAAATCTTTGAGACAGTGTGGGATGGTGCTTGAGGAATGACTTTACCCAGTCAATTCCAGGAAGGTTCTCTTTAAAACAGGCAATCTTTCTATCACACTGTTGCAGATAAGACTTTACTACACATCTAATGTCAAACGCAGTAACGGGAACTCCAAATCTTGACATTATAGTTATATGAACAACAAAATCGTTTCCTTCTTAATTAGTAAAAACATTTTGTTGCCCATGCGACTTTTCATGCTTCCTGTAATTTTTCATCAGTATCAGTAATTTCTACTACTAGGCTTCCTTTTATATACCGGTGGCATTTTAGATCTGAAAAATTTGCATTATTGATGTAAAATAGCAATTAAAACAAAAAACTTAATTTTTGACTGAGTTTTATCTGCTTAACAGTAAGGGGTTACTTCATGACAGGTTTTGTGTCACAAAGTGGCCCCTGAAATATCTGATTTTTCATAATAACCACATCAAAACTAAAAATAGAATTATTAAACTCTATAGTGTAAAATGGTCTCTAATAAATGTTGCACACACATAATTTTTTTAATACCCGATTGGTTTTGATCTCACAGTACAAAGTACACAAACAAACTGAAAACACATGTTTCCTAACCACAAAATACGGCAATGACACATACAGTTGTAATCGTATGTAGATACCGCATCCTCTTCATAGATGGCGCCAAAGACTCTTCCCAAAAGTAGGTTTGGTTGATGGTATTGTACCAAATCCAGATTTTGTTTTTTTAAGGCCTGGTAACATAAATTTGCCCCCTCCCTCCAGTCACGTTACGGTAATAATTTACTCATTTAAGTCGGGAATTTATAAAATTAATTGTAAATATCTGGTGTGGAACATACTAACTTCCAACCTATAAAGTGGAAATTAATAAAAATTAACCAATACATAGTATAATTGTGCAACCTTTTTTATAATACGTTCATAATGAAAATGAGCAACGTTGTAGGAACAACAATAATAACAAAAGGCAGACAGATGCTAAATTGAAAAAAAATTCACCACCCGATTATATAAAAATACGGTTAATAAAGCTTAAATATTTTTAATCCTATTTAATTAATTTTTAAGGCTTATTGGGTTTTGAATTAAGAAAAGTTATGTAAAATAAAATTATCTTTAAAAATATGTCTACACATTTTCTTACAAAATTCACCATTAATCAGATACTGCAAAACAAATTTTGTCTCTAAATTAGGTGTCGTATAAAAAAAATGTAAAGAACATAATTATTTTATGATTTTAAGATCTATGCACCAGTAATTTTATATACTTGAGATATACCGTTGTTTGAGAAATATTTGATAAAAACCAACAACTACCCCTATAAACCCCGTAGCTGTATTTCTCCCAAAATATAATCAGCTTCAGGAAAAACGAAATTATGATTAAACACGGAATTTCTACATCGTTTTTATCGTTCTGGAGTTACAGTGGATATTAACACAAATTCACACACACGCACGCACACACATGCACACTCACGCACGCACGCACTCATGCACGCTTGAACGCACACATACGCGTGCGAGCACATTCGTACACACGCACGCACATACGTACACACGCATACGCGTACACACCTACACATTCACACAAGTGCAAACTCGCTCTCTCGTACTAATGCACACACACGCACGCACGCACGCACGCACGCACGCACACGCACGCACGCACGCACACGCACGCACGCACGCACGCACGCACTCACTCACGCACGCACGCATGCATGCACGCACGTACGCACGCACGCACGCACGCACGCACGCACGCACGCACACACACACACACACACACACACACACACACACTCGCACACGGATACACATATATATCATTAATGAAATTAATGGAAGATATAAGAAGAAAGGGGACAGAATAGGCTAAATCCTCCGCGCATGCGCTCTGTCTCGTTTTTGACATCAGCCCCTGGAGGGTAGGCAACCGCAGACACGTTTAATGTATCTTAATTGTCGGCTTCTTTTCAGATGCCATTTTCAACCCCTGACGTATTTATGGTCCTCGCCCCTGTAATTAGGGCCCTCTTGGCAGTATTAAGAGTCCTTTTAGGGTCCATAATCAGGATGTTACAATTAAAATTGATGAGGGAAGGAGAAATTCATCTTATTTCCTCTTAATTCATCTGGCACTAGGTCTTCCCTCTGCTGTCTCATTGATTCATAGACACCGACCCAAATTCCGTGCTCTGAACAATCAATCTCCATCAAATCAGTCTCAATCAAACCTATCTAAATCAAACCGGTCTCAATCAAACCAATCTCAACCAATCCAAATCAATCAATTTCAATCAAAGCAAATGCACAGTCAGATTTTTAATCACACCCCAATTTCAGTCTCAAAGTAATGTAGAAATAAATTCAAGATATTGATCTGAATCGACTTCTCAATCTTAAAGAGCTGCATATTTTAAAAATATAAACATTCCTAAATATCGATCTTAAACATATCGATTAATTATATTCTACGCAATTTCTTGGTACGATGCATAAGTTGACGGCAAAAGGTGAAATGCAACTGTATGTTCAAATTTTTTCAATATCTGAATAACGATCAATTTTATAGGAAAATGTGTAAACATATTTTTTAAAGATAATTTAATTTTGATATTTAATATTTAGTAATTAATTAAGGGTCATTTAGTTTAATATAATTTAACATCACATCTTAATCTATCTTTTATTCTGATTACATTAATATTTAAGTAACTTAGTCCCGATGCGGCATTATTTTAGGCACATCTTGATTTCTAAGTGATTTTGTAAACACCTTCAGCAATATGTTTTTTTATAATGTAACCGTTGAAAAATGATTTGTAAAAGAATGCCTATTATTTTAATATTTTTAAAGAATTTTTTGTATAAAATAGAACAATCTTCGGGAGACAGAAACCGAACTTTCGCCTACGATCAATGTATATTCGGATGGTCGATTTTTATAGCTCTGGGGCATTTATTAGAATCTTGGTACAGAATTATTAGTGTTTTTTAGTTTTGATTGTGAAATTTATCAATATAAGTTTGGAAAAAACAAAGAATTTTAATAACTTAACCTTTCTGTTGAATGTTGAAATGTAAACAAACATTTGACAACACGGTTTAAATTTGACGTCATGAAGTTTGATCACGCGCAATTGAAAAGATTTACATAGACTTATATTAAAATTATTTCATTCCTTTTAATTCCCACACTGTAAGGTGGAAGGGCGTGTGTTGTTTCACACCAGATATTAACAGGTTGAGCGCGGCGGTCATTATGTCCGATTTTGATACTAGCTCGCGGGACAACGGCGGTCATAATGCCTGCCGATCTGTTTAAGAATTAGGTAAGTAGACATCACTCTGTGGTGGTCGCTGTTTCAATGTATTTGACATTAAGACGTGACCGATATGGTCCTAGAGAACACTTATACGCCGTTGGGCTATGAAAAACATCTTTTTCAACTCGGACATAAAGGAAAATGTATTTTTTTTAAGTGAGCTCATATTATTCAATATAAATTTATTGTATTCAAATCACAAGTACTTACAGATAAATGAACAATCAGTGATAAACAAGCAAACACAAAAACATGAAATTAACCCTGTGACTACTGATTTATGGTGAATGCGATTGAAGCAGTCCAAACACATATGGGGGTAACCAATACAATCGGCGCAGAATGTTGTTACTTTCTTTACCATACTCTTTGTAATTTCATTCTTCTGCTTCTTCTTGTAACACCCACGACAATACTTTCGTGTATCTCTTGCCCTTCCCTCTTTTTTCTCCAGTCTGTGATTTCTCATCAACTTGCTATGAGAATTGTGAGGCGCAATATTTTCATCTACATTATCCGTTTCTGGAACATCTTCTGCTTTCAACAATCCGTTCAACACATTCTCCATGAACTCTATGATACTAATGGTTTTTCCTGTTACCTGCTCATAAATGAAATGTGCATTTACCACAGTTGTGCCCTGTAAAAGTTCAATTGCTATTTTTCTATACCACTTCAGAGTATGTCGTAAAGCACAACTATAACTGGATAACTGATCAGATAGATCAATGGATGATTTTCCATCATTGTAGTCTACGATGACTTGAGGTTTTTGTATCGGCCCAGTCCTTCTCTGTATTTCAACCATCTCGTCGGCATTATTTGTAGAGAGCATAAGGACATCTCTTTTATCATCCCATTTTAGCACGCATATCCCACGTGCATTTTCTCTCGCAATAACTTCACCTTTGCGTAATTTTTTCCCAATAACTTCTTTCGGATTTCCTCGTCGATTTGAACGCAAGGTTCCTAATAGGTGTGTCTTATTATCAAGCAAAATATTCCCTAATTCTAAGTTTGTATAAAAATTATCTACTACGATAATTCGTCCACTACACAACAAATCTTTAGCAAGTGGAGTAACAACTTTTGTGGGAACAGAATAGCCTGCGTCATTTTCTTTACCAGCATAAATTTTCAAATTCCAAGTGTACCCATGTTCACAACACAACTTGAAGATTTTGATTCCGTACTTATGCGCCTTTTGTGGGATGTACTGCTTCATAACAAGTCTTCCCTGGAACGGCACGAGACTTTCGTCAATACAGATTGTTTGTCCTGGTGTATATATATTTTGATAGTTTCTGGTCAAGTGGTTTACTAACGGTTGAATTTTATGTAATCTGTCGCCATCAACGCACTCATCATTGTCCGAGAAATGCCACATTCTCAGTAATATTTCAAAACGATTTCTGGACATTGTGGATGGTGCAACTTCATCCTTGTAAAAAGAATTTCGACTCCAGTAATTTCAGATAGAATTCATTCTTACTAACCCCATATATCCGAGAAGACCCAAATATCGCTTTAGTTCACTGCGACTTGTAGGTTCCCAGAAATGAAGCCTTGATTTTCTTGGAGTATTACTTTCGTTCACGAGTGTTTGTGTAGCGTACTTGTTTGTTTGATTTACCATTTCGTCAAACATTTGATTTGTAACGAAAGCACAATAAAACTCATATGGAGACTGATGAATTTTGTGGCTGTTTTTTGGAAACACTTACACTCGTTGAAGGATTGGGATTGTCGTAATTGATTCGCCCAGTTTCATCATCAAAACCTAATGTATCTCCTTCACTAGAACCGATGTCAATTTCCTCAGAACTAGTTGGTAGATAGGGAGGATCGGCCAGTGAATCTGTCGAACTCAAGTCTTCAGAATCATTTTCTAAAGAAAAACCCAAAATACAAAAAAAATTACGTGCATTGAGATAATTATGATAGGAATACTTACCTTCGCTGAATACCCTTCGTGCATTTTCTATGATAGTTTTGACACGGTTACTCATTCGATCCATATTTACAAGAATGTTGACGCAGATAAAACGTATTAATTGCAAGAAAAACAAACGCACACGTGTAACACATCAACACAACTAAAACTCGACGGGAATATTCGAGTCAGAACATGTAGAACTGCCCGCCCGGCGTGACCGCCGCGCATGGCCGCTGCGGTCCTGCGCACCTCTATTAGCCGCTGGGGCACGTCGGTCACGTATGCCCGCTGGTATAGTTTATATGAAAGGAAACAAAAATGTTAAATTATTTTACATATTTTGGACACTTTAACATGTAACACCTACCTATAGAATGCAAATGTTGTGTTGGTCCTGGGAGAAATTATCATGATTTCACCTTGGCGCTCAACCTGTTAAATTTTATGTGTTACGTAGATTTACCTCGTTTATTACAGGTCCTGTCACAGATCCCGTATTCCAGATTTTTCATTGGCACTTTACTTAAGCACAATTGTTGTCAACAATGTAATAAGTAGTTCCAATGTCTTAGATTATTTCTATCTCATTTTAATCATAATGATATGTGAAACAGTAACATGAATTCAGTTCACCGAAGAAAATTATGATAGCTATGAGATCGGAGCTAGCGGTGTCGTCTTTTTCAGAGTACATTCAGGTTAAGAAGTATTTCGGCGGTAAATTAAAATATTTGAAAATTGGTCCTTGAACCACAACACACGTACTTTCTGGTCAATTAAATGTTACATGTCTAATAACTAGATACAATTAATGAGACGTTGTTGATGCCAAAGAATTATCCATTACAAATGAAACGATTAAATTTAATAAACGTTATTACAAAATAAGCATTCTAAAAACTGCAGAATATGTTATTACAACACGCAATATTGCAAGGATTCACACATACCAAAGCAACTTGACTACAATCAACATAAAAATTACCTACCGATGTATCCAATTCAAGGAACCAAGTAGGCGGGTTATCCCAATGTATTTCTATATACAGAGTCGAAATTATTGCCAAACTAAATTTGTCTCGGGGACAAAATATACAGGAACGAAATGTCCGGGGACGAAATGTCCGGGGACGAAATGTCCTTGCGATATTGCAGGCTCACATTCCATTAATATAAGTAATTTAATTGTAATCTCATTATGTTTAGAATTTACATCAGTGCTACATACATAAAGATAAAATTTACATCGATTGGGGCTTGAACCTTGATGGCGCAGTTAGTCAGCGCGGTACTCTAGCAAAGTACAGGTCGTAGGTTCAAATCCTACTGCAGGTAAACTATTTATTTATGATTTAATAAAATTAATAATAATTTTTGATTACATACTTATCTTTGAACTTATTCGTTCATAACAAAAACTTATAATAATACATTCTGTTCAGTTTACTGGAAAACTTTAAAGTAAGTGAAATAGCATTTGTATTTTCCATCTCGTAAATGTTGTAGCGTTGTAGGTGTAATGTATTATATTGCCATTTAGATCTTAATACTAACATGACGTATTTCTACGTTTCTACGCATTTCTTACAATTTTTACCGTAAATCACTATTCACTAAGTACCAAACGTCTGTTATAGTGATGAGTCGCTTGCTCTTATACCGCAAAATTATAAGTAAATCTTCCTTATTTTAATGCAAAATACATGTAGGTATTGATTAAATTTATTACTGGATGAGATTATCAGAAGCGCAGATAGAACAAAAATCGAAGACGTAATGAAAAAATTAAAACTTTTTTGATGTTTCCCCTTTAGCTTGCAACCTCATCACTTTCGAGACGAACTTTACTTACAAGTACAACTGATGAGTATGGCCGACGTAAATCTGACAAGACAAAACCCGAAATACTTGAGCCATCGCTACCACCACAAGAAGCTCCTCATCCACCTATTTACACACATACTATTACCTTTACTTGTGCAGCATGAAAAACAAAGCTCAACCACATTTTGACGATATAACAAGGGAATCAGATTGTAGAGGTTTTAGCGGCCATCTTGAGCAAAAAATTATCCTCGACAGGGTACATGAGAGAACCACCCCGTGCATTAAATAAAATATTCACTGTTAATTATGGTTTATGTAAAGCAGAAGACCCTCTTACCCGGTTTGAAAGTGTTCAGACAATGGTTGTGTTATTCAGAAAAATTACAAATTTGCTATTGCAAACCTTGCTAGACTACGTTATCCATAAAAATTAAAAACGTGAGATAGCTCAATACCACATTCACGCGTACATAGTATGTGGTGTCTGTAAGTCAGGAAAATGTATACACTCGAAACTGTAATCCTTTCTAAGGATTCTTTTGAGGCGATTATGGCATTAAGTGATATAACTTTGATGTTCACCAGACGTATCCTTCCATTCAGGGAAGACCTCGTAAAATGGAATATACAACCTTTGTCAAGGTGGAAACATTTTGTCCCTCATTAATTTATTAGCACGCTGCGATACTGTTTTGTAGCAACTTTTGGAAAAACTGTCCAAAATGTGGGTGTCGGCCTACTTGCGCCCAGCCCATTTGCGTCTACCGCAATTTCGGCTCATTGCGCTTTAACAAAAAAAATGATCCCATTTGCCCCCAACGTTGCAGCTCCATAGTCATTACGACTAAGTACGAGACCTACATCCAAGAATTATTATAAAAACACAAAATTTTATCATTTTCCGTTTAGTTCCCCTAGCTTCAATCTGTTTTTATAAGTATTTTGATTTTTGTATTTATTGGGGATTGATTTTTATGTGTTTTACAGTGATACATTTTCTTGACTAAGTTACTAACAATTCATATTGTTCTATGGAATAACTAACTTCAATGGTAACTTTCTTTCACACTTTATCGAGGCTTAGGACTGGCAGAAAACAAAGGATTTTCTGTTATGCTGCTGTGTTTAAAAGTTGCGAAACAGCAAAGATGATTGTATTTTTTTATTTGTTTATATTTTTTTCGTTTTTGGCATTTTAAATTAGTATTTATATTACTTACATACTGATTCCTGTCATATTTTTAATTTTTTAGATATTTCCTGTTTTTATTTTTTTTATTTTTTGCATTTTAAATTAGTATTTATAATATTTAGATACATGTATAGTCCAGTAGTTATAGTTAATCAAGTTTTATATATAGGGTAAACTGCGCAAACATTTCCCTAAATCCCCTGTATTTTCAAATTCCACAAGCGTCTTCTCTATTCTTTCGTCCAATCCTACATACTCCTTTCTTCTTCTTTTCCTTTTAAGTATTGTTTATCGTAAACAAGAGTCCATATATTCTACTTCGTTCTTCAATTCTCTTTAATATGGAAAATAATCTTACGTATGTATCTTGTTTTACTTGGAACCAAAGCGTATATTACAGGAATTGTGTTGGATTCTCCAGAAGTACTCCCAAGGTCCACATGAATGCTATAAATCTGATGAAATTGCTTACTGCAGCTTTACCTTTTTGACTTGCAAAAATAAGGACTCTGTGTTCTTTCGTACCATCGACGAAAAGAAAGGTTGATCCATCTCGCAGCTTCAATATATCTTCAGGAAAATGAACATCCTGAACAGTTGCAGGGATTTGTTCCACGTCTCGTGTGTTGTTCCGTACTCTATTTAAAGTTGATTTTACGCAGGAATCTCAGTCACAAGGTCAAGTGAGGCGAAAATGGGCCGAGTGCTTCTGGACCTGTATTAAAATGAAATGCTAACGTAACTAGAAAATGAAATTTTGAATCACAAAAGAGAAGCTATTTTTTTTCAATTGTGTTGTGTTTAGTGTTTCGCTTTACTAAAATTATCAAAAACCAAATTAAAATACCAAAAATTGTCTAAATCATTAAAATATTTACGGATTTTTTTACTGTAAAGTATCATGGTGCATCGGAAATACTTAATAGGATTTGAATAAAATTCTCACTATATGCATTGTGCTACTCATAATTTAAATCTGCTAATGAACGATGCGGTCAATAAGGTCTCAAAAATACAAACGTTCTTGGATAATAAGGACATGTAAGGCATATATAAAAGTATAAAATATAGCAATTGAAATCGTAGGCCTTCCCACCCGCAGGCTAGTAAATTTTTGGGAACCGAAAAAACCATAATATGGTTGAGGAAAAAATAAAGGTTTCGGTTATTTGTAAATTTCTTTTTGTGAATAAATAACAGTTGTGGTTCCTGTTTAGGTTCTAAAAATTAACGGTTTTGGCCCGGTTTTCAATTAGTTTACGGTTCAGCACAAATGGTTAGTTAATATGAAATGTAAACATCCTGTATTCAATGTTTTTTAATACAAGTACAGTAATAACGACAAAAGTTGTACTAAATGTTTAATTGGTATATCTACATATTTAATTATTAATGCTTTTATAAATCTCGTATGTAGTTTTTTTATAACCTTGCAATGTGATTAGATTTTGTTAAATTTGTTTTTTGGTTGTAGCATTTCTCATTGTTACTGTTGGTCCATGGAGAGTGTTCTGAACTGTCATTTCCAATGGTATTTAAAATTTATACCACAGATTAATAAAAAATAATTGTTTTTTAATGTCTGGTTAAGTTATTATTCATTTCTTTAAATTATGTAATTCAGTAGTAAACTTTTAAATTATATCTTTATAGCAAGATCGTTCTTTGCGTTTTCATATTTTATAAATTTTGTTGACGTCAATATTTCAAATACTTGTTATCTCCTCTATCTAGTTTATTTGTTGCTCTGTACATTCAAAGAATAATCTTTTAGCTACGAAACCGATCCATGTCTTGCAGTAGGCAAAGTTTGAAGGTCATGGAATTTGTAGGTGAAAACCAATTACTTATTGATTTTCATATTTCCTTATCAAATATGAGCAGAGGGAACTGGTTTTTGACCGGACCGAGTCAAGACGCTTCTGGTGAACAATCAGGTAAAATACTATACAGCGCCACAGAGAGAAAAACGTCCTCTTTTTATCGAGGTGAACGTGGGAAATATAATAAGAATTTCTAAAATGGATATTTTTGGCTATCGCCTTGGTATTTGTTTAATGGAATGAAAAATATTAGATCGGTTTCGTTGTTTTGTTTTTATTTTGTTACTTATTACTTAGCTATTATATTTCAATTCAATCAAATACCTTAATTTTTTAAAATTCTAATCATTTAAAAATTTTGAGGGATGCCAAAATTGAGACAAAGCTTTGAAATATTCTATAATTAAAATATTTATTTCGCTTGCAAAATAACGCGCAAAATGCTACCAATGTACAACATTTCCACTAATTTATATTGTGCCATACGAGGATACTGAATCTCCAAAGTACTGTATTGTGGATACTAGCTCTAAAGCTATCACTATCGCTAGCACTATAGCTAGTACTATCGTTATCACTATCGCTGTCACTATCGCTATTCCCCTCACTATTGCTGTCACTATCACTATCTAGATTTATGTCATTTTTTTTGTTGCTGCTAAAACTATTTAGTGCTTTGAATGCGAGTTCTTTTAGCTGGTCCAATGAATTGTTGCCTTTTTCAAACTTTCGTAAGTATGCCTTCGGTCGTTCATGTACGGGTGTCACACTAAGGTCGGCCAGTGGCCATATCTTGGTTAGAGATTATCGTAGAGCTTTGGGATACAAACATCGCAATAAAACTGCACACGACAAAAATCTGGAAATAAAAAATTAACCTTTTGATAAATAGTGTCAAGTTAAGATACGACAAACGTATCCATATTAAGTTTCTGAAATATATTGGAATAGTTTTGTAAAAATTCATTAGTTTAATTTTTTTAAAAAGTGCGAGGCTAAAAAATAACTTCAGTTTGCCTTTTAACCAAAATTAAAAAATTTAGTCTCGTTGACAAGAGCTTTGTTTCTTCTCTTAATTGCGCTATAAACTATTCTTCTGTACTTGTCTTAGTTGCCGATAAAAGGCGCTTTTTGAATCAATCTCTAATTTTTCGCAGTTCTTCTCGAAACTTTGAAATGGAACGGTAGTATATGTTGTAAACAGTTGCAACCGTTTACAATTTATTCAACAGAATGTGAACTAGAACAAAAATAGTAAATTAGTAAATAGTAAATGGTAAATGGTAAATGGTAAATGGTAAATGGTAAATGGTAAATGGTAAATGGTAAATGGTAAATGGTAAATGGTAAATGGTAAACGGTAAACGGTAAACGGTAAACGGTAAACGGTAAACGGTAAACGGTAAACGGTAAACGGTAAACGGTAAACGGTAAACGGTAAACGGTAAACGGTAAACGGTAAACGGTAAACGGTAAACGGTAAACGGTAAACGGTAAACGGTAAACGGTAAACGGTAAACGGTAAATGGTAAATAGTAAATAGTAAACCACAAAAATAAATTTTAAAAACATTTTAAACATTTTTTAAATATATGAAAATGTAAACTTTCACCATTAACACTCATAATGAAATACTTATCTTTTTTGGGTTTTTTTAATGGTGTACGTAAATTATACAATCTAAACGTTTCGATAACACTTACAGTTATCTTCGTCAGTAGTAATGTTTGTTAAAAATTGTTAAAGATGGTGTAAACAATTTTGTCAAATTTCAAAAATTAAAACATAAAAATGTTTATTTGATTTTCCTACATTACCATAACAAGGTGCGCGAAATAGTGTGCGAAATTCATATTTGGTGCACTGCATGTAAACTCTATGAGATTATTGTATTTAACTTTTATGGTCCTCAATTAAGCAAAAATCCAAGAAAAAAATTATTTTAAAACAATTTTTAGGGATATACATATTTTGATGGTCGTAGAAAAAATGTTGTTTGCAACACGTGCGCGAATTACTTTAGTAATCTCGACTAATTTTTTATCTCGATCACCAAAGTAGCATTTCACGCAGTAGATACAAAAATTACTATTATGAGAAAATATGTAGAGATATTTTTAAAAAATTTAATTTACATAACTTTTCTTCCTAAAGTTTTTTAATGTAAAGGGAAATAAATGTAAAAATTAAATAAATATGATTCAAAACGCTAAAGCTGTATTATCGATATTTTTATAGAAGTGGGCCGCTTTGGTAGTTTTTTTAACTTAGCATCTAAATGTCTATTAACCTCTATCCGACATGAGGTTTGAAACGTCTGTTTACATAGATTGTTGTTTTTGTTTTTACAATGTTGCATATTTTCGTAATGAACTTATAAAAGAGGCTACATAATTATCCTGACAAAAATGTTATTAAATTGTTTCACTTATACTAATTTCCATTTTATAGGAGCTGTTTTTGCTTTTTGTCAAATATTTCTGAAACAGCAGGAGATTGCAAAGACATAAAAATACCAACATATAGACCTTAAGAGCAGTGCATTATCGTAAATTTCGAAATACTTATATAACATTATTTTGAGTATAAAGTAAGGTGAATGAGGGAAGTACTTTTATTTTTAATTTTTTCAAAAATTTCTAAAAAATAATTTGAAAATAGTTTTTTTTTGTAAAATGAGAATATTACGCACAATCTTCGATTTTTTTAATGAGTTTTCATACAAAAATGTTTATTCTGGCATAAAAGGACCCAAAATAAACTGAAATCAGCGGGAATCTAGTGGCCAATGAGAGATAGCCTACGCTATGAGGCTCGGTTTTTACTGCGAGAAAGTCCAGGAGTCAGTCGCAAATTGAACAATTGATTTAAAATGTTGATCATTTTTTTTAACTGTTATTAAATAATTGAATTATTATATATTTTCTGCTAGGTACTATAGCGTCCCCTATATACCCTATCTTGAAAAGCATAATTTGAACTTATTTGCAATAATGCAAATTCAAGAACAAAACGATCGCTAAGTGATTTATCTTGATTTGACTGACAATAGTGTCACTATTACTCAAATTAATTGCCTGCCTTACGTTGACTTTCCGAGCAATTATTAAAACATTAGAATTTATTTACAAGTCAGATATTTAATTACTCGCAAGCCTCAAATCTGATCAAACGAAGTGGCCGTCTAGTGTTAGGTACGTTGTGCTATCTAAATTAGATATGCTGGATGAGGTAAGTGTTGCATCATGAGGGGCAGGTAAAAAAATGAAACTACTCAAATTAAAATCAACCATCGTTGCGCAGCTATGGTTCAGCCCGTTAATCTACTATTGTGGGAAAGAACCTCCAATAAAATCCACTTTATTCATAAATAAGTAATTATACAAGTACATTAATAAAGCAAATAACACAAAAAAAAACATGAAAGGGTTAAATATATAACAAAATACCATTAAATGAGGTTAAAGTGCGTACAAAATTATAACATTAAGAGAAAATGAATAAAAAGCAGTTTAGTTACACAGAAACACAATAAAAAAACACATATAGTCACACGTACAATTGGGTGATAAATAATCAAAATAAAAATCATAATAAAAATCGTAATACCAAACATGTGGCCCTTTAAAAACCAATCATGGCGGACTTTAGTAAATAAGCACATAAAACAATAAAGTAAATTACGGTACATATAAAATACAACAACAGTACATCGGACAGTGTCACCGGTGCCAGGGATTCCGTCACGCACAGCGTTGCTATAGGGCGGCGACACGCGGTGTGCAGGAAATCACCACTCCATCACTAAACCCCCTACCTACCGGGCTAAGTGCGTGAACTGCAGTGATCACCCGGCCAACTTCCGGGATACCTGGAATGTCCACGTCTCCCGGAGCCCCTATCAGAAGCAGACCGACACACCACACTAACAGTGACAGCTGTTGATAGCAACACCCTCTCAACGCCGAACCGGCGTTAATTACGCTAAAACGACGGTGAGCTGTAGAGTAAGAAGGTCAAAGTACCGAATGCAGTTAAGGTCGCAGTCGAAAAAACGCCCGCTCAACCCACTTTAGGGTTCGACGCCATTCTAGGGTTCCTCGGAGGCTTAGATTTGGCGCAAACTACGACTGACCTGTGGGGAGTAATCCTCAGGCACGGGCGGGAGGTGTATGCCCTTTTTGGGTAAGCACTCTCCGAAACGGCGGCGAAAAGGGATACCTAGGATAAGTACAAAGTAACGACTTTATATAACTATTTCCTATCCGAATCCTATCTCCTACTTGTTCTGTACCTCCTCAAGGTACAGAAATGTCATCCCATAACTGCACAATAATAGCTCGCTATCGTTGTGCGGACAATTGTGACGACCAAACTTGTACGTTTTTCTTTTTATTTCAGATATCCGAGGCATCACGACCACAAACACCAGCCGAAAGACAACAGGTCAGTCAACGAAACCACTCCACCAACAATAACCACAAACACTAGACTTTTTTTCGGATAACCACAATACTCAACACCACGATGTCAACAGGCACAACACAACACCACTCAACCCAACGACCATGCATTCCACGCGGTGAAGAGGACGAAGACTCCTGAGCACCACACCACCGACACCACGAAATACATCATTGCTTTATTATATTATATTATATTATTAGTAATACATATTGTATCTGTATGTTTGTACGTATCTGCAAGCATGGATCTACTACTAGTAAAGTTTCGAATGGAGGGCGGGGTGCTGTGTGAAAATAACACTTTTGGGGCTAAGCGATACTAAATCTGAATTAAAATAGATGCATCAGATTGGAATTTTAGTGTTTAAATTATTTTTAAAACAACAATAGCTTTACAAGTAACATTTTATTTTGTGTTGTCTATTAAACGTATGATGAGAAACATGATTTGGGTGGTTTAAATTGTACTTTAGTTGCCACTAGAATGGAATCAGCGATATGCGTCTGTCTAACAGTATAATATTTGTAAACGTAGGTTAAATTAAACAGCTTTGATGCATTTTGGTAAGCCCAAAAGGCTGTGAGCAAACAACGTGGTTAGTAATCCATTTTTAAATCATTTTATTTTTATAATCCCTACATCAATTGAAGATCGAATGTAAGCATTCGCCATACAAATGTGGAATTAGATTATACAATGATATTTATGACATTTAAATGTGTACAATGAATCCATACCAAATAGAATTAATTATGCTCGGAGAGCATTTAAAGTTTGACTGCAATATACCATAAACCTAAGAAGAAAATGGAGTTTTATTCTAAACCTTATAACAGGAACTATCAGTAAAATATAGGAGAAGAAAAAATGCACCACACCCGTAAATTTCATCCGCTATTTTCTGATTTTCATATCTCGCGAAACAATTTAAACTTTTGTAAAATTATAAATGTTTAATAAGACAAAGTATCTCGCAACATTGGGCAAGTGTCTTGAAGAATTACTAAAGTTGCTTACAATACAATCTTGAGGTATAATTTAAGAGTCACTATGTAAAAATGCAAACTTTCATAATTATCACACATATTTTTCATATTTTAACATCTCAAGTAATTCTTAAAGATATTACCATTGACTGAGAACGATAACTGTAATTGTTATCGAAAAAGTGTGTAAAAGATAAATAAAGCTAATTATCCAAAAGATAAGTATTTTATTAAGAGTCAGTATGGTCATCATGCTACGTAATTTCAAAGTTATGCAAAATAACCCAAACAAAAACTAGAACAAACGCACAAACAAAACCCTCATACAAGTAAATAAACAAAACATGCCAATACGCAAACAAACACGTAAAAAGATCAAATCAAAGGGATTAACAGCCTAGTCATAATAATCAAACAATAAAATGCACAAAACGTCTGCATCTACAAACACACAAATACAAACTTGAAAAAACTAGTCGGCGACAAAAACCCCACACGAAGAAACTATCAAACAAGCAAATGTATGAATAAACAAATCATTAAACATGCTAACACACACACACCTCCAATCAATCTAAGCGTTGTATTTTGAAATTTCATCCTTTTAGCGAACCTAATTTGGTTTCTAATTATCTGAGTCAGTTAAAGATTTCTTTTAAACTTTTTTTTAGTATATACGCGATATCATATGGACTAACATCGTAACAGTAAACGACAATATCCAAAATGGTTTATGAACACATTTCTGTCAAGTATATCGTCCGTACTCAGACCACACTTTCGAATTTAACAATTTACTGAACCATTGTTTATAATTTTTAATTTGGCACTGAAGACCCATTTCTACCCAGGTATATGGAAAATTGCCAGCATAGTTCTAAAATCAGGTGATCCATCTGATATATCGAACTATAGATCTATAAGCATTCTTTCATCTTTCTCTAAGGTGTTTGAAATAATTCAGTTCAACTTCATTTATAAATCAGTTAAAATGATATTCCTGACTGTCAACATGGTTCAATGCAGTGCAGGTCAACATTAACAAATCTCTGATATTTTTCTGAATATACGTCACGTGTGTTAGATAATCGTTGTCAGATTTATTACAAACTGTTTAATTATTTTGTTCATTTTTTGTTATTATATAAAAATGTCACTGCTTTTTTTTCATTTTTATCAGTTTGTCTTTTAAGGATTGATAATTTTTTTATTTTTTATATATCTGCATAAATGATGATTTTATTTTTTTTTCTTTTAGTAATAGTACGTAACCAATTTTGTTATTATCTTTTTGTATTTATATTTTTCTTTCTCACGAAACTTTTGTTTCTAGTTATCATAAAATTATTCTGTAATTGGACTTTCAGTCTGTTGAATAAATAAACATTATTATTATTAAAAGGACATTATTTCCAGGGTTTAACTTTGTACTTTAATCCCAAAATTAATCATTATAAAATAAGAAAAAGGATTTTCATGGGAAAAGAAATTAAACTGATTTTGGTCCGTAAGGAGTGGCGACTTGCAGTTTTTTTGGTACAAATGTGAATTTCAGATTAAAGATCCTTTTGTATATACCGAGCTAGTAAACTTGTAGTAACACAACCTGCTTAGCATTCGGATGGAATGGGTTTGATTCCCGTTATCGTCTACCCTGTCTGAAGCTTTTTCAGGAAGTTTTCCTCATACACATATAGCGGCATAGTCACTTCGTATACGCACACCAAGTGTGGGTATGTAATCGAATGCTGTTGGAGCATCTTCCCTTTCAGAACCCTAACTTCGTTTCTTCCGATCCTGTCCTAACCGAACCTATCCTTAATCCCACCATGTACACATACTTAATGTATGTTGGGAATCCATCGTTATAGCTAAAGGAGATTGCATTCAAGCAGCCCGCTCTCTCCTTTGGGAAGGGTATATATATATATATATATATATATATATATATATATATATATATATATATATATTTTAAGTATATATTTACATACAAAATATAATCCTTTCTTTACCTTTTCAGGGAAGACTTTTGAAATATTCAAAGGAATTCTAACATTAACAGATTCTTTTCTTTTTTTAACCAACAATTTGATAAATACAACACCTAACGGGAAGACCTTATTTGCAAATTCCAGAGAAGTCAGTCTTCTATTTTCTGTTTTAGGATTTTGAAGATCATGCACCAATCGGAAACCCACGCATTCTGATGTTATAAAACCGTCCGTAACGTTAGTTTTATAAATAAATTATAGTTAGATACTGTCGCTAATCTCATGTAGGTGTTGTCATAGTTTTGATTGTTTTCTACTTTTGCACGTGAACAATTAGCGGGTATTTAAATGTCTAAACAGCCAAAGTTACCCGCAAATACGAATTACAGAACGTGTGTGTGCGTGTGTGCGTGTGTGCGTGTGTGCGTGTGTGCGTGTGTGCGTGTGTGCGTGTGTGCGTGTGTCGTGTGTGCGTGTGTGTGTCGTGTGTGCGTGTGTGCGTGTGTGCGTGTGGTGTGCTGTGTGTGTGCGTGTGTGCGTGTGTGCGTGTGTCGTGTCGTGTGTGTGTCGTGTGTGCGTGTGGTGCGTGTGTGCGTGTGTGCGTGTGGTGTGCTGTGTCGTGTGTGTGTCGTGTGCTGTGTGCGTGTGTCGTGTGTGCGTGTGTGCGTGTGTGCGTGTGTGCGTGCGTGCGGCGCGCGTGCGCTGCGTAGTGCGCTTGTGTGCGCGTGTGCGCTGTGTGCGCGTGTGCGCGTGTGAGCGTGCGCGCGTGTGCGCGTGTGCGCTTGTGTGCGCTTGTGTGCGCCTGTGCGCGTTGGTGCGTGTGCGCGTGTGCGCGTTGGTGCGTGTGTGCGTGTGCGCGTGCGCGTGAGCGCGTTGGTGCGTGTGCGCGTGTGCGCGTTGGTGCGTGTGTGCGTGTGTGCGTGTGTCGTGTGTCGTGTGTGCGTGTGCGTGTGTGCGTGTGTGCGTGTGTGCGTGTGCGCGTGTGAGCGTGTGAGCGTGTGCGCGTTGGTGCGTGTGTGCGTGCGTGCGTGTGTGCGTGTGTGCGTGTGTGCGTGTGTGCATGTGTGCGTGTGTGCATGTGTGCGTGTGTGCATGTATGCGTGTGCGCGTGTGCGCGTGTGCGCGTGCGCGTGCGTGCGTGCGTGCGTGCGTGCGTGCGTGTGTGTGTGTGTGTGGTCGGGTGTGAGTGCGTGAGGTCGGACGTGCGTTCGTGTATGTGTGTGTTGGATAGTTTGCTTGTGTACTATTTTTTGATTTTGGGGTGTTTTAGCTAAGTCTTAAAGTATGTTTCAAGATGACTATATTACTCTTAATAATATCGCAAGAAAGTGTTGTAATCGACTGTCAAACAATACGTTTGTCATCTTAGATAGTCGACTAACTTTTAAATTGTTACGAATTTTTGTATGTGTATGTTGACTAATTTGTTAGTTGTTTGCGTGTTTGTATGTTTAGGAGTTTACGTGTGTTACATTTGTTGGTTGCTTGTTTGCTAATTTGTTTATTTACGTATTCACATGTTTGCGTACTTGCTTATGTGTTTGTTGGTTACCTTGTTTGTCAGTGTTTGTGTGTTTGCATGCTTACATATTTGAGCGTTGAGTAACTTGTTTGGTTCTTTGATTTATTTGTGTTTATTGTGTTTCTGTGTTTGCTCGTTAGCATATTTGTGGGCGTGTGTTTCTGTCATTAGAAACCCTGATTGCTACTTTAGGTGAACCGTTTTGCCACAATTGTAGGTTCTATTTGAAAATGCACTAAAGTATTCCTATTTTTTGTTGTTTTATTCCGATGGTGTGTCGTGATTTGAGCACAAACGGCCATTATCAGACGTTAAAAATGTGCTTTTAATTGCATTTTATTAATTCGTGTTTATAATATTAAAATATTTCTTCCTAAAAAACGGACTAACGGAAATGGAAAACATGCTTATAGAAGAATGAACAAGACTTCGTTTTACAAACTAAAGATAAATATCTATCTTTGAAATATTTCTATTTAAATATTAAATATTTATCTTCTTAATATTTATCAGGTGAAAATGTCTAGTTTTTTGTAAGAAAAACAGCCATTCGTAGTAAGAAATAAATGATAAGGAAAACAAAACAAAAGTAAATTGGTTAGGTACTTGTCAGTTTTACTGTCACTGTTGCGATTTACAATTTAAATACAATTTCCAAGAGAAGAGTTAGTATATTTGATTTTTATTTTGAGGGAGTTTATAAAACAAGATATCCCAATAAAGAAACACATCCTAGGGAAGAGTCATCCAAAAATGTTTTAGAACGGCTCGTAAGAACTGGAAACGTTTCATATGAAAAACGTGAAAGAAAGAAAAACTATAACCAATTAAGAAAATAAGCTCCGTGTGATGAGAGCAATTGTTGAAAATCCTCATGTTGGCAGTCGTGATTTAAGCAAAAATGTAGAAATCTGCCGGACATCAGTTCAAAAAATGATCAACAAGAATAAGTTTCACCCGTACCATATTCAACTCCATCAAGGATTCTCCGATGAAGAGTTTAACAAATTTTTTGCCAGTGGGTAGAAAATCAACTTGCTGCACTCGTTCAGTTTTTGAAGAAAGTGGTGTTTCCTAATGAGGCCACCTTCCATAAAAACGACAACATAAATAAACATAATTTTCATTATTATTCAGATCACAGTCCATGCTTTATGTTAACAGCAAAAAGTCAACACAGGTGGTCTATTAACGTGTGGGCCGGAATTTTAGATGAATATCTTATAGGTCCCTACTATTTTGTAGATCATTTAAATGGAGAATTGTATTATAATTTTCTGAACATTCAATTATTTGGTCTTTTGCAAAATGTTCTGTCTAATACCGTCCAGGTATTATATAACAAGACGTAGCACCGGCTCAATGTGATAGAATTGTTACGGAATGGCTAAATCAACAATTTCCTGGTAGGGAATAGGACGTGTAAGTGCAGTAAACTGGCCAGCCCGGCCACCCGACCTAACTCCTCTTTATTTATGGGGGTACATAAAAGAAATCGTTTACCAACAACCAAAGGAAACATGAAAATTCGAATTCGCAATGCTTCCATAACACCAGTGATACTTCGAAGAGTTAAGGATTCGTTTTGTAAACGTATTGAGAACTGCTTAGAACAACAAGGAAGACAGGTTGAACACGTGTTAAAATAACTATATATTGTATTTATCTCTAGTTTGTAAAACGAAGTCTTGCCCATTCTTCTATGAGCATCTTTTCCATTTACGTTAGTTCGCTTTTAGGAAAAAACGTTTGAATAATGTTATAAACACGAGTTAATAAAATGTAATTAAAAGTACATTTTTATCGTTTGATAATGGCCGGTTGTGCTCAATTCACGGCATACCATGGAAATAAAACAAAAAAAAACAGGGATATTTTAGTGCATTATTATTACAAATTTATACTGTATAACATTTCGAAATAAAACAGATAGTGATCCATTTAAAGAAATTAGTTCTGCTACTTCAAAAATTTCAATATTGGCAACGCCGTAATAGCCGTTATAGCCAGTTTTCTTCTCTTCTTCTTGATTTTAGCGTCGCCTTAGGAGGTTGCTGATCAACATTGCAATTCCAGTTTTTGACGTGGCTGTACGAAATAATTATGCTGATGATAGACTGTACCATTCTCGCACGTTGCGGAGCCAGGAAGTTCCGCGTCGTCCGATAGTTCTGCGACCTAAAATTTTCCCCTGCATTATAAGTTACACTATTGCATACTTATTGTTACGCACGATGTGCCCAAGGAATTCAAGTTTCTTCTTCTTCACCGTGAATAGTATTTCTAATTGTTTGTTCATTATATGTAGGACCTCTTGGTTCATGATTCGATCTTTCCAAGAGATTTTAAGTAGGCGTCTGTATGTCCACATTTCGAACGTTTCCAACCTTGTTGTTGTTTCTTTGTGCAGAGTCCACCCTTCTAGTCCATATAATAGGATCGGGAACTAGTAACACCGTAGCATTCTTGTTCTTAATTCCAGTGATAAGTCTTTGGCTGTCAGTAGTTTCTTTAGTTTAATAAAGGTCGCTTTAACCTGTTCAATTCTTGTTAGAATCTCGTCTTTTTGTTTAATCTCTTCATTGACTATCGTTCCGAGATATTTAAACTTTGAAACTTGTTCAATAGTCGTGTTATTTACAACCAGCTGGCCTCTGTTGTTTTTTGTCTTAGGTGTTATTAGCATTTTTATCTTGTCAATGTTAATGTTCAGTCCAGATTCACTTTGTCTAACATGCTCTGTAGGTCTTCTAGGATACTCGCAACTCGGACGGTGTCATCGGCATATCTAATATTGTTTATAAGCTGTCGTTTATTGATATTCCTGACGTTCCCTCTTCCAATGCTTCTCGAAATGTGTATTCTGAATAGATGTTAAATAGCATTGGAGAGAGGATACATCCTTGTCGTACTCCCTTTTTTATACAAATTCTTTCTGAAAGAGTATCGTCGACTTTCACATTGGCCATTTGTCCACAATAAAGGTTATAAATTATTTGTATATCATGATAATCGATGTATAAGTTCTCTAATATTTGTAATAGTTTCTCGTGTTTTAAATTGTCGAAGGTTTTGCTGTAATCAAACATACATATACGCGTTGGTTAACATCTACACACCTCTGCAACAAAACGTTGAACGCAAATATTGCTTCTCTCGTGCCCATACCATTGCGGAACCCAAACTGGGTGTCCGACGTTTCAATCACACATTTGTTACATATTCTGGTGTGGATCATTCTTAGGAATATTTTAAAACGTGACTCATAAGACTTATGAGTCGGTAGTCATCATACCTGGATGCTCTAGGCTTCTACGGGATTGGTACAAAGGTCGACAACAGCCACTTGTGTGGTATGGTACCGGTCCTGTATACTTGATTTAAGAAATAAGTAATGATTGAAATTCTGTGATTATTGTACCATTGTCATCTTTCATTATCCCTGTCACTCGCTTAGTTGTAGTACCTGTAATGTCTTTGATTCTTTTATGTACATTGAACCTGTAGTGTCGTTGTTCAAATTCTTCGATTTCTCTGTACCTTTATGCCATCCAGGTTTCTTTTGCTATTCGAATTTTGTTTCTTATTGTGTTTTTTCTTATTGTATTTCGTGGGATTTTTGTTCTTATGATTCCTCCTTTCGTCCATAAGTTTCAGGATTTCGTCAGTCATCCATTTTGTTTTTTCTGTTTTTTACTTCTTCCAACGTTTTCTTCTTGAGTTGTCACTATTGCTTCCTTGATGTTGTGCCAAAATTTTTCGCTATCTAGATTTCTCCTATCTTCTTGTTCTAGTTTGTCAAGTCTCTGATTCAGAGCAATTGTTACGTTTTCTCGGACTTCTGGTTGTGGTTTTCGGATGTCTATGTTGTTATTACTTCTATTACTTTGTGTTTGTTTATTTTTCAGTTTGAGAAACATCTAGGACAACCGGGTTGTGATCGGAAGCAACGTCTGCCCAAGGATATGTTTTTACTGGTTTTACGCTGTTTATAGCTTTCTTATTAATTAGAATATAGTCCATCTGATTTCTGACTATTCTGTTTCGTTGTCTCATGGTGCTTTCCACGTGTAAAGTCTCCTTTTTGGTAGTTTAAATAAGGTATTACTAATTACTAGATCTTACTCTATACAGAATTGCAGCAATCGCTCTTCGCGCCCATTTCTGGTCACCAGTCCAAATTTGCCAACATAATCCTCAAAGCTTCCTTCTCCAATTTTTGCATTATTATAGTGACATTACGATTTCTTTTTGTTTTTAAGATATTTTGTAATTGTTCATAGAATACTTCTATTTCGTTGTCGTCTTTGTCAGCTGTAGGGGATTATACTTGTATCAGGTTTAGCTTACCTATATTTGTTTGTAATTGTATCATCATGACTCTATCTGAGTATGGTACAAAATTTATTACCGACTTATTGATATTTTTACCTAGCTTCAACTCCATTATAGTGATCCTTTTCTGTATTTCCCAAGTAGTATAAAATTCCCATATCGGTTGTAGTCGTTCCAGAATTGGGCCATCGCACTTCGCTTATTCCAAGTATATCTTTGTGTAGCCTTTCCATTTCTCGACTGACATTGTCTAGTTTTCCTGCTTGAAATAAACTACGCACATTCCACGTTGCTATTCTAATTTTGTTTCTAATTATATTAAGATGATTCCCTTGATGGGCTGACGGGGGTATTCTTAGCACTGTCTCCCCATTGAAGGGGAAAGTAAGATAATTCGGTAGTTTTCCATTGCTTTCCGCACCGCAGTGTCAAGCCGTTAATTCTATATGAGAATCTCGCCTTGAGTTTTCCAACATGAGCCTTTAAGGAAAGCTACCCTGTGCCATGCTAGTTGGGTCCGCCCTGGGTATTTCATTCCCCTATCCGTCACCTGGGGAGGTGCCCGATGGGGGACTAGCAACCCCACACGGGAGCCAGTTTTCTATTACAGAATTATTTCGACATTTCGGATGTTTATAAAAGCGCTACACCATATTATTACATTTAAACTAGTGATTTTTTTAACGATCTTTTGAATAGGTTGTTGCACATTTTTTTGTAAATTACACATAAACACCGAAACAAACCTTAGTTTGAGATACTGTACTATACGTAGAATTTTATGCTGAATTCGATTATGTAAAAAATGGGTGTTGCCATTAAAAAAAGTACCGTTCTGCCGCCCCGATTTTTTTTAAACACTCTGCATACTAGAAAATATTTTAGGAATGTGCACCTCCACGAATCCTATATACATAAAAGTTCAAATAATGTAGGTAATAAACAATACTGTAAGGTTAGGTAACACATTATATCACAAAAAAGTCGAATAGGATATATACCGCAATACTGTTTACGAGCTCATGCGCTAAGCGCTCAAATTCTACAATTGAAGTTTATTATTAGATAAATATCAATGTCCACTAACAGAAGAAGAATACCACAGAGGTATATTTAAAACTAATAAAAATAATGCTCAATTAAATCAATTAAAACAAATAAACACTTCATGTTGAAGGAAATGATAATAATGAAGGGAACGAAAATAATTTATTAAAGAGGTATAATATTATGATATATGTCATATCAAATGTTAAAAGAATAGAGTGTAAGGAAACGAGACAATTAATAGTAAGCGAGTTTCATATATTACGAACCGGTATAGTGATGTAGAAAATTTAAGTGTAGAGTGGCAAACACATAAACATTCAAAATCGTGTTAAGAACTATTGATGATGACAACAGCGTCGTTATTTGAAACCATTTACTTCGATTTAGAAGGCCAATGAATTAGGATAACAAAAATAATAAATATATTTTAACAATACAACGTAAGTTAACTAAATTTATCGAGGGTTATTCAATCAAGAATAAAGAAGCAGAAGCGTAAGCCAGAGTGTTCACAACGTGTTAAATAAGAGTGAAAGCAATAATAAACTGGAAGCGATTTTTGACGGACCATAATTAATAATATAAGAAGAAATGTTTTTCATAAGTAGAGTAAGCTGAAAATTTGCTGAAGAAATACGGGGAAAGAGGCTACGTATAGCTAGGACCGAACGGAACGACCTCATAGATTAGTATTAAAGTTGAATCAATATTGAACGGTTGATAAAGTATCGGTACATGCAGTAGCCAACTATTTATCCAATTATGTATGCAGCTTAAATCCTAACCAACCCATATGTTCCTTATGCAGAAAACCACTAAAGCACCTCATAACATCACATTGCAAACATGATCAAATAATGGCTGGTGTAGATCTAAAATGATACAATTGGGTCTACTTAGTGCTGTACTAGTCAGAAATATTTGATAGAAAAGATACAGCTCACTACACAGGAGCGTGAAAAATCCAAAAATATTTTTGACAAGCGGGAACTTCGAGTGACACGTTATACGTTACGAATTTCATAAAAAGGTAAATTTTAATACTATTGAATCAGTGTGGAAGTTTCGTATATGATGGTAGTATAATGTAATAATTATTTGACAAATTTATGCCCAGGTTAATCATGAAAATGATTTTACTTAAAAAAGTTAACTTCTTTAATTCTCATGAATTAGTAAATACTCAAAGATGTCTCTGCTCCGTCATCAAGCTTAGTCTCGAGAAGGATTGATTTCGCAAGTTGAATTCACTTACAGACAAGACAGGAAAGTTCCTGAAGAAACACAACATTGGGACCATCTTTATCACCAACAGTAAGATCGACAACATGCCCTAAAAGCCGATGGCGAAAATTCCACTCGAGTAGCAAGGAGTGTACGAAGTGTCATGTGGAAAGTGTGCATAAAGCTACATAGGACAAACCAACCGACGCATCAAAGTACGCAGAGAAAACATCATATCGTGGTACTGAAGAATCTGGCAACCTCTCCACTGGCCTAACATGCATAGGAGACAACAAACAAAATGGACTTAAATAACGTCAAGATGCTAGCTAACATCCAAAATAAAACACACCAAATATTTTGGGAAGCCATTGAACAATAGAACAGCGTACAAACAAGGAGAAAGGAAAGAAAGGAGCCGTAGTCGGAGTGAAAGGGAAAACTATAGATAAACACCCGCGGAAACCTGAAAACCAACATTATATATATATATATATATATATATATATATATATATATATATATATATATATATATATATATATATATATATATATATATATATATATATATATATATATATATAATATATATATATATATATATATATATATATATATATATATATATATATACACATATAACTTTTTCTTTTCGTGGTCGCGCAGTAGTTTATTGCGCATGCTGCGCAGTTTCCCGTTGCGCAGGTGAAATGAGCCTAAGCTCTGCGCGCATTATTGGAATCCAAATGAGTTTCATTACTACACTAGCTGGACTTACCGGATTTTCTTCTAGTGTTATGAAAGTAGCTTCTTTGAGTTTTGGCGAGTTGTATTGTCGTCCTCCACCACTATCTATATCACTAAGCATGACGACGGGAGCAGAGTCCGTTTCCGAAACCTCGCGCTACAAAATCAAAAACTGTGGGTACAATCCAAACAACTCAACTAAAACACTTATAACACGGTCTCAAAATCTTCTCTACAAAAGATTTTTAACTATCATACTGTTAACTGATGACTAGTTTCGACATAGCTGTCATTTAATTTATCTACATAACTATTTTCACAACTTGGTATTAAAGCAGTCAAACTACTACACTTTGAAAAGTGGCGAAGCAAAGGTTGAAAAAAAGAGGGTTCCTTCTATCTACCGTCCCTCATGGAGAGAACGGACTATGTGAGCTTTCCAAGCTCCTTCATCCACAATTATGAATCCCAAACAAATATACATTCAGTATAAATGTAGGTGGAGTTAAGGATAAATGCACTCGGGACATGATCGGAAGAAGCAGATTAGAGGTTCTGCACGGAAGTTACTCAGTGATCATTTCGTTATATGTGATAAAAACGTTCTCAAAAGACATTATTTAGAACCGAACCTATTACTTCCCCAATGTAAATAAATTTTAAATATATCCCAAGGTTTTTCTATTCTAATCTATTGATATTACTTATAATTGCATGTTTCTTCTGAATGTCAAACTTAAGAAATTTCAATGAATTTAGTGTAATCAACTTTAAATCATAACACAGTCACTTGTATAAATCATAATTGATGCAATGTATGGATATGCTTAGGTCACATAACCGAAAGACATGTATAAAGACATGTATAAGACCAATAAACCAATTAACACCACATGATATCACCGTTGTAATATATACTTCTTTTTAAGCTGTGCATATTTCACAGAGTAACTAATTTAGTAAACTAGATTTAAATACGTAATGCTTACCCGTAACACGTCTAAAGTTCGTAGCTTTTACAGCAGGGTGCTTAAAATTACTGCGGAAAACACTAAACTGAATTAAAGCTTCACCGTGACTTCTCGATTAATCAGTCACATTCATGTATTTAAAGCTATTTTTATTTGACCTAATAAAGGTTATATGAAAAATTAAGTAAAGGCATGACCCCGTATGCTTAAATCAAAATTTAATTTTTAAATTCTTAAATAAAATATTTAAATGAAAAAGAGTTGCTGTCTATCAATTGGAACCCATAATAGAGTAACCATTTCTTTCCGGGCTAGATGATACATCAATTTGATTCTAGAAAATTATGAAATTTCTCACTAAATTTACAAAAAACTAGAAAGGAATGATTTCGAATCCCTAAACGTTATATTATTTATTATATATATATATATATATATATATATATATATATATATATATATATATATATATATATATATAGCTGTATTTACATAAATCTTGTAATTTTGCAAACAGATTTAGGCCCAGTCTACCCACTCTAACAATTTGTGGTAATAAAGTCAAATAAAAATGACCTTAATTCTCAATACTTTATTGCAAACAAAACGTGCCGTCAGCAATTCTAGACTCATAAATATGCAGATAATTATATTATCTAGGAAAATCGAGGAAAACACGAACGAAATTGATCCTAAAGCCTTATTGAATGAATCCTATAAGCTTAAATGTTTTATTTATACTGAATCTGTACAAATGAACCAATACCTTTTTCTAGTTAATTATTAAATTAAATTAATAAATATTCCTAGAATCGAAGTTTATTGTTCATAGCATTACTTTTCCTTTCATGTGAAAATTAACTGCTGGTTGTAAAGGGATTGCCGCCTGCTAGAAAATATGATTAGAACTTATAGTAGCAATGCGCAATCTCTAATGAGAGTAAGATTACATGAAATAGACCAGGCTACCAACACTAGGACTACGCAGAAGCACACTGAGCTTCTATTCCACCTATGGTTATGGGTCACTGTCAAACCCTATGTTTACTTCATTGTGAATCGATAAATATACATTGATGACAGCGCTTGCGTTGCGTTTCAAGTTATTTTCCTTTCTTTGAGGAAAATTAATACGTTCGAATCCTTTAAAGATTAATTTATACAATATCGTAATGATATATGCACAATTATGTCCTAAAATTGTGGAATTAACAAAATATAATTTTAGGGATCATGACATTAATTATGTTGTTTAGCCGAAGAGCCAAAAATGTACAGCGTTTAAATCATTTATTAATGGGGCATCCTATATTTATAACATATTACATCATTAAATAATACTGTTACTTAAACTAGGTTTTTTTGGGAGTACGTACATTTTACATTATGCATTTGTGCAGATACGGGTAGACAAAGCAACAGTTCAGAACGTGCGCCCATAAGAGAACTAACTAACTCTCTGTTTATTTCCACGTAAAAAAGGCTTATTGTCGAAATTATGCGTGATTTTATATTCATATAAATTTTATTAGGACCATTAGGGGTGTCAACGAAAAAAGTTTTAAGTTCATTTCCCAAGCTGTATAGCAACAGTAACATATCTGGTGTGGAACAACACACGACCTTGCAACCTAAACAGTGGAAATTATAAATGAAATAATTTTAATAATAATTCTTTTAGGATAATTATGCATCTTTTTTTTTTTAATACGTTCATAACGAAATTCGCAACACTGCAAACACAAAAACAATAATCTATGTCAGATGGTCGTTTAAAAGTTCATGCCCGATAGATATTTAAATGCTAACAAAGCGTCGGTAATACAGTTTCAATCTCATTATTTAATTATTTAATTTTTAGACTCACTAGTGACTGCAATATACTATTATAGATTATTAAAATTAACGGCAGATACAATTATAAAGAAATCAACGCTTTATTTATTTATATTAAAATTAACAGTACATAGCAACCAGCCTGCTGCAGCCGTCTATATTTACTTAAATGTTGAAACACGTGGGAAAATATTTCCAAAAAATACATATTTCTTAGAGTAGAATTGAACAAAACGTTATACAGCACACGTGGAGAAACGAATTGCACCCGCTTGTGGGTCTTCGTGCACTCGGGCTGCGCCCTCGTGCGCAAATCTTACCCACGCGCAGGTGCAATTTCTTACTTTCTCCACTTGTACTGTAATATACTATTATTAAGAAACGTTATGTAAAACTAAATATTCTTAAAAAATATTTCTACAATTTTTCTGATAAAATTAATCATTAATCAGATATTGAAAATATCTGGCGTGCAACACCACACGCCCTTCCCTTCCATTATAATAAGTTAATCACGAAAATACGCAACATTGCAAAAACAGAAGCAATAATCTATGTCAAGCAGACGTTTAAAACTGTCTGACAGAGGTTAATATACATCCAGATGCTAACTAAAAATATCTGGTGTGGAACACCACACGACGTTTCAACCTACAAAATGGAAATTAAAAGAAATGAAATAGTTTTAATAACATTTTTTTAGAATAATTATATCTTTATGTACTTTTATTTTATTTTGCCACCATAATGTTCTTTATACGCCCCCAAATGCGGGCGTAATGTGGTCTTTATAGCACGGAAATGTCATTGTTGCTAAGCAGCATGATTGACAGCAAACACATGACATGATATGTCACGTAAGTTGAAAGAATTATTGAAACAACAACCTTACTATACAACCTTTATTAATAAAAATAATAGTAATGAAACTTATTCTTTATAAAAATTGAAAATACAGTTGAATGGATTTGAAATTGTAACTCCAGATGAGCCAACACCAAAGCTGACAGTTCCTTCGCCGTTTTGTGGTACACTTATAGCTGCTGTACCAGTAATGTTCTGAGCAATTTTAATTTTATTTTGCAGAGAATTCTCTACACGTGATTCGGCTACTTTATCCGATCGCCATCCACCAAGCTGCTTCAGTGCCCTTGTATCACCGCCGCTTTCTGCAAAGATCGTCGCCGCACTCCTGCGAAAGCAGTGCCCTGTGTACTTATGGGCATCCGGTAGATTGAGGAACTCTGCTATTATCCTCGGCATTTTGCCTAAGGTGTTTTTCTCAACAGTCTGAGCACTACATTTGCCGTTATGATACGACAAAAACAAGCTGTCAATTTTAGTATGTTCCGGTCGTAATGCTGCATATTTTCGGTACAAAGAGACGTAATCAACCAATCCATCGCTTGGTACAATTGTAAATTGCCTCGAAGCATAAGTTTTGGTTTTTTTGATCTTCACTAATAGCACTGATCCCTCAGTTGTTACGTCCTGTATAGCCAAATCGTGCAGTTCTTCGCGATGACATGCTCCAAAAATACCAAAGGCTGTGACAACCTATAAAACACAATAATTTTTATAATGAGAATTGGAAAAATAAACTAAAATTGTTATACCTTAACTAACAAGTACGTATGATCAGGCGCCTTCAACATGAATTCTTCAATTTGATGCCGTTGGAATACATAGGACTTTTTAGCTTGATCACCTACAGAATTATTCTTCATGAATTCTGTGAGCATGGAAAAACGAGATATATTAACGTCTTCCTTCAACTTGAACATCTTTTTCAATTTAGAATATAAACACCAGTGACTACGGCTTATAGATCTTTGACTGCAAAAATAGATCTTTATTGAATAGAGATAATTGACTAATGTATATATATACAATCCCTTACCATTTGAGACAAGTATGCCATCACAACTTTTTCATCACATTTTGTGGACACATTTTTTGTGCTCATCAAAACTTTTCGTACTCTTTTATGTATAAATATTTCGATTTACTTGGAATTATTTTTGCCTGGGCGGCCTCAAATTCATCTAAAATATCTTGTGAATAAGTTTTTGCGTTTTCACCTTCCATTTTAGAATGCAAATTATTTACAAACAAACAGTACCTTAGCAACAATTTAGCAATATCACAGTATCTTAGTAACAACAAATTAGCCTACTGTCGACTTTATTTCAGTGCATTTGCATTTAAAAACTTGCCGAAAATACTGAATCTTTTTAAAATTTTGTTCCAGTTTTATGGTGCAAAATAAAATAAAACGTTGTATGTACCACGGGCATAATTGTAGATTATGGCTCTCAGGAATATAAAAGCTCTCCGCTTCGCGTCGGGCTTTTAACATTCCCTCGAGCCATAATCTTCTGATTATGCCCTTTATACATAAATATCTATTATAATAAGCTCATCGCGTAAATACGCTACATTTTAAAAGCAAAAACAATAATCTATGTCACACATACGTTTAAAACTTCTGGACAGACAGAGATCTAGATGCTAACTTAAAATTTAAAGAAATGAAATAATTTTAATTATATGAAAATGTAAACTTTCACCATATTATAACACATAATAAAATACTTACTTTTTTTGGGCTTTTTTAATAATGTATTTTAAATTATACAATCTAAACGTTTAGATAATACTTACAGTTATCTTCGTCAGTAGTAATATCTGTTAAAATTGTTAAAGATGTTGTAAACAATTTTGTCAAAGTTGAAAAATTAACACATTAACATCAGTCTGCTGTTAATATAACAGTTTGAGAAACGTATAAAGCCAACTATAAATTTAAATTTAAGTAAAGAATAACTAGGTCATTAAAAATTAAGTATTGTTAAACTGCCTTAAAGATCTTACAAATCAGAACACTCTCTACGGCGAAAGCTAACAATGGAAAATGTCAGCCAAAAACACATTTAACAAAATTTAATTAAGTTATGATGTAAGCGTAAAGCTGTGAAAACTTCAATTTCAAAATAGATAGAAACATTCACAAATATAACCATGACATCAAAAAAATAATCCAGTTAAATCTAACGTCTTTATCAATAATAATTAACAATGAAAAGAATAATGCAGAACGTTTTTTTGTAATTTTCAGTTTTAACCTTAATGTCAACTACTTATGTTAAATTATAGTGCTGTGGTAATTTAACATATAATTGGTAAAGCATTTGCTTCAAGGTCTAGGAAAAACAGCAAAAAGCTAGACATACCAAAAATTAAAATTAAAATCAAAATTAAGACGTATCATTATACTTTTTTTTAATTATAAGGTGCAAAAACCTATTGAAACGGAGATTTTCTTCTTGTTTATTAAAATTATTAGGGTGTTTATATATTTCAATAGCTTCACGTTGTAAATGAACATAATAATGAGCTTGTCTTGACAATATTTCCATACTGTCAAATTGAATGTCATGATTTAGATTATTCAGGGCATGGCCAGCCACAGCAGACTTCTCTGGTTGGCCTAATCTGCAAAATCTCATATGTACACGAAGCTTTGATAGACGTTTTCATACTTCATCAATTTGCTAATATAAGTACTGTTTTCGTGGGAAGATTGAGATCGAGTTTTAACAGGGTTTACATGTTTTCACCATTTTCAAAACCATCTAAACCATTCTCGACTTGATATCTGTGCATGTGTATTCGCGCGTATGTGCGTATGTGTATGTGTACGTGTGTACGTGTGTACGTGTGTACGTGTGTACGTGTGTACGTGTGTACGTGTGTACGTGTGTACGTGTGTACGTGTGTACTGTGCGTGTGTACGTGTGTACGTGTGTACGTGTGTACGTGTGTACGTGTGTACGTGTGTACGTGTGTACGTGTGTACGTGTGTACGTGTGTACGTGTGTACGTGTGTACGTGTGTACATGTGTACGTGTGTACGTGTGTACGTGTGTACGTGTGTACGTGTGTACGTGTATACGTGTGTACGTGTGTACGTGTGTACGTGTACGTGTGTACGTGTGTACGTGTGTACGTGTACGTGTGTACGTGTGTACGTGTGTACGTGTGTACGTGTGTACGTGTGTACGTGTGTACGTGTGTACGTGTGTACGTGTGTACGTGTGTACGTGTGACGTGTGTACGTGTGTACGTGTACGTGTGTACGTGTGTACGTGTGTACGTGTGTACGTGTGTACGTGTGTACGTGTGTACGTTTGTACGTGTGTACGTGTGTACGTGTGTACGTGTGTACGTGTGTACGTGTGTACGTGTGTACGTGTGTACGTGTGTACGTGTGTACGTGTGTACGTGTGTAAGTGTGTACGTGTGTACGTGTGTACGTGTGTACGTGTGTAAGTGTGTACGTGTGTACGTGTGTACGTTTGTACGTGTGTACGTGTGTACGTGTGTACGTGTGCACGTGTGTACGTGTGTACGTGTGTACGTGTGTACGTGTGTACGTGTGTATGTGTATACGTGTATACGTGTATACGTGTACGTGTGTACGTGTGTGTGCGAGTGTGTGTGCGTTTGTGCATGTGTGCTTTTAAGTATGTGTGTGTGTGTATGTGCACGTGCGTGTGTGTGTGTGTATGTGCGTGCACATGCGTCTCTTGTAAACAGTCGAAATTCTTCACGTAAATTTTCTCATGGGGTGTTAAATAAGATCTCAAAAGTACCACAGTTTTTAATGTAAGGGCTGGAATTCGGAATGGTACTAATATAAGCGACTGCAATGGTTATAATGAACATATTCATGTCTATTCGATTTAATTATTTTATTGAAATGATCTATACTTTAGTGTACATAGTTTCATGCCGTTCGTATTAAAACCGTAACATCAATTTTGGTATTTATAATTTATGAATCACGCAATCATATTATTGATTATTAGTGTCATCCCGATGAATAAACTGATTTTGTAAAAAAATTAAATTTTTTTTTAAATATGTTAGTAAACGAAATTACTCTAAAGTGTATTGGTACTCTGGTTTTCTAGATCATTTTAATACATCTATTCGAAATAACTCTGGTATAACTATTAATCAGTTTTATTAGTGAAATATTAACATTTTTAAAACAGCTTTATTTTATCAAATGGATGTGTACACTGTACGAGAAAGTTTTTGGTATAACGTATTGTGTTTTTATTATTTGAACGAAACTGGAACGTTACACGTATTTGGGTAGTCTAATGTATCCTTGCAATAGCCTTCCGCTTCATCAAGAAACTACACAATAAAATAATTAACTACCTGTGGCTTACCATAGGTGAGTTGTTGTTAATTGCTATTACGTTATCGCTTTTAATAACTGGAATAGAGTTGTTATCTTCTTCTTAACATTCTCGATTGACTTCTTTTAGTTGGACATTTGTTGTAGGTGTTTGTGACAACTTGCTAATTAAATCAATTTTACTGTGCAGTCGTTAATATAGTGATTTATATATCGTTATAACTAACAGGATATTCGGAATACCCATTTAAGATACAACCCACATAACATTATTGATACACAAGTTGTCGTATTATTCTGATCAATACACACCGTCTTTAAAAAAACTACTTACGGCTAAATCTCGATAAGTGCGGAAAGTGATATTCCCAGATTTTGTTGTGTGGTAAAGTGCTCAAGCAGAGCACAAAAAGATTTGGTACAATTTTTCCCCATCCCTGCGCTGTTGTCAGATAAATATAACAGAGTTAAATGAACTGTTCAGAGAAAGACATATTAAGTGATTGCAGGTCATAAAGAGGGATGACATGGGACAAAATTAAAAAATACGAGTTTGTTCTAAACGTTTCATATCAGGTATTGTCCACTAAATTAGAACCAATGGCTAAAATACAATGTTACTATTCCCATAGGGTAACCTGCAGATTTAATGGATAAATTGAATCCCGATTGGGGTCCCAGTATTAGTATGAGATATAAAACAAATAAATGCTCATCTATTCTTCGACAAAGTCGTTTTGAACGAAGTGAAAAGCGTTTGAAGGTATTTACTGAGATGTCCTTATGTTAGGACCTACTTGCATAAGACTTAAGCTAGAAATATATTCCAAGTAAATTATACGTTAAGTCGATAGCTGCATGGTATGTTTTGTTAGCTTAACACTTACGTCATTAGTGTTTTACAGTTTAATGTAAAGTATGTTACTTTATGTTTTCTTATGTTCATAAAACCCTCCCAGTACAGGTTTTCATCAAAACCTTTAATTATTGTTGTTGACGAGTTGTAATTTGAACATGGTACTAATTTTTTGATAATTTCATTAGGTTAATATAGTTTCTGCTCCAGCGCTACATAAGCGTTAGAGTTTCCTTTAAAACCTTTCTGAACTGCTTGTAGACAAAAATCAAGGCATCCTTTACTTATAGTGTCACTATCCTCTTCCGGGTCCACCAACTGTGTTCAACGGTTTCCATCCTAATTGAACGTTGTTAATAAGTAGTATTGCTTAATGATGACATCTTGAGGATATATGGGATTGGCAACATTGCTGTCTCTTATTCTCGATGTCAAATTGATTATTATCAATAAGTTTAAACTGAGTAGTTTCTTGAATTGATATTGGGTATGTGAACGTCCAAATTTGTCAAGGGGCATTTTAGTTATAATGTCGGCATCAATGCATTCTTATTTATACTGTCTAAAAAACGGCTGTTTGGTTTTTCCATGTATCCATCTTCATGTAGTTCTTCTACAATTGATATTGTCACTTATGACACTTGTATTTCCTGCCAATTTTTCTGCCCACGATACCTCTAGATCACGAATTAGTTCATGTATGTCATTCCAATATTTATATTCAATCGGCCTGTTTGTTAATTCCTTAAAAAAACACAGTTCCACCTCCTTTAGTTGGGGGTGATGACAGCAAGGGTTTTACTTTTGGCTGCGGCTTCCTCGAATTTGCCCACTTACGTCATAATCGCGCCTTGCAACACTCGTAGCTTCTAAAATACTTTTATAATTTTTTCTATCTTTTGAATTTACTGAATTTAAATTGGATTCATTCGTAATAAGCAAACCATATAAACCTGGTGTCCCTTTATTCGTGATGCCCTTAATAATCATATCGTTTGCTTTAATTGTAACGGGGGGTATTACCAACTGTCCATTTGTCTGTTTTGGTATCGTAGTGGACTCCATAAGTGTGATCAATAGCACCTTCAGGATCCGTCATAATTCGTTCAACGTATATACGAGGTAATTCATTGTACTGCTCGAGAAATTCTTCTGAGATGGGTTCATTACGGGTAGTAGAATCATCTGTAATACTAATAGGTTCTTCTACTTCTTCCTCAGTATTAATCTCTCCTATGACAGATGTATGAAAGAAAGATGGTGTACACAGGCCCGGAGGAGGATTTTTTTGAAAAAACGGAAGCTGAGCTAGTGGGCTAGTAGCACCCTTTCATGAATCACCTAATGATGGTGAAGTGAAGCATGGAGACCTTTGAAGTTGCGCTATCGGGCTAGTGGAGGCAGTAGTATACTTTCTTGGAAATATGAACAGGGTTGGGTTTTTGGGTTTAACGCCAATGGACTCCTTTTTAGGTATTTTAATTGTTTTATCACGATGCATTATTTTTATACGTACATTAAAATATTCTTTCACTACCAATGCGAGCAGTTTTAAGACTGTTGTATTTCTGCTGTATTATTTTACGAGCTTGAATAATTTTTTCTTTAATATCATCTCCTTATTATCCATTGTAATAAAACGGGTTCACTGAACAGGTACTAGTTTACCCTGAACAGATAGCTGTTAATAACTGAACGGGGTCAGTAACTACCAAACTACTGAAAGCAGTTTAAGGTATTACATGTTCATTAAACGTTTGTAGCAAAACGGGTTCACCAAACAGGTACCAGTTGACCTTGAGCAGATAGCTGTTCACACTAAACAGATAGCTGTTAATAACTGAATAGGGTTAGTAACAACTAAACTACTGAAAGTAATTTAAGGTATTATATATTCATTAAACGTTTGTAGCAAAACGGGTTCACTGAACAGATACCAGTTTACCTTGAACAGATAGCTGTTTACACTAAACAGATAGCTGTTAGTATACAAATTTCTGCTTAGGATGGACCTGTGGACCAGATTCAGGAATATCAAGTAATTTAAATGGTTATAGAAGTACTTTAGGTTTACTATATAAGATAATGAAATTTTAGTAAAACATTATGTAATATTTAGTGACCTAAAATAAAATACAATTATTTTTTGTGTGTATTTTATTTCATCTAAGAGCTATATCCTTTGATACAAACTACATATATAACTAATATAAGTAATTTATTTCAAAAATTACAAGTTAAATGTCTAGTAAAACATAATCTTTCATCCAATTCTCACCACTTAACGAATAACTTATTATTCTTGGAGCGAAGCACTTTTTCTACTAGATACACATCGGGATACTTAGTTTTCTGTGATTCATGTTCATAAAACCCTCCCAGTACAGGTTTTCCTTTCATGTCTTCCAACATGTACGCAGTGGGGTTAGTAGTGCGAACTTTCACAATCTTAAATCGTTCACTACACCAATTGGGTGTGTATCCCTTGGCAAAAATACTTCTAAATTTACTGATTCGTACTATGTCACCCACACAATATCGATTCCCACCAAATGTTTTTATGTGAGTGTAAGCCTCCAGCTTTGTATGATTACCGACATCTTTAGGCTTCTTTCCGTTAGTTCTATGCTTACGATTGTTATAATCCATCGTTACGGCATCAATTGTATCAATCTATTTGTATTTACCTTGTAGGCTGAACGACTTATACAGAACACACGTTCCGCAATTGCTGCCTTTTTTGTGCTATAGGTCGAGTAATGATTGACTCTATAACGCTGCATTATATTAGTAAAATGTGCATTGTAGAATTCTTTTCCAGAATCTGTCTGCAAATGTTTAGGTTTCCGACCTGGTTTAAAGATTTTTTGCATAGCCTTGGTAACTACTTGGCCTGTTTTCGTTTTTAATCCTTTAGTCTACAAGTATTTCGAAAAACAGTCGATAAGTACTATTATATACTTATAATAGCCCTTATTTTGTTTGGCATATGTGTTCAATTCCGCTAAATCTGCTTGCCAAACGTCATCAAAACCTTTAATTATTGTTCGCATTCGTTTAAAAAATTTTCATGCACATTTGTACAATTCGTTGACGTGTTGTAATTTGAACATGGTACTAATTTATCCATAATTTCTTTAAGTTGATATAGTTTTTTCTTCTACGCTAGATAAGCGTTAGGGTTTCCTTTAAAAGCTTCCTGAACTGCTTGTAGACAAAAATCAATATATCCTTTACTTATAGCATCACCATCTTCTTTCGCGTCCGTCAACTGTGTTAATCGGTTTCCATCCAATGTTGCTAAGTCCTATTCTCGATATCAAATTGACTATCATCAATCAGTTTATAAACTGAGGGGTTAATTTCTTGAATTGATACTGGACATGTGAACGTCCACATTTGTCAAGGGCATTTTAGTTATGACATGTCAACGTCAATACATTCTCATTTATACTGTATAAAAAACGGCTGTTTGGTTTTTAAATGTATCCATTCTCATATAGTTCTTCTACAATTGATATTATGGCGTTTACGACACCTGTGTTCATGTACATAATTCCAATATTTATTTTCAATCGGCCTGTTTGTTAATTCCTTAAAAACAGCTCCATCTCCTTTGGTTGTAGGTGATGATGATAGAAAGGGTTTGATTATTTGTGTATACTTTTTACTGCGGCTTTCTCGAATTTGCCCACTTACGTCATAATCTCGCCTTGCAACAATAGTAGCTTCTAAAATACTTCTATAATCTTTTCTATCTCTTGAGTTTACTAGATTTAAATTGGGTTCATTCATAATAAGTAGATCATGTAAACCTGGAGTCCCTTTATACGTGACACCTTTAATAATAATAACGTATCCTTTAATTGTAACAGAAGTATTACCAATTGTCCATTTGTCACTTTTGGTGTCATAGTGGACTCCATAAGTATGATCAATAGCACCTTCAAGATCCCTCATAATACGTTCAACGTATATATGGTAATTCGTAGTACTGCTCGATAAATTCTTCTGAGATGGTTCATTAAGGGTAGTAGAATCATATGTGACACTAAGAGGTTCTTGTTCTTCCTCAGTATCTCTCCTACAACAGATGTATCTAAGAAAGATGGTGTACGAAGACCTGGAGGAGGATTTGTTTGAAAAAACGGAAGCTGAGCTAGTGGGCTAGTAGCGCCCTTTCTTGAATCACCCAATGGAAGCCTGGAGTCTGTTGAACTTGAGCTGGCTGGCTAGTGGGGGAGTAGCGTGTTTTCTTGGAAATATGAATAGGGGTGGTTTTTTGGGTTTAAGGTCCGTATCTCCTTTTTAGGTGTTTATTTATCTGGATCTATTTTATTTACTATTTCAGTTAGAGGTTCTATTAGTGGCTTATAAGTACTTTCAAATGTTCTTTCATTATCCATGCGAGCAGTTTTAATACTGTTATACTTCCGCTATATTATTTTACGAGCCTGAATAATTTTTTTCTGTAATATCATTTCCTTGTTATCCATTGTAGTAAAACGGGTTTACTGAACAGACATCGGTTTACCTCGAACAGATAGCTGTTTACACTAAACAGATAGCTGTTAATACCTAAACAGATAGTACCTACTAAACTACTGTAAGCAGTTTAAGGTATTATATGTTCATCAAATCTTTTCCTATAGCGACCATTAGTAACTTCAGCATCATTGTTTATGACCATGAAACCAAACGGATCTACCCAGTACTTTGAACACATGTCCCGAAATAATTTCATGCGTGTGGTGGGACTTACATGATCCTTATATGTATGTTTTAAGTTTAATTCATCTTGCTCAAAAAAATATAATTAGATTCGAATTATATCGAATTAATTACTTTGAGATTTTACTGTAATTTTACTCAAATAGAAACAGTCAATATTGTTATGCCTACCCATAGAAAAATATGCCCTTATGTTATTTTATTTTTCACAGGCGATATCATCTAAGATAAAAATAGAGTTAGATTTTGCACAACTCGGCTCAACCACATCTTGATTATCACTGCAGGTGAAGTAACCTATATCCTTCATTGGACGTAAGATTTCCTGTACCTGTTTTGATTCAATGACTTAGAGTATACATATACATGTTTAAACTTCAAACCATTTTTCATTTTTCTCAGTAAGACTGATCATTGCGTTTGTTTTGCCGCAATTGGAGGGACCGCATATACTATTAGGAAGTAATCCGTCATGTTTTGAAGTAATAGACTTTTCATCAGTCACGATTTAGAATTGGAAGTTTTCGTTTCTGAGCAACTACTTTCATAATTACAACACTTTTATTTATATACTAGACTATATTACAATAACTATACTTTTTTCACTTCCCCAGTGAGTGGACTGTACTGCACAATAGCGTCATGGAGAATAAGACCATAGATAACGAGTCCATTATCGAAAGGTGTTAGAGATTCAATTTCGAATTTGATGTCTACTGTTGTGTTTTTTAAGGATTCATCTTGTTTAGAGCAGTGCATTACAAAAGCTGGACATGACTGGAATTCGGAATAATGCGTCTTTATCGTCTTCACCACAGTAATCACATGTATTGGTTAGCACTGAAGTTCAAACGCATTGATTCCTATGGATAATACTCAGAATTCAGCTGTACTTTAAGATTTCTGATGTTAATGTGATCAAAATTTCCGGTCCTTGCTGACCTTGTATACCTTTTACCTTGTTGGAATGCAACAATTATCCAACGTGGTTTCTCCAGTTGCGTTGACGTTTTTATTGACCATATGGCTGAGGTTTTTGTTTTAAAGCAGGCTATTCATATAACTCCCATTGACGAAATGGAACAGTAACAAGTTTCGCAACATCACTAAGTGTTAAGTGTAGTACTTTCCATTGAATTTTATTTAAGGTTATTGTCGCACAACGTCACCATAGTAGCAGTTTGTATCGCTTCTAGATCCAATTAAAATCAACTCTTGACGCACATCCACGATAACGTGATGATAATCCTCCATGATTCCAAATTTGTGATTAAATGGTATGCATGCTGTAAAATATTTTTCTCCATTTTGCTCATCGAATTCTACTTGTAATGATTCTTCATTCTTTGGTGACCACCCCAAATGGCTTAGTGCTTAGTTCTTGCTTGCCGTATAAGATATATATCCCTTAAGTGTAGATGTTAAGCCTGGATTTCTGCAAACGTCGACTCTTTGACCACCTAACTCATAACGATTTTCTTCGAAAAGAAAGTTGGGAAAATTATTGGTTAAGTTGCATGATATTCTTTCATCTTCTTTTTTGAGCTCAAGCTTACCTTCTATGTATAGAAAACTATCGTAAGTAGCCTTAATTAGATCTTGGCTTTGAATTAAAATGCGTATTTCTTCAGAAGGTCCATATTTTGAAGTTCCATACAGAGATAACTGTGAATATCTGATTTAAATATAGTATCATCAAAATGTACGTTTTAAACACGTTTAATGATTCCATTGTCGGTCAGAACTTTTAAACCAATTGAGGTTAAAAAATATTTCTCTGTAGATGTTAACCGCAATGAAGGTTGATGACTAATTAATGACTTACTGTAGGGATAATGTCTTTTACACGAATTGTTGAAAGATGGAATTGGTCCTTGATTAATTCTCAGACCCATGTTCTGTTGGTTCTAAGCGTACTGTGAATGGTTCACTTTCACCAAAGTTTATTACTTCACCCTTTTGATTAGTCAAATTAATTGTTATATTACTAATTGTGTCCGTGTTTACTTCTAAATATTAAGTATTGCTGGGAGTTTAATCTAGCCGATCACCTGATGAAACTGAAACGTCAAACCTGCAACACTTTTGCAGGTTTTATTTTTTCATCTCTCATAAAAATATCCCTAAAGTAGTGTACATTTTTGTTGTATTTCTTTAAAGCAATATCTGTTAACGGTCTTTCCGGTAATCTATTCAGTTTTTTGGAAACGGTTTTAAGTATAAAGCACCAGCACCAGAATTGTATGGTTTTAAATAAAGTGCACCGCCTTTCTTATTCATGGAGCCTATAGCGTTCGATTCAGTCATACGTTTATGGCGCGAGGTCTCTTGCAATTTTTTTGCATTTTTATCTTCATTGACTGCTTTAGCAATTCCTGATGCATCGCCTGCTAGTGCACCCATTGCTGATAATTCAGCGAATAACGGAATAAGAAATGGTAAAAACCCTCCTTGTTTAGGTATGGGAATTGCTTTAGGCACTTTAATGTTTTTCTCTCCTCCTAAACTTTTTACCACACGTTTTTGCATTGAAAGGGCTGACTTTATTGTGTCTGTGAAATTTCCGTTAGGTTTAATTTTTTAAACTATTGTTTTTTTGTAAATGCAATAAATTTCCACCATTGCGTAACAATTTCTTCTTCTTCAGAATACATCGACGTTTACACCCCATTACCAATTTTCTCTTTGCTTTCATGGTGGCACTGACTGCTAAAGCTGCAGCTCGTTCACCTAATGTTGCGTCTGATGATTTAAGTGTTCACAAGTTTTTTTTTAATTTTAACTGCTTTATGTCTACTTTTTAAATCTCTGGAACTGATGTCATGAAGTTTGCACAGAGCATCTAATTGGTTAATACCGGGGTCACCGCGTGCGAGCCGTTTCCCTAATTTTGTACCTGGACCACAATACTGGTAACCGGGTAAATGCAATTCGAACGGAAGTATATTGATTAGAGTATTCACTAAACCACCACATTCTTTTCGCTTCTTACCTAACATTATTTAACTAGATGGATAAAGCAGAAATTGCGATCACAAAATGCTATACATTCGATCAGCAGGACGATAATACAGTGTTATGTGAATTAATATTATACTTAGCATTTATAACATCATCAATGTCTTTATAAATGTCATCATCACCACCACGGAATTCTTTCTCACGAAAACGACGGTAGTCAACAACCTGTTGTGTGAACTTTTCATAAATACACACCAGATAGTAAGATTCAAGAAATTCCGATCTATAGCTTATAATATCCTTTAAATTGAATAGTTCTTCTATACTATGTGAGTTGAATGTGCAAGAACAGCAGTTGTAGTTTTCTATCATAACAGTTTTCAAAATTCTGTCATATCCTTTAATCAATTCCCAATTGTAATACATACCAAGATTGCTAGATAGAGATTCATAATGTTGATCACAGATTATATCTTCTTCTTCGTTTACGTTTGACCAGTCAATTTTATTTTCAATTTCTTGGGATCGGAAAAATTGCAATTCTACATATGAATGCCATCTTAGAAGCTCATTCCATTCCTTCATATCCAACACTGCATTATCGCTTTGATCACAATTAACACATCCAATACGCACTACTGGTGCAAGCTTGAGGTGCGTACTGTATCCAATTTCCATATGTTTTGCATGACGAGTATCGCTCGATAGTTTATAATAAATACAATCGATTAAGTATTCATTAGCTGCTTGTTTATACATTTCAGATAAATCATATGGCTGCCTGTCAGTGTTAGAAGAATAACCTTCATCCTGATTCTCTTCATTTTTACTTCTATTACCACCATCACTATTTTGACAGCACCAACAACACAAGGTAAAGTTGTTATTCATATTGTTACTGCAACTATGTGGGGTATCCATATATAACGGTGAACTTCTGAGTTTGGATCGTTCCAGAAATGATGTTATTGCTGCCTGCATTATAACGACTGTACTTGCTTGCAATTGCACTAGGACTAAACGCTGTTTAAGAAATGATTTTAGTTAAATCATGTGGGTGGGGTTGTGGCACTACTATTAAAAACTAAATGTTATGTTTGTTGTTTTCCCGACTGCACCCAAACTACTCATGAAGACATCCCTCGTGTTTAGCTGCGTTTTAAATCCTTCCATTCGATTTTCTTCTTTCAAATACTCATAAAAGCGTTGAAGTAATATACATTTAAGATCACCCGTTTCCATCACTATACGTTCACCATACTTAGTATTAATTACTGCCACATTAATCACTTTATACCTTTTTGATATCTCGAGGTCACATGCACTTTTAAAAAGTTTGCAATGGGTGCTTTGGTTTAACCTTGCTAATTCCATGTTTAACAATTACAAGTTGCTAACTGACTGATCTCAACACACCTCGCTGTGGTGTATATCACAAAAATGTGTCCTTGACTTAAGTACCTATGACAACATGTTTAAACTTGTTAAATACACTCCTACTTTTAGTTTAGTAAATGATTTCACCTTGACTCAATTTAGCATACACAACAACTCGCATTCTTCTTGTTTCCATGAATTGATTCTATTTTTATACTTCTAAGTAATGTCAATAATCTTTGACCTTGACCACCCTATTTTTAGACTTGTAAGAATTGTAATATGATGACATTGCAATTTCGATTTTTAGCTTCTGACCTTGGCATACAAATTTCCCGCCAAACCTTTTACCGCAGAGTGACCTTGTAATATGATGAGGATGGTGACATTGCAATTTCTATTTTTAGCAAGCTCCTAAAATTTAAATTTCCCGCCAAAAGTTTGAGCTTGAAGAGATCCAAAAGCTTACATTTCTCACACCAGAGGGCGAGTGACCTTGAACTGGTCTAGAACCGGCCCTTAATCACTACTAACATAATCAAATTATCAAAGTAGGTAAGTATATACTTACATTTCCCATTACAAGGAAGCTATTATTAATCTTTAAACTGCAGCATTTATTGGCAAATCCTGACTCAAAATATTTTAATGCAGTTAAGCTTTTAAATGCCTTCATTTGTGGTTGGGTGTAAAAACTGGTTTTAAGAACTAAATAGCTCAAATTAACCATATTGGCGACAGGAGGGAAATTGCTTACATTGTAGCTAAATTGCTCCTCAGGGATGCAATAATGAACCAATGTGTCTAATCTTAGATAAATATCTCTCAGCAACATCTGGATTTGTTTCTTTTAATTTGTTAAATATTCACTAATCTGGTCCACTAGAACATATATAAAAACAACTCATACTGGTAAAAAATTTCTCATAACTTAGTTATAAATGAAAAAAACTATCTGTACTAAAACTCTGTATTCTGTAAATTAGTATATATACACACTTAACAGTAATTACCACCATAATATATATATATATATATATATATATATATATATATATATATATATATATATATATATATATATATATAAAATATATTACTACCATAAAAATAATTTTCGTCATTACAAATCGTATGCCACAACACACAAATTACAGATTTGTTTGCCCCACAAACAAATGTTGGTCCGTTTTTAAGGTTAGGTTACTGGAATCAGGGAGTAGTATCTTACATTTGAATTGAGAGATATGAGTTACAGAGCCATCTGTAGTTACCTTTTCAAAATAGAACTACGCATAGTAACTTAATCTTCAAATAGAGGGCGCTGAATTACTAATTACTAAATTATTGATTTGAAATTAAGTTGACAGCGAGGCAAAAACTAAATAAATTTGATGAATAAACATCTAAGCCGGAAAATTGTTTTTCATACCCACCAACGGAATATCAACTTCTAAAAACGCCGCTAAAAGTAAAAGGTAGTTACGAGATAATATTATATATGCTAACCTTTACATTTTTGATTATAATTGAAGATACCTTCAATAAATGGAATGGCCTTTTTTTTGAATTCCGGAGAATTAATGATAGTTAATAATATTCTAAATGGTAAGGATCTTAGGCGCAAAGACCTAGACCCTATAACAAAATTAACTTTCTTGAATTATTCTAAAAAAAGAAAAAAAAACGATTTTTTCTTATTTGGTTTGGTTACTTTATTCTTTTAAAACAACGTATTATAATGCAACATAATGCGAATTACATCTGGGACAATCAAATCAACTCCTAAAGAATGACTACCTTGATTAAAGACCCAACCACTATCGAACCTGGTAAGAATCTACCAATAAGTATTTGGAGTAAAGTAAATCGCGTAAGGGCAGGACATAAGACGAACTAACCATATGATTTTCCGATGAGCTGCTATACCTAGCCTTGACTGCAGCTGTGGCAGTGGAATTGAAACTATGAGTCATATCCTAAACGTCTGTTCTCATACGATATTTGATGGTGGATTGATCTAGATCCACGAGTTAACTGAAGATGCGATTCACTGGTTACAATGTATTCTGATAGTTTGTGAATACAAAATACACTGCCTGGTGAGGTTTTATTTCCAGGTTATTCCCCTAACCATCGCATCAAATGGTGGGCAACGTATTCACAAAATTTTTAAGTTAGTTTAAGAACGAAGACTAATTACCAATGTATCTTATACACAAGTCATACTCATACTGCAAATATATATTTTTAAGGCGCACTATTAAAATCTACAATATACTTATTCACTATGTCATAATAGTCGATTTTTTTAACGATTCTTACGCTTAAGTTGTAGATAGCGTACCACAAAAATGTTATTATTGTAATAAACATTTATCAAATCACCATTATTACCGTGATAAAATAGATAATTAGTGGATTTTTAATATCTTGATAGCACGTCGTAATTTGCTAATGTTTTCGGAATATTTTATTTTATGTATTTTTATGTACGGAATGTGGGAATGTATGTAACTGATATTTGGCTAAGGGTTGAAAAACACATGTTGGAGTTTAACCAGCAGGTGTACGCTTAAAAACTGCTTTACTGAAGGGGCGTAACGAATCATTGGAAATTCTTATGGGCACATTCTTCATGTAAAAATGTCACTAGTTTAATAATTTATTACGTCGGCACATACTGCAATCTAAGACGTCTTTGTTTGGTACTAGGAAATGTGATATTAAATGAAGGGTTTGTTAGGGACGAATGGATATTTTTAAAATTAAGATTTCGTTCTGTTAGTAATGCGAAAAATGTTCCCACGAGATAATTGTGTATGTGTAAATTTCTCACCTATTTTTTTCTTTGTCCTTGCATTTACTTTATTATCACCTGTGCAATTTTAGTGTTGTTATATTTTATATGTACCGTAATTTGCGTTATTGGTTTATGTGTTTATTTACTTAAAGACCGGCATGGTTGGTTTTAAAAGGGCCACGTTTGACATTACGATTTTTATTCTGATTTATTTATGACACAATTGTGGGTGTGATTACATTGGTTTTTTTATTGTGTTTATGTGTAGCTAAACTGCTTATTATTTAGTTTTTTCTCTTAATGTTATAATTTTGTACGCACTTTAACCTGATTTAATAGTGTTTTGTTATGTATTTAACCCTTTCATTGCCTTTTTTTTTGTGTTATTTGATTTATTAATGTACTTATGTCATTACTTATTTATGAATAAAGTGGGTTTTATTGGTGGTCCTTTCCCACAATTAGTACATTAACGGGTTGAACCATCATTGCGCAAAGCAGATTTTAGCCAAACTACTTTACTCTATCGGATATGGGAGAGTACCCGTTTTCACACAAATTAAAATTGTGGTCGAGTCGTACAGTGCAAAATTGACGTCGTCTTTCTGTTGTGAGGAAGTCGTTGATAAATGTTGCTAACATATTGCTGAGGGAAGTGACGTTAGCTATCGAGGAAGAACAGAACAGAACAAAGAAAATACGGACGAGATATTAGATCAGAAGAAGGCATAGTCACGGAGCATCTGTTCTCCTTTTGAGAGAACTTGCTGAAGCAGACAGAGAAGAATATAAATTGTGTTTGAAGATGACACCGGAAAACTTTGAGGCACTGCTTGAGATGATCACTCCAAAAATTGAGAAATGTGACACGCAAATGAGAGATGCAGTAACACCTCTAGTAAAACTAGAAGTCACTTTAACATTTTTAGAAATAATTATAGAACACCGCAACATTTGTTTAGAGTGTCTAAACCAGCAATGGCTAGTTTTGTTCCAGAAGTGTGTAGTGCTATATACGAAAGTCTCAGTGAGTACATTCAGGTGAGTTTTTGAAATATCCTTATCAAGCTCAACAAGTAGTCATGATGTCTCACTTTTTATTAGCAAGGTTTCAACGAACGTTAGTATGCCTCATTTCAAGAACAAAGATTCTATAAATATTGGTCTTAAAACGCTTAATTTTTGAGATATAGGGCGTTGAATTTCTAAACACCTTTTTGTTTTAATTTTTTTTTAACGCTTATAAAATATAATATCTTAATAGATTTAATACATTTAATTAAGAGAATGTCCAAGCTTGCGATAGAATGTTGTGTGATAAGTATTGAGTTTGGTTTGATGAATCCGTGATTTCCTGAATATCTTGCTGGGAACTTGAAGAATGGCCTGAGTACATGGATTGAAGAGAATCTGGAATAGGCGCGTGTGGTGATGGGTCTGGTGATGTGACTGGTATATTTGATGAAGGTCTGCATTTTGTTAAAATTGCTTGAATATCACTTTGTGCCATTATTGAATGTTGCAAAGGCAGTTTATTCAATGCCAAACCGGAATATTAGCCAAAGACACTATTTTCATTTGTATCTTCTTCCACTCGTAGTTCCTCATGAACAGTCCGTAGCTCTTTGATAGCGTCGTGTAGGTCTTGCAGATTTCTTTTATTATACTTTGATTTTTTTGACGGCAGTTGTTCCGACGTTGCCTGTATACGCGACGCTGTAGTATTTTGCCTCGACTTCGAAGTTGATGAAGTCGGCTGCGATTGTACCGGAATTGACCAATGAGGTGATGCGTTCTTCATCAAATTCCGATGCTATGAGTGATTCCTATGGAGAAAAAACTAATGAATAATTTTATTATCTTTTTCAGATACCAACTGCACAAGAAGAATGAAAGACGAAATATGCTGGTTTTGAAAATCAGTGAAATTTTCCAAATTGCTGTGGATCCATTGATGGCAAACATATTTTGATTGTTGCCCCTCCTCATTGTAGAAGTTAGTACTTCAACTATAATGGTTCAAATAGCATTGTTCTAATGGCAGTTGTTGACTCAAACTATTGTTTTACATATATTAATGGTGGCAGCAAGCGACCAGAGCCTGACGGTGGTTTTTTAAACTGCTCACTTATGGATGCCTTGGAAAATGGACTTATTCCTGATGGATGTTACTTCGTTGCTGATGATGCATTTCCATTGAAACCACACCTCTTAAAACCGTACAACAATTATAGAAGACCCCTCACTATTCAAGAAAAGTTTTCAACTACCGCCTTAATCGGGCGAGGAGAACTGTGGAAAATGGCTTCGGAATTTTGGTCAGCAGATTTCGGATATTTGAGAAAAGAATATGTTTGAAGGTGTCCACAGTCAAGAAATTGGTTTTAGCTGTATGTGCTCTACACAACTGTTTACGTACATCATCACCAACAACGTATAGGATCTGTTGACGAAGAAAACAGTGATACTGGAAAAATCATTCCAGGTCAGTGGAGGTCTGAAATAGCGGAATTAAGAAGTTTGGAGAAAAATAAAACCAAAAAACTCTCTCGTGACCGTCTGAGAGACTATTTCAACAATGAGGGTGCTGTTCCGTGGCAAAACAGATATGTTTATTAATTGAGTAGTATATTTATCACTATACCCAAAGATATTCTTAAAATGTTTTCGTAAATGTTTCTTTTATCATTTGCTAATAAAGCTTACCTACCTGGGATTGTGTTTATCTCAAACTGTCTACAGCTTCACTGTTGCCTCTTATATTTTTCATAATACTGTCCATTATTGGAAACCATTTTAATGTGGGTTCATAAACGTCCTTAAGATTTGTTAGATTTTTTTATTTTCACACGCTCCTGGTTGTATGTAGTCCTAATGTTTTTTATTTTCTGTTTTAATTCAAGTACCCGAAGTTTTCTTTGCTCAATTCACGAATTATTTCTCTTTTATGCTTCTTCTTATAATTGACGCTAGGTATGTTCCACAAACATTCATCTTCTCCATATAATTCAATCAACTTTACTGTCTCCAACTCAGGCCACTTCATTTTTGAAACGCATCACAAAACATAAAAAGTAACCAAACAACGCGATGTCTGCATGCACTTTAGACACTCGACTATACTAAACTTGCTCGTACCTGTTTTCATTGGTATAGCGCCGTTCAAGTAGAGTAGAAATCAGTGGTAGGAGAAGACAAGTGGGCGAGTTACTTTACCACCGTGTAATCCTACTCTACTCGACCATAATCGAGTACTCCACCAGTTACGTTTTCAATGGTAGAGTTAGAGGGATAGTTAGTACTTGACCAAATTACTTCACCGCTAACTCGAATAATGAAAACTAGTGTTTTGTTCTTGAATTTGCATTCTTTGGGAATCAGTTCAAATTACACTTTTCAAGATAGGGTATCTGAGGGACGCTACAAAGTATTGGCTATTACTGTCAATAAAATGAGCGAGAGAATATTATTCTCTACGATTCGAAAAAAATTTTATGTAATATTTTCGAGAGCAATAAACCAATCACATATTCAAAGTTACCGCCAAAAATATGTAGAATAAATTATTCCTTTGAGACAATCATAGATGTCACCTTTCGCAGTACTTGAAACATTGCTCAGAGTGGGTAGTCTTGCTTAGAAAAATGTGTTTATAAAAATACTTTTGACAAAAAACAAAAACACTAGATTCCGTCCTTTCCCAAAACCTAAAACTAATTTGGAGAAATATTTAGTGTGGTTAGCATTGTGTGAGAATAGAAACCTCCAACAGGACATCACTAGAAACGTTTATGTGTGCGAAAACCACTTTCCAGAAAACGGCGATCCTTCATCATTGTATGAAGGGTGCAACGAAAATGGAAAAAGAAAATCGACGTGGGACAATATATTGAAATTGAGACATGTAATGATCAATGTATTCACATATCACATAATATTGACCAAAAGGAGAGGAACGTTCGTATAATTAGGAAACCAATAATTGAATACAATACAACACAAACAATACCACGCCTCTATTTTGTCCCAAGAAATCAGCCGTTCCATTTTCAAGTAATATTTAACGTGTTGTCAAAAAATGGTCATTTTCAGTATTTTACTTACTGTAAAACATTTTGAGGCATTACATGTACAGTGCATTTTACGAGTAATTAGACCTTTGCAATATGGCCGCCATTTAAACTTGTCACCAAATAAAGCGCGGGAGCACTCATTGGCGTAGTACCTTTTGTCATATAAAAAAAAGCGAAAAACTTATTTGAATAAATTTATTATTAATAAATTCGCCATCACCACGCTCACCTAGTATTATTATTATATACTATTTTAATACAAATTAAAAAAAAATGAACAAGTATGTAGTAAATTATTTTTTATTAATAATTATTGGGCAATTAAAAATCGCAGAATTATAAACATTTAAAATAAATTGTCTATCCACTCATCGTCAAGGTCGGCATCGTCTTCTGGTGACAAACATATATTTAAAGTAATGTCACTAACATCAAGCACTCGTTCGTTTTCCCAGTACTCTAAAATAATTTTATATTTTTTACATTTTAGTATAAAAACTACACAATCACTACAATCGTTACAAATTATTGTTTATAGTATAATGGCAAAATGGAAAATCGATTCCATATTTATAAGCAATTAATGATTTCTAATTCACATTATGCTAATGGAGTAATTTGCAGTTTCAACATTAATTACGAATTAGTAATGGTAAATTTTCAGAAATTCTTAACAATAATATTTCTTTGGAACATTCTTTTATTTTAACGATGTTTATTTCTTACAATAATTAATTTAATTGAAAAATTTTCAATTTTACTAACCTAAGTTACATCTCGCGTGATACGCTACTGAGTTGGCAAATAATATTTTAAGACCTTTGAAGGTCGTATTTGTTATTATATTTGTCTTTTGCTATTATAATGTTGTAGGAAAGGATGGAAAATGCGGTTCAGAGTAGCCAACTGAAATATCTCTTTCATTACAATGTTATACTTATAGCATTTTAGTTCTTTAAAATTGTATGTTGTTCATAGTGAAATGGCATCCATATTACAGAGGTCTAATTATTCGCGAAATGCACTTATATATGTTTCTCGATCCTGGATATACATTAAGAGTTATCAATTCTTTATAATATTAGTGTTAGTTACATTTCTGTAATTTTTCACACATGAGTGTAGTTCATGTATTTACAGAGTTGTGGCCTAAGGAATACATTGATTCAAGCATCAAGAAACGTGGAATATTCAGATATTCCTATTGCTTTCGTGTCTTTGGAGAAAAAATTGCGTTAATCTTAGACTGCACGGAATTTAAAATGCAAGTGCCCAAAAACTTTCAAAAGCAGGCAATGAGTTATTCAAGTTATAAACATTTTAATTCTATAAAATTTTTTAGTGGTATTTCTTCTAAAGGGGCTGTAGTTTATAATAGTGCAGGTTATGCAGGATCAATTAGTGATAGTGAACTGTTTAGAGTAAGTGATTTAAATAATTTCCGTGAACATGGTGATGTGTTGATGGACGACAGAGGATTTTTAATACAAGACATTTATGACAAAAATCATTATTACTAATTCCATTTCTTGCTGGCCGATCAAAACTTACAGCAGGAGAAATTCTTACAAAAAGGATTGCTAAAGGAAGAATACATATGGAACGTGCTATTCGATGAATCAAAACTTATCATTTGTTGAACAAACCATTTCCTATAACCATGCTTCCTGTACTTTCAAGAATCGTTAGTATAATTTGTTTTTTGGTTAACTTTGAAAAGCTGCTAGTATCATAATTTTTCGATGTAGAAAAAATGTAGTCATAAAATATATTTTCAAAAATTTATTATAATTAGAAGTGTGCATAATAATCGCCTGTACAACTGTAATCTTTTATAATCAATTTCAAATAGAGGCAAACGTCTCGGAATTTTCATTAAAAATAATTCAGGAATGTACACATTGTAACATAGTTTTTTTAGTTTTATAAGTATGTCATTAATGATCGATTGTTTTACATCTTCTATTTTTACTTTTATTACAATAATATTCACTTTCGACCATGTAACAAAATGACATTCACGAACTTCAAAAATTAATAGACCAGTTACTGTTTGGTAATAATACGGATGATTCGTTTTTAAACATATGTTATTTTTTTCTAAATAAAAATTGGATTTCTATTTTTCTGATACTTCATCAAATTTTTCAGTATCACGATTTGCTAAAAGTATGGGGCACTTTATTTCAACAATCCTCTGATTTTTTCTATTTTCTGTGACTAAAACTCTGACACCTTGTGTTACTTCTAGAAACTGTTCAATATATACATATTTCTTGCTATGGGTTCACCTTTATGTACGTACTGAAAAGATGGTAAGTTCAAGACCGGTGTCATTAACCACAGATTTTTCTTCATGTAATTACACTTTGTACTTGGTGATTGTAATGTGTAAATTTAGTTTAGAAATTTTTAGTGTGTTGAAATTTAAGTGCTTGACGCACGTATTTTAATTTCAATTTTAGTAAACTTGACAACATTGGACGTGCCATTTCCTTTCTTAAATAAATTTGAATCTTAGATTATAGAAAAGAGGAGTGTAACATTGACTACTGCGCAGCCTGTCTTTTCTCCCACCCAAGACGTCCGCTAATTATATCAAACAGTTCCGATAACTTCACTAAAGAGTACGTGAAATCCACGTGCTTTAACTGTTTACGTGTAGAGGTTGATATTGTAACTGCTTTTTGTGTTGTTTGTATTGAAATTTGTTGTAAAAATGCCACAGTGTGTTGTTAAAAACTGTACATACAATAAAAGTGCTGCATGTGTAAAACAAGAGAATAGAATTCACTTATTTTGGTAAGTTATTAGTTTGTTTACATTTTGTATTTCAGCCATATTGCTTTTAGAGGTAGGCTGAAGAGACACACAGGGGTGTATCTGGGAATTTTATTAATTCATTAAATTCATGTTTTTCGATAACCATTGTTAACCATAATTTTAATATATAATTGATTTTTAGCGTCCCAAGAGACATCAATAAGTGAGAGAGGTGGAGGTTTGCTCTGAATTAAGAGGAATAAGACATATTTAAGAATACTTGAGTCATTTACATTTCAATAATGAGGATTATGATTTTGAGAAATTGCCATATATCCTCCATTTGAAAAGTAATGCCTTACCCAAAAAGGTAAAATGCTTCAATATTTTTTATGTAAATGAACTGTGACAAATACATTATGGAATTTCAATAGATTATTATAATCATTAAGTTTTTGCTTTCTCTCTATATGTACGTATATGAGAAAGTAGTATTAATATATTATTTAGCTAAAGCCAACTATTGTTGCAATTTCTTCAGTCTGTTCCTGGCCAGTACACGCCTCCAGACGTCCAACTGAAAAAAGTGTTAGCCTTGGCGCACTTTATTATAACCAAGATGTTACATATTCTCTTTTCTATAATCTAAGATTCGCACATATCATAACTTTAAAAATTTCTGATTTGCTAAAATAAGTCACGTTTCTTTTTCTTTCTGGTTCAAGTTAATGCCATTTTAATAACGAAAAATTGCGTTGTTAGAAACAAAGTAGGTGGAGTAATTTTTGCTGTAATTTTATGTGGGATTTGCTTAATAAAGTTACAAACAGTGTTGTTACTGGATTTTTAATTCTCCACCCTTAATTAAACTACTACATGTATGTAGTTTTCGTTTTCTGCACAGATATGTTGGTTTGTAACAAAGGAAAAAAAACGTTTCCGATTCAAGAGGTTCTTTTTTCTTCCTGCGATTGCTATTATCACGCTACATTCCTCAAGACATCGCTGTAACTATTCTACAAACTATATCTGGTGAACGGAGTTTTGATATTAACATATTAATGGTCTCCGAAAAATCAGGTGAAGATACAGTATTCTTATTGTTTCACTTTGAATCATCTCATCATTAACAAAAAAAAAAACTAGGTTTATGTTTAATATAACACTCAGTTATCGAGTGTTTTAGGAAAGTTGTTTGTTACTATAACGAATTTACTATCACAAATATATTGAGTTTGTTGAATTGGTGTTTAGATATCTGTAAACAAAGGTTATGTCAGCTTTAATAAAAATTCTATTAACATACTTGCAAAATTGCTCCTGTTTATAATTGTTGACTATAACTTCAACCTTTTTGACGATTTCCAAGAGTATGATGAACAGATTTTACAGGCTGTAACTATTGCTTTAGAAATTGTCAGCTGTTTAAATTAAAGAATTTGAACTTTGACATTTACCAAATAAGATTCACTATACAGAGTGCTTCAAGATATATGTTATCATGTGTACTTCTATGAACTACACTACTCATATATAGAGATTCTTCGGTAACTAAAGCGCCACCTGGTAACACTACTATCAACATCTGCAAAATATTAAAACAACTTTTTTCGTATGCTATTCATATGTTATTACAAAGTCACATTGTGTTTCTTATTTTATTAGACCCTTAATTTTTTAATTTATTTAGTTTTATACCAGCAGTAGATTATAGTGTAGCCGAGTTAATCGTCGTAGACCGTAAATAGGGATATTCATATCTGTAGACAGTTTGTTAGGTTAGTGTTTTAAATTGTTGCAAGGTTGTTTTTTTTTTTGTAAATATTTGGTAGGTGTTTAGGATTTAATAAGCGTTAACTGTGGTTAAACATGACAAACATAAAAGCTAATACATTTTGTTGTGTGCCCCAATGCAATTCTTTAAAACGCAGAAACCCAGAACTCAGTTTTCATGTTTCCTAGTGTAAATGAAACTGTGAAAATTCAAACAAAGTTGGGTATTCGGGAAACCGTAAACAGAAGAGAGGCATGGAAAAATAAATTACGGATTGGAAAAAAAATTAGCGAATACATGAAAGTGTGTTCTTTACATTTTAACGAAAATGATTTTTTTAAAGGTAAAATTCAATAATTATTTTATCTGGAATCTTCACGTAATTTGCATTTTAGTTTGTCAAAGGAAAAATCTAAAACGCAATGTTGTGCCTTCCAAAAAGCTGCCAAATCCAGTGCATGGTTCTGTGCATGCAACTTCAAAAGCATCAACTAGCCGATCAGAAAGACATGTAAGAAATGAAAGAAAAGACTTAGCGAGTGTTCCATGTGATCTAATGATGGAAGTCACAGATGAAAATATGGATGGACCACCCACTGCAGAAGAATTGGAAGTCGCTGAAGCCTTATTAGAGTTGATTCATACTGAAGATTCTTCCACAAATCAGTTAAAATATCGTGATTTTGAAGTTCAAGTGAATACTCCTGCTAAACTAACCTTATCCAACTTCATAACTACCGATAAGTCCTTAGGAAGTTTAACAGGCTTAAACAGTTTTACGATGCTTGATGAAATTGTTGCTTCAGTTAAACTTGTACATAAAGACATTAGAATACATAAACTAACAATTAAAGACAGAATTATTTTAACATTTGTTAAATTGAAGTGTGATTTAAATTATACCATTTTGGGAGTATTATTTGGAATTGGTAGTGTTTTGTGCCGTACATATTTCATAGAAATGCTTAGGTTGCTTTCAGCTATATTACAAGTAGCAGTTACACTTCCATCGACCAACGAAATTTCCCAAAATATGCCCTACTGCTTTCAGAAGTTTCAACATACAGAAATTGTTCTAGATTGCACGGAAATATATATTCAAACTCCCAAATGTTTATGCTGTCGAATCAGATTTTACTCCCATTATAAAGGTGCCCAGACAGTGAAGTTTATGACCGAGTGTCTCCTGCAGGTCTAATAACATTTATTAGTAAAGCTTATGGTGGCAGGGCATCTGACAAAGTTATATTCAAGAAAGTGGGCTGATAACCAAATTACAAAAATTCAGCGATTATGGTGGATAAAGGGTTTTAATTGAAAACATATGCAAATTGTATAATATTAAACTTTATCGGCCACCGTTTCTTTGCAATAAAAGCAATTTGAAGAAAGAGATGCAAATTTTAACAAAGAAATTGCTTCTGCACGTGTGCATATTGAACGAGTAATGCGAGATTAAAAATTTTTAAAATACTAGGAGGAAAGCTTCAGTGGAATTTGGTACCTCATGTGGATGACATAATGACAATCATTTGTGGTATCACAAATTTATCTGCACCAATTTTGGCAAATGATAAATTCATTAAATAAATCTTACAAATTCACTTTTATGTTTATTATTTTATTCTTTTTGACAAATGTTATGCAGCATGTTTTTGTAGTATTTTTCTTTAACAGTAACTACTAATGACCTAACATATGAGTAATTATACGGTACATCAATAATTGCCATGCTTGAATCAGATGAACAATAAATTACAAATTTGCAATTATCTAGATTCAGTATTGCCATTCCTAGCTGAACTTGTGCATAGTATTTATGGTTTTCCTTCAAACAATATGTGTTTTCCTTGAATTGTAAATATTCTACTTTATTCAACACATTTCCTAATGTATCAGTAGCACCTATAAAAAGAATGTTATATAATGTCCCATGTATTGTGCATTATATACCTGCAAATGGACATTTGATCTCAAGTAGTTGTTCGGGAACCCAATTGGTATTTACAATTACACCATCTGGTGAATATGCCAACCATGAATTAAATTCAGATACAACTAACCCTGTTTCGACAACTTCAAGCCTCGTAGTATTTCTGAAGACTTGCCGTGCAATTCCCTCATGTTCTATACCATGTTTTGTAAATTTGTTTGAAAAATGTTTCTGTTGAAAGTATCGTTGAGACTTGGTCAACCAATTCTGTCCTTTATAGGTAAAAATTTCATATATTCTTGACCCTGTTATTCGAAATTTTCGTTCCGAAAGCCAGTCCACCTTGGATTGCTTCGTATTAATCAAAATGTCGATAGTGTTTTTGGACATCATACGTTCACAAAAACGTTTACAGCACAAATCAACAAAATCTATATTTATTTGTGCTAGTTCCATCATAACTACTGACTGAGTGGCATGATTTAAAATGTTGTGTGCCATTTCATTTGACTCATCTTCCATTATTGTGGCTATGGCTGTATCATGGGAGAAGCCAACTTCCCGTCTTCCTACCCTTTAAAATTAACAGTTATGTACATAAAAAGGTGTACATACTTTTACTTACTGGTCTAACGCTAGTGCAGAATTTGGCAATATAGCCACAAAATTATTCAATATTTTTGTTAATGTGTTGCTATTCAACTCTAAAGCAGCATCAGCCTTCTTTTTTATGCATGCCATTTCTTTAATGGGAATTGGACGATACTTCTGTTGTGTCTTTCCCTTTTGTCTGGACCATGCGCAAGAGATATCCGTTTGCGAAATCATTTCCAGCTTATCTAGTGATGTCCTAAAACCAGAATGTGAAATGCAAGTTCCTGCTAGCGATTTATATTATAACTTTGATGAAATACCTTGTACATAATAATAAAACAGCGGATATATGTTTGCATCTGCCACTATTCCCTGCTTTGCAAGAGCATATGAAACTCTTTATCAGCCATCTACCTTCTTGCAAAATAAAAGTTCCATTAATTTTGTGTGGTGAAGATTGGAGAGCAGTAGTTTGCAAACACAGTGCATAAACATTAATGGCATTTTCAGTTTTTTGGGTTGTACCACAAAGTATCACATGTCCTGCATTTAATAACTCTTCACCTTCATACACAACTCTTGAATTATCCGTTCCGTTAACATATAGAAAATAATCGCATATTGAAAATCTGCACTCCATAACCTAAATGTAAACAGGTTATATTAACACATATTTCTTTCATTAAAATTAAAATACACTTCTCTTATTGTTTGCTTATTACACTAAATTAATACTGTTTACAGAATAAACACAATATAATAACTTTTTTATTAACGAAGAATCGGATTTGACCAACAGAAACAATCGCAATCGGTAGGTTAATATTTTCGAAAAGTTTTGCGCTTGGCCACGATGGCGCTGCAATCTTAATTTTACATCTCTATAGGGTTACTATTATCTAACTTTTAGATTTGTGTTTAAATGCTTGATGATAAATAGTTTCTGTATATTCTGTACTTCACTTGTTAGTATATTTACTTAATTAACAATTAAATGTGTTAGCAAACACTATCATAACAAGGAAGCTATTCAATTTTCTTTCTGCTTGCAATAACTTTCTTATTGTGTCGTAGCCCTTTTCTTGATCAAAGGACGATGTAAGATTAAATCAAGTGGTGCCCTTTTCTGTGTACTTTCCTACGCCAAAATCGCACGCATCTAAGTGCCCAACCGACTGACTGACCTTCCGGTTAATTCCTTAATTCATGTTACAGCACATTTTCTCCGTTTTCTCCGAAATCCTTTTGTGCACGTAACAAATGAACAAGCAAGTTTCACATTAGGGGTGGTGAAAAGGAAGCTTCTCCATATTTTCCATGAAGTCGACCCTTGCACTTCCGCTCCTTTGATTGGAAACATATTTTTAACATGTGAATTCATACGGCTTGCATCTTATTGTGGGGTATTGCTTAATTGCAACAGGTCCTGTTTTTTTTTTTTGCAACTAGTCCCCACTTCCTTAAAGTACTTGTCGATGATGCTCCATTATAACCATATTCTGCTACATATCTCGTCAAAAATAAAAGGAGAGCACTTACATGACTGCATTTTCCTAATGTTGATTGTTCGTAGTCATATCGTCCGTTCACTACAGCGCCTGATGCACCACTTAGAGTAATTTCCACATTACTTTATTTTTTTAAAATGAAGCATGGCACTTGCACTTTAAATCATAGACTTCGTGAATGTAATCACTTGACACAAAAATGGTTCCCCGTCAAAAAGGTTTTACGGAAGTTCCACTTTCTAATGCAATTTCGACGTCTCAGTTTCCGAACTGATTTCCCTCAGTGTATCTGTAAATGTGACCGTTATTGAAATAATTTGGAATGGGTACAGATTGAAATCTACTTTAATTTGGAATTAAACTTTGAGAGGAAGGTGCATGTACTATTGTGGATCTTGAGCTACCAGCTTGGTTTTCCTGAATATTTATTTTTAAGTCGTACCACTTTTCCTCATCTATACTCAAAAATATGTTATTTTCTCGACCTACATTGATGCAATTCTGCACCCTAAAAACAGACGCATAAACAAATAATTAAATATATCTTTCTACCAATTCCTGTTTCTTAACAGACCTTTTCAACCCACACAGTACCCGGTACTTCTTCGGGTCTCAAAGCAATAGAACGTTCCATATTGATCTAAATAAAAGCATTCATAAAAGGACTATAGTTAATGTGCGCTATAAATAAGTACATACCTATTACAAATACAGCAAAATAGGTATTAGTATGAGAAAGAAAGAGATGAATTTAAGTACGGGAGATTTTGAATTATGCTCGTGCAAAACCTTACTGTAAAAGGTATGACAAAAACAACAATAGACAAGTGGACTTCATTTTGTTGGGTAAATATAGACATACAACAGAAAACGAAGTAAATTTTATGTAATTATGTACTTTTCAATTTTTACAAATCTTTCTTAACTAAATTTATACAAATAGTTAGTAGCATCTTAGAAAATTATTAATTAATCTTGCATATAAGCCTGTATACTAATTCTATAACTCATTTAGTATTGCATAGGTACAAAATATTATTTACACCAAGTATTAAAGATACAATATTAAGTTATTAGTATATTTAAAAAAGGATGCTTTCCTAGATTTTAATGCAGGGCTTAAACATGTGCTACACATTGGTAATTAATAATTCGCTAAAAGAAAAAAATAGGATTTTAGTCTACATGTCTCACTTGCAAAAAAAAAACTATATAATCACATATAGTGGAGTAAAGATAGATTTATGCTTTGGAAAAAGTGGCGAGAGATATAACTTTGCATTTGTGAATATATTACGAATAACACATAAAAAGTTACCAAAAAGTGAGTGTACGCTAATTATTTATTAAACAAATTAGCAAAATTCCATTTTTTATGAAATATCTCAAAAAATTCAATGCTGTCTTGAAAAACTGTCATTTGCAAAAACAGGCAATTTTACATAAACAGAGTCGATAAAGTTACTCTCTAAAATGAAAACTGTTAACTCTAGAATTTTTTTTACTGTCCGAAAATCTGTGACAACAGCACTCGGGTGCAACGCTCGTGGAGCAGGGGGCGCGGGTACGCTACACTGTATTTGTCATAACGTTTGATCTAATAGATCAATTTGAGCTCACAAAAATTTAAATCAAAGAACAATCTTGCAGCTAACAAGATATCATATTTTCAAAAGTGAAAAAAAAAGTTTATTCGTGTAGTACTTATACGAACTTACATTAAAGTAAAATTTTCTACTACATTAAACATGTGCCCATTTTTTAATTTTCAAGATAAATGTCTCAAACTTTCACAGTTTGCTCTTGAAATGTGATCTAAAAACGTGAGTGACATGAGAAAGATCTTAAAAATTTATTTCCAAAAACTCGAAATATTCAATAGTTTCAAAAAATCGCAAATTTTACTTTATGTTTCAAAGACCAATAACTCTAGTTTAAAATCTGATATTGAAATTTTACAGGTGCATTTTTTGAAGCTTGAAATCTGTACTTTAAGATGGTATATTTTGTTTTATTAAAAAATTGAGTAAACAGTCAAACTTGATAAAAAACCAAAAAAGCCAAAGTATTTTGACCCCTGGGCCACATACTAAAAATTGTTTATTATGCTTTTAAAATCATAAAATTTATGACATGATTTTTACTAAATCTCAAAAATCGTGTTTTTGACGGTGAATCAAGTGTCTCACGTGGGCCGTGTGAATCATTCGTGATTGAAAGCATAACCTGTCTATTCGTGTTGCTATTATCATTTTTGTCGGTTAGCAGTACAGTAAAGAGCTAAATATATTTGTGTTTTCGCGGCTTTCATTAACATTTTTGTGTGGTTAGCGATACAGTAAAGAGCTAGGGATATTTGTGTATAATGTTATTTGTGTTTTCGCGGTTTTTATTAACATTTTTGTGCGGACTAAGGTAAGATTTTATAGTAAAATAGTATTACAAAAAGTAGTTTATGGTTCTTTTCTTAAGATCAAGGGATAGTTTTGGGAAAAAACAGCAACGTCTTTAAAAGATATTAGGCGAAATGCTTTCTGATGAAGAGCTCGATCCTTTTGAGGCTTTCTCAACCCGATACTTGGCATTCATCGTTCTCGTATAGCTCGGAAGGTAGAAACGGGCCATTAGTAAAAAAGAAAAAAACAATAAGTCGTCCAATAGCATTTCCTGATGATGATGGGGAAAGTTCTAGTAGGCAGCTTCCAAGACGTCTTTCCAGAAAACAAATCAAAATGATCCAGTTTCAGACAACCTAGAGGCGGTTATTCATCAATTTCAACTCGACAGCTGAGATGTAGGCGAGGAACCCGTTTGAAAACTGATATGGCAAGAAGTTACTGGACAATACTTCCAGGACTTTCCGATTGACATTCCTGAAAGTGGTGTTGCAACTACTTTATATGAACATAAGTCTCCTGTTTTTTTCATTAAGCTGACTGTTGATGAGAATGTTGTAAATAATATGGTGACAGAAATCAATCGTTTCGCCGCACAAAAAAAAAAAGAATCGACACTACTAAAGTAGTCCTGATAAATAAGTGGAAAGATACTAACTTTGAGGAAATTACGACCTTTATAGGTCTTCACATTGGGATGGTTTACATCGTGCTCCGTAACTGGCAGACTATTGGTCAAAAAAGAAAATATATCTAAACAAAATTGCAGACTTAAAAAAATTCTACATTCCCAAAGAGCAGATATGCGTTGACGAAACGCTTGTCCCTTTCCGTGGAAGGCTGGTTTTTATACAATATATCAAGAATAAATGGCACAAGTTCGGTGTGAAACTATATAAATTATGTCTTGAAGGAGGATATACCTACGATTTGAAAATCTATTGTGGCAAGGACAAAGTAGATGAAGTAAGCGTACCAACGAGTATTATTATGAACCTGTGCGAACCTCTTTTGAACTGCGGGAGATGCATCTATGTAAATAACTATTACGCACGTATGGAGCTAGCCCACAAGTTACTAGAGAGGAAAACTCACTTAGTAGGTACGTTAAGAAAAAATCGCAAAAATAATCCGAAAGACGTTATAAACAAAAAGCTAAACAAGGGTAAATCGTACAGTCAAGAGAGTGTCACGGCGTAATCCGGAAGCAAAAAAGCCCGATGTAGTTGCTGGCTATAATACATGTAAAGCGTTTATTGATTTATTGTATCAAATCAAAGCATATTGCTCAGCTTTGAGAAAGGGAATAAAATGGTATAGAAAAATAGCTGTGGAACTGCTTTTGGGAGCCGCTGTGGTAAATGCGTATATCTTGTTTAGAGCACTAACTGGACAAAAAATGACAACATTTAGAGAAGAAGTTGCTGCATCCCTTTTAGATTTACTTCAAGAATACCCGAACGAGCAAAGAGTTACACAAACATATGCAAACAAAACAAAACATATTTTAGAAAATGTCAGCACATCTAATAGGCGAAGATGCTGCTTGTGTTATTCTAAAACATCTAAAGAAAAGGGAAGATCCGCAGCAGCCAAAAATTCTATACAAACTCGATAGAAGTGCATTCAGTGCGATAAATTCTACTGTGTGACTTGTTTCACACAATCTCATGTTTGTTCAATAGCATAATTTGTTTTTCTTAATTTGTATCCCTATGTTCATATGTTTGGATTTCTGTATTTTTTATGTACTTAATCCACAGAAAATAACACTGCTATACTAATATTTATTTTTTTGTTCTCAATAAGAAGCGTCTAGCCCAAATTTTGTTTTGAATTAATAAAAATTAAACAACTTTCCATTTAACACCCGATAAAAAAAACACACTTTTATGTAGGCTAACTTTATTCACGGCCATGCTTTTTAAACTACTATGTATTTATATAGCCTCTGTGAATCGTCTATAGGTCAATCCAATAGTTTTCATTTGAATCACGGATTCACGTGGTTTGAATGAACATGTCACCTGAGACAGACGTGATTCACGTAGCAGTTACCGTGTTAATAAACTTTAATAACATTGAAAATAGTATATTAAAGTATAAGTGAATAAAAACATCTTTAAAACACGCGCTATTTTTCGAAATAGAGTAAGTGTTTTAAAGACCAGTAATCCACGAATACTTTACGGTATTTTTTTTATTTGTGCACCTTGGTGGAAATAAGAACTAATAATGTAAAATATGTAAATAAAAATTAATATATCTCACAATACTAACTGTACAGGGTGGTTTTTTTCATTAATATTATAGGGTATAGGCTAAACGGTAAGAGATACAAAAAAAATAAGATACGTGTCTCGTTCTCTTTTTTAGTGTTTAGTTTAATGGCGCAATCTGATCTACGCTAACTAAATTGGTTTCGAAGATACAGAGTGATTCTCAAAATCTGCCGGTTTTTATTATCTCTTATGACTCGGTTATTTATGGAGATAAAAAAAAGCTTTGGATACGAAAGTTTTATGACTTTTTACGTTGAATCCAGTGGCGGTCTTAAAAAAAATATAGATGTTTGATTTTTTTAGATATTATCACAAGTAGCATTTTCTTAAATGGAACACCCTGTATCTGATAATCTCAAAAAATTGCATTTTTTCTTGAGATTGCAACAATATATAACACTTAATATTTTGCATTGTCCTAAATAGCTAAAATACTAAAAAAACCTTTTTTTTTAGTTGGCCATTAATTGAATGTTTTAAGCGATTGTTTTTGTTTGTTTACATGTCATAAAATTCAGTAACAATTATGTATTGGTATTCTTATTTCGTTTCCGATTATATATTTTAAAAAAGGTGATTAAAATGAATAATTTTCAAAATTATGAAAAATTAAATATGCTTGAGGGCTACACTGAGAGTAATAAAAATAAAGACGCAGCTCTAGACTTATATTTTGAGCGTTATCCGGAACGACGACAGCCAGAACAACAAATATTTGAAAGATTATATCACAATTTAAGTGAGTATGGATCATTTGGAAAACCAAGAAGTAAGATTTACAATAAGGCAAATAGAGAAAGAGATGACATAAATACATTAGCTTGTGTTGCTGCTGATCCGACGATATCTAGCCGTAATATTGAGAAAGATATTGGCACATGTAAATCTAAAGTTTTAAAAACGTTAAAAAAGCATAAGTATAAACCATATAAAATAAGAAAGGTTCATAACTTACATCCTGGAGATGAAGAGCGACGTTTAACATTTTGTCATTGGTATTCGCAGCAGATTAATCGGAATCCCAATTTTTTTCAAATTATAATGTGGACCGACGAGGCTTTTATATCTAGCGAAGGAATTTTTAATCGACATAATAATCGATATTGGTCAAACATAAATCCTCATCAGACGGTCGCCAGGATACAACAAGGACGGTTTGGGTTCTACGTATGGGTGGCGCTATATCAAAACAGAGTCCTTAACTACAGAATTTTTAATGAAAATTTGAATGCTCAAGGATACATCCAAATTTTGGAAGAATGTGTAATAATGGAGTTGGATAACATGCCATTAGCTGCAAGAAATAATGTTTATTTACAACAAGACGGTGCTCCAGCACATAATAGCCACATGGTAAGGGACTTACTAAATGTCAATTTTGGCGAAAATTGGCTTGGTACACATGGACCAAACAGATGGCCTCCGCCTTCCCCCGACCTGACGCCACTCGACTTTTATTTTTTGGGATCTATCAAAAATGAAGTCTATAAAACCCGAAGTAATACTGCAGAAGAACTCAGAGCAAATATTATTAATTGCATTGGAAGAGTGCCAAATATTCAAATCTATAACGCCACTCGTTCAGTTACAAGCAGAGCCCAAAAATGCATCAAGCAGAATGGAAGACAATTTGAGCACCTTTTGTGATTAACCACCTGTGCTAATTGTTATATATAAGTATTTGAAATAATTACTGTTGAGTTGTTATAAATCTTTTCTTGTTTTTTGTAGTTGTTGTTTTGGTTTATTAATGTTTTATTATTGTTATTATCTGCAATTTTATTATGCCTATTATAAAATAAAGAATTGATTAAATCCATGGCCAACTAAAAAAAAATGTTTCTTTAGTATTTTAGCTATTTAGGACAATGCAAAATATTAAGTGTTATATATTGTTGCAATCTCAAGAAAAAATGCAATTTTTTGAGATTATCAGATACAGGGTGTCACATTTAAGAAAATGCTACTTTTGATAATATCTCAAAAAATAAAACATCTATATTTTTTTTAAGAACGCCACTGGATTCAACGTAAAAAGTCATAAAACTTTCGTATCCAAAGCTTTTTTTTATCTCCATAAATAACCGAGTCATAAGAGATAATAAAGACCGGCAGATTTTGAGAATCACACTGTATCTTCGAAATCAATTTAGTTGGCGTAGATCCGATTGCGCCATTAAACTAAACACTAAAAAAGAGAACGGGATACGTATCTTAGTTTTTTTGTATCTCTTACCGTTTAGCCTATACCCTATAATATTAACGAAAAAACCACCCTGTACTTTCTATTTTTATTTATAAAATTAAAAATTTTAAATAATGTGTAAATAAAGGTTTTGAATTTGTTAGTAATCTTTTATTTGACTCCTGTCAGATCAATAATCAAAAAATTGTCATTTAGACTTCACGTTTCTTGAGTTGTTGATGTTGCCATGATAACTTTAAAAAACGCGCGATTTTGAAAGTTCGATTTAAACACGCCAAGGAGGCGTGTTTTAAATAGGTAAGATGGGGTAGCAATAAAAATTTTTTTTGTTATTTACCTAACTAGCATAGATTTATTGTATGACTTTAATAAAAGTATATACAGCCAAAAAAAAATTCAGGTGAGCAGCGCTCACCTGGCTCACGCTGCTATATACGTTTTAATTAGAGAAGGGAGAATTTTGAAAATAGTCGTTCACTTATAGTGTTGTGAAGCCAATAACATCAACCACGTGTTTTTGTTTCTTGTTTTATTTTTTATTTAAAAAGTATTCTTTTTTAAAAATTGCACTAAAAATAATAATTATACATTTTTGTACATGTTATTTCAATTTTTACAGATTGCACGTACACATATATTTTTGTGCCAGAGAGTGAACAGTGATATTATTTTCAAAAGTCTATAAGGCAACGTTTTGTATATTTGTTTTAATGAATAAAATTTAAATAACAAGATGTAATGATTATTGTAGTGTAAAAAATGGACTCAAAAATCCTTTTAATGTCAATTTTAGTAAAATTACTTTTAAAATCGTCATTTTTTAATAAATTGTTTACAAAAGTCGGCCATATTGGATTAGCCATTTTCAATTGTTCAGCGACCTCAAAAACCCCTACATTATTAATTTAAACGGTTTTTATTGTTTAAACAATTAGCGCACAAATTTCAGTTTATAACTTTTTTCTGTAAGCTATTTCGATGCAATGTCAAAAGGTTTTACAAAGATTCATTTAATCGCTATTTATTCCGAAATAATGCCTGTTTTAAGCTAATTTGACTCCACTAATAATACTGAATATAACAGTATACTTACTATTGCAAAGGCATGTTGACAAAACCACAGACCAAAATATACTATTTAGATCTATAGAAAGTAATGTATCAGTAACTTATGTGATATGATTTTCAGCTTTTATACAATAAGATTTGATAATAATGTAACTTTTTTGCAAAAATTGACAATAAATAGGTAGCTACATTTAATCACAGTACAGTAATAATAAATAAAGTGAAATTGAGACAATACTATTTTCATAAGTTATTTTAAAAAACAATAACAGCCATGCATTAATCATCTATACGTTATTATGAAAAAACCTTGTAGATTAAGTACAGTCGAAAAACAATGTAGGTAAGAATTTGTTTGTTGCTTTAAAAATTTAAACCACAATACATACTTAAAAAACTCAAATTCTATTAGCTGCATTTTGTAAATTTATGAATTAAAATTTACTTGATATAAATAAATATTTGGAAATAAATTACCAGCGGTTTTTGACTTCTGAAAAATGTCTAATCTAAATTCAACGCACCACGTTTCAATCTGACAGTGTGTCCTAAGTGTCATCTTTTCGAAATAAAAAGTTGATTTAGGAATTAAGTGTATTGTATTCAGACCAAACCAAAATCTGTGTGAACAACATCACAGTTATTCTGTTTTTCCACTGCAGCTGTATTTAATTCAACCAGAGTATCAATACTATTAATACTAACACCTTGTAAGATCTTTTGTGCAGCTAAACTTGTAAAATTAAAACTTAAATCACTTAAGCTTGGAAATTGTGAATCTCGAATTTTACTATCCCTTGTCAGTGTCTTGTCTCTGTAATCTTGTTTGTAGCAAATGTTTGGTTCAGATCCTAAAATATTTTTTTCAACTAAATTATTAGTACTATTAAAGTCTAATTCGACTTTCTGACAATATGGCTTGTCTAAGGAAGTTTTTGAATCTGAAACATACTTTGAAAGCATATTTCCACCCGAACCACAAACACTATCATAACTTTTAGTAGGACTAGGAGGGTTACTACTAAACGAATTTCTTGTAAATCCCCCAAAACTTTGTATTGCAACCAAGTCAGGACTAACTAATCCAACTTGAGAATTTTTTAAAATATTTTTGTAATTTAAGCCGTCTTTTGTCGGTATCTGGAGAGATAATTTTCGACTATTATTCATTGTTTCATTACTCATTCTATTTGTATTTTCTGTAGCAACATTATTTAAACCGCTATTACATTCCCTGCCTTGTATCGAATTTATATTTTTAGAATATTTTTGCTCTACAACTTCTTTTTCAGTTGTTTCATTCGTTGAACAATTTTGAACAACATGATCATTTACAGATTCCCTTCCGTTTATAATTACAACATTCGGATTTGAATCAACATGTTGTCCATTTTCGAACGTAATTACTGATCTAACTGGAGAGTTTTGTACGTAAATTTTTGTATTTGCGGTACTTCCACCATTAATTGTGGCGGTCATAGCATTACTAGGATTATTTGAGAGAGCCCCTCCTTGGTTTGTTGTTACTTGTAAAGTGAACGAATTGCTGTGGGACATCTTCTGAGTTTTCTTGACTTCTTGGGCCTTTGTATTATTTTTGTTTTTGTCTCCGTCCTTAGCTTTAGATGGTGACCTTTTTGAAGGCTTTATATCGAAGCCAGAGCTTGGAGAACTTGGGTTACTATTGCATTGCGGTCTTGTTATAACAGTTCTGTGTGATTCTAAACTAGAAGGTCCACTTGTCGCAGAACTCGCAGTTTTACTACTCTTATGTGATTCAATACTTGATGGCCCACTATTATCCAAAGCCACCGAATTTTTAAACGCAGCTGTTAGTTCGTGTAAAGGTGATTTATTAATGGCACTGTTAGATTCGTTAGAACGTTCATTTAGTTCCAGTTTCGCTGATTTCTTAGTATTTATATGACTAGTCTTAAGTGATTCTAAACTAGATGTTTTCGTTGCATTATGTTTTGCCGTTATCTCCTGAATAGGAGAATTACTTGCATTCAACCTTTGCGTTGCTTCAGTTTGAATATCATTGTTAGAAATTCCAATTTTAGGAGACAAACTTGATCGGCTAGTTCGTCTAGAGCTTGCATAACTTCTAGTAGAATGAAAAGGGCTTCTTAAATTACTAGAATTGCGAGGTAGTGTACTGGGTGCGTGTGTAGGGCTAGTACGCTTGAAACTGGGAGATTGATCCCGAGATTCAGTGTAGGAGGTAATGAACGTTGAATCATTCGATAGCTGTCTTCGATGTTGTCTTGGTAGAGTTGCAGATCTCGACGATCCCACTTCAGAATTCTCAAAGAAATACGGTATAGATATCGCGGAATCCTAGAAGTTGTGAATTAATTATTTGTACTATATCTCTCGTAAAATACCTTATCAGTAGTAGCTGTTTGAGTTGAAACGCTGTGCAAATGTATAGCCTTCGAGTTAAACCATTCCATTGGAGGAAATTGAGCACTAAATGTACTAAAGTGGCACTGGGAACGTTTTGAGCGTCTAAATATTCTAGACAGCAGTGAAGGTTTTTCTAAAATAAGATATACTGTAGTAAATTTGCATTGGGATGAGAACATAATTATTACTTGAATTCTGTGCAGAATCACTGCTATTGGGATAATCTGTGCTGCTGCTACTATCTGTGCAATGTTTAGATATAGTTCTTGTTGAAGCAGATCTTCGCAACCTCCGAGCTGATCCCCATAATCTGAATGAGCCTCTTCTGTCAGGACTACGGTGTGCGGGAAATGAAGCTGATCGTCTTTTATTATTACGAGCGTATAAAATTTTGTCGCTTGCATTTCCTGAGCATTAAATATTAAATAAATGATATGAACTTAAGAATTATAAGCGTAAATCACGTACGAGGGTTGCTATTTATGTATTGAGAATAGAAAGAATAAACAAATGAATTTGATGAAAAATATTTTTATTGCTTTTCAAAATAATCGCGTTTAAGATCTATACACTTTTGCATGCGATTGAACCACCCTTCAAAGCACTTTGTCCAGTCAGAAGATGGTAGCTCTAAAACATGCGTTTTGAAGGCCTCAACTGCTTCTTCGGGCGATGAAAATCGTCCACGCAGTTTATCTTTAATTAGTGGGAACAAGAAGTCATTGGGTGCCAAGTCGGGGCTGTAAGGCCGATGACCCATCAATTCGATCTTTTGTGTGTCCAAATACTCGTTTGTTGCATGTGTGAGCTGGCATTGTCGTGATGCAAAATGATTCGTCGTTTTGGGTTGGTCTCTCAATTTACCGAAAACTTCAGGCAAACAAATGATCGTATACTACGCTGAATTAACGGCCTTTTGATTTTCGAGAGCCACAGTTACCACAGGACCGGTTTTCGTGAAGAAAAACACCACCATTTGCTTCTCAACGCTTCGAGAACGAACAACTTTTGTTGGCTTTGCTTCACATTGAAACACCCAAACTGTGGACTGGCCTTTTCTTTCTGGCTCATACGCATGAATCCACGACTCGTCACCTGTGACGATGTTGTATACCGCTTTGGATGCACCACAGTTGTATTTTGAAATCATTTTAAGGCACCAATCGACACGAGCATTTTTTTGAGCATCTGTCAACAAATGTGGAATCCAACGTGCACACAGCTTCCGAACACACAAATGTTCGTGCAAAATCTTATGTATGCTGGTCATACTAATGCTTAAACATCTCTCGATTTCGTGATATGTCACATGACGATCTTCTTCAATTAGTTTTCGCACAGCATCGATATTTTCCGACACAACGACTGATTTTGGACGACCGTCTTTAACTTCATCCGTGAGCGAACTACGTCCACGTTTGAATTCAGTGTACTAGCGATATACAGTGGCTGTGGATGGCGTTTCATCGCCAAAAGTTAAATTCAGTTGATTGATGCGTTGTTCTTGAGTTAGACCACGTCGAAAGTCATAATAAATCATAGCTCGAAAGTTTTCACGAGTTAATTCCATATTTTGGCTGAGATGAAATTTTCAACTTACTGTAAACAACACAAATAGTGCTCACACGACAACACGTTGTGAGTACGTATAACCTCAAAAATGCCAAACTTTAAGATGACAGTGACAAATTTCACTTGGCAATACCAGTGCTGCCAATTTTCAATACATAAATAGTATCCCTCGTAATGCTTTAAGACGGAAATATGCATTAGTAAATACCTACCACCACATATTACGTCTGCTAAATTCGTTTGAATGCATTGATGAGTAATATCGCCATCTCGTATAGTCGTCATTTCTCCATGCACCAAAACTAACGCTTCTTCGGTTGACATTAAAATACCTTTATTACTAATACCACTCTCATCATATTTTCTTCGCCCCCGAGAGTGACTTCTAGAACGCCTTCTCCTAAAAAGAAATATTTTCCATTACGCTCACTTATGTAGACAGTAGAATTAATGAATTCAATAACACAAAAATATAAATTGAATACATACTCCGGCGTCACAATAAAATATCCTTTAGAGGTATGATATAACTTTCTTTCAGACGTTAATTGAGCAAGAGTATCATAAAGGGTTCGTTCACTAGGTGGCGAAACATGGGGAAAAGCTAATATTAAAGCTTCTCGTATAGATTCGATACCAGCTGGACGTCCTTGGCTGGATAATCGCAGAACGACAGCACATACAGCTTCTGGAAGAGGGGTCCATTGAGTTTGTGCAACAGTAGTTACAAGGCACTCCTCTATGTCTTCTAAAATTAAAAAAAAATCTATATTGCTTACAAAAGTAAATTTAAAACAAGATAATCCTTTTGTCAACTATATTGCATGGCAATAAGGACGATTCTATATCTACCAAATCAATAATAATTTTAAATTCTTTGCATGCACTACGTCTCCCAATTCCCATTTGTAATCAACGCTACATTCCCTTATGTTGTCATTTTATAGGTGTGAAAACCGAAAATAGAAATTAAACTGGGAAGGAAAGGCGTGATATACATATGATTCTAAAATACTTTATCTATTTTATTTCAGACAAAAGTTTATCCATATTAATCAATCATCAATAAAGAATAGACTCTAATGACTAACAATTTAATGGTTTGATATACAGCGTGAATGAGAAGTACGGAAAATGAATGATAGAACTGTTATTTTTGCTTGTACGAAAAAAGTTGTGAATAGACGATTCAGTTTAGGAGTGAATGAAATACACATATTCTACATATTTTATTTCTTTGCTACATTTGTGCGGGTTCAGTGTACCGAAACGTTAACTAAAAATGCTTGTTGTTAAATCTACAAATGTTTTCAGGAGCTAAATTATCTAATATTATAATAATTAAGCACACATGTGAATAATAAGTGTAAAGAAATACTATTTTCTAAAGTTACACTTCAACATATTCTGTGTGCTCATCTGCTGGTATAAGTTTAATATTTCTGAACGACAGATTTGACGGTACATTTTTCATACCTAAGATAAAGTTTAAGGTGCTACTATGACGTGCGGTCTACGGTTGGGTATGTGATCTACCGTTAGCTAAGTCATTATTACACCGTGCGGTCTTGTTGTTTCAATTAATTTAAGACCTGTTTGCCACCTTAAGAAATAAAAAATTGTAGGCAATCAACACTGGATATATATATATATATATATATATATATATATATATATATATATATATATATATATATATATATATATATAAATTAGGATACATTTCGTTGAACTTCATGCATGTTCTCGCTATAATTTGGTCACTTTGTCCATAAAGAATGAATAGTTTCATCAAAACTTCATTAGAATAATTATTCCTTTCCATTTTAATACTTTTCGCTACTACTCTTGTTAACGAATGAAGACGCGTGCTAATGTCAACAATACTGATGTCAGAATTTAATAATGTCAAAAAATTTTGACACTTCATTGTAACAATAGAAACATGTGACTAGATTACAAATTTTTATAGGAACATGTTTCTCTTTCGGAAACCTTACTGTTTAGGTATAGGAACATGATATATCATTTTAAAGGGACTTCAATTGTCTATCAGAATATTCGATAATATACAGGGTGTCCTATTTGAAATAATGAACTTTTCTGCATTTTTGTACCTTGCGAAAACGTAACGAATTTCGAACGACCCTGTACACTATGGAACCAATTTCGTTACGCAGAACTGATGAACAGCTTATTCATAGAGTGCATCCAGAATTTCAACTTTCTACAAATTCAAACACCACAATAATGAACATTCGATTGGAACCATGTTTTGGCTAAAAAATAAGGAAATTAGTTAATTACTCAAAAACGGTTGAAGATATGCATAGGAATGTGTGATCCAAAAAAATTTAAAAGCAATAGCGAACCCAACAATGTGATAATATACAGGGCGTCTCATTAAAAATATCAAAGGTGATGCCACTTTTCCACATAACAGACAACGTCGCAACGCTGAAAATATTTTAGATCGATAGATCCGAGCCAACCATGCAAGTGATCAAATTTTCAAAAAGATCCCATGTCTTGTTTTCCGTAAACGTCTAAGGTACCATCGACGTGAATCACCTTGTATATATATATATATATATATATATATATATATATATATATATATATATATATATATATAATTATATACACAAAAGAAAATGGAATACTACATATACAGGGCTTTTCACGATGAGCGTTAATTAGACGTTTCTGGCAAACCAGACAACGGATCAACCTGAAAATTTGACAGTATGCATAAATGAATATGATCTACACGCCTAAAATATTTTAAATGATGCGGCGTTGCCGCTTCTACTATAAAGTAGCGACTACTTTGATTTTTCAAATGAAATACCCTATATATAATATCATACTATGATTTCCTATTACTTTGTCAACAACTTCATGTACTATTTCCCCTATCTATTACCGTTTAAGAGATATAAATTAATTTCGATTTTTTTTACAAACGTACTTTTATAAACGTTGATAATCTTGAACTCTCTGGTACTAAGACGATCAAATTCGAAATGGAGTGGAGTGATACCATGAGAATCTTCACTTCGAGTCATATTTTTATTTGCCTCATACAGGGTCTTTAAAAAATGCAGATACTTTGTTCACATGAAAAAAGGAGTGGAAGTAATTTTTTTCAAATGGAACACCCTGTATATTTACACATTTTTGAGCTCTACACCCAATTTTAGATTGAGTTTAATCAGATAATGCCGTTTCGATTTCGAACCGTTTTCGAGATAAACTGTTTCAAACAGAAACTGACATGGTTTCCTTGTATTCATCACTTATTTTTGAAATTTAACAGATTCCGTTCGATGTTCCTTCATCAGTCACAGATAATACAATGAATAAATAATTATTAAAATACTCCTCAACCATCAAATGAAACTTCTCTTCAAACAATAGTTTTATTAACGCTGACACACGAACTGAAAATAATTTCATGAATTAGGAAGTTAATTCAATTATCAGTATTTCAGAATATGTTCGAACACATCTCCACCTCTACTTAAACAAACATGTAATCTCTTCAAAAGATTTTCATGTGTAACGCTTTTGATTAAGTGTGGAGTTAAACTATTGAAAGCAGTTCTAACTCTCGATTTCATATCTTCCATTGTTGTTACAGGGTTGGAGTAAACCATATTTTTAATGAAACCCCACACAAAATAATCTATTTTGATTGCCATCTGGTGTTCTAGAGGGCCAACGAAAGGGTCCATTATTACCAATCCATCTGTCAGTTAAATCTTCGCCTACTGAAGGAGAATTATGGGGTGGAGCACCATCCATTTGGTAACATACACGTTCTCTTCCTGACCTATTATTTAAAATCATTTGAATTCCATTTATCAGTAAATCTTCATATTTTGTTGCATTCATATTATCATCATAAAACTCGATATAAAAAATTGACTCATTCTTTATGGCGCAAAATACATTAAATTGCCATCTTTCTTGAAAACCCCTTTGGCGAACGACATGAGGATTTTCTGGCGCACAATAATGACTGTTGTATCTGTTGAAAATTCAATTTTTTGTTAACTTGGCCTCATCTGTCCATATGATATTGTCAAGGAAATGTTCATCCTCTTGAGTCTTGACAAGTAACCATTCAAAGTATTCCACTCTACGAGGCAAATCAGTCTCTTTTAAATGTTGGACACAGTAGAATTTATAGGGATGCCATTTGTGCTTATTAAGAATGCGATAAATTGTCACGTAGGGTATACCTATCTCCCTTTCAGACTTGTGTAGAGAAACATTTGGAAATGCATTAAAAAATCCCAAAACTGTTATGCCATTGTCATCATCATCCACTTCAGGTTTTCTACGAATGATTTTTGGACGAAAGGTTCCATTCAACCTACAGTTTTGTAGTAGTCGATTTATCACATTATTATTCGGCTTCGGAAGTTGTGGATATCTTTCATGAAATACTCGCAATTCTATTGCACTCACCATGAATAATTAATAAATTCAAGAAATCTTCATTACTGTAACCTAATCTTGACATTTTTCTATTATAATTAGTATCACAATCAGTCAAAACCACCAAGGAAAGTTTGACGTTTCAAAATTGGATCATTTAATTTTCCAAAGCACACTATTAAAAAATATTAATTTGCAATGTTGTACGGTAGAGACAGACACTCAATACCTCAATGTATACACATTGTATCTTTTTCTAAGATACATCAATTTTGAATTGACTGATTTGAGACTGTTGAAAAACTAAATGCAAAAAAAATAGTATTACGTAGTATAAAATAGATGTTAAATCTCAAAAATAAGTGATGAATACAAGGAAATCACGTCAGTTTCTGTTTGAAACAGTTTATCTCGAAAACGGTTTGAAATCGAAATACCATTATCTGATTAAAGTCAATCTAAAATTGGATGTAGAGCTCAAAAATGTGTAAATATACAGGGTGTTCCGTTTGAAAAAATTGACTTCCACTCCTTTTTTCATGTGAACAAAGTATCTACATTTTTTAAAGACCCTGTATGAGGCAAATAAAAATATGACTCGAAGTGAAGATCCTCATGGTATCACTCCACTTCATTTCGAATTTGATCGGCTTAGTACCAGAGAGTTCAAGATTATCAGCGTTTATAAAAGTACATATTTTGTACAAAAAAATCGAAATTAATTTATATGTCTTAAACGGTAATAGATAAGTATAGGGAAATAGTACATGAAGTTGTTGACAAAGTAATAGGAAATCATAATATGATATTATATACAGGGTGTTCTATTAGAAAAATCAATGTAGTCGCTACTTTATAGTAGAAGTGGCAACGCCGCATCATCTAAAATATTTTAGGCGTGTAGATCATATTAATTTATACATACTGTCAAACTTTCAGGTTGATCCGTTGTCTGGTTTGCCAGAAACGTCTAATTAGCGCTCATCGTGAAAAGCCCTATATACAGTTCGAATATCCTCCAAAAACGCAACAAACTTGTTTGGATGGTCTTTACGGATGATTTTCCACGCCGCGTAGTCCAAATGGCTTTGTAATTGATCTAAGGGGGCATACCGTATTTTTTTCATGATTAATATCATTTTTTTCCATCAACAAAGTATGTACCCCAGTATCCCGTTCAACGTAATTTTGTTAGTGGTTTACAGTCCTACGATCATGGCCCAATTTCTGTAGCTGGCGGTATGCTGCCACTCGTCGGAATAAACAACGAACCCCACTTGGACTTCTCTTTCGATGATCGGAATTAATGTAGCCTGGTTTACTCTAAGTACAATAAAGTATTGCTCTTCATTTCTGGTGCTTAAACCGAATACTCAGTCTCCGTCTACCCTCATTCCGTGGTTTCGGTTGTTATCGATATCAGTGTCGGAATCTTCTGACTGAGGCGCTTGACTCTCTTGAAGAATGTATTATTTATGACGGCCAGCAAATCGGGACTCGTCGATTTAGACAGGGTCATCAAGGGTTCCCACAGGCTGTCCTCTTCGTTGGACTGATATGATGCTGGAGCGCACTTCCCTGCACATGAAATATGTCCTCATTTTTCTATACACTATCGCCTTCACTATTTATTTCCTTTCGCCGTCCCAAAAAAAAATCGATCATTTGCTTACGATTATTTTTGAGCGTTTTATTTTCACTTTTGAACATTGCAGAAGTTTTTGATTTGCGCTCATTAAATAATTTATATAAGGTAAGGGCACCATTAGCTGACAATGCCCCTATACCTGACACATTGTCTTTCAAATATCAAAAAATACTCTTCCTACTTATAAAATTTAAATTTACGTACGCTTTCATCGATTTAACAAGTTAAGATGGCTGCTCCAGCTGAAATGTGTTGTGTTTTTTAAAATTTGCGTGTGTTCTAATAAGGCTTAAAAGAAGGCAAGGATTACATAATATAAATAAAGTATGGTACTTTATTTAGTTTAGAACTTTTTTGTCATTTATTTAGGTAGAAAAACGTTTAGTGCAAATGGTTTTTAAGTCATAATTCATTGACCTTGGATAATAATATGTGTAAGGGTGTCAGCTTTAGGTTTAATTTTTTTGAAATTGAACTAGTACCTGACATTAAACGTCGGGTATAGATCATATCCAAAACTTTTGAAACCTGGATCGTATTTTGATGAGAAAAATTCTTCAATACGAGGAAGAAAGTGTGACTCAGGCACTAACTGCCGTACGCAATGGTTTAGCAGTAGCCACAGCTGCAAAGCAATACTGCGTTCCCAAAGCAACTCTTTGGTGTAAGTTCAATTTAATGCGTCGTAAAAGGTTTCCAATAACAAAAAATAATCTCATCTTATGTCCCAGAAGACTAGCAATAGAATTTAAAAAAAGACAATAAACATGGTCACATTAAGGTGGGAAAAAATGGTTTTCGGAGTTTATGAAACGACATCCTGATATTAGTCAAATAGTTAGCCAAAATCTCACAAAAAAGCCGTAGACATGTGACAGAGGGGCATATTAGAAACTGAGTCCTAGAAGATGAAGAATACCTAACATCCAATAACCTGCTTTTCTGATCCATCCCATGTGTTTATCGCTGATGAGTCAGCTTTTTTTTTAATCCAAAAGGGCTGAAAGTATTTGCCCCTAGAGGTGACAAATCTATTTACCAGGCTGCCAATACTGATGAATGCCTCATGGTATTGGTGAATTGCAACCTGCACCTGCATTAATTATTTTCAGATATATTAGAATTCCACCAATTTTGGCAATTTTTGGTCTGGATGGATAACGGCAGATGGTTTTTACGACATATTTCACCCATGGCTGTTTCAATCAAACGTTACTCTCCCAGTTCTACTGTTCGTTGATGATAACTCGTCTCACATGTTCACTCACCTCAGCACTTTTTGTTCAACAAATGGCATTGTTCTTATTGCTGTCTTTCCAAACGCCACGCGTGTGCTTCAATCCTTAGATGTAGCAGTCTTTAACACTTTTAAAGCCAGCTGGGAAGAAAAAGTTTATAGTTAGAAACTAGAAAATGGGAATTCGGAACTTAAGCGACAGAACTTGCTCGTATATTAAAAGAAGTATTAGCAGAACGAATAACTCTTCAGATTATGGGTAATGGTTTAAGAAAATGTGGATTAATACCATGGAATGCAAGCACAGTGGCATTTGAAAAAACAAACAATGCGACGGAACCAATGCATCCAACATGTGTGTGCCCAATAACAAAGGAGCACTTCAAATTTTAGAGCATTATATTGGCAAAGAGCATGTAGTAACATTTAGTTATGTCAAAGATACCTCTTGATTTACAATTTGGAAAACCATTACAAATGAAATGTTGAATACTACAGTTAATGTGCCCCAAGGAATTGATGTGCTTGTTAGTGTTAATAGACGAAAGGACTGAAGCCACTTTGACAAACAGTAAATTCAGCAGAATTGAAGCGAATATCAATGTGACACCTATTAAAGAAAGAGTTATACCTGACCCGGGTCTTGAAAGCGTCTTTAGCACAGTCAACTCCTTTGAAGAGAATCGAACTGAATATATCACAACCTGTAAACATGGCAGAAAAGTGTCCAGAGATGCTGGTACCGACACCGTTTAAAAAAGCTCTTCTTTTGCCGGAACAAAATGTTGTCCAAAAGAAAAAAAGAAAAAGTTCCTAGTGTTATGACCTCCCGAAAATGGCAAGAATATAACACAAAGAAAAAAGATGAAAAAGAAAAACTAGAAAAACAGAAACAAGAACGCAAACGAAAAAGAGAAATGGCAACACTTGAAAAAGAAAAGAAAATTCCAAAGAAAAAGTGGATCTTGGAATCGTCAGCGTCATCTGAATTATCAGAAGAAGTTGACTTTATAGAGTCCGATGATTCTCCTTGGAATGAGGAGGAAGAAAGTAGGGTGTGAGAGGGTCGGTGAATTTATAAACAAGAAACAATTAATTTATTATAAGTTTTGTTATGAACGAATAGGTTCAAAGGTAAATATGTAAATATTTAAGAAACAATAAATTCAGGGTTCATTTGTTTTAGTGATGTTTATGGGAGAGAAAATACTCACCCAGAAGTTTATTTATGTTTGTATTATCCAGGAGATTAAATCCAATGATTTAAGTGTAATGGCATTAAAATGTGTAGATACTGCTAAAAATACATTTGTGCCAGGTAAAAAGGACTTATCATTTGCCAAATTTTACCAAATTGTTGGGTTGCTGAACCCTCTTAAAATGGTATCTGCAGGGAAAAGGGTCAGGTATGTATTTGATAAACCGATCATTGAAATTAATGAAAAATAATATTTTGATTTTGTGTAATGTTAGATTATTATGTATTAGGTTAAAAAAATTGGTAGGTAGGCGTTGCTTTTTTATTAAGTTTTAAAAAATTTAAATAACACAAAGAATAATGTGTGTCATCGAAAATGAGTACCTGACAGGTACAGATTCACTTTGTGCCAGGTTAAAGCTCATTCTTCATACCGAACTGTCAGGTTAGGTGCAGGTGTAGCTTTTTTTAAATAAAACATAAAAATTTATAGAGCCGTTTTTGCACATTCTAATAGCCAGAATTTGTTACTAATGTCATATTGTGTAATTCAACAAACGTGTACAAGCATAACTTTGTAAAATATATATATATATATATATATATATATATATATATATTAATATACAGAAAAAACTATCTCTTAACCTGTCAGCTCTTATAATCGTTCTATAATTTCATTTTTTTTCAATTTTTGTTTAAGGTCGCAAATAGTCAACGAAAAAAGTTTACATTAATCATATTTTTATAAATATTTCTTTGAACACAATTTAATATTGACATGTGAGGTAATAAAAAATTAAATGATAAACAATGCATTACGCGTAATTATAATATCTATACAAACAAAATTTCGATCGATTACGAAATTAAAACAGCGATGTTTTGGCCAAACTTTTTTTCGTAACTGTATCGCGTCAACCAATCATGAGCAGAGTTCCCCGAGCAGTCGACTGCTATTGAGATCCGGCAACGCCGTAAAACTCTCGTGCTAGCGCGTGGACACTGTTTCTGTTTTGTGAGGTTAGATCGCTGTTTCACGTTTCATAAGTAACTGTCGAAATGGAAAATAAAACAGAACCAGAGCAAATTATTTTGAGATACAAAGACAAAATAGTGAAAAACAGTGTCGCAAACCAGGAGGATCGACGCATTGTCGAACTGAAACTTTTGGGTCAACAATTGATCTGCGATCTCTGCAACACAACCCTGTCATTAGACAACATCATCGGAGAAAAAAGACCATGATTATTCTCAATGTTGTCAGTGAAATGTCAACACGGGAAAATATCGACAGGTTGATCTTAATCATAAAAATAAGATAAAGTGTGAAATCAACACACACGCAGCTTTGGGTAATTAAACACAACAAACCGCACAGTATTTTTTGATTAGAAAAATTAAATGTTTTTGAAAACAGCTATATTGATTCAAATGTTTTTCAGATTGTTTGCACAGTAGTATCGGGGCCACAACATTGAACAAAATTATGGCTTGCTTAGATGTTCGTGGTCTTAGTAACGAGTTGTATAAAAAGCATGAGCGTGAGATAGGGTCAGCTGTGGAAGAAGCGGCAAGACAAAGATGGCAAAGAACATCTACAGAAGAGAAGCAATTGGTTTTTGATCATATCGATGAAATATGCGAGGAGTTGTGCGTTTTAATTTTTTTTTATTCTCTACCTGCAAATTTTCAAAAGCAATGAACCATTTTTTTATGATTGTGGACCTGAACAGGCTAAATTTGGCCTATCGTGCTAAAGCACTCAGGAACACTTGGGAGGATGGATAAAGGGATAATGAATTGCCAATAGATGCCTATGAACAGCTACCTTAAATTTTCTCATATCATAAGTGACAGGAAAACAGGAACTAGGGAGATCATTCCAGACTTTAGAAGCCGTGTAGTAAAATGTGGATTGCGCCCGTTTGGTACGACAAGTGGAGATTTGTACTGCATACTGATGATGTGAATGAGCGAACCGCGTGTTTCTCGCAAAGATAGCCCGAGATGGTATCAAAGAATATAATTCAGTAGCACAATAGCCGTTGTAATAACGATAATACAAAGAAAGAACTGAAACCATCCTTCTATGCTCAAGGGACTGTATGTGAGAAGTTAAGGACGGGTTATTTATAAGCCTAATCGCTCTCTTTTGAATACGATCAACGATATCGAGAGCATATTGGGGAGCACTAACCCAGAGGTGAGAATTATATTCCAGATGAGGCTGAACTTGGGCCTTATACAGCAGAAGGAGTTGTCGAGAGGTAAAGTACTGCTTAGATCTGTACAAAAAGTCTATTTTACGAGCAGCTGTTTTGGTAGCTGACAGAAGATGGTCAACCCATGAGAGATTTGAGGATACAGTCATACCCAATAGAGTAACAGAGTCTGAAAGCTTAAGAACTGAGCCATTCATACTTACAACAGGAAATGATCGATCTTTTTTTGGCGAACACAAGGCAACACTGAGTTTTGTTAGCATTAAATTTAACTAGATTATTGCTTCCCCATTCGAGAATACGTTGAATGTCTTTGTTGATTGAATTTGCCATTTCAGCTTTAATTTCTTGATTTGACATAGAAGGTGGATTAACACTATGAGTAGACTGAGATGAACTACAGTGAAGAGTGCTATCGTCAGCAAAGCAATGAATGGGGTTAGTTGTTGAAGAAATAAGGTCATTTATGTACAGCAGAAAACGTGTAGGCGCTATAACGGATCCCTGTGGTACGTCCACGTTAATGCTAACTTCTTTTGAAAAAAGCCATCAACTGCGACACGTATTCGTCTTTTATCAAGGAAACTAGAAACCCAGTTGATGAGCGTATTATTTAACCCAAACGAGGTGAGTTTGGCAAGTAAACACTTATGCCAAACTTGGTCAAATGCCTTTGAGATATCTAAAGCGACTACACCTGTTTCACCAGACTGCTCTACTGTATTGTTCCAAACTTGGGTCACATATGAAAGAAGATCACCTGTTGAACGAATTTGCCTAAACCCATATTGGTGGTCACTAAGTTCATAAATTCGGTCCAACAATTTGCATGAACGTTATTTCGCACTTATTAATTGAAATTGACCTTGCGTATCAATAATATGATTTTAATAATCATCTTTATAATAACCATTATTTTTAATAAGATAAATTAATTTATTGGATTATCCAAATCGTTTACGTAATAATTTATATTATAAAACCCTTAATAAAACCGTAGATAAACCCTAGAATAATTATAAAACCTTTAAATATTTAACATTGAATTTCACTTCCACAATCAAAAACTGTCAAATTATAAAAATGTTTTTTCTATGTGATATTTTTTTATCGTTTGTTAAGGACATTTTTAATTTAATTAAATGTAAATAGTTTGAATTCACAACTTTTGAAAATATTTTTTATGGTCTGATATAGTCGCCTAAAATTCGGCCTGCTTTCAAATTATGTTTCACTCTTTTCTGAATGCTGCATCATGTTTATGGTTTGCAGACCACAGGAAATTGCAAAAAATATAGCGGAGAGTGTTTCAGTATTCAAAACGAATCAGGAACGGGTTTAAGACTTCAACTAAGCTATGGGACAGGTTGTCAACATTATTACATGCTACAACATGGGATGGAGCAAGCGAGAGAACAGTCGCAGCTACGACAGTCTCAACGGTTACGGTGCAATTATAGGCTTCCTCAGCGGAAAGATTTTAGGTTATCAAACGCGCAATCGAAAGTGTAAAACGTGCGACCAACCAAAAAACTCTCATGACTGTAGACTCAATTTTTATGGCAGCGCTAAATCATGGTGCCGCACTGATACACCGCAGCCAAATTTTGCAGGAAGCTGAACGTTTTCATCGGGGATGAAGATAGTAGTACCATTGCTGCAGTGAGACGTGAACAATCAGACGATGTTTTCAAGTTGGTGGAAAAAATCATCTAAACAAAAACTTAGGTAAATAACTGTACGACTTGCAAGCAGAGTTTAAAGAGATGAAGAAATGCTTTTCATATAAATCTCTCAAAATAAAGGACACAGTGCAGATTCAGCGAAAAACTTGCCAGTTATTCCTGATCACGTTTTTGGATATCACGAAAACTGTGGTGAATGGTGTAAGTCTGCATCTGGACACGATCCGAGTCATACAATTTTACTTCACGATACTAAACTTCTAGACGCACTATTTTTTTAAATATGCGGATAATTCGGACAAATTTTCAGTCGGGGCGTCCAGCCAGGACAATGAAGCTGTTAATTCCATTATGTCTTACAAAGCACCAAAAAATTCAGTGATTTCCATTAAGTGAGTCATGTGGTTATCGATACGCAAGTACAGTTACGAATGAAAATGATGGCGTCGCATATATTCTAGGCGTTTTGTGGGATATCAACATTCAACCCGGTCTACACACAGAAAAATTTTGCAAAGCAAAAGATAACAGATGAAACAAGAAAACGGTACGTCCAAGATTACCAGAAGTGAAAATTGAAGACACGTTTTGGCCCATGACAGATCTGACTTGAGAAGAGGGACAGAGTCACAAGAAGAAGTTCAGTACGAGTAAAATTGTAGGATGACCGCGGCTTGCGAAGATGTACAGGCGATATTTCAAGATTATAAAAATAGGCTTTGTGTCAGGCAGATCGTGAACTAGTATTTTTTGACACAGAAACATCTGGTTTCAGTAAAGATTCAGAAATTTTACAGATCTGAGCAAAACGCGATAATGCAACATTCAACGTTTATTTGAATCCAACTAAAAAAATTGCTCTCAAAGCAACGGGTTTGCGAAATGTCAATAGTGCGAGACCAACGACTCGAATCAAAAACCATGATAGATGGGCTTATTTTATTCAAAGTCGTTTGACCGTGTTTATTTGTTGCCCACAACGCGTCTTTTGACGCTACTCATCTGACAAGAGCTATCAAAAATACACGACTAATTCGAGACTTTGGAACGTTCTGATTGGTTTCACTGATTCGTTGTCTTTACTGAGGAAGATTTTGGGTTATCGCAAAGGACACGGTCAATTTAAGCTATGTAATCTAGCCGCAGATTTTGCTATCAGATGAAAACATTAATTTCTATGATGCTTTGTTGTACTCGAACGAATTTTTTGTTTGAAAATTGCGGAAAACCTATTGTATGAAAATTATCTACCTTTTGCGTCTTATTTAGCGAGTTTCCCGATTCACTGAAAAAAGTTGTTTTCAAACGAATCGTTAAGAAAATTGTTGCTACTGGATTAACGTTAAAAATTTTGCAAGACAAACTTTACAAAGATGGAGAACTTGGTTTCACGGAATTATTCAAAAAAACGTTACAAAGCGTACAAAAATTGTACAGTCCATTACGGCAGTTGTAAAAAAAGCTTGATCATTCGATAGTTTCTCTTTACTTTAGTTGTATTCCATCGATAAATCATTGTTATAAGCTGTAATATATACCAAAGCTTGAAATAAGAAATGATATTATTACGTAGCTGTTTTAGTTTTTGAAAACTATGTGTTGCACAAATCAAACTTTAAAGTAGGACTGTGAATAATGAATAGTGTATGTTAGAAAAATGTTTCGTTTGCCAATGAATTTTATTGTTCTCTTTTAAAAATGATCAGTTATGATTTTTTTATAGATTGAATTTATTATTTCTTAAATTTGTTTCTATTTCTTTCTCTTTAAATTCCTTTAATTTATTAATTTATCTTTTTTCATTGCAAAATTAATTTTTAATTGTTAAAGATATTATCGTATGCTGTAATACAACAAGTGATAGGGATCTTGTCGGTAATTTTTGTCAGTTAAATCACGAATAGTTGTTGTGCCACGAGTGCTTTAGCACGAGTGGCGATTTTCTAAAGACAAGAACTACGAGTGATTCTGACTGACAAAAATTACCAAAAGATTCCTCCACGAGTTGGATTCAGCAAGACGATCCAAAGAAAACATTTTTGCACTAAAAACGAAGAAAGACCCAAAACTGTTTATAGTAATTGTGTTATAAATAATAATAATAATTATTATTAATACAGTTTTATTGTTGAATTTTTTACTTTTTTACGCTGTAAGAACTTGCTCCTTAGTATGAAAAGATTTCCAGTATAATCAGATCCTAACTGACTCAAATTGAAAAAATATACTGTTTCGATTGGTTGCCAAATTTTGGGTTGGATTGTCTCAGTAATTATATGAATAATAGTGACTGTAGTCTCAATCTAAACGGCATGCTTACTGACCGCGCTTGCGACGTTGCCACGTACTCATGTGAGAACCCGGTAAATTCTGTGAAACACTGAAAACGTGCTAATATACTTGCTAATTTCTCTAAAACCATGTAGTGAAGTCATTTTATCGTGTTCCCATTCGATTCTTATTATGTCAAATAATATTTTGTCGATTAAAAATTATTATTAATTAAAAACTTATAATAAGATTGTGTCAAATTTCGAAACAAAACTAACTATTTGATTACAAGCTATCGAAGGATGAGTAAATTATTTTAACCTTTTCTCCGCGACGGCCGTAAGAACTAATACAAATCAACTTTGTCACTTAATATCTCGTCTTAGAGACAGTCAAACGTCTCGAAATTTTAGAGTTATACGTAAAACGTTTAATTAAACAAGTTTATCGAATTTAAAGAAATTCTGACGTTTCGCAATGTCCCACCTTAACGTAAATTTATTTCGTTTATCACTGAGAGTTATTACCACCACATCACTTTCACTCCTGTTGTTTAATTTCCAGGACCCAACTCTGTATTGATCCTAAAATATATCAAAGTGCTTGAAAGTGTGGAACAATGTGTAATGTTAATCACTAGCACATTTAAAGATATGTTGACTAGTACGTGAAGTTGTTATACCAATTAGTAAAGCTAAGTTAAGAAAATGAGCATAAGTCGTACCAAGATAGTTTGTGTTTAATTCCGCTCCAAGCAGTGAAGTTAAGATATAATAACACCTGAGTTATCACTGAAAGCTACTGACCAAGATATTTGTGTTTAATTCCGCATAGCAGGTAAATTCCAGTTTAGATTTGCAACCATGTCACGTGATCATCTTCACCCTGCCCACGAGGGATATGGAAAATCATATTCTTTATCTAAACAACTCGTAACTACCTTCACATATCATTACGCATAGAAAATCGAGGCAATGCTTTCGATATGAGTGGTAAGGGTCACTACGAATGTTTTTTATTTAATTAATTCAACGGCAAACAAAAATTGCAGTGAAGTCGTATAAGGTTAGTAATGGAATGCAATAAAATGAAGTAAAATTATTTTCTATAATGTTCAAGAATATAGGGGTATAGTACTTTATTCTTTGTCTAGCATGGAGTATCCCGTCATAAATTTCCTCTTAATACAATTTTACATTTAATAAATTTATTGATTTACGAAAAATTAATACTGAAAGATCTAAATGTACAGGTTCCACAAAACTGTTACATACCGACGAAGGAAGAACCGTAAACTCCTAAAACACGTTTTTTGTATTGCTGGGTATGTAAAGTCATACAGTAAATAAACTGTATGGTAAAATGTAAAACTACACCAAACTCTCGGGGCTGAATTTTTCCACGATCTTACAATATTTTAATTAACCCCTCCTTTACAAAAGCCTTAGTAATCCTAAATCAATTTGCTGATATCTGTTTACACTCTAAGACTCGAATATATTTTAGATACTCATAAATTTGTAGTACACTTGCCAGAAATTATGCACAATCATATCGTTTATTATAGTTTTTGTTATCTACTTTTATTTAAATAGTTTCTTACCTATTCCTACAATTTTATATCCAGAAGGGGGTTGAAGAACCCTTCGAGCCCATGCACCTCTCAACACCTCTAAGGAACATGGTTCAGAGCTAACTAACAGAGCCCCTGGGCTTACATATCCTCGGTAAACCAGACCTCTTGTAGCTCCTTGTAAAGCAGTACTCCACCAACACACTGAATTGGCAGCAATAAAACCCTGAAAGTAGAATAAAATAAGAAATACTTCCTGTTCAATTTTTTAATATTCTATTAATAAATACAAATACATTTAACTTATTTCATCAGTATAAGTAATGTTATCAATTACATCAGATTCGTCAGTTTCTAAAAAGTCCATAATCATACTCCATCCACATACTATTGTAAGGATACCTACAGCAACTACTGCCCAATCACAACAACGCGCGATCAACGGATTAGTTATGCTATTTTCAACTACACAAAAAAAACCGGATGTCAAATTTAATACACCTCCTGCTAACATAAACAGTTTTTCTACAAGTAATGTTGGTTTTTCTTCTAGGTAGTACGACAAGAGAAACACAGAACAGATAACGCAATATCCAATAACACCTAAAATCACTATGTTTTTTGTCACGTCGTACATGCATAGACTAAGGTCGAAGTATAAGTAAATAACACTTCCTACAAAGCATAAAGAAAATTGAAATATCTTAAGAGACAATCTTGGATTATCTATTATAAACTGTTTGACTGTATTATATATTTCCCACATTTTCTATTTTCAATGACAGTTTTGACGTAACTTTGTAATATTTATTAGTGATTATTTATTTATTGCAATGTCCGTTTTATATCATGCGATTTGCCTCAATATCTGTCTCTCATAAGGGTTGAGTATATCTGTGATCTGAGAACATATTTCCATATTACCCAAAACTTGTTTAGAAATTTGCACGATTAAACCTAAAATCTATTTTTTTATTTGCCCTATAGATTTAGGGTGTTTCATTATTACACCAAAAGTATGGTGGTATTAGACGGTTCTCACTAACCGCAAATCTGATTATATGTCAAAATTAGTTTAACAGTTGCCACATTTAATTGAAATGAATGATAACCACGGATCACTGTATAATAATAGAAGGAGCCTATTGAATTTGGAGTGAAGAAGTAGGGTTCAGCCGTATTATGACTTACCCATAAATTTGTTCTGGGTTGTCTTTCACTTGAAATAAAAGATTTTCATTAAATTTCACAAAATAATTTGATACAACTAAAAACATTTATTTTCAACAATATTAAAACACAAACACAAATAAATAGAGGAACTACACTGCTTTGTCGTTTACTATCCTTCGGGTAGTTTAAAAATATTTAATAACTGCCATTTGAATCGTGAGTTGAGACACTTTCAAGAGATTCTGAGTCAAAAGTGTTTAAGTCCAAGTCCTTACTCCACCTCCATTATTTTAACGTCTGAATTAGGTTCACCATTTTCAGAGGAAAGTTCTGAATCTGAATCTAATTCCTCGAGAGAAATAATGAATGGTGAAATATTTTCAACAGAAACTGACATTAGTTTTGTGCAGTCTTCCAAAATTGTTTTTCACAATGATTTACATAACCTTGCCACATGTCGGACGTACATTTTGAAAGAGCAAGACGCCATAAATTTTCAACCCTAGCTTTTGATTTAGGTTGCGAATTTATGTGCTTATTATAGAAAGTTTTGCAATAACCCCATGCCAACTCAATTGGATTGTATTGACAAAGGTATGGAGGTAAACGAAGGACTTCATGACCATATTTTTTTAAAATGTCGTCTATTAAAACCGTTTAGTATGATGTTCTTAATGGTTTAATCAACTCCCACAATTCTTTTTTTGTTAAATTGTCGTTATTTTTCACATTGTGGTTAAAAAAACACACAATTTTGGAAAAGTTCTGCAATCATTGTCTTGAGATAGTCAGGGTCATTATTTTGTGAATCCAGTAAGTAGCTGCGTGAAATATTGTAAAACGTTTGCCTTTAGACTTAATTGTGGGAGGATTACTTTTCAAATCAGTATCATGCACCCAAATATTACTCCGATTTTGGTAAATCCACGTTTCATCCAAAAACACGAATACCACATTCTCACATGAACTTCCCGAGAAAAGTGATTTTTAATTCAACGACTTTTTTTCGCATAGTTTACGTCTGTTAAAAATATTGCACTTGTACCCCATCGATTTTATAATTTTGAATAAACTTGATCTACTACCCTTAAAATTCAAATCTTCGCGAATGTCGGGCAAAAGTTTGTCGATGGTAAAATGTTCAGATTTTGAATGGTATTGCCAAATGAGTCGGTGTAAATCCTTGCGAAAAACATAATTCTGGAATATATCGTCACTAGCAGTTGTCGGTAGTAGAATGAGAGCAGCTGAGGGCCAACGACGCCCGCCGTCGCGACGCCGAGATTCTTGAAATCACCGAGGGGCGTTGGCACTCCCACGTGACCGTCTCCATTTCCCACCCCCATGGTTTCTTTTGGGAGATTGTTCAACCCCTAGTCGGAATTTTCAACCCCTTGATGATATTTTCAGCTCCATGAAGACATTTTTACCCCTAATTAGAGACCTTTTAGGCGGATTGGCTTCTTTTCGGGGGCGATTTTCAACCCTTGATGGAATTTTTAACCCCTTGACGGATTTTCACCCCTAATTATGGTCCTTTTGGCAGTCCAGCCTCTGAATAATAGGTAAATTCGCGCGCATGTAGTGGGATGGTTTTAGATCTTAATTAAGGTCCTTTTGGCAATATTAAGCACTTTTTTGGCGGTTAACCCCCTGGTTAAGGTTGTTGGATGCCCCTAGCGTATAGGTCTAGCGGCCATTTTGTCTGAGTTAAGGTGGGATTTAAGGTTCTGATTGGTCCTTAGCCCCACTACTCAGTAGCCGTGCTCTGATTGGAGGACTAATTCTCTGCATTCTAATTGGTTATGGCTGGGGAATTTGAATTTGTATTCTAATAAGGAGCCTAATGCTAACTTGTAAGACAGGTGTCGGGGTTCGCAATTTGCTCTCGGGGCTTAGCCCCCTTGTAGTAAGCGGAACTTGTTCGGGGGCCTTCGTGCATTGTCGTGACCGTGGGAAAATTTAATTTGTATTCTAATAGGCCTAATGCTAACTTGTAAGACAGGTGCAGGGCTCCAAAATTTATTATACGGGAGTTTCGCTTTATATCTTAATTTAAATAAGAATAAGGTCAATTAACATTAATATTCAAACTTCAGTATTAAAATATAAAGGTCAATAAATTTGTGTAAGTGCGCTCGTAAAACGATAAAATATATAACAAAAAATGGTTAACACATAGTTACACTCGTAAAGTTATTCCGAATCGTAAATAAATCCTGAACCTAAATCAATTTCCACAATTAAATATTGCATAAGTTCAGGACAAACCATGAAATAATTTTTCATTGAACATAAACAAAAGCAAATAAAATGATAAGAGACTAAATTTCATTCAAACTGAAACTGCAAACATTAAACAACGTATTAATATGGAGTTTAAATTCCTATTTACATAAATTTTACAAAAATCTTAATAAAAAAATCCTACTTAAATTTTAATAAAACCAGTTCATAGTATTCCTCTTCTTCTAAAATATATTCATGGAATATAGTAATTTAGTCAATATTTTGAAGCAACATCAATGGAAAGACTTGTTACTTTAAAAGTAATGTGGTAATTAGTAAATGTTTTACAAGATACGCCCATTAATTTTCGTAGATCAAAAAAAAATTGACAAAGGGAGTTTAAATCGTAGTCCTTTATTAATAAATACTTTTAGATCACCAAATAACAAAGAATATGAACTGTAAATTAACATTTAGGAAGGATCCTTTGAAAATGAATTACTTTGGTATAGGTACACTCAATACATATATTTAAAAAAATAAATGTGTGGGGTGATTCACATACACCACAAATGGTACTTTCTTAAACTATCTTAAATCTTCTAGCTAACTGTAATAAAGGCTACACGTGTAAATAAGAAATTATATTACATATCTGCAGTCAGATCAGATAGCTTTCTACATTCAGCCATTACTAACAAAAATCAAAGGTTTTTGCGATACTTGTTCTATTTCGATCTAAGGCACTGTATTTCTTCTTTTTTGAACACATTACTAACACTTCCAAATTGTCTGAAACAGCGAAATTGACTAAAACTTGTAAGCGGTCGGCAGAAGCTCGCTAACTACGTGTATTTGCGTACACGACTCTCGCTGTAGGCATCTAGATGGAGTCAAACACTCCCTAACACCTTCGTCACTCAATAATAATTAATCACTGATCGATAATTGGTTTGAGTATCTACAGTCTTCCACTTGTAAAAGTTTATTTCACAAAACATACTCAACCATTTGCTTCATATAATTTATTCTATATAGGTAATCTAACACTACAGCCTGATGAAGAGTATAATTTTCTTCCTATCTACGAAATTATAAATCTGTAAATCCCATCACATTCGCCACACTTCAGAGGGGGTATATCCTATTACTTTTAAGCTCGTTATAGGTGGAAGGCTTCATAAAAATTTCTCGGCAGCCTAACAATGTTACATGTTTTAAAAATGTAAAAGCATTAATGCACTACGTAATGAAGTACCAAAGCCACCAGATTGTTTTTATAGGCAAATGAAGAAATCTCTTTGCAAAGTCGACATAGGTCATTAAAGTCACTCAGCGATGTATTGAATTGGTAACATACTGCCAACACTCCTACGAATGTGCTCGATATTTTCCCGCAAAATTCTGAAAGTCCTGTTATAAAAATTTGATTACACATGGATTAAATTTTTATAAAGGAAAACTATGTATTTAATTTCTTTATGTTCAAACGTAAACGACTCCATTACATTAAATTGCAGCGACAATTAACTTTACATACAAGCAGCAGTAGATAGATCGTAGCAGTAACCAATGCCGTGTTACTCTTAAAACAATTCCCCATATAGTGAAATATTTTTATTCTAGGTTCAAATATCACTGATAGCGACATTACATGACACGTTAAAAATTGCCAGTTGCTCAGTAAAATAAACAAAAACATCCTCGTGCGCAAATACTCTTTGACACGATTAAAGCGTTACGTTATATATAGGATATATTATGAGACATTCTGTTGATAAAATGTCGTTACAACTATTTTGCCATTATTCTCAATTTCAGTAATATTATCCATTTTGTAGGGTATTTAACGGTAGTACTGACTTCTGTTCCATTTTGATTTAATAGATTTTGTTATTATACACAGCTGCAATGCGTGTATACTAGCGCTGTAGCATTGAAACGCGTGAGCGTGTAATTTAGTTTTGTTAAAAATGTTTTTAATAGTCATTTTAGGGCCAAATTTTCTTACCCACATTCCCGCTATTTTTATGGATTTCATTGCTTATTGTGTACATACTGAGTTTGCTCAGAGTTAGTAAAGAATGCGGTTTGATTTTGTTCTGGGTTCAATTTGCACTCACTGTGGGTAAATCTTCGTTGCTCGCTTTAGTAGAATGTGAATCTGCTTCGGGAGAACTTTTATTAAAGTTCTTAAGTTTAAGGTTGAACACCTGGTGTTTTCTTTTAATACTGTCTAGTTACTGTAGGTTTATCTTATCTAGAAAAGGGATTAACGTTATTTTTTGATACTAGGGATTGCACCCCCTGCTTTACTAGCTATTAATTTCGTCTTAGTTTAGAAACAATCTCACCTCTACTGGACTGAACTACCAGTGATTCTCTAGAATTATTATTTTCCAGTCTACTAGTTAGTCAACTGGCAGTTCTGGCACATTATGAGTAGTTGCACGTTACCCATAGATCTAATGTGGTCTTATTTGATAGATTAATATTAAAAATCCTCCAAATGATCATGTGATTAAGTTCGGAATCAAATGATATTCTTTTAGTTGAATAATCAGGATTCACAACGGAAATAACAAACTAAGATTTACAGTAATGAAAATTTGTAGGCTTATTCTGAGAGTGCATGTGCGAATCTGGAGTATATTTTAGCCCATTTAATTGCCAAAATTTATGGCAGAAGTAATACTTTGTATTCATACTATTTTAAACTTAACAGTATTGTTTAGTTGTTAGTACGTCACTAATTAGGTATCTCATTATTGATTGCTGTTCATTATAGGTATTTTTAATAATGTGAATACAGAGCAGTCCGAACCTCGGTATCGAGCGTAAGCCCCTTCTCGCGTAAGAGTTTTTGTGATTTTTATTACAATCTCAATTTCCAAAAAAGAACTTAGCCTTTTTACGTTTATCGTTCCGGCATAGTGATCTTCGCCGCTTCGGAGTTAGATCTGTCACTGCTTGCATACAAATAATATGAAGAAGCGGTCATCAGTAGAGGAGCCACGGCCTAGTAGCAAGCAGGAGCCGCCGGAATACATCAGGAGCGAAGAACGTAAATAAAGAACCATCCAGGACACCGCCACCGCCAACTACTGGATCGACGTCGGGTAAGACAATAGGTGCTGTTTAATACAAACTATTTTTTAATTAATTTTAATTTATTGTTTTATTTTAACACTTGTTCTTCTGCTTTTTCTATTTGGGTCTCTGAATTCCAAGTCTTTATTCCTCGGGGTGTGAGACTGTACCTCGGCGGGACCCGGCCTTTCTTTAAAATAATTTCTTTCTTTACTCCTCCTTTTTCAAAACTCGATTAACAACCGCGATGGTTAAACACGGTCACCACCGTGCTACCGTAACGGTTGTATCCCCAACCACCGACGACGCCCGTCCACCTACACCTACACTCACAACACACATACGCACACACCCTCGCCTCGCCACCACCATCCTCACATACATGCTCCCAATCAAACGCCTCGTCAATTTCTACCTCACTCTTACATCTCGACACGCTCATCCGCCTTCACAAAACCACACAAACCCGCACACACACAAACCCGCACACTCACACAAACCCGCACAAGCACACAAACCCGCCCTCTTACCCATACCTTACCAGCCACCTGTACCTGCCGTGATTCCTACAGCCGCTTCCCATAATCCTAATCCCACACGCTCTCAATCCTCCAGGTTTTGCATCCGCAATATCCCGAAATCCATATCCACACAAAAATCCCTATTCACATCCCTAAACCCCTAAACCTTCCCATGTTAAACATAACGTTTATCCATAACCACACCTGTCTCCTAGAGACCTCCTCTCCCTTGCCGGATGGTACACAGCTTAGACTGCGGCACCATTTCGGTGATCCCACCGTCACCCTTACCCAACTATCCGGTCCCCGTCCTTACAACACCACTCCTAGAGCGCCCTCCTTTTCCTGCGTGATTCATCACGTAGATAAGGACGTCCTAGAACCCGAGATCCTAGGTGCGATCGATCTTCCACACGTGAGGAACGCCGTTCGCATCACCGCTAAGGCGACCAACACCCTCACATCCCTTATCTGTGTCATTACCTCTTCCCAAACCACCCTCGAGTACCTCCTAGCACGCGGTGTCGTCATGTTCGGGCAACACTACAGTTGCGAACCTTCCCTTATCCTGAACCTCTCCCTAAGTATTGCTCCAGTTGCACGCAGGTGGGGTATACCGCTGAGGAGTGTCCCACCCGCTCTATCCGATGTCCCAACTGTGGCGAAAGCCACAGATACTCCTCCTGCAAATCCTCGACTAACCCACGGTGTAACAACCGCGGGGAAGCTCACCCTACTTTCTCCTTCAAGTACCGGGAGCGGTGGGAACCTCCCAGTCCTCCGTCGAAGATGGCTGCCCTCGAACCTATCCTGTCTTCCGAATAGTCCCACTTTAAACCCTCTCCTAACACCGAATCCCTATCTATATCAAAGACTTCCTTCAAATCCTCACCCACTCCCTCTTCGAGATGTTCCCCGACCGACGAGCTAGGGTTGTCCGCACCCAAGACTCGCTATCCCGAAAATTTTTTCAATGGAGGATCAACATTTGCGTATCCGGTACGCGGATGACACCGTAATCCGCCAACCCACTCCTTAACTCCTTCCACAATGGATATCCTAGCAGGGACAGTTAATGCCAGGGGCGTTCGTTGGAAACGCCCCTTACTTAAACACTTTACAAACACACAACACACACACCCAGATGCATACTTAACTTCAACACATTTCACACCTATGTAAACAATGGTCAACACGAAACCGCCCTCTTAATTAAAACTTGCTTCCCATCCACTCCTTTTCAACTTCCTGCGCACCTACAACATCTCGAACGCGTTGCTGCGACGGTGCACTTTCCCACTACTATAGTATTTATTTTATACTACAACCCGCCCCGCCACAACACCCTACCCGAGGACCGAGGACTTTTTGACCTACGCCTCTAGCCTCCATAATGCAGTCATCCTAGGTGATTTCAATGCCCGCCACATCCAATTCGGTGACACCGCAACTAATGGCAACGGTAACAGGCTATCCTCCGCTCTGTTGCAGTTGCCGTTCTTGCAAATCGCCAACACACAGCCAACATACTTCGAACATTTAGGTGCCTCAATAGTAGATTATATCATAGTTTCCGAACCCATAGCTCGCTATTTCGATCGTGAGTGATTTATAGGCACCACGACCACATCAGATCATATCCCTACTGGTCAAAACTTCATTTTGTGCAGCTCCCCCTACACCTCTTCAATACACAGTCATGAAAGATTTTTCAAAAGCAGACTGGAATGTGTTCTCCTAACACATATCCAACAACCTTTCTGCACTCAATCTTCAAACGACCCAAGATCTCGAGAGAGCCATTAGAGATGTAACTTCTGTTATTACGGAAGCGGTCGATATCTCTGTACCACTAAAAAACATCGACACTTCTCGCAAACCGCTCCCACAACACATTCTGAACTGGATCAAAGAGAAAAGATGACCCCGATCTCAAGACCGAATACAATCACCTTAACGCCTTAACCAGGCGAGAAGCCAACAAACACGCCGAAGACTCCTGGACCAAAGCCACCTCCCAGCTAGATTACAGAAAGCTCTTCTGGCAACAGTTCGATAGACTGACCAGAACGAAAGTCAACACTAAATGCCACCTAACCGACCTACAGGGCAACCTAATCTCATCCGACCAAGGAAAGGTCATCAATTCGATAACCGGTTCAGGGCACTCCTCGAGGGTCGCCTTGAAGAATTCCGCAACCTTAACCTTTCTGAAATCCAACTCGATAACGAGAATCCTTTATATGCCCCCATCACGCTCGACCAGGTCGACACATTTCAAAAGAGGGAAAAACTCTGCCCCAGGTCATGACGGCCTAAATCGAAATGTCCTCCGTCATTTACCCGACTTAGCCCTCCGATTACTCTCCAACATCTACAACCAATGCCTAACCCTATCCCACTTCCCGACGGACTGGAAATAGGTCTCCATCGTCATGATACCCAAACTCCACGCCGACCTAACCTCGCCCTACTATAGACCAATCTCCCTCCAGAGTTCCCTCGGAAAATGCTTTGAGCAGATTCTAGCCAGACGACTAAGGGATCACCTCGAATTTAACGAATTCCTTCCCAACAGCCAATTGCGCTTCGGTCCCAACCGAACGAGATACGATCCCTTGTTGAAGCTGCTTACAAAGACCACCAGAGCATTCAATCACAAGCAATGCAATCTGGCTGTGTTTCTGGACAAGCATTTGACAGGGTCTGGCACGCCGGCTCCTGCAGAAGATCCATAACCTCATCATTCCCGACCCCTTTTCCAAACTCCTACTCCCATACCTGACCAATCGGTCAGTTGGGGTCAAAGTAGGGAAAACCTTCTCAGATCCTTTCGAACCTACAGCAGGCGTACCGTAAGGTTCTGTGTTAGCCCCGATTCTCTATATTATCTTCACATCCGACATTCCCGAAGTCACACAACCCGGAGTAGCCGTTGCGCAGTTTGCGGATGACACCGCCTTCTGGACGGTTAATCGGACCAGCGAAACGGCCTCCCGCCTCATATCCAAAACCCTTCGGAACTTCTCCAACTGGGCGAACCGGAGGAGAGTCTCCGTCAATCCCACCAAAACCCAAACAATCCTTTTCCGACATCCTAATTACAACGAAGATAAGTTCCCAAACCTTGTCTCCAAAAACGTTTCCCTCACCCTAAACCAAGAAAGACTCCCACTCCAACAAGAAGTCACCTACATAGGAACCCTTTTTACTAGAACCCTCAATTGGCTCCCCGGTGTACAAAGAACACTTAACAGGATAAGAAACCGCACAAACCTACCGGGCGACCTCCGAGGTGCCACCTCAAAACACAACAACACACTTACAAAACATATTCGCCCTGTTATGGATTTTCGAGCAACCATATACACGAACAAAAACCCCAATCACCTTTCCTCTATTGCTTCCTGTGAACGCCGAATACTCAGACGCATACACAGGTTACCTCTCAAGTATCCTAGCGACCTCACAACACAACATGCAAACATACCAACCATCACACACAGAATCCAAACACTACAGAAAAACTTTGCACATAAAAGAATCTTCGGTGACACTATCCCTACCAAAGAGATCCTTACCATACCCTACAACTACCGTTTTCCCCAATTCCCACGAAGAAAACCTAAAATAAAATTTCAAGCATCCCCGCGATCCTTACACAACTCCTTGGCGACCTCCGAGGAGAAGAATCCCTAGACAATATCCCATATGCCCTCCGCATTCCCCCGTCTATTCGATGACGACCTAGCCAGAAACCGGACGACGAATCTAATAATCGCACTAAGCACGCTACACCCCACTAAACAACACACTTAATCCAATTAACGCATTTTTAAATATTAAATAAATAGATCTTTTTTCTTTTTTTTACACCAAAAATAAGCACATCTCATGACTCTCAACTATACAATAACATAAAACATCGCAACACCAACAAACATGGATTGACCAGGGCTGAAGAGGAGAAGGACTCCTGAACAGTCTACGAATAAGATATATATATATATATATATATATATATATATATATAAGCTATAAATAAGTAAATACTAATCATAAGCATGAGCATACTAAAAAGTTCTTTATCGTAATATCACAACGCCATCTCTTATATAAAATAGAAGTGACGCTAGGCTTCTCTAGTTGTATGAACTTCAATTTTATTGACCGTCCATACTTGTTTGATGTACGTACGATGGCCAAAGCTTACGCATCATTACACAGGTTGGCGCATGTTTAACATTATTGCACGTATCAAGGCGTGTGATGCAAAGCATGCTAAATAGTTTTATATAATCATCCTCTTTCTGTGTGTACTTGCTTAGGTGAGAGCTAAATATGACGTACAGGAGATTGACTAAAATTACTTTTATACATCTCGGAGAATTAGGGCACTTCAAAGTTATTTTCATAATAAGTCAAAGTTGATAATATATTTAATGTAGGCCAGTGTCATTATGACATATTTATCATCTTCATTTGGGTGTCATTATGGCCTTCATAATAGCACCCAGTGCCATTATGAACTCATAATAACACGCAAATTTTAAAATAAAAAACAGACAAAATGAAAGTTAGTTACTATTTTTACTTATTATTATTTATTATAAAATCGTTACTAACATTTATTTATTGTAAACATTAATTATAAAGTCTGTACAATTTGTTAAACTCAGTCCAACCGAAGACAAATGAGCTGAATTTGTAGAAAGAATTTTTTTCCCCCTAGTGCTTAAACTTGTTGAACGGCCATCAGTGCATGAAACTCCACCAAAATGTTAGAGGGCACTTTCTTCTTATTTTCTTTGAAATCTTCTATATAGCTTTCTGTCACTGTGTTAGAGCGCCAACCAGCATGTCTCTTAACAATTAATAATCTGCTCCTGAATCTGCAAGCAACGACGCAGATGATCTACGGAAACAGTGTTGAGGATTTGGAAGACTCAGAAACGATGCTATATTACATGGCATTTTCCCAAAAGTATTAATGCTAACTGGCTTCTTAGTGCATTTTCCATTTCTATACCCCCACTAATAATGTAGTATGAGCTGTGTTGCTTGGCCGCATCGCTGTATATCTTCGAACTATTTCCGCCATATTAATTCCTCCAACATTCCCTTTTGTAATAAAAAAATCTCTTGGTATCTTTGTTTTCGTAAATGGAATAATAATGTGAATGCACTGTCCTTCATCTTTAACATCCTGCAAGTCCCACTGTCAATACAACTTTCATCTTAAAATAAGTTATATCGTCAGCTTCCACCAAAAATATGGTTATATATTCTTTTGTTAAAATTTTAGATTTTTTTGATCGAAATCCTTCAGATTTTCTTTCTAGAAATGCAATTAAATGGACGTATTTACTAATATCTATATTTTTCTTCATTGATATTATTGAACGTAGCATAGAATAATATACTCAAAGAGACGAAGGCTTGCTATGTTTTGAAAGACGTTCGAAATATGCTAGAAGACCCTTTTCATTGCTGCTATTCTTGATTCCTTTCCTTTACAAAATCTTCAAGTTTTGCATAGTTTTGCTCATACGTCTGTCTTAATTTTTGAAGTACGGAATTGACGACGTTTTGAAATGCTTCGATATCGAAGGAACATCTCAGAATCAGAATCACTCATATTAATACTTTTTCTATTAAATTGAATGTAAAGCACAAAATTGAACGCAAATAATGACGTTATCAAAGTAAAAATTACAACAATCAACAAGCGCGGTTACTATAACATCGAGTAATATGGGCACTTAATAATTTTGAATTTTTATTTACAAAAACGTTTCGGATATTGTAAACAAATCGAATCTATGCAAAGAAAATCTATTTGGACTGGCGTAGATTACATTTTGAATGATACACGTTCGATATGAACTTCATAATGAAATAAACCACTCCGCTAACGTCACGTGGTTTAACTTTACACGCGTTTCATTATGACGTTCAAACCGAACTAGTCCGAGAAGCACCCCCATTTTCCTTTCTCTCTTGCTTAAACATAAAATGGATGAAACAAAGTTATTAGATTTGGGCACGTCGTACGATCTAAGAGTTAGAGTTTCTTAGAAAATATTTCAAAGAAAAAATATTAACTTATATACTCCAACGGTTTTGGACGAGACGTGGACTTCCAGCAAAGATCAGATGAGAAAATCATGGCAAGATAATACTGCAATAACTCAGTGAAAGGAAACAGGCGAGGGTTCAAGATATATCATCGTGCATGCAAGAGGAGAGGATGGCTTTGTTGACGGCGCAGGGCTAGTTTTCAAAAGTAATCGAGAAACTGGCGACTGCCATGATAATATGAACTGCGAAAACTTTGAAAGATGGTTCAAAACCAAACTTATACCCAACCTAGAGGAACCCAGTTTCATTATCATGGATAACGCCTGTTACCATTCACGATTGGTGGAACCAGTTCCATGTTACAGTTGATCTAAAACAAAGTGCTAGAGTCGGCCGAGTCCAAAAATAACAATATTCAATGGGAACTTATGAGTACCAAATTATTAAAAATTATAGGAACTAAATTACCAAAAAGAGTATTATTTGCACTGTTATGCAGAAACAGTGGGCCACAATGTTTTATGTTGACCGCCATATCATTTCCAGTACAGCGGCATTGAAATGGTTTGGCCAGAGAGTAAAGGAATCTACGACCAAGAAATTATTAAAACTAACGGATCTCCAAAGGATGTAATTCGGACTTGGAATGAGACAAAAAGTTAGTAAAACTCATTGGAAAAATTACACGGAACCTTGCCACAAACTAATTTTGAAAGACTGGAAAGGGAAAAAGATATAGATGCTTCCAATATCGCTTCTCTCATAATAACCGACGGTGGCAGTTCATAAGAATAAGATTTATTGGACAATGAAGACAACTGATATTTATTAAACTTATGTTTAAAACCATTTCTGACAGAAGTCCTGTAAATTCAACAGCATTCAGTATGAAAATCTTTTTTTATTAAAGAAAAAATATGTATATAATACTGTGTTTTTAAAAATTATTATTAATCTTATTAAATACATAAATAAAAAATAATCTCATTATATTTAGAATTTACATCAGTTCTACATACATAGACAAAATTTATATCGATTGGGGCTTGAACCTTGATGGCACAGTTGGTTAGCGCGGTACTCTAGCAAAGTACAGGTCGTAGGTTCAAATGGAGGTAAACTTTTTATTTATGTATTTAATAAAATTAATAATAATTTTTAATTACATATTTACCTTTTAACTTATTAGTTCATAAAAAAAAACCTATAATAATAGTGTTTTGCTTTATTCTACGCGAAAAATATAATAATGAAATACAAGCAATACATCAGGTTTAATAAAGTGCTATTTGTAAGAGAATAGCTCCTACCCGAGTAAAACATGTCCACATCATACAGTGCGTACCAAACGTATGGAACGGGTAAGCTGAATCGATAAAATTTAATATGCATGCTGTTTACAAAGCCTTCTATTATTTCCACAGTTTTGTTATTTTTTAACTGACAAGGTCGGGAGCTGCACAGCCAACTTGATTTTTTTTTAATAGGAAGGGGGTCAAATCGTATACCATTTGAAAGGTATTTTCAAGTAGAATCCAGTGACATGCCGCTTGCCATAGTTATCTCTAAGGATAACTTCGCTATTATAAATTAAAGATGGGCGTAGGTATTATTTGGATAACTGAAGATCTAGATAGCATGGGGAACAATGAATTGTTTTATGGTGTTTAATGTAACATCAGATTGTTGAAACTGTGTTTTAAATTTATGAAGTTCATCTAGTACAGGAATCACTTATAAGCGATGCTCAAACTATTCCCCATTCACCTATTGGCAGTAATAAATAAATTCCTTCAACTAAATTCAAAATAAACTTGCGAGGAATATTTGCTATTTCTTCTCGAATTCGTTGCACTAGTTCATTCAGGTTAGTGGTTTATCGATATAAATACGACTCTTCAGGTAACCCCACAAGAAAAATCTAGTGGGGGTTAAGTCAGGTGATCGCGGTGGCCATTCAATACTAACTGGATGTTCAGTTATCCAGTTAATATCTACTCCCAATCTTTAATTTACAATAGAATTCTACTTGAATACCTTTCAAACGGTATGCGATTTGTAAAAAAATCAAGTTGGCTGTGCAGCTCTCAACAATGTCAGTTAAAAAATAACAAAACTGTGGAAATAATAGAAGGCTTTGTAAACAGCATGCATATTAAATTTTATCGATTTAGCGTAAATAGTTTTGAAATAACAAGACCGGTTCCATACATATGGTACGCACTGTATGTGCAATGAAATAGGAACAATTTGAGACGAAATTCCATTACGATTCGTATTTATCCTGGGGTATCTAAAATATATTAAACCATGAGCTACCATTTTTTCATGTTTTGTAGCTCTCCGGTCGTTTAATGAAATCTTCCACAACAATGGGCGCTTCACCAGTACTCAGAGGATGGAGGTCAGCCAAGTATCGCTTTCGCTCATATTCAGCAGCTGAGTACTGGTGAACGCACACAAAGGCTGTGTTGTCTATAAGATGTAGACTCCGATTGTTCGATCCTTCAAAGCTTTGATAAGGAAAGCAAAGGACTCGTAACATGCATTTCAGACTTGCGTAAAAAATTGCGACCAAATATCAATCGGTCGTCATTTGTTTGGTGCCAGACAAACTTTAGCGTAGTCTGTGCATTTTGAGTTTTTGTTTATAAAAGTGAATTAAACACAGTTTTATATTTACGTTGTTACAATGGTAGTGTGTTCAGCGTAGTGAAGAAAAGAAAGAAGGAGTTACATTTCACAAGTAAATTATATGAGTAAACTAAACAACACGCCTGTAAATCTTAAAATATTTTTCAACTGGCTGATATTTTAAGAGAATGATTTCAAGTTTTGATAGTAACATTGTGTAATTAATGGTTCAACATTTTGAAGCAATTGCGATTTTAATTGGAAAATCTGAATATATTAACCTTTTTTACTTTTATGTATTTTCATTCTCTAATATGACTGGCACAGAGGATATATTTATCTCTTCTTTCAACATTTTGCTGTTAGTCGCAAATTGGTGTTCGGAATTACGCGCTCCCCTCTTTCCTGGTCAAAGCATCAAAGTCAGAAATTTGACAACAATTGACAGTTCAAAACCGAAATAAAAATACACGTGCATTTTGTTACTAGATTTACAGCATGATCAAATAGAAAGACAAGCCTTATTTCCTCTATTATAGTTTCCAGAGTCCATTCGATAAAACGTTGTCGCAAAATTTACATTATTTTATGCTTCTAGTTTTATTTTTATTCAAATATATTGCTCAAGGTTAAATCATTTTTTGTATTAGTACAATAAATAAATTACATTTGATAATGCCGATTCAAATAATCCTAAAATAGTTTCTCAATCGCAATTCACATATAACATAAATCTAAAACTACGAACTATTACATCCAATCTATATCTGAGGAAAATTTTAAATGTTTAATTAAAAATAAATAATCAATGAACATAACCAGGCCACTCGCAGTAACGTAAACACTAAAAGTAAATCCATTCTCGTAATCACAGAATCCATAGGATTCATCGAAAACGTACCAGGTTTGATACATAGTGGATAATCCAGCAAATAAATTTATAATTGATCCACATAACAAAAATAACTTTTCTATGAAAACATTAGTATCATCTAGTATGTAATATAATATCAATACTGCCAATATGTAAATATATCCAACAATTGCGAGTACCACTATATCCAATGATATACCATACAAGCAAGATTTCAGTACGTGACGATGAAAAAGACGGTAGGCCAAAAGTAGCAATATTAACTCGGCAACTTTAAAATCGAAATGCAAATTGCTACACAAAAGCTTTTTAAAAGATATCATATTCTGATGTGTTTATTATAAGCTTACTGAGACTTATAATAGTCAGCTATCATAATAATTCCACATAAAACCATCGTTATTCCTAGGGCAATTCCTTCAATCTGATTGCACTCAACAGCTGCACTTTTATTTATATCTGCATAATTTAAGCCTCCCAATGCTGCAGCACTTATATTTAATATACCACCAACAAGCAGGAATGTTTTTTCTAAAAACAATGAAGGATGATGAGTTCTATCAGAAAAAACTAAAACTGACAGAATTATTGTATATACATCAACTGATACTACGATTAGTCTTATTAACTCCCTCGGTACGCATATAGATAAATTTGCACGAAACACTAGAATACAGCCAGATAAACACAAAATAAATTCTATTATTTTTAGTTTGAGTGATAATGTCATCATTTTTGATAAATGCCAATAAACTAACAATCTTGATTTTGACTTTTGAGACAGAGTACTGGCATATTGTCAAAAACATGTCAAATAAAAGATTCGTAGTAGATCTGTATTAGAAAAACCATACATTTTGTAAATTACACCTACAACATGGTCAATTATATGATTATTATGGTTAGTACCATTGGCTATTGGTTGGAATTGTAATTTTGGGCATATAAATAATTTCGTTTTAGGAAAAGTCAGTAAAACTATAAGTCAATTAATACTTAACTAAACCTAGCGTGTCGTTTGCCAAGTGTAACTCAACATGCGTACAATTAAGTCTGTTTTGTACGAAGGAAAACTATACTAATGTATCCATATATTTCGAAATATATAGGCAAAATAATATTGTTTCTACTCTTATATGTAACAGACGAATAACCAAACCATCTACTAAGTGTATGTGTAAATTCTCCATTACGTATACGGTTGCATAATGAAAAATTAGAATATATATGTATAAACATATATATATATATATATATATATATATATATATATATATATATATATATATATATATATATATATATATATATATATATATATATATTAAGGGCTAATTCTACAACGAAAATAAGAAGAAATTCATATAACATATGCCCGAAAACGCTTCGTTTTCAAGATAGAAGTGTTCAATTTCTAATTTTTTAAACATCTTTGTAATATTTCATAAACGGTTTGAGATATGGCTAATTTGGGACATATGGCGCATGTTCTGAGTAGTCAGAAAATTTCTACCTATACCAGTGGCGTCCGGTCCACCAATTTTGCGGGAAAAAAATGGTACGCCACTGACTTTAACAACAGTCAACTGGTTTTATTTAGACCAGAGGCATAACATTGAATAACATTAATTAAAAATACACATACAAATTTACAGAAATTGTTCAAAATGAGAACCGTTGCTCTGAACGCACAACTCCCATCGACGAACAATGGACCGATCTAAATTCACTAAATATGGAAGCATTTCTTATGCGATCAATAAGTTCATTCTGTGTGTTCACTGGAGTCGCATAAACTCTTTCCTTTAAAAACCCCACACGAAAAAGTCTAAGAGACCCTGGAGCCCACGAAACTGGACCTGCTCTGTAAGTGATTCTATGAAAACATGACGAGCAGGATGTCTATTTGGATATCTTCATGTATTCTCTAACTGCTGCTCTGAATTCATTAGCAAAACCATAAATAAAATGGATATCTTCTTGATTTGTATTAAAGAATTTTAAAGATGTTTAATTAAATTAATAAACACTTTAGTATTAGTACATATTAGTATATTATAACTGTCAAAACGTCAAAAAAAAAGTTAAAGTTTGCTATGAATTGGTGTTTCCATGGTAATAAACAATCGTAGTAATACGTTTTGACAGTTGTAACATACTAATATGTACTAAATACTAAAAGTGTTTATTAATTTAATTAAACATCTTTAAAATGCCTTTTAACTTTACAAATCAAGAAATCCATTTTATTTATGGTTTTCCTAACTGAAATTCAAGAGCAGCAGTTAGAGAATACATAAGAAGATATCCTAATAGGAGGCATCCTGCTCGTCATGTTTTCGTAAGAATTCACAGGGAGTTTACAGAGAATGGTTTAGGGAAATTACAGGGCGTTCGAAATGATAATCAAAATGGACAGCAAAGAAGAATTTCTCAAAGAATCTTAAATGAGTTTAATAGAGATCCAACCCAAAGTTGTCGTAGAGGATCTCGTATTTTCCATACCTCTAAATCAAATATTTTTCGAACTCTAAGACGAGATCAGAGGCGGCCATATCATTTACAGCCTGTTCAAGGTTTACAACCAGGAGACGAAGAACGAAAATTGACGTTTTGCCGTTGGATTCTTAACTCTATTCACAACAATAGAGATTTTTTGAAGAACATACTATGGACTGATGAGTCCTGCTTTACCCGTCGCGGTATTGTTAATTTTCGTAATCAACATGTGTGGGTACATGAAAATCCCCACGCCATTCGCCCAAGAAATTTTCAAGTTGAATTTAGTGTAAATGTATGGATAGGTGTTTACAACAATAATTTATTTGGGCCATATTTTCTACCACAACGGTTAAATGCAGAAAATTTCTTGGAATTCTTAGAAACGGAACATCACAACATGTGGGATGGAATACCGTTAAATTTACGAGCAAATGCATGATTTCAGTTGGATGGGTGTCCTGCGCATTTTGGACGAAATGTTAGAAATTGGGCGAACAATCATTTTCAGGAGAAATGGATAGGCAGAGCAGGTCCAGTTTCGTGGCCTCCAAGGTCTCCGGATAACACATTATTAGACTTTTTCGTGTGGGGTTTTTTAAAGGAAAGAGTTTATGCGACTCCAGTGAACACACAGAATGAACTTAATGATCGCATAAGAAATGCTTCCAATGAGATGATACCATATTTAGTGGATTTAGATCGGTCCATTGTTCGTCGATGCGAGTTGTGCGTTCAGAGCAACGGTTCTTATTTTGAACAATTTCTGTAAATTTGTATGTGTGCATGTTTAATTAATTTTATTCAATGTTATGCCTCTTATCGAAATAAAATCAGTTCACTGTGATTAAAGTTAGTGGCATACCATTTTTTTCCCGAAAAATTGATTGGACTTACGGACGTCACTTGTACAGGTAGAACTGTTCTGACTACTCCAGAACATGCGCCATAGCGTGTCCCAAATTGCAAGCCCGTATCTCAAACCGTTCATGAAATATTACAAAAAATGTTTAAAAAAATTAGAAATTGAACACTCTGTATCTTGGAAACGAAGTGTTTTCGGGCATATGTTTATATGAACGTTTTTCATATTTTCGTTGTAGAATTAGCCCTTAAAGTTTGGCACTGAAAATTAATTATATATATATATATATATATATATATATATACACCAGGTGTCCGTTTCAAACCTGCCATAGGGATTTAACATTAGTTTTAACATTTTTGAGAATTCCTGCTCGCCAATTCCGCCTACAAAAAATTTTTCGTATCAATGGAATGAGAAAATTATTGCGCATCAAAAATTAAATTATTTTCATCGATTTTTATTGAAAAATTCTAATTTTATTACACACACTATGAAGGAATTGCGAATAAATATTATGACAGGGGTGGGCTAAAATCAAACCTTATAGCATGTATTCAAATAACACTCCATTCTGCCATAAACAATATTCAATCCTGTTATAAAACGAATTTCGAACATTAAACAACTGCTTTTCGTTTATTAACCCACACTCTGCAACGATTGACTCTGTCAAAGAATTAGTATTTAGGTGGCGTTTTTTATAAATCTTACTTTTAGGGCGACCCCACAGAAAAAAAGTCGCAAGGTGCTAAATCAGTAGATCTGGCTGGCCAGTTTATGGTACTACCTCTGCCAATCCAACGATTTGGAAATGTATCATTTAAATGATTTCTGACATCTATACCGTAATGCGGGCAGCCTTCGTGTTGAAACCAGATCTCCTGATTTTCTCTTGCAACTTCCTCCAAAGCAGGACCTATCTTATTCACTAAAAGTTCAAAATAAATTTCAGCATTTAAATTTCCATTAATGACAAATGGGCCGATAATTTTATCATTAAAAATTCCAGCCCAAATTTATTTTTTGAGGGTATTGGGTTCTTATAGATAAATTGATCCTTGGGTTTTCTTCAGCCCAGTATCGAGTGTTTTGCACGTTAGGTTCATTGTTTAACGTAAAAGTGCATTCGTTCGTAGAACAAATTGACGATATACAGCGACGATCCTGGTTTGCACGGTCTTGCATCTCTTCGCAAAATATCTCTACTTTTCTCTTCTGCTTGAAATACCTTCCGATCACATTGGGGTTTGTATGGATGATATCGGTGCTTTTGTAGTATCTGATATACCGCCGACTTTGATGCGTTTAATTTACGGGTAATTTCCCTTGTGCTATATGTTGGGTGGATATTTATCATACCCAAAACACGTTCTTCCAATTTAGTGCCATCCGCCCCAACATTCCTTCGGTTACCTGTATTACAATCGTATTATTTAGATGTTTGCAAAAAACAATACCAAAAATAATAAATTCTGCTGAAATATTAGCAGTTTCTTAAAATTTTCACGCATAGTTCCGTATTGTGGATTTAGACGGTATTGCGCTGTTACTAAATTTAACAAAAAAGAAATCTCTCACTTTCCGCAAACTAATGTCACTGTAATATGTTTTAACCATAAAAACTCTCTCTTCATTTGAGCAATTATTCATTTTGTAAATAAAAACTAGTAACCCAGCTCATAATGTCAATAAATAACGAATTAATTAGACTATAATTGTTAATTGTTTTAAAAGTAATGGCAACTCATTTAAAAACATAAAAATTTTAAATTGGAGTTTTTCAATAAAAATCGATGAAAATAATTTAATGCTTGATACCATTCGATGCGAATAATTTTCTCATTCCATTGATACCTGTAGGCCGAATTGGCGAGCAGGAATTCAAAAAAATGTTAAAATCAATGTTAAATCCCTATGGCCAGGTTTGAAAACGGACAACCGGTATATATAAATGAATCATGATTTTCTGTGTAATCGATGTTCGAAAATTTGGCTGTATAAAAGGAATGATTGAGAGTTGTTTGTGTTAGAAGACCTCAATAACAAGGTTTATGTCTATAGTTTTCATGATGGTATGTGTTTTTGTAACGGTACCTGAAAAATTCGGTCACTCATCCAAGTACTAACCGCTTGACTTCGGTGAACGAAAAATTATTAATATAGATCTATCTATACATAAAAAGTCTATAGTTTTCATGATTATATATGTTAGTATTATTGTAATGTCTGTCTGTCTGTCTGTGTGTCTGTGTGAGTGCGGGATATCTTTTGAACCATTAAAGTAATCCATATAAAATTAGGTACAAAAATTCTTTGCCAGGTCAAGTTCGTTAATGAGCAAAATTCAACCAGTGGCGGGGCATTTTAGGAGATTAGAAAATTAAAAAACTTCATTGCTTCAAATTTAAAAAGTTATATAATTAAAAAACAAACCAACACGTTTTTTATATACTTTTAAATTAAAAAATATATATAATAACCAGTGGCGCGCCGTATTTAGGGCACCAAATTGTGTTTTTTAATTTATTAATCGATTTATTTGAAAGTTGGGTATTGAGGTTTTCTAAGATCGCTCAGTATAAATCCTTTGTCCAAATTAAAAAATTCAAAATGGTGGATCCAAAATAAGGGATTATCGTGTTTATTTAATTTAACAACCGATTTTTTTTAAAGTTGGGTATTACGGGTTTTTAAGATCGCTAAGTATAAATCATTTGTCAAAATTAAAATTAAATATGGCGGATCAAAAATGGGGGATTATCGTGTTTAAAAACCGATAGGATTCAAATTCAGGTATTGTGGGCTTTGAAGTTATTTATTTACATATATGAGAAAGCATTATGGCTGATAATTTGGCAGTGCTTTTTTAATAAAGACTACCCAAAAACTAAAATAAATAAAAAATTAAAATTACAAATAAATATATGCTGAAAAGGAATTAGTTACGGGTTTCATCATGTACAGGGTGGCCAACTAAGAATGCGAGGTACTGTATCTGGGAAACTATACATCGTAGAGGCTTGCGGAAAAAAAGTTATAGCTAAAACGGCCAATACAAAAACTTGGAAAATATTTTCATGTTTCTGAAATGGCCGCTAGGGGCGTAACTGCAATGTTGAATCTAAAAAAGTGATGTTTCTGTGAATTCTGCTATATTACCTTAATAAAAAAATAACTTATCTTTGAAGTCGAGGATAATCTGAACTTTTTTTGTTTAGCACTTTTTGACGTATCTATGAAAATAAAGTGGTGGGGGGTATTCAAAGGTTTCCGTAAATCACCCCCAGGATCTTCGAAACGGCTAATCCGATGTTAACAAACTTGGGCGCGTTGAAAAGAGCTTTTCTTGGGCTACAAATGTTAAAATAATTAAAGTTTTGTTAGTTTCACATGTCGTCGCTAGAGCGCTTTGTTCGACATTCCGACAGAAACGGTTAATTTTCGCAAAAAATTAAATGCATTGGTATGACTTTTTTCATGAACAAGTAGCTAAATGATGCCTAAACAAGCTCACAAAAAACCGCATCTCGATATCTTGTTCCTAACCTAAAATATCGACCAAAGAAAACTTTATACGAAAATAACTTAAATTTTTATTTTTTTTTAACTACATTTTTCTGGAATTGTTTCTATGATGTAAGTTGTGGCCCTAAAAAGAGCCGATTTAAAGGAAGAAGGTTTTTAATGCCCCCGTAAATGCTCGAAACTCTGTGCATTGCTGAGGCCTCTTATGGGTAGACAAAACTGCAGCTTCAATTTCGGCTCTGAATAGGTTACCAAGAAATTGAGATTTTAAATGTAAGTAAGCAATGCTAAAAGTTATACGAAAGGCCTATTTTTTGTTTGTTTAAATGCATATTCACTATGGATATATATGAAAAATACAATTAATAGAAGCAGGCAATGGAAACAGATACCTAAACAAAACATACATAATCGTCAAATTGTCAATAGTTGCCAATACTTTCGCGTTACTTTGAGCAATTTTTGTGCTTTCAAAATGCGTTTTACGAATAATGAAGCTATTGGTATGCTTGCGGTTTATGTTGAATGTCTTCCGAATGCCGCAGTAGCTAACAGAGTTTACGCGGCTCCATATCCAAATCGGCGTCCTTGCGATGTAAGAGTTTTTCCCCGATTAGTGGCGAGCTTACGACCCAATGGTATTTTTCGGCCTACGTTTCAACGGCAAATAATTGGAATAACACAAGAAAATATTAACCGTGTACTGGGCTATATTGAAGGAAATCCCCATGTTAGCACAAGTGCATTATCCACTGAGTTGGGCATATCACGGACAACGGTTCAAAATATTTTGAAGGACTATAATTAAGTTCTAATGGCCATCAAAATATATAGGTATTCGTTTAAACTTTTTTTAATTACTTTAAGAATGCACCCATATCATGTCGTTTTGCATCAGGCCTTGAAAGAGGAAGATTTTGATCGAAGGTTAGACTATTGCCATTGGACGTTAGGCATGATAGGTGAAAATAGAGAATTTTTATTTCAAATTCTTTGGACCGATGCAGCCACCTTCAGTAGTGACGGGAGAGTCAATCTGCACAATATGCATTATTGGTGTGCAGAAAACCCCCATTGGTTGCGTGAAGTTCAGCACCAAGGACGTTGGAGTTTAAATGTATGGTGTGGCGTACTGGGAGGCAGAATTATTGGGCCATATTCTTTCGAGCAACCCCTAAATGGCAAAGTATTTCTTGACTTTTTGGCCAATCAATTACCGTTGTTGTTGGAAGATGTGCCTCTGCAAACAAGGCAAAAATTGTTTTTGCAGTTGGATGGTTGCCCAGCACATTTTTTGGAAGAGGAAGTCTGTTTCTATGGCCTCCGCGATTGCCAGACTTAACTTGCCTCGATTTTTATTTATGGAGGCGCTTAAAGGACATCGTGTTTCGGACTCAACCTACTACTAGATAAGATATGAAAAACCGGATTCGTAACGCAATACGTAACATATCGAGAGCCGAAATTGAAGCTGCAGTTTTGTCTAGTCATGAGAGGCTTCAGCAATGCATAGAGCGTGATGGTCAGCATTTCGAGCATTTACGGGGGCATTAAAAACCTTCCTCCTATAAATCGGCTCTTTTTAGGGCCACAACTTACATAATAGAAACAATTCCAGAAAAATATAGATAAAAAAAATAAAAATTTAAGGTATTTTCGTATAAAGTCTTCTTTGGTCGATATTTTAGATTAGGAACAAGATATCGAGCTGCGGTTTTCGCGAGCTTGTTTAGGCATCATTTAGCTACTTGTTCATAAAAAAAAGTCATACCAACGCATTTAATTTTTTTGCGAAATTTAACCGTTTCTGTCGGAATGTCGAACAAAGCCCTCTAGCGACGACATGTGAAACTAACAAAACTTCAAGTATTATAACATTTATAGCCCAAGAATAGCTCATTTCAACGCGCCCAAGCTTGTTAAAATCGGCTTAGCCGTTTCGAAGATACAGGGGGTAATTTAAGGAAACCTTTGAATACCCCACCACTTTATTTTTAGACATACGTCAAAAAGTGCCAAACAAAAAAAGTTCAGATTATCCTCGACTTATGTTATTTTTTATTAGGTTAATATAGCACAATTCACAGAAACATCACTTTTTTAGATTCAAGATTGCAGTTACGGCCCCTAGTGGCCTCACACGCACAAAGGCCACATTTGATTAACATGCATCAAATAAATAAGTAAATAGTAAAAAGGCAGAAGAGCCTTGGTATATTGTCGCCAATTTAATGCTAGGGCGCATTCCAAACAAATGATAATTATTCTGCTTCTGATGACACCGTTCATGAAGGTTTTTTGGCATTTATACACGATATTATGTCAAAGGGTCTCCATAATGGATTAGCTCTTAAATCCGTATCCGTACAAATTTTGACAAAAATAAACTGTTAAATGTTGAACTTTTTTGATAATATTCAAATATTCATAAGAATAAGAGAAGAAATTTAAGAATGTGCAATAGAACGATGTTCTGGTTAAATTTTCAATAGTATTAATAAGAATACGTGCTATCCTTAGATTATATAATCTAAGGTACTATCTTACTATACCTACTTAATAATCACGGCTATATCTAAGGTTACATAGTTTAATTAATGTCATGATGTTAATTTCAATTATTAAAATGCAAACTTCAGGATTTTCATTCATGATTAAAATACTTATCTTTTAGCTGAAATCGTGCAATTATTCTTATTTATGTTGTACACAAAGTTTAAATGTTTGAATAGCAGCTACAGATAATTAGTTTATAAACAGTTTCAATCTTACAAGGTTCAATTAATTTTACTGTTTACATGTTTAAAAGCTTAATTCCTACTAATAAACACAAGACACATTCATTCAGAACTATTCAGATGAAAAACAAATATTTCATCGTTATCGTTGATATAAAAGCAATGATTTCCCTGTCGACGCTCCATTTCGAGCTCCATGAAACTGTAAAAAAAACAGAAATAAATGTGCAGACGACGCCGACGCCAGATACACGACGCGACTACATCCGATAGAATTTCATATAAAAGGTATCTAAAAATATTGCTTCCGAAACTAGAAATTAACTATTTCTTTATAAAGATAAAACGATAAATTGTTGGGATTAATAGAGCGTGTGAAAGCATTTTTCAATCTATCATAGTCTTAATCATTATGATTACTTTATAATTAATCATATTTATTCTAATGAAAAGTAAGATAGCTGTGACATGTGGAATTAGTAACTACTAATTCTTATTCTGCTTATTATTCAATCAGATCGATTGCACAACTTCCCTTATCCAAATTATTGAATTTGTTACATCATAATCAGTATTTCTCATATTTTTGTTATGAATTTCTTTTACTATACTATACAGTGTGTCCCAAAAGTTTGGAACGCTCAATTATCACAATTATTTGTAAAGTGATATACAGTGAGTCCCAGAAGTTCTGTCTAAATTCATTTAAAGTTCAAGGGTCCAGTTTTTGGCGAAACGCTCGAACACGTCGATTTTATTTTTGACTGCGGTTTTTTTAGTAGTAAAATTTTGTATATAGAGTGGCCAAAAATTAGTTACGACCACCAACTTGATTTTGTCAAACGGAAACACCTGTTTTTTATTTCATTTTTATATTTATGAAAAAAAATAAATATTGTCTTTATAACACTATCAAGAACACTTGCAAAATAATCGTATCCAAGGTGATCTATAAACAATAGGTACATGTTTTCATTTCGTTGTGTGTGTCAATTTATTTCTGACGTCGAATTTCAACATTTGTCCTTTCCGAAATGGTGTATTTTTGGATGAAATATTTCTAATAGGTGGATAGGAAGGTCGGACCTATCGAATGGCCTGCTAAGTCACCCGACCTAAACCCGTTGGATTTATTTCTGTGGGGTCATCTCAAATCAAAAGTATATGTTGACAGGCCTAACAATTTGGAGATATTGAAAGAGAACATTAGAAGAGAAGCGCGTGCCATAAGTCCAGAAGTAGTTGAAAACGTGCAAATAGAGTCTATTCATCGCCTTGGCTATTGTCAAGCCGAAAATGGTGCACATTTTGAACATTTGATTTGATTTGTTGTGTTTTTTGAATAGATTGTTCATTGTGACAGAAAACAAAACAAAGGCCGTCTTCCTTGATACGGTCTTAATTGTTGATACGTTCAATTCTAAATCTCTCGAGATCTGTTAACTTAGGTATAGGACATGGTACATGAGACTTACTCAGAATTAAAAGCAGATTCAGAAAATGAGATAAAAAACGTGTTTCCATTTGAAAAAATCAAGTTGGTGGTCGTAACTTATTTTTGGTCCACCCTATATATAAAATTTTACCACTAAAAAAACCGTCAGACAAACGCTGAATTTCAGGAACGATTAAATTTTGAAGCGTATCCAAATATCTGTTAGATGTTAAATTCGCTGCCCAAACATTTATTTTCTGAGGGTGCTAGGCATGCGCTTCTCTCATCCAATGCGGATTTTGATCTGACCAGTACCTATAATTATTATGATACACATTCCCATTTAGCATAAATGTCGCTTTATCAAAAAAAAAAACAATATTATTGAAGAAATCATTATTCTCGTGCCACTTAGCCATCATGGTCTCACAAAATTCGTTTATTCTACCGAAATCATCGTCTGACAGCTCTTGAAGAAGATGAATCCTATAGGGGTGAAATATATTTTCCTCAGAATTCTTGACACTGATAAATGACATATCAATAGCTCTTGCTGACTTCCGCAGGGATTCTCAATAAATGTGAGTAATGTGTTCAAGCATTTTTCACCACTTCTTGATGTTTTGGGTTGTCCCGATCTAAATCTCTCTTTGCAGTCTCCGTTTTCCTCAAATCTTCCAACTGTTTTCTGGACGATTGATTTTGCAATTGGGGGACGATAAGGAACATTGTTATTGAATAAATCCGCCACCGCTTTATAGGACCTTACACGATCTCCGTAACCACGCGTCCTACGCAGTATGAGCCTTTTTCGTTAATTTAAATTAGCCATTATTAAAAATCAAAGCGAATGAGATTGACAATATCTAATTTCACTTTTACGTCTGTCAAAAATGGCGCGTTTCCACGGATTTCATTTCTAATGAAACAAAGGTGGATATCGCCTATTTTAATTTTTTAATCAATTTTTCAATACATTCCTTGTTAGAAGATTAGATGTTTTTGTATTTGTCAATCGATAGCTTATGAAAAACTAAGATAGAAATGTGCAAACCGTTTTTCTTGATCTCTTAAGGTTAGGATTTTACAGCCTATCAAAGTGTGGAAATGGTCTGCCAATTATTTCGTAAATGGTTGAAGATAGGTATAGGACTTTATATATAAGATGCATTTAGATTTTATTAATTAAAAAATTGAATAATATACGTAGTGTTCCGTTTGAATGCTTTTAATTTTTCGTAAAAGCGGCAACACTGCACCACTGAACATATTTTTGTTAGATAGAACATTATTGCTAATGTAAACTTCCCAATTTTCATCAATGTCACTTTATAAATAACTGAGATAAATCTGCATTTCTAAACTTTTGGGGCACACTGTACACTATTGTTTAACCCTTATCCGGGCAAGCGGAGTCCATACGACCCCGTTAAAAATAATTAATCATATAATTTCTTTAGCATGGCGAGGCTTTATGACTTTGTTCTTCCTAAAATAATATTTAGTTTAACATAACACAAATACAAAAAAAAATTAGCTTTGAACATCTTTTGAAATTTCACAAAAAATTTACATAACCGAGCAAAGGGGCCCAAACGGACCCCTTCCTGTTTTTAATATAATTTCTGCGATTGACAGTGAAATTACCCGTGGAAATTATGTGAAGTATTTGCAACGAATTAATAACCCATTTCCATCATTACTATGACGTCTTTATACTTTCTAGAAAATTAGAATCATAGTACTATAACTGAAATTTTGATGTTTGACATCAATCATCGTCCAAAAATAATTCTTTCTAATTGTTAATATCTAATAATTATAATTATAATTATATAATAGATAGTAATAATTACGAATCATTAAACTATTCAAAATAAATCTGGTATAGCTTGCGCTAATCACATTGAAATTGACGGCGCCGATTGGTATATAAAATGGCAAAACTTTGTGATGTAGCAACTTCTGTCATCGTGTACTGAGATCTGGTGATTGCAAATACTTTATATTATCTGATCGATCGCAGATATGGTGCAGAAGTGGGAGAAGAAGCTTACTGATGAAGAATTGACCGAGATTATCCAAAATGGGTTACAACACGATGACGATATTCCAGACTCCGATGAGGATATCAACTCCGAATTTGATGATCATCAGCCCGTAGCAAGCGTCTGTCTGTAGATGAAGACACTGATAATGAAATTTAAAGAGGAGAAACAGATTTTTGTTTCAAGATGAAAGATGGTTCACAGTGGAAAAGCAATCCTTATCCAACAAAGCGTACATAACATTACAAAAGGAAAGCTCCACAAAGTGGTTTTGGGACCTGATAAAATCAGTGAAGAACCTAAGGATGCATTTTTTCTTTTCACGGATAACAAAACTATTGAACGTATAGCAACTTGTACCAACAAGGAAGCTGTTCGAGTCTAGCCCGTAGAAAATGGAACTTCTGCGATACTATATTGAGTTGTATGCATTTTTTGGACTATTATTTACGGCTGGTCATTTGAGCAATGATGATACCAATTACGATATTTTGTGGAACTCGCTGTATGGACCTCCAATTTTTCGGGCGACCACTGGCTGAAACGATTTAAGGGTTTCCTCAGACTTATAAGGTTCTATGACAAAAATACTAGATCTGAGAGACGTAAATCTGACAAGCTGGCAGCCATACGCGAGATATGGGAATACGAATTCTAGAAAGTGTTAACTACCAGGAGCTAATATCTCGATAGATGAAAAGCTGCCCGGATCGAGAAAATGTTCTTTTATACAGTATATACCTTTTAACCTGATGAAGATATGGAGGGCATCTGATTCGGAAATTACAAAGGGTTCTCGCCAGTAAAGTGGCTGAACAATTAGCGTATTATAATACCAATCGAAATGTGACAGGTGACAACTACTTTACTAGTCTATATTTGGCTCTCAAGTTGATAAGCAATTCCTTAACAGTAGTGGGAAGTGTAAAAAAGAACAAAACGTTTGTGCCTCCTGAATTTTTACCCAGAAGGAATCGTAAGGAAAAAAACGTCACTATTTGTTTTCACTAAAAAGACAAGCATGTTCCAAAAAGAAATAAGAGTGTAGTAGTTTTACCAACAATCTACCACAACGTAGAATGTAATGCGGACGACTGTAAGAAACCTGAAATAATCATATATTATAATTGAATCGAATGGCGACTAGGTAAAAAAACAATTGTTGACCATTTGCGTTTTTTGTCAATTTGTTGGATGTTGCTGGGATGGCGACGTATGTGATTAGGACAAATTGTACCCATCGTGAAACCAATAAAAACATGAAAGGAGAGGATTTTTACTCACAGGTTGGTTTTGCCCCTCTTCAGGAGAACAAGATCGGCAGGTTTAGGAAAGATGAAAAGCGCTGCATGGATCAGTTTACATCAGATGAACCAACAACTAAAAGGAAGCAAAACGCCGGTACCGACAGTAATGAAAACAAACCTGCATTTCCAAGAATAGAGTGTGGTAATGAAACGAAAATAATCGTGATAAACAATAAAACATATAATTAAAATTATTATTAATTTTATTAATCATAAAACAAAAGTTTACGAATAGATGAAACGCCATGACTTTCATAGAGTAACCAACAAAGGCGCCACCAACGTTCAAGCCCTCAATCGATGTAAATTTTGTCATTATAAAATAAAGCATATAGTTGCACAAATAAATCTGTTAATAGCTGTAAAAATCATTTGTACATATGTTACTTACAAAAGAGATCTTTCCCGTATATTTCTCTCATTGTAAAAAAACAAATTAGCTCAGTACACGATCAACTCATCAATAAATCCGGCGGTAATCACCCTGTGTGCCCGGTTGCATTACAATCTCGGCCTGCTCGGGCTATGATTAAAGTGAGGTGGATACTTCAGATAACATTGTTATTATTAGGACTACAAAGTTGATTGAATTCGTAAATTTGAAAAAATTTTTCTGTGAATACAACGATGGGATTATAAAAACAATTGCTCATCAGGTTATCATGATATTAAAAAAACAACTTTTTTGCTGGAACGCCCGTATATTTTACACATTTTGAAAGGAACAGAATTCTGAACAAAAAATGTTAACACGCAACTATCTTTAATTTATTAATAAACCAGTCACAAGCTGTAACAAGTGGTCCAAATTATCGACAAAAAGGAATTAACTTCTTAAATTCAAAAATTAGAACTTTTAGAAAGGTAACGAATTTGTATAAACAACTCAAACAAAAAAATAAAAGGGCGCAGATACTCAAACATGTCCCATCCTTGTTCAAAACAGTTTTGAGTATCCTTCATAAAATATAGGCCACACAACTTTTCAACCAATTAGATCACACCAAATATTAATGCTAAAGTTCTTTAGGGGTTATGGACATAATAAAGTGCAGCATACTTTCGACTCCATTAATGTAATTTTTGTGAATTAAATATATCCTTGTTAGATATGTTGGCTTCATCACTATAATATTAAGTTAAAAATATTGGAATTTGCCCTAACAGCGTTAACCAACCACTGGCAAAAATGCACAAGTTTTTCTTGGTCGTATACATGTCAAGTTTGGGTAAATCTACACTTACAGTGTCTCAAAACGTTGTGCATAGTTCCATCATAGATTTGAAGGTACGAAAGTCTAACAAATTACCTCAACCTTTTTGTATAAAGCAGCAGCCTCCTACGTTTTATAGGATCTTCTTGTTATTTCAAACTTAGCAACTGTAATGGTTTGTAGTTTAATTACCTTCTCAAACATGCAAAAATATACGGGGCGTTCCGTTTAAAAAAAGTTACTTTGTTGAATATCTTGATATCCCGATCAGCAGTCGTTCTTATGGATCTATCATTGTAATTACCAAAAATAGGACCAATGATGTGCTGGTTAAAATTCTAAACACTCTGGAATTATCGAAGTGAAAGTAAGTTGTTTAGAGTTAAATTGGTTAAGGAAAACATAGGATTGAAGATGTTATTTAAAGTATAGCTATATATCAGTAGCTGAACGTGGATGTAATTTGAATAATTTATACAAAAACAAAAACCTTTTTATGAATTGTCGGAGACAACTGCTTAATTAGATTGTGACCATTGATACGTAACGTCTAAGATGACCAGGTTTGGTACGGAATCTCTTGATCAAATCAAGAATATTGGTTTCAGTCGGGTGTTTAGTAAACGAGTAAATACGAAAGGATACAGATCCATAAAACTAAGCTAAAGTGACATTCTTGGCTAAGAAATCAATTAATAGAGGGAATGAGATTACTGAGAAGCGCATGTGGTAAAACGAGAAGGGATAAGATGAAGAACGAGTGTATAATGAAGGAGTGTGGCGAAAAGAAGACAATAACAGATAGATATAACAGTAGTACACTACGTTGGTTTGGTCACATAGAAAGAATGAACTCCAGATTAACAAAGCAGACCTATGTGGGTGAGTTAGAGGTAAGGCCGGGCCTGGTAGGCCGCGTAAAACTTGGCTGAATGCAGTAGAATGTATTATAAAATAACGAAATATAAGGAGTTTAAAAATAAAATGACAAGTCAGAGACAATGTATGAATCCAGCGGAAGCTAGGAAGGTATGCAGGGACCAGTCTTAAGACATGTACGTGATGCGTTCATGTCTAAGTCCTTTTTTATCGGGAAATTGATATTAAGCTTGACACTCAAGTATCTACGACTGTGTTCAACGACGGTAAATGTTCCTGTTCGTCCGCACATAAACACGTGTACATGCCTTAAAACATGTTCGACCTTAAGTTAGCCACATACATCAAACATGCCTTATGACATGTACGTGCGATCATGTACGTACTGGCATGAACGATGGTGTGTGTTCATGTCTAAGTTCTTTTTTATCGGGAAATTGACATTAAGCTTGACACTCAAGTATCTACGACTGTGTTCAACGACGGTAAATGTTCATGTTCGTCCGCTCATAAACACGCGTACATGCCTTAACACATGTTCTACCATAAGCTGGACACATACATCAAACATGCCTTATGACATGTACGCGCGATCATGTACGTACTGGCATGAACGATGGTGTGTGAGTAGAACAGTTTTTAATAAACCCTGAAAATACCTCCACGCGTACATAAAAGAACGCACACTATTTATTTTACCCCAAGATTAAAAAGAAGTAACTAACAATTACTTTATCGATTCACAAGGGTTACTTAAACTAAACTCACACCAATGACATTAAACAAAGTAGTTGTTTTCTACGGAAGACATCTAGCTTTAAAACAGTACCGTTAATGCACTATACTAATAATTAATAATTTAATGATTTTGTACTACAGCTGCTAAACCTTCTGCTTACAGTGATATGTTAAATTGATATAAATTTCATTTATACGGTTTAATCTGGAAAGAAAAGGAAAAGGCCACGTGTTTCATTCCCTCCTCAAGGGGAAGGGCGGGTTACTTGGGTTTCCAAGCTCCTTCAGCCACAATCATGGATTCCCAACATACAAACATTAAGTATGTATGCTGAGAGTACTTAAACACCCATTAAACTATTAATCAGGTAATTAAGCGCGGTTTATACATTTTAATATTACATAATATAATTACCAGATAATTATGCCAACTACAAAATAAAAATGTCTCTCATGTGCATGGTGGAATTCAGGATGGGATCGGAAGGAACGGGTTCTGAGGGGGAAGATACTAGGCGTGCGTACGCAGTGACCGTGCTACTATGTGTATATGACCCCCTGAAAAATACAGGGTAGACGGTAATGGGTATCGAATCCATTATCCCCCGAATGCTAAGCAGATCGTGTTACCACTACTTCACTAGCTCGGTGTTTAATTTGGCTATTAGTTAAATAATTGAGTTTATTTACCATTATGATGAAGTTAATAATAATATAAAAATTGGTATTGAGGTAAAATGGGTAATGAATGATTCTGTTTACTTTCTTCTTTGTTGGGCTAAGTTAGTCACGGACTACTGATTTTTTTCCTTTTGATCACATTTAAATTTGATAATAAATATAACTTTCGTGGTTACAGAACCGAGAAGCGTACACTATCCAATATATATATATATATATATATATATATATATATATATATATATTATAGTGTTTAATTTGTAATTAAATAATTAGTTTATTACCATTTTAAGTTAATATATGTCAAAATTTATTTGAAAAGGGAACAAAGGACGTTTCTTTTTGAATTAATTTTACGGATACATTTTTAAACGTAAATTGTCTTATTAATAAATACTTGTAAATCTAAATAGAAACATAATATTCCTATACGAAAGAAACTTTGAATATATATATATATATATATATATATATATATATATATATATTGAAATTTCTGAAAAACTCTATTGGTGGTTCGTTTCTGCATGTCTGACAACAAAAAAATTCATTGTGCCATTTGTCACGTGACCATAGATTTGGCGGGAATTTTGAAAAATGTTAACTGTGATGCCGAGAAATGGGTCACATTGACAAGACATCGAACAATTGTATTAAGAAAATGTATTTAGAATGTAACAAAGACACCATATACCAATTTTCAATCAAATTAGAAAACAAATAAAAATATAATTTATTCCTCTGCTTATATCACGAAACATCATAAAATATTGTTTTACCTGGAAATAGTTTTAATAACATAAATAACATAATTTTAGGTATTTTAAATTATGAGGTGTACTTTAAAGAGCAATAATTTTCATCCTTATAAGCCGAAATGTTTGATTTTTCCAAAGCCAACTTAAATTAAAGATTAACAATCAAACATAATAAAAGGCTAATTTGAAAAGTACTAATCAATATTAAATTCACAGTTAACATTTTTCAAAATTACCGCCAAATGTATGGTCACGGGACAAATGTCACAATGGATTTTTGGTAGTCAGACATGCAGAAACAAACCGCCAATAGTTTTTCAGAAATTTCAATAATAAAAATTTTTCCCACGTGTCTTTATGGCGGTCCTGTATATATATATATATATATATATATATATATATATATATATATATATATATATATATATATATATATATAATATGTAATAGGTCCATACTCCTTACCATTAGCGCCCTCTTATTAGAATACTATTTCCAGACAAGGGGCCACGACAAGAGGGGCACAGACCTAACACAAGTCCCCGAAGACCTGTCTTATGAGATAGCATTAGGACTTCTTATTCAAATTTCAAATTTCCCGCCTAGTAGGTTAGGCTGTCCAAGACCAACCTGTTTCTCAAGGCAGACAACTTTCTCGAGGTAAATCTGTTTTTTCAAGGTAAACCAGTTTCTCAAGGTAAACATCTTTCTCAAGGTAAACAACTTTCTCAAGGTTACAGAAAACATTCATTAGTCCATACAATAATAGATACCACCACAGACAAAAACAAAACAGGTCCAAGAGATAGCTCCTACACTTCCAAAAACCTCCTTATTAAAACAATTTCAAATTTCCCGCGCAAACTCATTCCCAAGGTCAACAACTACCTCAAGGTCAAACATTTTCTCAAGGTCACTCACTCTCTCAAGGTCAACCACTTTCTCAAGGTAAATAGCTTCCTCAAGGTAAACAACTTTCCCAAGATAACAACTTTCTCAAGGTCAACAACTTTCTCAAGGTCAGCCACGATCTCAAGGTCGATCACTTTCTCAGGGTCAAAAGTGAAAGGCTAGGTCATCGGAAATTCCCCTGCTCCGAATTACGTCATCAAAATTCCCAGGCCGGTATACCACGTATTTATTGAGTTTTCAAATTTGCTTCGCCAGAAGCAATAAGGTCATTTAGTTGTTTCTTAATCTTACGGTAATATTCGGCTTGCTTAAGTGTTTTATCAAACGAAATTGAGATTTCTTTAAAGTTATGATTATTCTTTAATTTTTTTGCATTAAAAATAGTATCACGTACGCACTTTTCATTCCGTAATGTAATTTTTATTGAGAGTGGTCTAGATTTAGTTTTAATTTTTCCTAATCCGGTATGTGAAGCGATAATAGAATCGAGATTTGGGATAGTAAGTTATGGTAAATTATGGTAAGTTATGGTAAGTTACAGTAAGTTACGGCAAGTTACGGTAAGTTACGGTACGTTGCGGTAAGTTACGGCAAGTTACCGTAAGTTACCGTAAGTTGCCGTAAGTTACAGTAAGTTACCGTAAGTTCTTAAGTTACCGTAAGTTACCGGAAGTTACCGTAAGTTACCGTAAGTTATCGTGAGTCGTGAGTTATCGTGAGTTATCATGAGTTATCGTGAGTTATCGTAAGTTTTCGTGAGTTTTAGTGAGTTTTCGTTAGTTATCGCGTCATCGCGAGTCTTCACGAGTCATCGTGATTCATCGCAAGTCATCGCGAGTCATCGTGATTCATCGCGAGCCATCGCGAGTCATCGTGAGTCATCGTGAATCATCGTGCTCCACCGTGAGTCACCGTGATTCATAGTCGGTCATAGTCAGTCATAGTCATAGTCAGTCATAGTAAGTCATAGTAAGTCATAGTAAGTCATAGTAAGTCATAGTAAGTCATAGTAAGTTACAGTAAGTTACAGTAAGTTATTAGTTACAGAAAGTTACAGTAAGTTATAGCAAGTTATAGTAAGTTATAGTAAGTTACAGCAAGTTACAGTAAGTTGTAACAACCTATTTTTGTGGTTGTATTAAAAAGTACATTAATTTAAGAATCGTTCATTTATTTGGCGTAATATTAGAAAAGTTTTTAATTATTAATATGTAGAATTGAGAATGGCAATTTAATTGGCATTTCCTAGAACAAATCTTTTGGGTGTAATATTTCATATAGTTATAGTTCCCTTTCTTAAAAAATTGGATTTATATAATGTATCCGCGCAACGCAAAAAAACTTTTAGGGGGAAATACACTTGAGTTATTCTGAAAGCTTTTTTTTTAATTCACTTAATGCTGAATTTTACAGCAGTAAGCATGATTTTTACCTAATTTTATATATTTGGTGCCATCAGATTTTGGTGGTAAGTTATTTTCTAATTCATTATATTAAAACTAAAGCCTTTGCTTTTTTTTAGGCACCTTTTAAGTACTCACTTTCACTTAATTTGTACACTTAGATTGCACTTATTTGCACTCCTATTTGACTAATATTTTACTTATATTTTACTCATTTTTTAAAACATACTTTTATATGGCATTTTTATAATAATTATCTTTAATGGCACGTATAAGTCAATATTTTACTATACTATTATTTTAAATGGCAATTTTTACTTGAATTACATTTACAACGCAAGTTCTACATACTTTTATAAATAAATTTGGCGAATTAAACTTTAAGGAAATTCAATAAAGTTATGGATACAATATTTTAAGAATAAATAAGCAAGACATTGACCTCACCAAATGAACCATTCTGCTTCATAGTTACCAGTTACAGTTTATGTATCGAACGTTCAAAGGTAATGTTTTTATATAATTTTAGTATAGTATAAGACTTCTGGTTTTTAACCTTATAATCAGATATTGAATAAATTTAAGTATTACATGTTATGTTATTTTCATTTTGATAAATTGTTTATTATTATTCCTTAGCTAGGTTATATAGTTATATATATATATATATATATATATATATATATATATATATATAAAGACAACATGGCGCTCGAGATTTTATCATTTTTCATAATTTTTAGATAACATTTTTTTATTAATTAAGGATAAGTGAAAATAATTAAGCTTATGAGAAGCAGGCAGTATTTCAGGTATGTTATTGATTCAGTATATTAGAACTCTCCCCTTATCTTCATCTTCCGATTGAGCCGACGGCAGTAGCGATTGATATTTGGTAATTTTTTTATTAATTAAAATTATTCGATCAATTACAATCAATTTATTACATTTTGTTTTAATATTATAAGTTGGCCCAGTTTTAGTGTTTATACACTTGGAGCCATTTTTAATGTTATAAAGTTACAGTAAGTTATATAAGTTATAGTAAGTTATATAAGTTATATAAGTTATAGTAAGTTATATTAGGTTATAGTAAGTTATAGTAAGTTATAGTAAGTTATAGTATGTTATAGTAAGTTATAGTAAGCTATAGTAAGTTATAGTAAGTTATAGCAAGTTATAGTAAGTTATATTAAGTTATAGTGTTATAGTTTATAGTAAGTTTAAGTTATAGTAAGTTATAGTAAGTATATAAGTTATAGTAGTTATAGTAAGTTATAGTATGTTATAGTAAGTTATAGTAAGTTATAGTAAGTTATAGTAAGTTATAGTAAGTTATAGTAAGTTATAGTAAGTTATAGTAAGTTATAGTAAGTTATAGTAAGTTATAGTAAGTTATAGTAAGTTATAGTAAGTTATAGTAAGTTATAGTAAGTTATAGTAAGTTATAGTAAGCTATAGTAAGTTATATAAGTTAGTGTTATAGTAAGTTATAGTAAGTTATAGTTAGTAGTAAGTTATAGTTTAGTAAGTTATAGTAAGTTATAGTAAGTTATAGTAAGTTATAGTAAGTTATAGTAAGTTATAGTTATAGTGTTATAGTAGTTATAGTAAGTTATAGTAAGTTACAGTAAGTTATAGTAAGTTATAGTAAGTAGTTATAGTAAGTTATAGTAAGTTATAGTAAGTTATAGTAAGTTATAGTAAGTTAGTAGTAGTTATAGTGTCTATAGTAAGTCTAGTAAGTTATAGTAATAGTATAGTAAGTTTATAGTTATAGAAGTCATAGTAAGTTATAGTAATTATGTGTTATAGTGTTTTAGTAAGTTATAGATAGTTATAGTTAAAGTTCATAAGTAAGTTTAGGTATTGTTTTATAAGATATAAGTCGTATAGAGTATAGTTAGGTTATCGAAATTTAAGTAATTTTAGCTCAAATACAGTTTTAGTTAAAGGTCGGACTGACTAAGCAGAAGTAATATTGCTGTTAGTTCTCTTTAATTTTGATTTTAGTAAAAATAACAGTTTTAGTACTTTAAACGGAACTGAAATAATCCTAATGACGTAATTAGGTCAATGTTCTTACGTTTCTGTCAAAGATTCTTTAATTAAAATTGGGCACTATTTCAGTACACTTCACAAAACTGAAATCACAAAATTAACTATCTTTAATAGGTCAAGTAGTTTTTCACGATTGTGGTCTAAATTCATTTCATTTATTAAAACTTGTCTTGTGTTCACCTGAGCATCTCCAATCCCACTCTTATCGAAATTAGAAAATTTGCATGCTCGTTTTTGGGCAGTCTAGGCGTTTGCTTACAGTAAATATTATTTTTGTAATTATATTAATGGAAAATAAAAACTAAGAAACTAATTTCGGAGAGCGTTTGAACACCCAAAACACCTCCCACCCCCCTGCGTATGGCCTTGGCTAGAGCATACCCTTAATGTTAGTAAATATCTCAACATATCGGAAAAATAATTGAACACAAAATGTAAAGTGTAATGCACAATTCTACTTTGTCATTTCTACGAAGAGCAATTTGTAGGATATTTTAGGAGTATTCCAGTATTGCTTCTAAGTTTGATGTTTGCCTCGCACTTGGTTAAATTCTTCGCCCTCATTCAGTTCTATTTTTTGCTTTTGCTTTTAATGGTTTTATAGGTTCTACTTCGTCATTGATTTCAGTCGCAAATTGTAGTTTGTTGTAAATACACAGTCAACGTATGCTTGTAAGAGAAAAAGTAAAGCTGCGTATTATAGTAGTCTTTATTTCAATTGGTCCCAGTAAGCTTAGTCTTGTTACAAATAAAATCAAAAATGACAAGTTTTAAAGAACTATTCTATAATATACATTTTGATTTTAAAGTTGTTGAGTTTATATTATTATTTTATGCATATATTTTATTTGATGATTACATACTGAGTTGGTGTTTATATAAAACGACACTGAATGTGGTAATTTTGGCAGTCCATGGATATCTTTTTATAATAGCAGTATTGATAGTTTGTTACAAATATGACACTATGGATAATAAATTTACGGAAATGATGTTCTTGTTTTGTGGATCAGTTCTTAATCTAATCGCTGGAGTGTTCACTTTATACCAAATCTCGTATGTTATTGACCGTACAGTCCCTATAATTGCCTGTGATATAAGTAATGGATTCAACTTTGGATTCATTGTAACTATTGTTGGTGTAGTTATGCTTAATGATTACATAGTGCATATAAAAAGAAATTCTGTAATTTTGGATAATGACAATCATAGTGACATATTGTAATAGATATTGGTAAATGGAGATAAACATGTCTATTTCAATTATTTACTTTTTGGAATATGAACAACATAATAGATTACGCTGTATTGAAATTTGTTGTTAGTACTGAAGACACAGAGGCTTTCTTATGCATGTGACCATGTTGCTTTAGCAAAGAATATGTAAAGAAGAATATTTTGAATTCATTCATTATATGTTAAATATACATAGTACAGTCTTATTTCTTTCTAATGTCAATCTGTGTAAATAATTGAAAAATCATAAGTGTGCATAAGTTAAAATGTGGCTTTCTGTTGAGAAATGTAATCAAATTGTTTAGTGTAATTACATACAATGCAATGAATCAATATTGTATTTTTATCAATGTATACTGTGTCCCATTTTGGTTGAAATTGTAGGGTAAGTCGTTTGCGAGCAAAGATAAAAAGATGCGGTTTTCGCGACCCTATTCTACTTTTTCGTGAAACGAAAGATGCCACAAACAGAATTGTCATAGTCCTATTAATCAAATCTGATTAAAATTATTTTTGTGCAACAATCGTATTGTTTGTTCATTGCGCAAAACATGGTAGAAAATAAAAATTTTGAAAAATATAATGTGCTAATTTGCTTTGGTCGGAGTAATGAAAACACCGACGCAGCAATAAATGTGTATTTTAACAGGTAAATGTAGTTTCCTTGGTATTAATTTTGATAATTAAGTAACTTTACATCTATGTAGGTTTCCAGAACGGAGACAGTCTAGTAAAATCAGGTTTTATAGATTAAAAAGAAATGTATAATATGGATCATTTTCTAAACCCAGGTCAAAAAAATATAATAAAGAAAATAGAGAGAATGATGAGGTTACCGTTTTAGCCAGTGTGGAGGGTAATTCTATAAGTTCTTGCAGAACTATAGAAAGTAGTATTGGAGTTTCGAAAACAATAATCCAAAGAATACTTCCCCACCATAAATATAAACCATATAAATTTAGGCTTGTTCAACATCTACATCCTGGCGACGCCGAAGATAGGTTAATATTTTGCAATTGGTACTTAAACATGTTAAATATAGTACGCAACTGGGGAAGAAATGTCATATGGACGGACAAGGCACATTTTAGTAATTCAGGTGTTTTAAACAGGCACAATAGCAAATTATGGTCTCAAGAAAATTAACACCAAAGACGTTTTGGACTAAACGTTTCCTGCTTTACATTAGGACCAAAAATAAAATTTTGCAAGGGAACTTATCCGCTCCTAGATATTTGGACATTTTATAAATGGTTGTGCCTGAATTATTAGATGACATTCCTTTAGCTCGCTTGAACAAAATTCATTTCCAACAGAATGGAGCCCCATCTCACAATGCGCAAGTAATACGCCCGTTTTTTGAAAACAAATTTTGGTAATAGATGGATTGGCATTAATGGGCCGATAAGATGGCATCCTAGGTCTCCGGACTTGTCAGTCATAGATTCCTTTTGTGGGTTTGCTTGCAAAATAAAATATACCAAAGTCAATACGATTACATGGAACGTTTGACAAATGCGGTTAGAGACGCTTTCTGACATTTACAAGATCACCCTATTATTGCAATTATGCTAGAGAACGAATTGGAAGAGTGTGTGAAGCATGTATAAGACAGAATGGTCATCAGTTTGAACATCTCTTTTAGTAATTTATATTAGGCTTGTAAAATTGTAGGTATTATGTTTAGTTTTTAATTTTGTGTTTTTGCATAAAACTTCTAACCCTTAACCTTGTTTCTTCATGGCCAATTATGTCATCAAAATGTTAAATTAACGTAACATTCATTTTTGAGGTTAATAATGCAAAGGAAATGCCACACAACATATATTTTTTGAAAGCTAATAAAAATATAATAAAATATATACAGTGTTCCATTAAAAAAAAATAAAACGTTGGTTTATTGCGAAGAAACTGACTTTTGTGGGGAAAACTATACACGCCACTAAATTCTACGGAAAATTCTGTATATAACCCACTTTTCACCATTTCGATAAATTAGAAGGCAAAGCACTTACGAGGGATGCTTAAAATGTGCAAATTTTGAATTTCGCCGTGTATCACAAATACTAATAGGACTATAACAATTCTGTTTTGTGGCATCTTTCGTTTGACGAAAAATTAGAACAGGGTCGTGAAAACCGCATCTTTCTATCTTTGCTCGCAAACGAAATACCTTTCAATTTTAACCAAAATGGGACACAGTGTACATCAATAAAATTGTAGCATTATATATCCAATTAATGTTATACAAATTATTGTACACTTTGCACAGAATTTTATAATATATACAAATGAATAAATGTAGAAGCTTAGATAAAGTAGGTAACCTAAAACCTAATTTGTATTAAAACGTTACAATCGAGTTATATTTGGTATGTTTTAAGAACTGGTGAATGAACTGAATAGATAAATAGTCCATATGACTATTACAACATACAATAAATCATTGGCTTATAATTGCGCATATCTAATATTTTGTTTTAATTCATATTGATTTATACGAAAAACTTTTACAAAGGGAATTTATCTACAATTGAATTATCGTTACACATATTTTGCTGTAAAGTTGACGAAAATGCTATAGGGGGTTGTCATTCGAATAACTGGGGCGTAAGTTCCTTATTGTCAAATCCTTGTCGTTGTGAGCCTTCCTTGATCACTGGTCGAACTTTACATCATTCAACATTTACATCTTATCATATTTGATTTTAAAAATCAATTTATTTTCAATTGTTCCCTGTCCCAGTAGCAATGCTGTTAATGTCCATGTACTGTTTTTTAAAAGCAAATTCATTTCTTCATCGATCTCATGGTCCACTGTATTATATTTTCTCTTTCTTCAATGTCATTAATATGTTGTGATCAATCGTCGATAAACGATTCTGTATTTAAGGCCAAAGTTAAATAATAATCTAAATCTTTGGTTTTTCGGTCGTACATTAACCTGAACAATTTCTTCATTATTTAAATCTGCATTATTGTCTTCAAAATAACATTTGTCTTAACGTTACCTTCACCAACATCTACACTTCAATTTGATTATCGTTTCCAGTAGTATTACATCTCATTTTAAAGTTAAATCTCTTCCTAAAACGACCTTCTTACCTTCTGAAAACCACAATCAAGGTTCATTGTGACAATAATATCTTGAAATAACTTAACACTTCACATTTTCAAGTTAATTGGCCTGCAACAACAAAACGTGTATAGCCGTTGATAAACGTCAGAACATCTCTTTTTCTGTCAGAAGAAATTTGATTTATCGGTCCAAATAAATCGCCATGAATTAATTACAACGATCAAGTTGCAAGTATACGCTGCTAGTTCTGTGGTTTATCTGTATGCTTCTCTTCATCACAAATATCGCAAATTACGGACTCTTCATTTTTCGATTCCACTAATTCCATTTATAATTTCTTCCATTTTTTTCAGCCCACTACTGCTAATAATGGCCCAAGTACAACTGTAAAAAGCACTTCTTATAAGCCTCTGCAACAATAATATTACTTTTATAATTGTTCCTTTGCTGTCCTCTACTTCCGTATTAAAGGTTTTCACGATGGTTATTCACAATCAATATTTAGGTTTTTGTCAATTCCCTGTTCGTGAACCGTACATATTAGCGCTCCTCAAGTCATTCTAGACTGAATTTTTAAAGTAAATTAATTTTCGAAACCACCTATCGTTTTGTGTAATTTTGACCTACTGAAGCGTCAATTTTTTATAACGACACTGTAGGACTTGTTGTTATAATTTATGGATTTTGCGGTAAAATTAAGGTGTAATCTAGTATTTTTCCGATAAGATTAATGTTGGACCGTATCTCATTACCTGTATACTTATCTCAACTATTTTAATAGTGCTGGTAGTTTGTGTAGGAAAATAAGTTTTATTCAATTATGATAAGACGTATTTTTCCATATTACCCATATGATAACCTCATTTTCATAGAATATCAAATTTGATTAGAACCTCGCTTATGTCAATAGTAAAACAAATTAACGAAAATGAGGTTACAATATGTATAATATCATTGAGCTAGTATAGGAGGAGAAGACGGTAGGTCTCTAAATTATGTAGTAACAAGGGATATTCTAAGTACTGTCATACGAAAATGGCCGCCTTTCCAGGTCAGTTCTTGGAAATTGAAATAAATTGCTAACCTTATTTGACATTTTTCAAGATACCGACTGCGTTTATCTTTTAGATCATTTTTTTCAATAAATATGCAAAGAAGCGCAAATATGAAGTATATGCAGGAATTGAGATAAATAATTATATCAGGGTGTCCTAATAGTGCGTATTCGGTCGATAGCTCCTTAGCCATTAAACTTAGAAAATAAGTTTAAATACGAAAGTTGTTTATTTTTATAAGCTGCATAATCTAAAATAGTCTGGTTTCTACAGGGTGTAATATAAAAGCGGTACAATATAGAACTTTTGATTTTTAAATAGAACACCCTATGTATTATTTTATTTTTCGATTTTCCTTATAATTTTACATCTTTTTTATAAGAATTACTTACAAGCTAAATCTTACAGTTTTTGAGATAGTTGCAAGTTAACTAAAAACTGACATTTTTATGTAGTAATTCAATAACATACATTTGAAAATGATATATCTTCATTTTTTTAAATGGCACACCCTAATTTTTTTAATGCCTTGTCTTCATCTATTAGTCGGCTTTCATTTCTGTTAAATATGTTCTATACCTATCTCCAATAGTTTCGGAGATATTCAAGTTTGTTAAATTTTTTCGTTGATAACACTGAAGAAGAGTAACATTAGTCGGTCAAAGCAAGCTGTGAATACATAAGAAACTAAAAAACATATTAACTGAAATACAAACACTTAAAATTATAATAAATGTTCAATGTGACCACCATGTTGTTGCTGGCAAACATGAAGTCTTTGAATAAACGACAAATTTACTTTTCGTAACGTGGAAACATTTATATTTTGAATGACGGCTCTAATTCTTGCCTTCATATCATCTACAGTCGTTGGAGGAGTTTGATAGACTTTTTCTGTAATCCAACCCCAAATAAAAAAGTCCAGCTTTGTCAAGTTAGTCAATCTTGCAGGCCAGGAGATCGGGCCTCCTCTTCCAATCCATTTGTTTCGAAACTGGATATTTAAATAATTTCTAACGTTTCTGCTAAAATGTGGAGGAGCGCCATCTAATTGCAGGCACATTTCTCTAAGGGTTTGTAAAGGTAAATCTTCAATAGGAGTTTCAAATTCGTTGCGCAAGAAATTTAACAATGAATCTCCATTGACCGTGTTTTCAAAAAAATATGGTCCTATAATTCTTTCCCCAATCATTCCGGCCCAAACATTAAGTGACCAGCGGTGTTGATGATCAACAGGAATTATAAATCTCGGATTCTCAGTATCGTAATAATGGAAATTATGTCTATTAACGTATCCTTTTTGGTGGAAAGTAGCTTCATTAGTAAATAAGATAGTGCAAAAATAGTTGGGTTGTTCTAAATTTTTATTTATGGCCCAATTGCAAAAGCTTAATCTATTAACGAAGTCATCCTCGTTTAATTCTTGTGCAAGTTGGACATTGTATGGATGATATTTATATTTTTTTATAATTCTATTAACTGATGTTTTTGAAACTCCAACTTCTAATTCCAATTGTCGACAAGAAACGTGAGGATATTCAATCACGGATTGAAGAATTAAATTTTCATTACCTTCCTTAATTGCGGTTCTTTCTCGTTCTAAATTGTCTTCGTAATGAATATTGCCTGTTTGCTCGAAACGCTCTTTCAATCTTGCAAATGCTGAAACTTGCGGGTGTCGTGCATTTGGAAATTTTTGCTTATAAATTTGATGAGCTAAAAGACAATTTTTATCGCTTTCACCAAGGACGTAAATTATATTAACAAGTTCTTCTTTCGAAAAATTCATTTTGTAATTTAGGAAGTAAGTATACAATACTACACAAATATTAGCACTGTTTGACAAGTTTGATTTCTTCATCTGTTTTCGTTCATCTTTTGTTTTACGCTCTTTTGATTAAATTGTTTAATTTTACGATGAATCGTTTAAAAACATCTCAAATATCTCTTAAAAATGATGGTTTCATACAATATTTATTATAATTACAATTTATGTATTTCAGTTAATATTTTTTAGTTTCTTATGTATCCACAGCTTGCTTTGACCGACTAATGTTACTCTTCATCAGTGTTATCAACGAAAAAAATTGAACAAACTTAACCCATTAGCGCCCAGGAATTTTTTTAATTTTTTTTTTTAGTTTTTATGAATGAATCATGTTACAATATAAATAAATAAAGCAAAAATAGCGTTTTCAAAAATTTGAGATACGTCAGTTACAAATTATAGGGTGATACCATATGGTATCAGTGGGCGTTTATGAGAGCAAAATATCAAAAAATCAAATTCAACAAAAGTCATCTATTTAAACGAAATTTTTATTAAAATGATTCATTTATGTACGATTATTTTGTATGGTAAACTTCAAAACATGGTACGTACAATCCTACATCACATTTTTTGCACATTGTTCTTCCGAATGACTTGCACTCATCCCCTTGACAGCGCCTTCTTTGACATGGCTGTATCCAGTGATCGATTCTGTCATATCGAATGTCATTCACAACAAGAGCATTCCTTGGATTCGTGCTAGCACCTCTAGGTTTAGTTCCGTAACGTGCCAAATAGACTTGGGCAATTTCTCTTCGAAACTGTAAATTGGAACAATGTGGATGTTGTTTTCTGTACAGTATCCATGCATTGTTTAACGCCACATCGATTAACTATGTTACTATAGGCCAATACCATTTTTTGGAATGTACGGCTATTCTATAATTTGAGGCACATTCATCCATTAGGTCAACTCCCCCCATGTACTTGTTATATTTTGACACACAATGGGGACGATTGACCAAACGCTTTTCCTTTGACTGTCGTTTTACTGTCCCACTAGTGAAACTCCACTTGCTGTGGACATCATAGTCACAACGGCGTTGTCCAACCATCTTACATAAAGTATGCTATCTTTTCAATGATATGTTGGTAATGTCCTCTTTCATGTTTAGCAAATATTTTCTTGTTTTCAAGAGGACAATTTTAATTTATTCTTAACTGTTCCAATGCTAACCTAGATGACGCAAGTACGAAAACAATTTTACAAAAAGATTGTCCAAATATATTTCGTGTCAAATTTTGAACTGGTAATTCTTTCAATATCAATACATTTGCAAAGTACCAAATAGTAATTCATATTCGATTACCGTTGAATTCTTGCTTGATATAAGTCACAATTCACTATATATCCATCGCTAGAATTGAGGCACCACATTTTCAAACCGAAACGGATTGGTTTACGAATAAACTGCTTACAGCCATGGCGTCAAAATATTTTAGCATCGATTCGTCGTAGGATAATTGTTGTGTAGGGACAAAATTCTTAGACACTTTGTTTAATTTTATCTATTAGCCTTATTTTAGGCTTTGTCAGAATTGTCGATTTGCAGAAAGCTATTACGTCTCATTGAATTGCTAACCAAGTAATTTTTAACATCGTCATTTAGGTCAATACATCATTTTCGATGGTAAAGGACAATAGCCAGTTAAATTAGAATTAGGAAACATTTCATTTCATTGGCTGTTATGTTGATCAGGGTGGGTTTTAAAGTGAGCAAAATTTCGTGTTTCTACAAAATAATCAATAATATCTGAATCAAAATAACTCGAACATATCCACACATGACTTATCTTTATATTGGCTATAATCAGCAGTAGGAAATGTATATGCACTGTCTAAATCTTCTATCCAAACAGGTTTTACTTTGTTCTTTTTATTTTCTTTGTGAAACTTTATTTTTCTTCTATCCACGGATCTGTGATTGGTGTCTCATCAGTTATTAGAAGCTCAGTTTGCGTAAATCTGGTAACTCATCTGTGCCATTATTATCAATAACGCACACGTTGAGAGTTTAGTAACTTTTCCTCCGCATTAGCTCTCAATTGCGTCCCTGTTAAATTGAATATATTTGAATCTTCATCCCTGAGTCCTCGTCATATCAACATTTGTTCAGGTGGTTCGACAAAATTTCATCTACCTGATTTGCTAACTCATCGTCCTCAAATATCATATCTAACGCTCGATAAAGAAAATCACTAAGAGATAAAATGTTAACATATGTGAAAATATATCAACAAATTTTGCTCTTCTAACGCCCACTGATACCATACGGTATTAGCAATGTTTGAGTCCACCCTGATCATTGTTTATCTATTTATATATAAATATTTATTCACTACATACAAATTTCAAGTCTATAGAATAATGTGAAATAATTAAAGTTTAAAAATATTGACCATAACCAGTCAAATAGTACTTACGCAAATCTTATGTCCATAATTATTTCAGTTGCGAAAACAAGCTCTGAAACAAAACGCTCCACAATGCACAAATTTATAAATAGAACTGAATAGTTAATCAGGTGTTTCTACAAGACTTCTAGGAAAGCAGTGTTGACAAATTTATTATAATTCATTAAAATCTGGAAGTAGGAGTGCGTCAAAATTACTGTCAATTTTGTTGATACCATATGGTATCAGTGGGTGGAAATGGGTTAAATATCTCCGAAACTATTAGAGATAGGTATAGAACATATTGAATAAAAATTATAGCCGACTATAATTTTTGGTTGGATTAAAGAAAAAGTCTATCAAACTCCTCCAACGACTGTAGATAGGCAAGAATTAGAGACGTCATTCAAAATATAAATGTATCCACGTTACGAAAAGTAAATTTGTCGTTTATTCAAAGACTTTATGTTTGCCAGCAACAACATGGTGGTCACATTGAACATTTATTATAATTTTAAGTGTTTATATTTCAGCTAATATGTTTTTTAGTTTCTTATGTATTCATAGCTTGCTTTGACCGACTAATGTTACTCTTCTTCAGTGTTATCAACGAAAAAAATTGAACAAACTTAAATATCTCCGAAACTATTAGAGATAGGTATAGAACATATTTAATAAAAATTATAGCCGACTAATAGACGAAGACAAGGCAAAAATATAGGGTGTGCTAATTAAAAAAAGAAAGATATAGCATTTTCAAATTTACGTTGTTGAATTAATTTTTGTGATCACCCATTTATTCAAAGACTTCATGTTTGCCAGCAACAAAATGGTGGTCACATTGATCATTTATTATAATTTTAAGTGTTTGTATTTCAGTTTATATGTTTTTTAGTTTCTTATGTATTCATAGCTTGCTTTGAACGATTAATTTTACTCTTATTCAGTGTTATCAACGAAAAAAATTGAACAAACTGAAATATCTCCGAAACTATTAGAGATAGGTATAGAACATATTTAATAGAAATGGAAGCCGATTAATAGACGTAGACAAGGGTGTATCATTTAAAAAAATGAAGATATAGCATTTTCAAATTTATGTTATTGAATTAATTTTTGTGATCACGTGTATATTGAAATCCAATTTTGACCATAGATTAAAGTAAGCTCATGTATGAATAAATTCTATACCAACGATTATTTTTTTATCTTTAAAAATAACGGAGATACGCCTACTTGACTTACTACATAAAAATGTCAGTTTTTAGTTAACTTTACAAATATCTAAAAAACTGTAAGATTTAGCTTGTAAGTATTTCTTATGAAAAAGATGTAAAATTATAAGGAGAATCAAAAAATAAAATGATATACAGGGTATTCTATTTAAAAATCAAAAGTTCTATATTGTACCGCTTTTATATTACACCCTGCAGAAACCAAACTAATTTTAGATTATGCAGCTTATAAAAATAGACAGCTTTCGTATATAAAGTTATCTTCTAAGTTTAATGGCTAAGGAGCTATCGACCGAATACGCACTATTGGGATTTTTATATATATATATATATATATATATATATATATATATATATATATATATATATATATATATATATAAAATACGAACATAAAAAACAAAAAAAAAAAAAAAATAAAAACAAACACAAAAAAAAACACAAACAAACACACGACAACACAAAAATAAGACAATAGAAAAAAAAAAAAAGACACGCAAAACAAAACAAAAAACAAAACACGAAAACCAAAAAAGAACGACACGCACAAAAAAAAAAACGCAAAAAAAAAAAAACACGCAAAACAGCAACGCAAAACACGCACAAAAAATAAACGCAACGCAACAAGCAAAACAAACAAAACAACGAAGACACGCAACGCACACGCACACGCACAAAACGACACGCAACGCAACACACGCACACGCACACGCACACGCACACGCAAACAACGCACACGCACACGCAACACACGCATACGCACACGCACACGACACAAAAAAATAAACAACACAAAAATAAAAAAACACGCACACGCACAGCAAACACGCACACGCACACGCAACAAAAAACACGCACACGCACACGCACACGCACACGCAAACAGCAACAACGCACACGCACACGCAACACGCAAAAAACACGCACACGCACACGCACAAACGCACACGCACACGACAACACATGCACACGCACACGCACACGCACACGCACACGCACACGCACACGCAACAAACAAACAACGCACACGACAACACGCACACGCACACGCACAACGCAACGCACACGCACACGCAACGACACGACAACAAACGCACACGACACACGTACAAACACGCACACGCAACAAAAACGCAAAACAACGCACAAAAAAAAAAACGCACAAAACGCACACGCAACACGCAACAACAGCAACGCAACACAGCACACGCACACGCAACACGCACACGCAACACGCACACGCACACGCACACGCACACGCACACGCACACGCACACGCACACGCACAAACGCATACGACACACGCACACGCACACGCACACGCACAACAGCAACACGCACACGCACACGCACAAAAACAACGCACACGACAACACGCACACGCACACGCAACGAACACGCACACGCACACGCACACGCACACGCACAACGCACATCGCACACGCACACGCACACGCACACGCACAACGCACACGCACACGCACACGCACACGCACACGCAACGCACACGCACACGCACACGCACACGCACACGCACACGCACACGCACACGCACAAGCACACGCACAACACGCACAAGCACACGCACCGCACACGCACACTGCACACGCACAAATCGCAATAGCATCATAGCAATTATAATGCACATGCACTATACAGCACTGCATAATAGCATTATATATTAATATATAATTAAATATGCACTATATATGCACTATTATTATATATGCACTGCACTCAGCATAGTAGATCTACAAGTGCTAATGATAATAATGTATTTTGACAACTATTTGCAAACTTGTTTTTATATCCATAGTAACCATGCCTACTTCATTTTGAAAACAACGTTCATTTAATTTAATTTTAATTTAAAAAATATCTAAGAGATAGGTATAAACCCTAATACAGTTTTGTAGAATTAAAATTAGAATAAAATATGTTGATAAATACTGTTCCATTTAAAATAAGGAAGTTAATTGGCTTTAATGTTGGTCAAAATAGTAACTGAGTTTTTATACACAGTATAAATTTGTGATAATAACTGGTGGATTTTAAAGTTTGATGCTTTAAAATAATGAAAAACATTTGAAAAAATAGTACGTAAAACAGAAAGTTCTTTGAATTTGATCTACATTCTACAAATAATGAAATATCTAACAGGTGAGTTATAGACTATAACAGTAAGTGACTTTATTTACTCCAGAATCGAAATATTATATATATAGGGTGTTCCATTTAAATTTTCATAACTTTGATGCGTAAAATTTTATGGACCATGCATATTCGAAAATAATTTTAAAACGTGTCTAATGAACCTACACGATAATTAAAAAAAAGATTTCAAAAATATTTTACCATTTTTCGTATACAAACCGACGGAGCTTAGGTGCCTCACCCTGCATAAATAACTATAATGAAATATGAAAACACAAATATAGCCTATAAAGGATATGAACATCTTTAAGTTAAATATTAATAAACTGCCCGGTAGATGACAAATCAGAAGATCCTCTAACGAACGAAGGCTAATAATGTAACGTAAAACAGGTTATCATGCAAGTGTAAAGTTGTAAAAAAATATTTAATAAATTGCTACTGTAGTTAATAAATAAATAAATTAGAAATAAAACTATCATGATATACTTAATAAGTAAATGGACAAGCGTATTAAGTAGACAGTAATAATCATATTTCTATAAATTTACTATAAGTGATAACTAACACATCTAAATAATATTTTGTCTAAGGGGTTTAGAATTTCGTAGTACATACCAAACTGTATGTTTGGTTGCATATATTCCCATGTCTGACATTTTTTAACATATTTTGCTACGTTCGTATGAAAAGAAAAAAGAAACAGCTTTACTAAGTCCCAGTAAATAAATGTTTTAATAGTGTAATATTTAAGGTTTAATTATGTTAGCGTGTTTTGCTTAATATTAAATGTCAGTACACTGATTTCTGGTGAGGGGTCAAAAAGTCTTCATCGCTACTGGCTTTTTTAAATAATATTTCTCATTTTAAGCTATAAAACTATTTTACACTTTTTTATTTATTTAAGCTGACAAACTAGAGTACTTTTAATGAGAAGAAACCTGTTTGTTGTCTGCATCCAATTTCCGGTACACAAACCAAAATGTGCAAAAAAAAAATTATTGCACTAGTGCACTAAACGATAATAACTTTTTTTAAATAATAATAAATAAGTGGTTCTGAACAGACTATTTAGTTAACTGAAAGCACAAGAACATAGAAGATAAAGATTTATAGTAGAAAGATATTGCGCCAGTTTTTTACAATAATTTGTATGCATATTGATGACAGATAAATAAAGTATTAACAAAATGAAATTAAGGATAATATAAGTAATTTTGTTTGAATACGATCACATATTGAAAGGTATTAGCATCAACAATGAGAATTATATTCTAGATAATAATTTTTATATAGAAAAATGTTAGGAAAGTATTTTAGATCTGTACAAAAATATTATAGAGCAGTTGTTTTAGTATGACAGAAGATGGTAAAATGTATATATTTAAGATACAGTCATTAAATAGTAATATTTATACTAATAATGATGCAAAAATTTATGAACGTAGAAAAATTAATTTTTTAATCAAGGTCGTACTGAAGACAAATGTTAGTTAAAGTATAACAGGTTAATTTATTGCAAGATATTAAAAGAAAATAATTAAGAAAAAGGAACAAATAATAAATAAAAAATGTAAATTTAACATATAATAATTATTTTAATATAAATATTATATAAAAACAATACACAAATGAACGATTCTATTGTAAGCTAAATTCATTAATAACACTTACACAAATATTGATAAATATATCATTGTTAGAATTATAATATTTTATAATGAATGAATGTATTGGATTAAGAATTCTCTATAAATTTAATAATTAAGTTTTAATTAACTTTTTAATTACAAAATCAAAAACTCGATTAACTTTTATTGTTAATAATAATTTTGGATTGAAGATATTCATTGTTATGCTTGATATGTAATGTTATTATGCTTTAGGCAGTTTAACAATGAATTTAACTTTAATACACATAGATTAAATTCTGTTACACAAGTTTTAGTAAATTTATACGTTTCTCAAATCTGTTATATCTAATAGGCAGTTACAATATTTAATTTTGAATATTCTTTACTCAATTATATTGCTATTCTCAAATTGTTATACTACTTTTGAATCTTTTAAATACAATGTTTATAACTTTAACAATTACTTACTTGACGAAGATAACTGTAAGTGTTATCGAAACGTTTAGATTGTATAATTTAAAGTACACCATTAAAAAATCCCAAAAAGATAAGTATTTTATTAACAATAATAAAAATCTCTCACTTTTCATTACAAATTAATGAGACCAAAGGAATGTGAATATTTTTATGAATACAATACGTATACCTGATTAAGAGTACAAAACTATCAGATAAATGTGTACGCTAATGGTTTATTGTACATTAATATCATTCATTGTATTGACAGTATAGAAGTGTTGCGAAAAAATATATAAAACCGTGTGCGCTAGTTCATTAATTAATAAAACTTCTGTAATATAACTTTAGGGAAGGGTCTAGCAAAATAAATGTAAATTTATACATAGGAATGAACTCAAGTTACTGGTAGATCATGAAGAAGTACAAACTCAAAAAACAAAAAAAAACACTACAATTGACACAACATTCTTTGATGTAATGAGATGCAAAATTTATTACGGTCTTCAATGGATTCTTTTCATCGCTCTAGGAAAAAAATATTACGAACGTATAATTCAATCCAATTAATTTAAAAATAACCATCGGACTTATTCAAGGGGTTAATTAAAAAAATCGCTTATCTTGAAATTTGAGACGTACAGCTATTTTACACTCACTAAACTTGGATATATAAAAAGGCTTCGTTTAATTAAGGGTTACTATTTTTAACTAAATGAATTCCTTTGAGCTCTTATAAAAACATAACTTCAACATTTTTATTTTTACACTAATAATAAACTTTTATATACGGATTTAAAAAGAGGAAATCGATGATTCTGCTGAGAAACTTATCTCCTCCACATCTTATTATGTATTTTTCAAACTTTGGAAGTACCTACAATGAAAATCTTCCTTTTTAATTAAAAAATGAGATCGCAAATGATTGTGAAAAGTTAAGTGTAGTTAAAGTAAACTCTTATAATCATTTCATGACAGTTAAATCATATTAATTACTAATTAACGGAAGCTGCTTATTACAGAAACATTAATATTGTAAAAAAATAAATTACACTTTCACTCCATTAATTGGAGTAGGCAGTTGCACTTCTGCTGTGCGTCAATTTGTTATTCCTTTCTGATCTCGTCATTTGCAAAATACGTATGATTATAATAATTTATTTGTTTGATATAAATTTAATACACCAATAATATTTTATTGATTTCATAAAGTACACTTAAAATGTCTAATGGTTGGTTTCTTAACGTTGGATAATATTTTGTAAAGTTAATGGTCCAGTTGTTTAACGAATAAAGTACTAAACTAGATTACTGTCGATTGTGATTTCACGGTATATAATTATTAACGAAAAACAATAAAAAATACTACACATTTTAGGATTAAATTTTAATTTCATAGTTACTTATTTATTTACTATTACAATTGTAGCTTAAAACTAATAAATTATATTCTTCATAATTAATATGTATTTTTTTCTTTCATGTGATTTTTTATGTTCTCTTTGAATTTCACAATACTTTTAGAATTTTTAATTTAAATTATTGTATTCTTTAATGCCATTATAAAAACAGAATTCATTGCAATGCTCGTGTTCTTCCTTATTTTACAATACTGGTTGCATTGTCTGGTATGGTAACTATGGACTGCCTTAACTTTGACTAGCATGTTACTTAAATAATTAGGTAACAACTTATTTTCTACTTTATACACAAAAACCAAACCATCACAGAGAATTTCATCCTTAACAATCAACTCCTTCAACATTTCCTTAATCCTAGTATACTTATTTCTATTCAACAACGCCCTCATACCCTTTTAAAAATAATTTGCAACTTATTTATATTTTCATCAGACACTAAATATAGCACTGAAGAACAATACTTAAAACGAGGAATGACAATCGTCTTGAACAGCAGCTCCTTACTCATTCTTGTTAACACATTTCTAAGTTTTCTGATCACCCCGACTTTCTTAGCAATTTTCTTGCTAATATAGTCAACTTGCTCATCAAATTTTAGTCTATTGTCAAGAACAACTCCAAGGTACTTATATCTGTCAACCCATTCAAGGCGATTGTCATTACTTACTATCACTGACATGTTTTTAATACTATCAGTTATTGTTTGACTACCTATACCCATACATTTCGTTTTATTAACATTTCTTTGTAACCATACTTCCAGCAGTGCTAGATCAGAATTTATTTTATCTATAACTATATTTACATCACTACCTGAATAATACAGCAACATATGAATCTTACAATCTATTATCACATTTGGCAAATCATTAATGTACAAAGTGAATAAAATTGGTCCAATTTTACTACCTTAAGGGATACCTTGGCTTATTAATTCTAAATTTGATTTCACACTATTATACTTTACTTGTTGGAATCTATTTTCTAGGTAACTTTTGATCCAATCATAAACATCCCATGTTATACCATACAACCTTTGAAGTTTGACTAGAAGTTTAGATCTATCTACCGTCTCAAATGCACGTTTAAAATCAACAAATACGGCAACAGTTGATCTAAAGCATTTTTTCACTGCTCTATAATCAATTGCACTGTGGACTCTATAGAATGTTGTTCCCTGAACCCCGATTGAAATTTCGATAATGCCTTATTTAGTTTAACATGATTCAATAACATATCATAAACGATGGCTTCTAATATTTTCTCAACAACTGGTAACATGTTAATGGGAACTAAACTATTTTTAACTTTAGGTAAAAGAACTATGGTAAAGATCTTTAAGACCTTAGTTACAATTTTTGCGAGAAAGACTCATTAACAATTTTAGTGACCCACGTACCAACAAGTGGCCACAACGTTTTTAAAGTTTGACTACAAACCCCATCAGACCCCATTGTATTGCTTAATTTTAAAACAAATTTATGAACATCATTTTCAGTAAATCTACAACATTGGTGTTAAGAACACTAACATTATTTAAATTAACAATATTTACCGGGTCACAATCCGGGATAGACTTTATCACCGCCTCCAAACTTTCCAAAATATACTTATTTAATTTGCAAGAAATTTCTTCACTATTTTCTACCAACTCATTACCAAACATAACTGGCTTGTTTGCACTTTTTTGAACACAAAATAATTTTTTTAAAACTCGCCACCTTTTGGCAGGATCACCAATACCACCATCAACACTTTTTTCACAGAACAACTTTTCGTCCCTTCTCAACATAGCCTCATACTCATTTCTTCACATTTTGTACTTTCTCCAAGCACTACTCACAACCTGGTCTTCTCTGCCATATAAAGAATGGAGGAGGATGAATATTTTATAGACTTTCATCTTTTTTATTACGGCAACTCTTGACTCCTTCTGTGAACCATGGACAGGGCTTTTCGTTTACCTCTCTATCCTGACCTCTCATATCCTTCATAGCCTCCAAAATAGAATCACGAAAACCAGCATATAGCTCATCAAGATCAGTCTCATCTATATTTTTTCATTCTAATTTTTCCTGAAGCACTTGAGGAAGTTGAATTAGATAAATGACAATTTATCATCATTTCTAAAAATGTATTTATACAGTGTCTACAATCACGGAATGTACTGTAGATTGTAAATGAATTGAGATCTCGGATATTATTGTTGTTAGAAAATTGGTTAAATGGGGAAAGTTTGAAATAATTTGATGCCTACTTCAATGATGTGTTCAGTTTTTAACATAACGGCTAATTTGCACATTACACAGACACTTTTTCAAGATCTTTATAGTGCCAAACCAAACAAGTGCATTATTTTGTTTTCGAGATAGCAAATACAACTTCTGGACACAGTATTGGGTTTTCTTTGGGTTCTATAGCAATTTTTATTTGGTATTCATTAATGTATTGCAAGGTCATAAAATATAAAAATATAAAATATACCATCTACTAAAAAAAAATTAAAAATAGCTTTTGTCCCCAGTTGGCCATGATTTAGATTTTCACCTGACTTCATAACGTGTAGTTGAAGAAGTTAACTGGTTTGGTATATTATAAATAATGTAATATAATAGTAGATTATTATATAAGACATGTAAGTTGATTATTATTGAACTGAAGTTTTGAAAAATTAAGCGAAAGATTGATCAACTTACACATCGAACGCAGTGTACGAGTTTATCTTCAAGCCTCAAATAAGTCTCCTTTGGCGTGATGACTGATGACATGTGTACGTCATCCTGGCAGATTGTTTCTATCTGAAATTTCTACCAAAATCACATTGTCCTAGCCCCAGTATTAGTTTCAACTTAAGTCTCATTATTAGGTTGAAATGAATAATGGCGCAAGGCGTATGTGATTTGAAATACACGAATAAAAGACAACGCAAACTATTGAAATTGACAGTAATAATGTCTTTTGAAGGTAAAAATTATTAATGCACCGTATGTGGTTGTTCAGTTATAAAGTGTAACAATTATTCGTTAATTTTAAAGCTTAATCATCAGCAACTTTTCTATAACGGCTTATTGGTGTTTGTAGGTTTGTCATTTGCTGAAGAGGGTTTTAAATAAAAAATTAATGAGTCTCGTATTGAGGGTGAGTATCAGGATCCTTTTGGATCAGAACGTGTCTCCATGTGGTTTTTGGTTTTCAGTAATCTTGTTTCCGTGCGCCTTTTTAACTTTCCGCGGTCTTGTGTTCGTGTGCCTTTTTGAGTTTCTGCCATTTTGACTGCGCGATCTTGGTTTCGTAGACCTGTTTTGATTTCCGTTATCGTATTTGTGCCACCTTGTTTTCGTTTATGGTTTACAGCCATCTTGTTTCCGTGTACTTTTTTAGCTTTCCGCCATCTTGTTTGTGTCAGCTTAGTATCTAGATCCCGTTTTCACAGATTCAGGTTTTGGTAGGAGGGGTTACATTCGTATTTAAGTCTTTTACAGAGGCAGCTTTCAGCTTGCTTCTCCGATGTGTACCCCTGATTGTATCTAAGATCTTTTTGGTGTCTGTTGCATCTTATTTCCCTCTCTAAGGTCCTTTTGGCAGAAGCTGATTTCAAATCAACATCTGAAATTTGCATCTTGTTTCTGTATCTAGGATTCTCTGACTGAAACTGATTTCAGGTCAGCATAAGGCGAATAAGGTTCTCGGGTTGAAATAAACATCTTGAACCTTGTTTATACATGTAAGGTTCTTTTGACGGAGGCTGCTTTCAAATGAACATCTTATACTTGCATCTTAAATCTGTTTCTATACCTAACATGTTTTGATCGAAACTGGTTTCAAATCAACATCTTAAAGTCATTTCTAATATTAGTTATTATATATCTAATATTAAATTGAAAAGGAATTAAAATCTGTTTATGAATTTACATCTATCAGAACTATTGATCAAGAAAAGAGTTCAAGACTGTGACCAAGTGAACTAATTTGTGTTTCATATGTAGTAATTTTATACCGATGATATCATTGGATACGTCCCTGATCATGTCATTTATTTACTCTTAGTATATCTAGCAGCCGTCAGCACGTTAGCTCATAGATTAAGGTATGAATCGGATTGCTTAAAAAAAAGAACATTGCATTATCTCACAATCAATCATAGCTTGGTGTTATTTTTAAAATCGATAATTTTTATTCAATTAATTATATCAAAGAAGAAAAAATGAAAGAATTAATACTTTTAATGTGTTAAGAAGGATGTCAGAATAATGAAATACAGTACAATCTTAAAATTAATGACTACTGCAGAGACAAATTTATTCAAAGATGGATAATATCCATCAAGTTAAAAAGTAAATTAATAAATATATAAATTTAAATTGAATTAGTACAATATTTTTGTTTTAGAACTATGATAAAGTAAATCTCCAAATAGAAAGAGTTATTAAACTTTAACTTTAAACATAACCGTATCGTATTGTATGTAAATGCGCTTTCAAAAAGTGTTTGTACAGTTAGTAATTTTGTGTTTGTGACAATAACGGACATGATTACATATATTGTTCTAGTAAAAAATCTCATTATAGTTCGAATATACTTTCATAATACTAGTTATTTGCTTTAATAACACATTAGCCACATTGGTGAATGATGGTTCAAGTTTAAATACTTCATGTACCGTTTGCTTCAAAACAGCTTATCTTTTTAATGAAACTATGTTTGGACATCTAGCACCTTTTTTAAGTCTAGACAGTCCATAAATAATTTTTATTTTGGTTTATAAATATCAGCCTATTGACTGCAAACATAGCAAAGGCAATGTGTATATTGTACACTATTGTGACGCATCGTGTATATGCAGTATTTTGATAACGTATAGAACGCATTTTGAATGTAAATTTGTGTAAATAATACGCCACTGGAATTTTTAATGAAGCATTAGATATCATATGAAAGAATATTTTAATGTTGTAGAAAGATTATCATGTTGAAAACATTAAATTTGGATGAGAAATAATGTTTGAGTAAATTTCTATTGGGATTGCACTGGTAAGACTACCAAATTGCAGCTGTGTATGAAAGAATTCAGGTAGATGTATAGGTGAGCGAGTTTAGGATATTAAAATTGTATTAACGTACAGAAAGGGGTATGTATGCATATTTTTGTTTGTAGAAATTTTGTAATATGGTGCAATAATGGAAAGTTGAGTGCGTGTTCAAGAATAAAGTTGTTAGAATGTGCTGGGGTTGGTTAAATTGTGCGGAAATAAAGATCGCCCACATGAGAGGTTTTCATAGAAAATTGAGTTATGGTTTTTTCGGAGAGTTGTAAGTGAATTTACAAAGTAAATCAAGATGGCTACGTTGTTCTTATTTTCTGGAGCGTTTGATCCGTTTCAGATTTCGACTCGGCAAAGCGACGCACGAAATACACGATTGTGATAGGTCAAATTTGGTATTATCGCGAAGAGATTGGTAATATGACGGGCAGAAGGTATAAAATGGAGAGTTTAATAAGGGTATAGGATATAACTTAAGTAAAGGTAGATCGCGCGCGTTTTTTTTTTTTGAAGGGGCCTTAGAATGGGTCAGTGTTGGTTTTACTTGTAAAAAGAATCAGTTCTGCAGTACATATTATATAAATGACTGCAATAATCCTTCTTGGAGATAAATCGTATATAAAAATTACAAATAAAACAGCTTAATTGTGAGTTGAAGAAAGAATTTTTTTTTGCAAAAGCAGTTTTAAAAGTAAAACAGCAAATTTGTTTGACAGGGTTTAGTAGTAGAGCGTGCGATAATAATAAAAAGAAAGCCTGAAGTAACACTTTAACTAACATAATTAAAAGTTTGTTAATTTAACTAAGAGATTAGTGGTCATCATTGACATTGAATGAAGTACATGTGTACAATCTTTAGTAATATAAAATCGATTGTATAAAGGCAACTAAGAATTTTAATATTTATGTGGAAACAGTTATTATGATAAACGTTTACGTTGAAGCAAAGAGCCCATGTGAACCACGCGTGTGAACGACAGACATTTACGTTCTTAGTGAGTTTAGCGGCCGGATTATCAGTCAGTACGGCCGTCTTCTGTGTTTTGTGCCAGTGTGGGTACAAATTTAAAAAGGATTACGGGAAACAGACCATATGGACTTCACTATATCACGGAAAGAGGATTAGCTAACGTAATTTGTAAGAAATAGTTTTAGGTTCTGTTTAAAAGATAAAAGTAAGATTGCCTCCATTCTTGCTTGTGGAGATAATAATTTCGTATTATAAGAAAAAGGATAATCAAACTGTATCTATTTTAATGTGTTTAGTATATAAGATTTTGGGGGAATTTTTAATCTATAGGAATTGGTTTTTGTTGTGATTTTTGAAGCCACCTGTCTGTACATATTTACATTTGCAAATTGGTCAATATATACCCATTATTTAATTTACTTTTGTTGTTTATTTGTGTCAGTTGAGATAAAATTTTAGCATTAACCTGTGTAAAATTGCATAACGGGTTACATCTATTGGTAATTGAAGCGACCTTTGAATAATTTTGAGCCTAATCATCGACCTAATATTGCGCAACGAGCCAGGTCGATTGCAAAATTTTATTATTTTGAACTATTTTACAGTCAATCAAATACAAAACACTGATAACAGAATATTTTTATTAAGTAGAAATTCCAGATTTAAATTATTACAATTCATTCAAATTGACAGATGTTTAAATACGATTATTTTAAAGGTAAAGTATTCAAAAATATATGATGTTATCTATGATAAAAGCATTGCTCGTTACGTATTAAATTTTTCAGCAACAAATGTTTCGTTTTCTAAATTGAGTAACAGTTATTTAATTCAGAGTGTTATAACAGTTAGAAATATAAATTTATATGTATACGATGGATACTTAAAAAGTATTCAATTATAAGGTGTGATCAATAAGTTTACGACTACCCGCGTATTTCAAAATTGTATTAAGCTTTTGGATAAATTTCTTTTCAGGTGTGATTTCATTTGAGTTGTGAATGGTTTTACTGAGTAGGCTACAATCCTGTCTTCCACAGTCAGATAGGATTAATTTAACATCCTGCCTAAGACTTCTTATTTTAGAAAAATTTACGATTGTAGTGGCGCCTAGAAAAATTTTTTCTGGACTGAGCATTATGAGTTGTAGATTTATGGTAAGTGTAAGGTGTTTGAAATTACCTTTCAATCATTTCATTCCTTATATCGACCCCGCTCATTTCCACTATAGCTGGTTTGGCAACCAGCCTGCACGACGCCTAGTGCGGTTTGGACGTGTAACAGTATGCAAAAAACACTAGATAATACAGGTAACTTTTACGTTGAATTTCGACTTACAAGAATGTTCTTACCTAAAAATTAATCTCTTTTTCTAATGAGAACAAAGTATTAGCTTATTTATATGTAATAAAGACATACGTAAAAATAGATGAGTTACAAGTAATTAGCAGTTTGGTTATTTGGCAGGGTAAGAAAAAAGTATATTTTTATAATAGCAAAAACTGTGTAGTACAAAGCTCGGTTGTTACGCCAATTACGCACGAATGAGAAAATTACATCATTCAAACAAGTGCATAATTGGCTTTATAACACCATCGTTATGTAACAATTTTATTTCATACATATTTTTTTTTATAGCTGATATACCGGGTGATTCATTAATAATAATAATAATAATAATATACGAATGGAGCGGAACGAGGACAATACCGGCCATCGTGAAGATATTTAAACATCTAGAGAACGAAAGATTGCCAAAGAACATGTGGAAAGCCGAAGCTGAACCACTAGATTTTGAATTGATTCGCCCTTCCATAGCATATATAGAAACACATGACATGTACGAAGAATACGTAATACAACATATGAACTACACTTTCATTTATACTGAAGCTATCTCACATCAGGGAATAATGATCGATGAACGAGAGTTGAGATGGGAATTGCCAGATGGGGCTTCACACTTGACAGCCACTTTAGTGGGCATACTAAAAGCTGTACTATATGCTACGAACAGTACTAAAGATAATGTCGTATGTACAACATCTAAGTCAACCGTACTTGCCATACATAACATATTCACCACAAATGAAATAGCGAAGAGCATACTACAAAATGTGACAAGGCTAAGGAACTCAGGTAGGTCAATCGCATTCCTATATATGCCAGATAAATTAAGACCACCTTATACCGTCAGCAAAATAGAAAATTTAGCAGTAATTGATACTTACCTGATGGAAGATGTCATAAATTATACCAGAAACCACATACAAAACAAATGGCAACAAATCTGGGAAAATAACCAAACACAATTACGAGAAACTATACCAAATGTACATCGTATACCAAAAATAAAACACGCAAGCAGAAAAAAACAGATATTTTGGACGCGAATCGCATTAGGACACTCGAGGATAACCCATTGTCACCTCCTACTAAACAGAAACCAACCGTTATGTCCACAGTGCGGTGGACCCCTGACAGTGAAGCACGTTATTCTGCAATGCCCAGCATTATCACAATATAGAGAAATCTTTAAAATAGGAAGAAACCTTAGCCGTGAGTTGGAGAAAGACCACTACGCGAAACTGCTTGAATACCTGAATTCCATTAACTTCCTAGATATGATATAAGCATAGCATGATGACACAGGAATGTATACCAGTAGGAACATCCAAATGATCTAGTAATCGAAGATGTCCCTACATGGTTACCACGTGTATGTATTATATACGTATAATAAAAAAAAAAAGAAAAATAATAATAATAATAATAATAATAATAATAATATTAATAACAATAACTAGTTATTGCCCAACAGATAAAGAAATCCAATTACAGGACAATACACACAAAGTTCATATTTGTTCCAAGTGCTTTCATAGCACAACTAAAAACATATAATTATGTTTACTAAACTAAAATTAAAAATTGGGAAAAAAAGACAAATGATCCATATTTTAATACTCTGATACATTGGAAATGCCAGAAATTAATAAAGGTAAACTGTCATAATGTATATAAACGTCATTGGAACTGTTATTAAAGGTGCTAATAATAATTTGCATAGGTGATCTAAGTAATATATTTGTGTGTGCGGCAGGGTTGTAAAACGTAAAAGAATTACGTGAAACATACTGAGGTATATAAAAATATAATTGGGATAGCAGAAAAGGACAATCTACATACGGATGGCCGATTAAACGACTATGGAAAACTACTCACATTTTAGGATTATGAAAATTTCCATTTCACAATTTTCCGTGAAGATCTTTCTTTTAAAAATATTTTCAAACATTTGGCAAAGTTTTTGGCTAACGGCTCTCTCAAATTACCAAAAATGAAATAAGAAACGCACAATTAGAATTGAAAACAATACTATTGTTGTATTAGCTTATTTTGAAGCCAATCCGCATTCCTCTATCCGTGAAGTCGAGTACGAGTATAATATCTTATACTCTTCAGCGCAAAGAATCCTACAAGATAATAAAATGCACGTTTATAAACTTGTTGAATCACAACCACAAGCTTTTTCGCTTAGAGTTACCTACTGTACGTGTATTTTAAATATTCTTCAAGAAGAAGCAAAGTTTTCAGAAGATGGCGTGTTTAATAGACATAATAGTCATTTTTGGAACCGTGAAAATCCTCACACTAGCTGAGAAAGAGGATTTCAAATTAAAATTATTTTTAACGTGTTCGCCCTTCTCATAGACAACCAAGTGCGTTTTTTTTCGTGTATGATGAACATTTGAATTCGCAACGCTATTTAGAAATTTTGCGAAATGTTAGTAATTTTGTGGATAATCTGCCTCTACGCAGATATCTGAATTTGCGGTACCAAATGGATGGGACTCCAGCACACAGTTTTCTAGAAGTAGCTGAACAGTTAAACCAGATGTTTGGAAATAAGTGGATGGGGCGAAATGGTTCATTACGTTGGCCTCGAAGATCACCCGATCTTACTCCTGCTAATTTTTATCCGTGGGGAAAAATTAAAACTTAACAATGCATACACGACTAGATTTATTAAATCATTTGAATATCGTTTTCAAGAGCTTAATCCCACTGAAATAAGATGTGCTACCACTGAATCAATGTTAAACCGAAAGCAATGTAGTTTGGCCGTGAACGGGCATTGTTTTGAACAAAAATTAGGTTATAAGTTACGTTGTTATTTATTTACTTATTTGTTTATTTATCAAAGCCAATTTGACTGATGAAAAACTAAAATTTGTAACAAATTTTCAAAAATGATGAATAGCACAAAACCAACAGAGATAGTGGATGCTTATGCAAATCGAAACAGAATTAAATTCTGTATCAGAATGTCTATTTACATACAGAATGTCTATTTGAAGAAATAAAGCTTTGGGCGTTTGAAATTTACATAATGTGGAATAAAATTTTGAGCGAACTGGACATAATTACGTATATTTATTGATATATTCGGAAAGAGTAGTGTCTGTATTATAAACTGATAAAATTGCGTAGCTTAGACATTATTCGGTTTGTAAATGCATAATTTTAAATATCAGGCGGCAAATTCAAAATTAAAAAAAATTCATTTTAATTAAAAACTATAAAACTTAGGTATAGAGATGTTTAATGAAATGTACCTTAAAATTTAATTAATAATCCAAATCTACAATAAAAAATATAGCATTCCATTTAAAATAAGGCAGTAAGTGACTACTTCCGGTATATCCGGAAGTGTCAAATATTTTTAAAAGAAAGATCATCAAGAAAAATTGAGGAATGCAAATTTTCAGAATTCTAATGTGAGTAGTTTTCCATATTCATCTAATAGACCATCCTTAATGAATCGCCCTGCATATAACGTCTTCTGGTCTGTGGTTGGTGTTAGGTACAATCATTTCACCAACTTTTCACGGATGCCTTGAAAGTTTTCTTAATAATGATTGTTAAAGATTATAAAACGATCATTCAGATTGGTGGTTGTTTTCTTAGTGTACGCCACACTGAAAAGCGGACGGGCGTTAAGCGGATTATAAGCGTACGAGCGATTTTTTGCAAGGGGATTTTCTGGCCATACTAAATATAAAATCGCAGAATTGTCGTGTTGTGTACCCAGTAAACATGGCGCCCTTATCTAAACTGAAAAGAAATATTCTAATAGACAGTAACCCCTATATGAGGTGGAAATTATTTTTGGAGAAAACGCAATGGGATACATCCTATTGATAAAAGGAGAAAGAAATTTGTAGAATTTCACCACCTATATTTCGAATTAAGAAAATACCCGAACAAATTCTTTGAATGCTTAAGAATGTCAATAAGTACATTTGATATTTTACTAAGTAAAGTTAATAGGAGGCTTACGAAAATTTACGTGGGACACAACAACAAACTATCCAAAAATCCAAACACGTTCGCTGGAATTTCAAACTAGTTTGATTCGTCTTTTATCGCGCGCTGCACGCATAATTTTCGCCCGCCCGCTAAACGTCGGTATGGTTGCTTACATCTGTGCATTAGCTTTTGAAAAAATGTGACTGAACAAACTCGATTATATTTTTTGCTAAAATAAAAGTCAACCCCAATTTGTTTATTACTAAAAATACGCATGACAATTAATGTCAAAAATAAAATTCAATCTCTTTTTTTGATTAAATAACACACTAAAAGACATTAAATATAGAAGGCACCACGGGTATTACAGGAATAATATCCTCGGTTAACGTACATCCCTCGGACCAGAGGCTCTTTTCAAAAATATGGCTAATCTTATAACAGTATAGTCTTCAAGGTTGTGTGTCTAAGAAAAAATACTAGTGGTAATTTTTTAGGTACAAAATTATTACCAGTACCTCTTGTTTGACGGATTGTGAAATGTTTTCGTGCAGTCGACACTAAATTAAAACTAAATACTTAAAAAAGGGTATATAGAATTCAACAATAATGTTTTGATAATGGTATGATACGTAGGAAATAGTAATATAGGGAATAAACCATTACCTACCATGTATAAGACTTTACCATACATTCTACAAAACCCAACTATTAATTGCAATGTCACTTATTTATATCACGAGTACATTTTTATAGAAAACTACGTAGCATATCTAAATTTTTTTCATATAAAGGATATTGGAAAGTCGTTTACTTGAAAAGCAATTTGCAAAGCTTAACGTAATTGACCTTAAATTAAAAAAATAACCATCACTATAAACACTAATTTCAAAAAATTGGATAAAAGTAAAGAGTAGAGAAAGTACATACTTAATGTTATGTAACTTCAAATCTTAATTCATCCACGGTTTTGTTGAATGTTGAGTAAGTTATAACTTAAAACAAATTGCCAATGAAGTGATTTAACCGTGCATCCCTTTGTTAATATCTGGGTTATTTCTAATAAAAAGTAGAATACGAATGTTAAGCGAATGTTAAACGACTAAAATGTTTGTAAACATAATTTGTGATTGTTAATTTATTAGTGGAGATGTATACTTTGAATTTTAAAACGTGGTTGTTTACACGTACAGCGTAATGTTCTGATATATTTTTACGTGGCATAACTGAAATCTAATGTGGCCCATAACTAGAGAACAGATACAGATATCTAAGAAATTAAAAAAAAAAATAAAAACGCTATTATTTAACTTCAAAAACTCTATTTTTTTACATAATCGCCAACAGTGATTACTCAACGCTCCGAATATTGGGTCCATTTTCGTATATCGTTCATGAAATATTCTTTATCTATACTCCAAATCTATTTTTTACAGCAGCCTTAACTTCATTATCACTGACGTATCTTACTACCTTTAGGTGTCTTTTCAAAAATCGAAGAATCAAAAAGTCACACAGGGAGAGGGATACGACGAATATGCAGAGTGATTAAAAGAACATCGAACTTCAGGCTGCCGATTGCAGGCAGAGTTGAATTTGAGGCGCACGAAGTTAGTCCCCCAACATTGCAATAATGAAACATTATACACTTTGATTGCACATGTCGACACACTTCGATTTTTCGTTTGCACATCTCTCTAAACAGGGAGATTGAAAAATAAATTTGGGGCCAACTTCACTATAGCCCCCCAACACGTAAATAATGAAACGCTACACACTTCATTTGTTTACACATCGATTGCACATGTCGACACACTTCAATTTTTCGCTTGCACGCCTCTCGAAACGGAGATATGGAAAAATAAATGTGTGGGGACCAACTTCATGATAACCCCCAACTTTCATCGAATGTTACCAGATGTGTTTTAATCCATAAATCTTCGTTTGCACATTTCAGAGAAGGCGTTTTATTCGTTTGCACACCACCACAAACAGCGCTATTTACGTAAGAATTACAGAGGAGGTGAATTGTGAATTGCCTCAGACTTATTTCAATCGCTAGAATTTAGTTGGGACATTTCGCAAATTACCCAAAAAGTGCTATGTAATATAAGATGAAAGTTTGCCCGGCTATCTAAAGATGATGTTTAATATCAATTTTTTTTATAGAACAACTTTTACAGTGATATTCTCGCAGGAATTTTTTTGTATATAGTAAAATTACTGTAATTAAAACAAAAGGCACCTGGACCTTGATCGTTATAACATAGGTAGACCCATAGCTGTTTTCTTGTATTATAAGCTAGACCATGTGGACAATCAAGGTTTTCCGTAGGCCCAGGTTACGGATCTGGCTACCTCAAATACCCCAATAAATTATGTTAGCCACATTTTTGTCCACGTATCAATAAACATCGAATATATCATTTTCATCTTGGAATGATTTAATGAAAAGATAAATGGTAACTAAAATAACTGTTAATGATGTTTTTAAGTAAAGTCTACCCAGTTATGGATCAAAATTTGGTTCGAATAGAAGTGTGTATATTTTACAAGTGACGTTCACCAGTTTGTAAAACTAACAAAGTGGGAAACGGCAGGATTACCTGAAACAAATGTAGAGGGCAAAATAAAAAAATTAAAACGTTGCTCAAGTAGTACGTCATATATTTACATTCATCTTCATTACGTAAGTACCATAATTAGCTAAAAGCATATTAACAGTCTTCGACTTCAGATCCTAGTTTTATATACTTAACTTATAATATTAGGGGTTATAAATAGTTTTGATATGTCCTTTCCTTCAAATGACACACACTTATATTTTAAACTACCGTACTGTTCTCATACACCTTTAACTCTATAATAATAGGCGATATAATGCCCCACTGTCGAAGATTCCGTATGCTCAGGGTCGATTTCAGAGGTAATGTAGTTAATTACTCCAATTAAACGATACTTGTCATTGTGTAGTGTTAAATGTGTTGGTTAGGCAGATAATAGTGCATGTTTTGGTGACTCTGGCAACCCTAAGGCAGCTAAAAGCGTGCTATGATAGGCATGCTCTACGTCAATAAATAAATGATCTGTTGGTGATATTTTTCTAATAGCATGATCACCGCAATTAGTGCATGCAGTCACCTTATTCAAAAAATAATCACTTGTAGATCTTTGAAATGAGAGCTGAAACATTACCTCCACAATTTAATGCACTTTCGTTAACATTAACTCGTGTTCAAATACAATAAGCTTTCACATTGTAGAATTTTTATTTATGCCGATGTTGGCGTACCAGCAGAAAAAAGGAGCATTTTTAACTCTTCAATTTTTTTAAATACTTATCTTTTTTGGGTCTTTTAAATGGTGTATTTTAAATTATACAATCTAAACGTTCGATAACACTTACAGTTATCTTCGTCAGTAGTAATATCTATTAAAATTGTTAAAGATGTTGTAAACAATTTTGGTATAGATATGTAGATGACGCATTTGTTATTTGGAGACATCGAGAAGAGGCACTGCATGAGTTTTTAGTTTGTATAAATGTTATACATTTGAGCATTCAGTTTACCATGGAAAAAGAAACTAATGGAAGTTTACCATTTCTTGCCATATTAATATCTAAAAAGAATAATTCATTATTTTTTAAGGCTTACAGAAAGCCGACAAACCTTCATAAATTATCCAAACACCATCCACGTTAAAAAAAATGGTGTAATTAAATCTTTAGTAGATTGAGCAAAACGAATTTGTGACTCTGAATATTTGAAGGATGAATATAAATATTTAACAAAATCCTTACAAGATAATGGATATTCACTTACAGATATTAATAATGTTATTACATCTTCTAGACGTAACCTTAAAGAAAAACCAGTTCTTAATGATGGTACTGCTTGTCTTCCTTTTGTAACTACAGATAGAATTGAAAAAAACCTAATTCAATATGGCATTAGGACTGTTTTTAAACCTACAAGAAAAATTAAAGAACATTTAAGATCACCGTAAGATGTTTCAAACTCATTATCATCTTCCGGACTGTATAAGTTATCTTGTTCATGTGGAAAAGTATACATTGGAACCACAAAACGTAGCTTTGATACAAGACTTAAAGAACATACGAGATTTTGTAAATTAGGTCAACCAGAGAAGTCTGCTGTGGCTGATCATGCCCTAAATAATCTAAATCATGACATTCAATTTGACAATTTGGAAATATTGTCAAGACAAACTCATTATTATGTTCGTTTACAACGTGAAGCTACTGAGATATATAAACACCCTAATAATTTTAATAGACAAGAAGAAAACCTTAGTTTAAATAGGTTTTGGCATCTTATAATTTAAAAAGAAGGCATAATGATATGTCTTGATTTTGATTTTAATTTTGACTTTTGGTATGTCTAGGTTTTTTGCTGTTTCTTCTAGACCTTGAAGGAAATGCTTTACCAATTATATGTTAAATGACCACAGCACTATAATTTAACATAAGTAGTTGAAATTAAGATTAAAACTAAAAAATTACAAAAAGAAAAAAAAGTTCTGTATTATGCTTTTCATTGTTAATAACACCTGCAGTTATTGACAAAGTGATCTCTTTGTTAGATTTAACTGGATTATTTTATTTGATTTTTCATTGTTTTCGCCGTTAGAGAGTGTTCTGATTTGTCATCTTTAAGACAGTTTAACAAAATTTAATTTTTAAAGACCTAGTTATTTTTTACTAAAATTTAATTCCATAGTTGGCCTTATACGTTTCTCAAACTATTAAATTAATAGCAGGCTGATGTTTATGTTTTAATTTTTCAACTTTGACAAAATCTTTAAGAATTTTAATAGATATTACTACTGACGAAGAGTTAAGTGTTATCGAAACGTTTAGATTGTATAATTTAAAATACACCATTAAAAAAACCCAAAAAAGATAAGTATTTTATTATGTGTGATAATGGTGAAAGTTTACATTTTCATATCTTCAATTTTTTGTTTATAATGCATGGAAATATGCATATCTTGTTGCTATTAGTTGAACTATGGCATCCAACGAACAAGTATTAACTAATTGCATTATAGAACTACCGATCTTGCTGAGGGAAGCATGAACCATTCTGAATACAAGTGCCATGTTTTTTACGTAAAGGACGTTTGTGTATTAGTGTTACATCAGGGCAAGATTTTAAATACTTTCCTCTTTTATTGTGATGGACACCGTCCATTTTGGCAAAGGTTTTTAGGTGGATTCAACTCACGCCAATTTTCTTCTGTATTTACCTCACAATCGGAATAGACCATCAAATCGTTATTTTGGTCTATTAAAACGTTCCCTTTTCAATCCTGGCTTTGCAAGGCACGACTATTCAGCGATGCATGTTTTATTTTGTAAACACTCTCTATCGAGTGTGCGTGTTTAATAAAAAATTTACCAACTCACATTGGTTTACCTTCGTCGCCCAATGTAATAATTTTTGAGTTCATTAACATAATCCTCCGACCTCGCTGATATGGCAACGGCAGAATCTTTGGATTGATCCTTATAGTTTAAATGCTGCAATACATTAGACCATATAATGTAATATTTTGGAAATCTTATTGTACAAATGGAGGGAAATAGTACGCATTAAAATGCTTACCTTCACGGGTATGGTCTGCCAAACATTGTGCTTTTCCCATTAGTTGATTAAATACGGTCAAGGCAGAAATTTCTTTTTATTAATTTCATCTATGGAGAAAGTATCGCTGCAATAAAAATCAGTTACATCGTAACCATCACATAAAAATGTCGTATAATGTTCAAAAGCAACTCCTGTTTCTATACACACACGCACGCACGCACAAGCGCACACTCACACACACACGCACACATACGCAAACGCGCGCACACGCACACACACACACACACACGTGGCAACACGCGCGCACATGCGCGCGCGTACACGCGCGCACAAGTACGCGCATACACGCGCGCACATGTGCACACGCACGCCCACACCCACACCCACACCCACGCAGACACGCACACGCACACACGCACACACGCACACACGCACACACGTACACACGCAGACACGCACACACGCACACAATTTTTTATGAACGCAGCAGACATGCTGGCATGGTATTTTTGGGTTGCTGTTCGAGGAATTCTGAAGAATTTTGGATATAAAGAGACAAAACGCCGTTGTTAAATGCACTTGAAACTACAACGCAAATGAAACACCGTTACTACTTCGCGTCGCACAGCTACAACTTTCTTCCAATCATTCAACCAATATAATATATAATACGATAAGTACTCAAACTTATATCGACAATTTTTGTGGTGGTGCTCCAAATGCTTGATGCACTTGCCTAAATATTTATTTCCAAGTGTATCAAGCATGAGTGATAAACCACCACAAAAATTTTCTACAGAACTTTGAGTACGCATCGTATTCGGAGGACTATTGTACGAACACACCCATTTTACACAAAAATTGGAAATAAATTTCAAATTGTGAAGTAGATAGGTAGCTTTAATTTAACTAATCTTGCAATTAATTAGTTACCTGAAAAATATAATAAACTGGAAGGACTAGTCCAATATTCGCTGCAATTTGGTACAATATGCTACATAATTCGATTTGGTTGGATGTGCAATAGAAAATCGGACACATTTATTGGCCAAAATTTGACGTTTGTCGTGTGAGTACAATATTCAATGACATTTCCGTCATGCTTGTCGGATACCATTTGGCATAATGGTATAATTCCTTTTATACCGGTAGCAACTACATGATACAAAAAAGAACATTACTTGGTATCTCCCTGTTCAGTTTCTTGCGAATTGAACCAACAGCATCGATGGGAACGCTATCAATTGATTTGAAAAGTTCTTTGTATATATCTATTTGCAACGGAGACCAGTACATTAAAAACAAGTTTCTATTATAATGGCACTTGTTGAACATAACTCATTAAATCCATTAACGATTAAAAGACATACTTTCCTTTGTCCACGCCTAAGTCTTTATCTTTACCTTCTTGACGTGCTTCAGTAACAAATTTACATTGCAAAGATGGCCCGGCTCAGGGTCTCCATACTACATAATATTTAAGGCTTCCTTGCGGTGCCAAACACTGCTTTTTTTGTAACAATGTCTGCTGTACTATGGTCCTCTCCAGTCCCTTTAGTGATCGTTTTTTGTATGATCGTGTAACAAGTGTCTTCACTAGTAATGTAACTTCACAATTATTCTGTAACTCTGATACAGAGACACTAAATGAAGCCTTACATTGCTTACATTTTCCGATAATGCGTATGACGCCTCCATATACCTTTCTCGCTTAAAAACATAAGCGCAAGGAATTTTCTCCGCCTCCCAACACAATCCAATAATTACATCGGTCCATCCAGGTTGTAACGTACAATATTCACGACTAATACTGTATCTACTTGGTTGGTTGTAGATTTTGGCCTTCGAATAAATCTTTTTCATATTATCTTCATTAATTATAATTTGGTATACTATCGGTATGCACTTAACGCCAGAGCAAACGGTAACTGCTTCATTGTCACTGTCTCGCTTATCTAAGCGGAGAAAAGATGTTATGTCGGCTTTCATTTACGTATAAATACAGATTTATGTACTTAATTTTTCCATTTAGATTGTTCCATATATTGTTCCAAACACGATCAGATGGCGGTTTTACTGGATTAGAAGCTTTTCGAGGCATGTTAATCTCCAGAAAAATGGACTGTGTTTGCAGTTCGATCGCCATATGTGTTACGACTGCATTTAACACAATTAGTCCCTTGGTTTGGGTTCAACAGTAAGAAAGGCTTATTTATGTTAGAAAGTAACAGTAACCTGTTTGAGCATTTATTGTAAATTTTACTTAATTTAATTTAGGAGTTTTTTTTATGATTATGGACCTGAACAGGCTAAATTTAGCCTATCGTGCTAAAGCACTCAGGAACACTTAGGAGGATAGATAGAGGGATAATGAATTGCCAATAGATGCCTATGAACAGGAGTAATTTTTTATAGCTAGATTTGCCATAAAAATACTGTTCTCAATGGCTACTTGACCAAAAACTACGGAATAAAAAAATATTTTTCGAAAAATTTAAAGAAACGTATGCATGTGTTATATGGATGAATTTGCAATGGAAAATGGTATAAAAAAATGCTGTCTATTTTTTTCCATATTTTAAAAAACAAAGTTGGCTCAGAAACGAAGCATCGTATAGAGTTTTAGTTAACATCACCTAATGGAGTAGAAAAAGTGCTTTTTGTTTTTCAATATCTTCATAAGAAGCCCAGGAAAGAATAAAATAAAAAACTTCAAGTTAGAGGTATTTGGAATTTGTAAACGCCATAAATATGATCTCGTTATTAGATATCTTATATCCCATTTAACCGATCTTCTCTCTCTTATCGTTTAATAACAAATTTGTTATTAAAATCAGTATAGCTGTGTTATATATCAGGGCTTTTCACGATGAGCGTTAATTAGACGTTTCTGGCAAACCAGACAATGGATCAACCTGAAAATTTGACAGTATGCATAAATTAATATGGTCTACACGACTAAAATATTTTAGACGATGCAGTAGGAAATGCATTAAAAAAAACCAAAACTTATGCCATTGTCATCATCATCCCCTTCAGGCTTTCTACGAATGATTTTTGGACAAAAGGTTCCATTCACCCTACAGTTTTGTAGTAGTCGATTTATCACATTATTATTCGGCTTCGGAAGTTGTGGATATCTTTCATGACATACTCGGCATGTTCTACCTGCAATTCTGTTGCACTCACCATGAATAATTAATAAATTCAAGAAATCTTCTTTACTGTAACCTAGTCTTGACATTTTTCTATTATAATTAGTATCACAATCAGTCAAAACCACCAACGAAAGTTTGACGTTTCAAAATTGGATCATTTATTTTTTCAAAGCACACTATTAAAAAATATTGATTTGCAATGTTGTACGGTAGAGACACGCAATACCTCAATGCATACAAACTGTAACTTTTTCTAAGGTACATATCAATTTCGAATTGACTGATTTGAGACTGTTGAAAAACTAAATCGAAAAGAAATTGTATTACGTAGTATAAAATAGATGTTAAATCTCAAAAATAAGTGATGAATACAAGGAAACCACGTCAGTTTCTGCATGAAACAGTTTATCTCGAAAACGGTTCGAAATCGAAATAGCATTATCTGATTAAAGTCAATCTAAAATTGGATGTAGAGCTCAAAAATGTGTAAATATACAGGGTGTTCCATTTGAAAAAATTGACTTCCACTCCTTTCTTCATGTGAACAGAGCATCTGCATTTTTTAAAGACCATGTATGACGCAAATAAAAATATGACTCGAAGTGAAGATCCTCATGGTATCACTCCACTCCATTTCGAATTTGATCGTCTTAGTACCAGAGAGTTCAAGATTATCAGCGTTTATAAAAGTACATGTTTCGTAAAAAAAAATGGAAATTAATTTATATCTCTTAAACGGTAATAGGTATAGGGAAATAGTACACGAAGTTGTTGACAAAGTAATAGGAAATCATAATGTGATATTATATACAGGGTGTTCCATTAGAAAAATCAAAGTAGTCGCTACTTTATAGTAGAAGTGGCAACGCCGCATCGTCTAAAATATTTTAGGTGTGTAGATCATATTAATTTATGCATACTGTCAAATTTTCAGGTTGATCCGTTGTCTGGTTTGCCAGAAACGTCTAATTAACGCTCATCGTGAAAAGCCCTGTATATGATACCACGTTCTTCTGTGCATTTGGTTACTTTAAGAAATTAATTGAAAATATACAGGATAGTCTAAAAAGGGGTGACAATAAATTGTAAGACTTTTTAAATGGTACATCCTGTATTACATTTTTGGATTCCTCTAGATATGTAGTTTATTTATTTTTATACTATTAATAAGGGCTATGAGGTTAGAGACAAAACAAAACGGTATTTTGGAATACGCGATTTTAGTATAGCATTTATTATACAATAGTGTACGTAAATTTTAATTTAAATAAACTCAATACCATACAGGGTAGTCCATAAATGAAACTAAATTATATTTTCAAACTAGCATAACTCAATTTTTTTTTTATAGAATGAACAAATTTTTAAAATTTTAATTCTCTATCAAAATGATATAAGGTCTGTGTATCAAAAATTATCTGCAAGTGAATTTTAAAATTGTTGAAAAATTTGTAGGAACTCTTGTTAAAACAATACAAATTTTTATTTAGTAGGTACCCAATTTTAAGTAAGGTATAATATGAAAATTTATTATCAATTTCAGCAAATGGTTTCCAAATAACAAACAATCCGATAAAACGTCGCTTGAAAATCTGAAAGAAAGGTTTGAACGAGCAGGAAGTGTACTGTACGAAAAGACGAGAAAAAAAAACGGTTCTAAATGAAGAAAATTAATCCCACTATTTAGAAGAGTGCTATTTTTTGAAAATACCGTTTTTTTTGTCTCTAACCTTAAAACCCCTATTAATAAGTGAATAAACCTAATACCAGTGTAAAGTATATTTCTAGAGGAATCCAATAATATACTGAGTGTGTCATATAAAAAACCTTACAATTTGTTGTCAGGCTTTTTTACAGCACTCTGTATATTTTAAAATAACTTCTCAAAAGTTTGCCTTAATAACGATTTGCTAAGTTATTTTTGTGACAGATTTGACATACCACCACAGAAGAACGGAATTCTAAATGGACATGGACATATATATATATATATATATATATATATATATATATATATATATATATATATATATATATATATATATATATATATATATATATATATGTATTCAAAAAGGACGATTATAAATGACCCGTCCTTAGCTTATGACATAAAGTCCTTTTAGCATAGAAGAATCGTTTCAGTTCTTTCTTTGTATTATCGGTATTATAATGGCTACTGCGCTGCTGAACTACATTCTTTGATACCATCTTGGGGCACTTTTGCTAGGAATACTCGGTATGTTGTATGTTGTTGATTATTGTCCATGCAAAATTGAAAAATGTGAAAGTGAAGAAAGGGTTGAATTTCAATATTATTATTGTAGAAAAATGAATTAACTGTATTATTTTTTAATTCTGTTTTGGCTAAACGAGTTTTTTACAAAAATGTATTTTCAGATACCTATAGTTAATAAATTTAAAATACTTATAAATTATACCAATCGAAATAATAAAGTTCACATACTCATGTAATTTGAGTGAAGATATAATTATGTTACATAACATCTTTAACCAAATAATGGTCTATAATCTATAACTGATGATAAATATTTTGATGACTGTCAGTTACTGTAATTATTTTATAAAGGAAATTTGTTACTTTCTAGTACTTCACCTAGGTAGTTCTGGACATATTTATTAATAAGATAAATACATTCACCATTATGAATAGATTATTGTTTAGTCATATTCGTCTCTCTATATTACTGTGTAGTACATAAAACTATCCACCTTATGTTGTGGTAATTAATATTTATTACTTTGTATGTATAAACATCACAGTTAACACCATTCATAAAAAAAACTGTGGTTGATATGCTTATTTAATATCTTTCTTCCTCAATAATACATTTAAATTAATTGGCCATAAATCACTTTTTTAATATCAATAACATACCCACATCATTTTGTAGTAATTGAACGCAAAAAAAACCATAAAATAAATAGTTTAGAAGAGTAATAATTTCACATAGTGTTATAAAAAGAATTTTTAGAAAATTTTCATGCGTAAGTTCCTATTAAAATAATTATAAAAAAGCCGAGTTTATCCGAATGACCATGGGCGTGTACCATTACTTGATCAGAGCATAATTATATTTACACAATAAATTACTCGTCCTAAGCAGATACACCCACAAAAGCGTTATTGACTTCCAATGGGATTCACGGGGTGTAATCCACAGGTAAAACTTGAAAAATCATATGTGCACAAAAGAGCATAATTATATTTGCACAATAAATTACTCCATCCTAAGCAGGTAAAACCACAAAAGCCTTATTGACTTGCAATGAGATTCACCGGGTGTAATCCATTCCATAAGATTTAAAAAAATCATAGCAAAGGGAGGCAAAAGAAGAGCGTAATTATATTTACGCAATAAATTAGCCATCCTAAGCAGAAACACCCACAAAAGCCTTATTGACTTGCATTGGCAATTTACGTGGAGTAATCAACCCCGTAAAACTATGAAAAAATCAGAATATAGGAGTGCACAAGAAGAGCATAATTATATTTACACAATAAATAATTACTCGCCTTAAGCAGATACACCCACAAGAGCGTTATTGACTTGCAATGGGATTCACGGGGTATAATCCACCACGTAAAACTTCAAAAAATCACCTTTATTAAAAATTGTAAGTAATGTATTGTGTAAATATAATTATCCTCTTCTTGTGCACTCCTTTGCTATGATTTTTTCAAGTTTTACGGGGTGGATTACATCCCGTGAATCCCATTGCAAGTCAATAAGGCTTCTGTGGGTATACCTTATTAGGATGAGTAATTTATTGTGTAAATATAATTATGCTCTTCTTGTGCACTCCTTTGCTATACTTTTTTCAAGTTTTACGGGATGGATTATACCCCGTGAATCCCATTGCACGTCAAGAAGGCTTTTATGGGCGTATATGCTTAGGATGGGTACTTTTATAATTTTGTGAAGCTACTAGAAGCTTTTCATGTTTAAATGCGCACATATGTGATACTATTTCATGTAATGATACACGCCCATGGTCATTCGGATAAACTCGGCGTTTCAGAGGCTATGATTTTCTGCTATTTTCGCGGAGGTAAACACTATTATATTATTTATTATTGTATTACAATAGGAACTTTTTAATACGCGTAGTACATTTTCTTGTGTTAGCTAAATTGCCAAAGTTGGTAAGACATTTTGATATACCACAGTTAGAAATTGGTATTCAACATTAATTTTTATCTACTTCAAGTTGATTTCAGACTAAATAGTGCCAAAAACAGGGCATCAAAAGTTACCACTTGTCGGTGGCGCAATAGTATATTGAAAAACAAGTTTCGGGTGTAATTAAAAGCAATCAAGTTGATTTTGTTACGAGGCATGTGCAATTGATTTGCCGAGGCCACAAAGTCTTAAAAAGTAACTTTATTGTCTAGGTCCATACAATACTTTTTCCGAAACCGGAATCATTTAGTAAAAAGGTGACGATCTCAAAAGCTAATCAAATATTAATGTGACAAATTAGATTGACATCACATCACTTTTCCGCGACCTTCCAACCTCCAAAATGGGTATTAAAAGAAATGAAACAATTTTAATAACAATTTTTTTAGGATAGTTATGTAACGTCGTTTATTAGAAGTTCATTACGAAAATAGGCAACACTGTAAATGCAACAGCAATAATCTATGTCAAACAGTCGTTTACAACTTCATGACAGACTAGATACTAACTTAAATTAAAAAAAAATTAAATAATTTTAATTTCAATTTTTTTAGGTTAACTATGCAACTTCTTTTTTATACGTTAATAAAGAAAGCAGGCAACATTATAAAAACAAAAAAAAACAATCTATGGATTCATGTCATTCATGTCCGAGATTAATAGACATAAATTCATGTTAACGTAAAAAAAAATTCCAAAGCCGCCAGCTTATATAAAAATATCGACAATACAGCTTCAGCATTTTCAATCATATTTATTTTATATTTACATTTATTTCACTTTACATTAAAAAACTTTATAAAGAAAATTTATGTAAAATTAAATTTTCTTTAAAAAACACATCTACACTTTTTCTTATAAAATTAATCGTTATTTAGATAATGAAAAAATTTGAACTAACACTTAAATTCTACCTTTGAAATTTTGTTTGTTGCTAAGTTACGTGTCATATCAACAAATTGCATAGAACATAATTAATCGATATGTTTAAGTATTTGTATCTTTGAAATATGCAGCTGTTTTATAAATATTTGATAAAAACCAAAAACTGCCTCTAATAAACCCCCCTTTCTGCCGCTGAATTTCTCCCAAAATCTAATCAGCTCTAAGCCCAATAAAAACAAGCTCAATTCAAAATTTTAAGTACGGCGGTATTTTCGTTCTGGAGTTATCGTGAATACTAACACGCAGACATACACACAGGCACACAGATATCCAAACGTGATGGTCCATCTTGGGGAAACTTGGCCAAAAGTTGTAAACTGAGTTAATAAGTCAATATAGCGATAGTGAGAAAAAAAGTTGATTGCATAACCTTCTATACCTACACATATATATGTAAGTTAGAAGGAAAAAGGCTTTTTGCTACTAATTTAACTGTATTACCGGCGAAATTTTTGCATTTAAGTGTTGGTTTCGGAAAAAACGTTATTGTAATATGAGTATGTTGCGGAAAGAATAGGCGAAACCACCAGTATCCACAAGATACGAATATTATAATAAGGCACAGTAACACACATTACATTTTTTTTCTATTTCGGAGAATACATTGACAGCATTGTAAAAATCTGCACTAGGATACAATCCAATACAACAGGATGGAATAAGACAGTAGATAGGGTAACAAATACGCGTGACGGAAAGCGTCATTTTACAGTTCCCTTAACGTTATTTTCAGTTTTGTAAAGTGTGGCGAGAAAAATTAGTTTGTGGGTTTATTTAGTGATTAATTAAAATATGTAAGAAAATAAATTAAAAAAAGTATATCGTAATAAGCAGATACCTTTATTGCGAATTATTTTTTATTTCCATTAATTAAACTATGGTTTAAATGGAATACATAATTCAAGAATGATCGAATTAGGTCAAAACACCAATTATAGCCCTGAATTCCCGTATTAGCGAATCAAAGTATACCTACTTAAGTTGATTCTTTTATCACCACCACTATACATACCTCTTTGACACTTCTGTCAAATTTGATGAGTTGCTAACTCCTAAAGTATTTTCTTGTAGGATTGTGGGAAAATTCTCCCCAGTCAATTCACCTCCAAAAACTCGCCACCGGAATATTCGCCCTCGAAATGTTCGGCCCTGGTAACTTTTCCCCCTGAATATTCGCCCCCATGAAAATTCACCCTCAAAGAAAACTTTCTCCCACTGGAATATTCGCTTCCCAAGAAACTCGCCCAAAAAAACTGACTTTCTGGAAAACTCTGACCTAAGCGAAATGGTGAAACGGTGCAACCAAATAAGCTTGGCATGCAAATACCTTAACTTATGCACCTGAAATTTTGGACGCCACCCAGTGGTGTAACTATGTGTGAGTGTGGTGTGTAATATCAAGTTAATGTTTATTCGAAGTAGTAAAATCCGTAAATCGGTACTTTTTACAACTTCACGATTATATTTCTTTGATCATATGCAGTCGTCTGAGAAATAGGGCACATAACTCGTAGGAAAGCGCAATATTGTTTCTTGTGCGTTAAACTCGCCCGACTACATCGCGATCGTCTAACTCCGCGCCCGCAACAATATTTATCGCATTCCTCACTTATATTATTTTAATGTAATGTATTATATGTAATGTAAAGTAAAAAGATACTAAGTGTTTGTTAATAGTTATAAGTAAAACAATTAATTTTATTTCTTCACACACACCCCCATAAGGCGCCCTTTTTACTATATGGGTAGAATTCTTATAAACGCTCTTCCACCACCACGACACTTTTCATATCTGGTATACAGGGTGTATTTTAAAAACACCGACAAACGAAAACTGGAGATTCTATGATTCAAAATAAGACAAAAATGATCATAAACGCTTTTCCGAAAATGCTTCCTAACCGAGATACAGGTTGATTAAAAAATACTTTTTTTAAGGTTTTTTTAAGATTCCTTAAAAACTACAAAAGATATTACACTGAGATTTGGTACACCTAAATTTCTAATTAAATATAATTAATCACGTGAGTTTGAGTCAACTGACTCCATCCAGTCGCGTAGAATATTTTAAGTTAATCAGTTTAAGTAAAAAAACGCACGGCCCTGGTTTTTTTGAAGAAATATTTTTTTGATAGATTCAACATTTAATTCTGCAAATAAAATCATACTTAGTATTTTTTCAATTCGGCATCCCGTTTTTTAAATATTTTGTATTAACATAAACGACCACATTATTCAATAAAAATCAAAATTTGTTTTATTTTACAAAAAAATAACGCAGTTAACTATTATTCAAAATGTCCTCATTCCTTTTGAATGCAAGCTTGTATTCTTCTTAGCAAATGAAACCTAACATGCTGAAAAATTTGTGGCATAGCCCTAATCTCATCGCATGCCATCTGTATGCGATTCCAAAGTTGCTCTCGATTATCAATTTGAACAAAATAGATACGAGTTTTCAGATACCCCGACACAAAAAAATCCAATGGGTTTAAATCTGGCGATCGTGCCGGCCACGGTACTTCACTTCCTCGTCCAATCCAGCGTTCAGGGAACCATGCATTTAAAAATTCTCTGACGTTTCGTGTAGAATGTGGTGGTCACAATCATGCATGAAATACATGTTCATTCTAACATCTAAGGGTACGTCGTCAAACAATTCTGGCAAATCTTCTCTCAAAAAATTTAAATAGAATTCGCCAGTAAGTCTTTGAGGAAAACGGATAGGTCGGATTAGGTGATCGTCTAGTATACCTATCCAAATATTTTCGCTAAATCTATGTTGGTGAGCTGTAACTACAGTTGTATGCCGATTTTCATCTAACCATTTGTGGGAATTATGCAAGTTTATTGGTCCATGTCGGGAAAAAATACTCTCATCAGTGGACAATAAGTTTCTAATAAATTGTACATCTTCAGCATTTTTATTTAAAAAGCATTCGCAAAAAATCATTCGACGAGGATGGTTAGCAGGCAATAATGCATGCACTTTTTGTAGGTGAAAGGGATGCAAATTTTGTTCTCGTAAAACTTTCCAAGACTTGCTATGCGACACACCAAATTCTAAACCTAACTCACGCGTACTTATTGATGAATTTTCATAAACTCTATCTAAAATTGTTCCTCAATTTCAACTGGTACACGAGCATTTCGTCCGGAATTTGTCTTTCCTTTTAAACTTCAATACTCTAACAAGTTACCATGAACGGTTCCAAACGTAGTATGATGTGGATGTCTTCTATTTGAAAATCTTTGTTCATAAAGTCGAGCAGCTGCACGAGCATTGCAATTAGTATTACCATAACATAAATGCATATCGACCAGTTCTCGTTTGGAATAATTCATTTTTTCACAGTAATTAGACACAAACAATGAATTACAAAACACGCGTAAATGCAACTATTTTAGCAAACATAAGATACGTAACTGTCAAATGCAAAGCAATCTCTGATTTATTTAATTTGGTTATTACTGAATAATGTAGTCGTTTATGTTAATGCAAAATATTTCAAAAACGGGTGCCGAATCGAAAAAATACTAAGTATGATTTTATTTGCAGAATTAAATGTTGAATCTATCAAAAAAATATTTCTTCAAAAAAACCAGGGCCGTGCGTTTTTTTACTTAAACTGATTAACTTAAAATATTCTACGCGACTGGATGGAGTCAGTTGACTCAAACTCACCTGATTAATTGTACTTAAGTAGACATTTAGGTGTACCAAATCTCAGTGTAATATCTTTTGTATCTTTTGAGGAAAATAATCTTAAAAAAATTAGTTTTTAATCAACCTGTATCTCGGTTAGGAAGCATTTTCGGAAAAGCGTTTACGATAATGTTTGTCTTATTTTGAATCACAGAATCTCCAGTTTTCGTTTGACGGTGATTTTAAAATACACCCTGTATATGTCTTATACCTATCTTTATTTGTTTTTAAATAGTCCTTCTAACTTTTCGGCAAGCTCTTCAATTAAATTGAGTAGTTAATTTTTTTCTATAGCATGTTAAAGAGTGCCTTGCACTACTGAAAATAAAAGTTAAAGTGTCACTAAATATGTAAAGTAAAGGTTAGGTTTGTCAATATTTAAGTTTGACAAAATGAAATGATAAATGTCTAGACATCTCTATGGCAACACATAGCGAACTTTCTGGAGTAAACCTACTAGGGTCGAATATTCCGGAGTTAATTTTCTAGAGGCGAATATTCAGAGAGCGAATTTACCTGGGGCGTATTTTTTTGGAAGCGAATATTCCGAGGGTGAGTAATCGGGGGCGAATTTACCGGGACGAATTTTCCGGGGCGAATTTACATTTTGAGAAGATCTGGATTTACACAAAGTGTAATAAGTTGCTACCACAAATGTGTATAATTGCCAGTTATGCTTACAAGAAAATATGAGTATGTCGTTTGAAAACAAATCTTTCGTATAAAATAAACGAATATTCAATTTCAAATTAGCGCTGAAAAGGGATAAGTGAATATATTTTAGTTTAATTATCATCTCTCGTAAAAATTCACTGAAGGGAAGTAAAGGTTGATGCCCTTGGTAAACATTATGCGTGAAAAATTAATTTGTGTGTTAGTTATGTAATTAAGTTTATAGTTCTAGTTAAGTTTAAGGAAATGTAAGAACAGTAGATGGTATTTAATTACGCATTAAGTGAATAGTGCGACCGTTGACTGAAAGTAAACGGCCTCATCGTATTCAATACAAAAAAAAACAATTAATAACGACATTATTGTAAATCAAAGTTACACAAAATATGATTATCGATTTTTTAGTGAAACCAACCAAAACGGTAGGATAAGTTTTTTTTGTAGGTTATGTAAGTTTAATTATTTGTGAAGGTTTAATGCTATTTAACTACCTGTTGAAGTCTGTGTAATGGAATCAAATTTTTTTTACTAACTTTAATAGATGTAGTAAATTTAAAAACGATCTTTTGTTTTGAATGTCGATGGCCTTAAGTGAATTCATTAAAGAGATAGCTTGTTACAACTAATCACATCAAGTATAAGCTCTATTTATTTCACATAGGAATTAATGTACTGATATATTTATGTACAGGGTGATACCATTACTTCAGATGCAATAATGTTGTTTTAATTGAAATGGATGAATCTATAGGTAGGCTGGTGGGGGGGGGGGGGGGGGGGTTATTCCACTAAATATGTATTATCAGTCAGAAGATTACCGTATTCAAAACCTTACGTTAGAAAATTAATTTACTAATTATCAATTAGTTTTAACCGAAACTCAAGCCAGTAAGCGGAATTATGTAAGTTTAGAGCATCTTGTTTGTAAAGCTAAAGTGGAATTTATCAATCTAATGTTTGCCACTGTGAATGGATTTATTCTCAGTGAGCTATTTTTTTGTATTCTACAGTCATGACAAAAGACATTATCTGTTAAGATAACACCGTACAAACTTTTGATCGTAGCGGCTCTCATTTAGTTACACTACCAATTGGGCCGTGTTATGCAGAAAGCTACCAACCCACACACCTACCATTTTTGGAATTGGTTGCGCATTGCAATCTTTATTCGTCATACTACATTTTTCAGAAACCTACCACACCAGTATATGTATATACAAACTATACTGCGGTAATCTACTAACCCACAGTCTGGTTATTGAGCACTAGACATTTTACAGAATGCTACCACTCCACATGGTAGGTTTCTGCATATCTAATTTGTGGATACATCTGGCGACCATGTGGGTTGGTAGGTTTCTGCATTTTACCTTTCTACCTGCCAATAGGTTATGTTTTATGTATGTTAGCAGAAGCAATCGTTTGTCTCTGGTGTTAGTTTTGTTTTCGCAGTTACCCTGTTTGTGCGGCGTGTTCGCGGCAATTGGAAAATAGTTTTAGAGTGCTTAAGAATGTTTAGCAACCGAACAATAAAAATCATTAACGCATTAAGAGAAAATGATTCCATTGCAAGTAAGTAAAATGGCTTTGTAATATTATTTTTATGTTATGTAGTGTGAGTTCAAAATTGTACACTGGTATTTTATGCAACACTTTCGTGAACAATAGCGAGTACCTGTATAATATTGCATCTTTACAATGTCGTTACGTGTTACAGGTAATGTTTCTCGAGAAGTGTCTGAAAGAAACCAGTCCCAGCCCGAACAAATGTTAGTGGCGAGAGAAGAACCTCAACTTGAACACGAAATTAAAAGTCATGAAGATACACTTGACGAAACGAATGATAACCAAAGTGAAGTAGATAATCAGCAATCCTCGAGTATTATCTCTGAAAATAAGGAAATGGAGGTGGAACTTGAGAAAGACAATGCGGAACTGAATTAAACGAGTTTTCAGAGGACGATGATGATAGTGTAGTAGATCCCGACTTTGAAGTAGGTAGCGACGCAGGTAGCGACAGTGATCATTCGGATAACCCTCATATTGTAGCAGATTGCGAAGAAAACAATGAGAACAGAGTCGTTCCAGCATGTTACAAGGGAAGACCACGTAAAGGAAGAAAAGAAAGTTTGGAACCCAAAATCGAGCTCTCAAAAACTACACAAAATAGTAATAACTCGTATTACGACTATAAAGGCAAAAAAATTGATAGCAAAGTATTTGTGGATTTTGACTGTAAATGTAAGATGATGTGTAAGGAAACAGTAACTGCCGAGAGGCGCAAGAAGGAATTTGATCGATTTTGGTCACTCAAGTCGTATGACTCACAAACTAACTTTATCGCTGCAGGTGTGTCAGAGCGAGAAAAAAAAAGGACTTATGGAAGAAACCCTGACAAGAGAAAATTTACCCGAACTTATAAACTAGACAATAACATAGTATGCAGGGAAATGTATGTAAAATCATTAGGCATTACCACATTCAGGGTAAATACGGCTCTGAACAAATTTCAAGGCCGTGCTCCCCTTACTGACCAAAGAGGACTTAAACAGGGTGGTAAAAACAAGATAGCTGTAGAAAGAGAAGATAAAATAATGAAGCAAATTGATAACATTCCAAAATATATTTCACATTACTCCCGATCTAAGACGGAAGCCAACTTTTTGCCACCTGGTATGACACTTAGAAAATGTACGAACTCTACTGCGGGGAATGTCAAGACCCAGTGAGCCTGTCTACCTATAAAAAGGTATTTTATACTAAATTCAATTTGCGATTTAAGATTTTACAAAAGGACACATGCAATACCTGTGACAGCCTAAAATGCAGCAGAACAATGAAACTAATCCGGAAAAAAAAGAAGAAATTAAAGATAACCATTTGAAGCATTTAAAACTGGCAGAAACAGCTCAAGAGCTTAGAAGAGAAGATTTTAAACAAGCCAGAGACCATAAAATATACGAGTGCTTAACATTTGATCTCCAAAAAACGCTTCCTCTTCCACGTATACCTACAAGCATAGTCTTCTATAAACGGCAACTTTGGGTATATAACGCCGGTGTTCATAGTGGAAAAACAGATATAGGGTACTGTTATGTATGGGTGGAAGGTGTAGCAGGACGGGGAGCACAGGAAGTGGGGTCTTGCTTATTGAAACATATAAAACCCGCGTATCCTCTGATGTTGAACATTTAACCCTATGGTGTGACTCGTGTGGAGGACAAAATAGGAATGTAAAACTTACATTGATGTTACGGTCCATTTTACACTCTACTCCACAACTGGAAAGTATTACTATCAAGTTTTTATATTCGGGCCATAACTTCCTTCCGAATGATTCGGACTTTAGTGATATCGAGTGTGCCTTAAAGCATCAACAACGAATGTATGTTCCAGACGATTATATATCCGTAATGAAGCAATGCCGAAAGAAGAAACCATTCGTTGTTACAAAATGGACCCTTCAGACTTCTTTGGTTCATCGAAAATTGAAAAAATGTCACAAACCGAAAAACTTCTACTAGTGGCGCAAAATAAATTGGTTAAAAATTCGCTCAATAAGAATGGAAAAGAGGAACCGTTCATATTGAAAATAAGACAAAATGATTTTAATAGCCCAGAGGAATTTGTAAATATACGGAAGATTATGCGTGGCAAGGCAGCTGGGAATTGCAATTCCATTTTTAATGAATTAGTTGAACTGTGGCCCAATGGTAAGGCAATAGCTGAAGCTAAACTTCAAAATCTGCGAGAAATGCTTCACCTAATTCCCAATGACGCGTTAGATTTCTATAGTACCCTGGTAGGTGATCCTAATATCGTTGAAGATATTGACGGACACAATATTGAGCAGCTGGACTTTGAAATAGAATCCGAGTAATGCATAGATTTTAGTGAGTAAGAATATTTTGTCATTTATTTTTTTTTTGAAAATAAACATTAAAACTGAACTTCTTCAGAACGCGGGTATTTTATTTTGTATTTTTCCCTCTATGTCTATAATGCAGAATGCTACCAACCCACAAAATTTCAGAAAAAATGTGACTTCTGGATTTGAAATGATTATCGTGCTTAATTGCACGTAGAATAATATTAAAACTGAAAAGCTCACACCTGAAAGTAAATAAATAACAAACAAAATTTTACTGAAAAGTTATAATATCTATTTACCTGATTATCTCAAAACTAAACCCCAGTGGATTGGTAGCTTTTTGCATAACACGGTCCAATTATTGAACAATCTTATAGTAAGTGTTTGACTTGCATCTGCTACTCAAAATCCTACTAGCGCCCACAACCTTCACTATTAGACTTAGCAAGTTCAAGTTCAACAAAGTTTATTAGAATTTTTATGATACATAACAACATATAGTATTTACAATACGTATTACAAGATATATTAAAATAAAATAAGTAATAATGTATTGTGTATTGTAGGCTTATACCGTCAAACCGTTTTTATAGCGCCTAGTGCGAATCAATCTTGTAACACCTTATATGTTATGTTATGGTTGTGAGACGTGGTAGTTCGTTTTCGCTTATTTTAGTCCATATACACCATTTTTTAGTAACTGCTGTGCAGAATACATAATAATTTTATTCTAAGTAATACCCTTATGTTACGCTATTGACTCTTGCACATCATACTTAGGGTAAAATTATTATGTATACTGCACAAGATTTACTAAAAAATTTAGATTGTAATTTTATATTTTATGGGTATAAATATTTATTTAACTCATTGTTATGCCGCTATATGTGTATAAGGAGAATCCCCAAAAAAAACCTCATACAGGGTAAACTGTAACGGTAATCGAACCCATTACCTCCAGAATACTAACTAGATAGTGTTATCACTAGCTCGGTCATGTCCAGTGTCTCAGCTTCAGTCAGAATTGTGCAATGAAGAACCTTTACGTAAATTCTATTTTATTTGTATTCATCTTTCATTTAGGGTAGAGACTTTGTTCAAAGATAATTTGTTTTTCTTTATTATTAACTTTAAATACAGACAGTTTCACATAAAGACCGGTTTGTTTACTGACATCCTTGAGATCAACGGTCTACGTTCCTTTTAGTTTTACTTATAATTATTGCGTTGAATAAACAGTAATGTCTACAAAAAACAAATTCTTTGATGTGTTACTGCTTTCTGCAGAATTAAAATTTTGGTAATCTAATTTTGATGTCTGGTTTTCTAAATTAATATTCGTGGTAGAAACCTACAGTTTACATTAATTTGTGTCTTATTGAATAAAGCAATAATCTGAGTAACTTAAAAGTTGATTTCTTTTTTTATATGTTTATTAAATAAACGAATTTTTATTTAATGGATACTTAATTTCTTGTTTTGATCTATCTGTGTATTTATATATGTGCTAATTCAAATTTTCTGTTTCAGTTCTCTTCTCTCTTTACTCTCTCTTTGGATTGTAGTTTAGAAAATTCATGGCTCTTACTATTACTGTTAAAAAGGATTACTTTTACCAACATATATATTTGTCTCGTGCAAATAATAAATCTTCTGATCACGCATCGCTAACTGCTGGATTATACTTTCTAGATTGTGCTGGGTAAAAGTCTCCCAGTCACAATCGTTCTGCGGTATTGTAAATAACCCATAGGTGGAGAAAATTTTGGGACCCGTCACAGTTGTTAATGGCACATGACATTCGTGTGCCATAATCATAAAAGTTTATATCTCTAAGACGGAAACTCTTCGCCCTAGATTACTGAAGTTTAACTGTCTATTTAACCATAGAGATATCAAATAATATACTAACGGCCAATTTCTGATATGATTGTAGGTGTTATACACACCAGAAATTATTATTGTAGTCACACTCGACGTGGTCCAAAAAGCCTATTTATTAATTTCGATGCAAATCTTGTTAAAGATTTCACATATTGCACTGATACATTTCTGTAGTGGGCCGTCTTATACACAGTGAGTTTTCTTTCATTATTTGTATGGGGATCTCGGACACCATAAGAGTTACACATTTGCTTCAATGTGAAAAGATTTGCTTCTTTAGAAGACTAATCCAGATACGCTTATGCTGATTTAAGAAAGTGCATGGCTTACTATATAGTTGTAAAAAAGTAAAATTCTTCAAATTCGTTTATTTCTAAAGATAGCTAAAAATTGTTTAAATACAATTTGTAGATAATTTTGTGCCGAATATCACCGTACTAGTTTTTTATTTTGCTTAGCATTTTGAAGTTATGAAGAAAAGTTGAATTTTTTGTAATGGAAACCATAGTTGGCTATGACATATTTTAATAGTGCAGTTTTTTCTGATTGTAATGATATAAGGGTTGTATCACTTATCCTGATAAATAAAAGCACAATACACGTTTTTCTATTATTAGGTTTAACAAAAATCTAATCTTGCCATGGAATACAAAAGTAAAGCAACTGAAGCGTTGTTTGTCTTCATGTTTGACGGTTCGTTCGTTAGTGTAATTTTTATCGGTTTTGTCGGTGCGGAGTTGCTTTAGAAAATTAATTATGGTGTGCGCAAATTTCGAGAAACTTGATATGATCGAATGTAACATCATTTGTAACAAAAACAGTCAACGAGCGACCGAACGCTATTTATTATTGTGAAGCCCAGAAATATTGATGAAAACGTCCATCTACATCAACACAATTACACAAGACGCTGTATCTCACAACACACAGTAGTGTGAACTTTAGCAAAACATACATACCATTTTTATAAATATTCAGTTGGAAAACTTTGCACCCTGGTGATGATGAAAGAAGATTCAATTTTTGTAATTCGTTCAAAATATGTGCCATGAAAATAACAACTCTCCGATGCAGATCTTATGGACCGACGAGTCACATTTTACAAACGGTGGTATGTTCAATCACCCTAATGAACACCTGTGGGCCTAAGTCAATCCTCACCGTTTACAAAAAACACGGCCTCAGATCAAGTTTGCCTTCAATTTATGGTGCGGTGTTATTGGTTTGCAGCTTGTTGGGCGATTCACTTTTAATGGGACTTTAACTGGAAATCAACAACAAAATGCACTATTAAAATATGTCATAGCCTACTATTGTTTCCATTTAAAAAATTCAACTTCGCTAAGCAAAATTAAAAAAAACTACTACGGCGACGAGACGAACTAAAATTGGGACTGTTTAGCACAGGTGATGTTGTTAAAAGTAGAAATAAAGAGAAGTAATTGCTCTTGTTATTGAATTTATAGTCCTACATGCAGTTTTCAATTACTCAAATTGAATGTAGATTAAGAATTCTAGGTTCCTTGGATCAGTGACGTATACTAAAATCATGTTTAATAGATATAGCGTAATTATATTCGAATCTAATTCCTTAGTTAGATGCCTAACAAATACATGGTAATAAATAATATTTGTTTGAGCCTTAAAAAATGCTTAGCCTCTTTCTACAGAAATATTATAGGTATCTAAAATGGCATCACCTAATACACAAAAAATCAAATGAACGATATAATATTCACGTTTTAATTACGGTATTTACCTACGTATTAGTCGTATTACATATTAAATTCAAATACTCACTTAACTTACAAAAAATCGTAGTTGTACTCTTATAAACTAACTTCGTTCATTACTAATCTTGTGCTTACTGTTTGTCTGTATGTGTGAGTCCCAACTTTATTTTCAATTTTTAGAATAATAACCGAGAGGTTCTCGGGATGTAGAATAAGGCGACGGATTGTTCCCCCTGTCGTAAAAGGCGACTAATAGGAACCCACAAAATCAAGAAGCGCCTGAACCACGAATGGGTAACTCCCTGGTCAGCGCCTGTGCCCATCATGGGCGGCTGATCATGATCCTCTTCCGTGTAGGGTTCCAGATCCTCCATCGGACACGACTCCCTGGGAAGGGAGGTACACACTGAGTACTCCACTCAATGCGTAACGGTGTTACCCGACGTATAAACAAAATCTGACCACTCATGATAAAAAATGGTGACAAAAATAGCCTTGGATACAATTAACGACGTAAACGGTTCAGAGTCATAACACCTGAAACGGCGTCCGGCAGGAGGTTTGAGGTGCCCTAGGTCGTCATCCGGCGAAACTCTCAAATTTCATCTAGTGACAAATATTCACAAGAAACAAGTGAACCAAACTTCTTCACCTTGCTTAGGATTGTGGGAGACGGAAACTGCCTCTTCAGAGCGGTCAGCCTATACCTGTATGGCACACAAGACCAACACCCTGAAATAGAGAAATAGTCGGATTTGTGAGAAGATTTTGAAAAGACATGGTAGACTTGTTGGTGGTATCTGGCCCAAGTCTAAAAAACGAAGGAAACTGCTGTTCCCAAATGAAACAAGACAAAACCTATGAAACTAGTGTAGAAATTATGGCTATGCCAGAACTTTACAAACTGAACTTCAACATCTATGCAGAAACAATAAAACCGATCGATAATCTGATTCTACTGGGTAATTTAGAAAAAGGTCATTTTGAGCTATTGGAACCAACCAAACAAGCTAAAGAGACGAAGAATAGCTTCACCTCGAACAAAAAGTAAAGAAAATATTCATTACAACGAACAACTGAGCAAAACAAAATGGCCAAAAGAAGAGTACGAAGAAATAACATGATGTCACCAACATCCGTAAAGAAATCAGGAAAACCAGACATCAACAAAGCTTTCAAACTTTGGAAAGAAAGAAATCCTTGTTCCAAACACAAGTTGAATTCCAACACCATGGCTACTCTAAAATGTTATGTACTTAATCAACATAAACTAACTACAGAAGAAATAGATAACATAGTTCAAGCTGTAAAACAATATATTAAAAACTCTGAATATACAAATCAAAACCAAGACAAAGCTGAACCAATCTCAAAACCACCTGCACCCAGAAACAACTTATCTGCAAAATCACTTAGCAGTAGTTCAACAATGTCTAGTGATAAATCTCAACAACAACTAAAGCAAAATGAATAAAACCAAAGAAAGAAACAAAGAAACAAAAGAGGAATATAGAGAAATAATATGGTGTTATCTTTGTTAACTTTGGACAAAAAAGAAATCCTAATAAAATGAGAACTCTAACCCCAAATACAATGACTAATCAACACAGATTTATTTTCAGTCAAGAAAAATTATCTATACATGAGATAGATGAAATTAAAAAATCAGTGAAAGAAGAAATCCATGGAACGATGATGGAGAGAAAGAAAGTACTGAGGTCATAAATTTTATCACACAACAACATATCACATCATCAAAAACTATTACACCGAACAATATTATTTCCGAACAAAGTGAAGAAATACAACCAGTGAACATAATTAAAAAAATCAACGAAAACCTTCGAAAGGATAAAACTGATGACAACTTAATACAAAGACCCCTCCCTGAAGAAAATTAACGATAATGGAAAAGCACAAGCAATGATAAATATGGGCAACACTGCCATAAAGCACAAACAGCAAAACACCAGAGGAGTATAAGTCGATCACATCCATCAACAAACTAACTTATGCTACAGTAGCTGCCATACAAAACACCCTAATCCCAGCAGTCACGATAAAGAAAACGCCAAAGAAGATTGATGGTAAATTAATAAAAGACTTGTCCCAACTTAAAGAGTCCTTAAACCCAAAATTTAGCAAAGTAATAACGGAAACTAAGAAGAATGTTTACACAAAATATATAATTACAAACTTGAAAAATCATAGTAATGTAACAGAGGAATTGAAACAAAAAATATCAGCAAAAACATACAGAGTAAAACGATATACTGACAGAGCAGCAAAGTAGCCCTATAACAAACAATACATAACAAACACAAACAAATTCTACAACAACACACATAATAGTAAAGCAGAATGGATCCAACAAGTATATGACAAAATGGCACAGATAGACCGCACGAACTGGCAGATATCTCAGAAAACGAAGTAAAATCAGCACTAAATGCCACTAGGAATTGGAAGGCTACAGGGCCAGATGGCATTACAAACTTTTGGTTAAAGAAATTAGTAGAAATCCATGAAAATGCAATTGCTTTTAATGAAATAATATTTGAAAACCAAAGCATTTGACAAAATTGCTCATAGTTGGCTTCTAGACACTCTGAACATCTTAATAACGAAGAATATAAACCAGAGAATTTAATGTTTAGAAATGATGCAAAAATAGGACGTTTGAAAAATAAATCATTGCAAAAAAAAAGGAAAAGGTCCCGTATTTCATTCCCTCCCCAAGGGAGATGGCGGTCTGCTTGAACTTTCCAAGTTCCTTCAGCCACAATCATGGATTCCTAGCATACATACATACATTACGTATATATTCAGTGGGATTAAGGATGGTTGTGGTAAGGATAGGATTGGAAGGAACGGAATTAGGGTGTTGAGGGTGAAATACTAACCTAGCATTTGCCTAAGTACCCGCACACGGTGTGCATATACCCAGTGACCATGCCGCTACACATGTATGAGGAAAAACCCCTTGAAAAAACCTCATAAATGGTAGGAGGGTTTAGTATGTTGGCCTCTAATGACTACACTCAGAGACATGACAACGTATGCCGACAAATACCTTGGTATAAGTATAAACCATTGCAACTAATAGAAAATAATATCTCTAGACTTTTTTGGAATAGAGATATTTTCACAGATAGAACGATAGCCAATAACATGTCTGATTGTCCTTATTGAAAAAGTTACCAGAACTACGTACCTTATAGATGTAGCTATACCAAACACAATTAACATTAGGAAAAACATAATGAAAAAATACAAAAATATACACCCCTAGCAGAAGAAATAGGGCGAATATGGCATCAAAATAAAATGTTTATAATTTCAATAGTAATATCATCTACAGGGGTGATATTGCATTATTGTATTAACTTTGCCAAATAGCCGTTATACCGGGTGTACCAATAAGCCGATCCTCCGGCTGTCTCTCAGGAACTGTTTATCGTACAGCTTTGGGAAAAAAAATTCCTTAGTAAAAACTGCCAAGGGAAATCGCTGGAAATAACTTTCAAATTTCTTGCTTGACCGGTAGAGGGTATAATCTTTATAGAAAAATTCCAAAATAATTTTTTTATAAAATATGTCCAATCATAGTAGATATTAAATAAGTAAATTAAAATGATGCATACTTTCTGCACAAATTTTGTTAAATACTTTTTTCTCTATTTTTTCAAATAAAGGGTGGGGGAGAGTCGGAATGTTTGTATGAATAAATGCATATAACTTTGGTTTGGATCAACCTACTTTAACGAAATTATTCACATTCGAAAGGGCGCAGATGAACCAATTACATCTACTATAAAACAATTGCATTTAGTTTTAATTGGCGTAGATAGATGGCACTTTTGAGTAAAAAAAAATTAAAATTTGTCTATGTTAAAATTTTTAAATGGAAACACCTAAGTATTGTAAGTTACAACGGAAACTGATTATGGCGCAAACCGCATGTCGCTATCTTTTGTCTAACTCGAGATGTAAGTAAAAACGCGTAAATATACGTAACTATTATTGGCTCACTCTGTATTATAATTTAAAATAACAAAATGTCAGTATTTTCAGAATTTGTTAAACTAAGAAGGCTGCGAAATAAAATTGACAGGGGCTTCAAATTGTTTATTTATTGACAGTATTCAAAATATTGCGATCTTTTTAACAAGTTTTGTCATATAACTCGAATATAACTTTTCTTAATTAGATAGTAATATTACTAATATCAGTAAATAATCAGCATTAATTCATAATGAGTATATCAAATGCTGAATGACATGATTGGAGTTTATTTCGAATGCCATCAAAATTCCGCTATTGCCTCACGTATATATGCCATGAGACAGGAGGCATTATGGCAAAGAAGTATTTAAAAGAAAGGCAAGAAGATTAAGAGAAACTGGTAGCTTTCATCGTCCTTGTTATAAACGACGTGGTGTAGGTGTGACCGAAGATAATGTAATCAAGGTTCTTGCTTTAGTAAAACAGAATCCACATATAAATAGTCGGCAAATCTCTGTAGAATTAAACATACCAAAAACTACCGTTCTAAGGATTTTAAATCATAACAGGTAGGTTTCTTATAATATTATGAACTGCACGTTTAAGTTTGAAAATTGTAATCCTCTTTAAATTTTAGATTCAACTGTTTTATTTTTATATTGCAATAAAAACGGAAACATGGCATTTTAATCATTTCATTCATTCCTTAAAAAATATTTGTTTTTCTATGTTTTTTAGACTGCATCCTTATCATGTAGTTCTCCACCAAGCTTTACATGAAAGGAATTTCGATATAAGGCTAGATTACTGCAATTGCATGTTAGATACGCTGGAAGAACAACCACATATGCAGCTTCAAGGTGGGTGGAGTCTTTATGTTTGGTGTGGTATACTTGCTGGAAAAATCATAGGACCATATTTCTTTGAAGAAACTTTAAATGGCGATACATATTTAAATCTTTTGGAAAATGAATTTCTTATTTTATTAGAAGAAATTTCCTTACAAACAAGAAGAGATCTGATATTTCAGCATGAAGCACTTTTCCAGGCAAGTTAGAGATTATTTGAATTTAAGATATCCATATAAACGGATTGGAAGGGGAAGTATATTTCCATGGCCAGCTAGATCTCTAGACTTAACATGTCTAGACTTTTATCTATGGGGAAGATTGAAGGAGTCTTTCAGACTCGACCAACCACGCGACAAGACTTGAAACAACGCATTTGAAACGCAATAAATAGTATATCCATAGCTGAGACTGAAGCAGCTGTTATGTCTACCCGGGATAGATTACGTCTGTGTGTGGACAATGGTGGAAAACTTTTTGAACATTTAATTGGACATTAAGCTTTAATGCGTGTGATTTTCTTTTCATATATTCAGTTATTTTAAGTTATAATACAGAGTGATCCAATACTAGTTACGATGTTTACGCGTTTTTACTTATATCTCGAGTTAGACAAAAGATATCGACATGCGGTTTGCGCCATAATCAGTTTTCGTTGTAATTTACAATACTTAGGTGTTTCCAATTAAAAATTGTAACATAGACAAATTTTAATTTTTTTTATTCGAAAGTGCCGTCTATCTACGAGAATTAAAACTAAATGCAATTGTTTTATAGTAGATGTAATTGGTTCATCTACGCCCTTTCGAATGAGAATAATTTCGTTAAAATGGGTTGATCCAAATCAAAGTTATAGGCATTTATTCATACAAATATTCCCACTCTCCCCCACCCTTTATTTGAAAAAATAGATAAAAAAGTATCTAACAAAATTTGTGCAGAAATTAGGCATCATTCTAATTTACTTATTTAATACCTACTATGATTGGACATATTTTATAAAAAAATTGTTTTAAGTTTTTCTCTAGCGGTAATGCTAGAAACTTGAAAGTTATTTCCAGCGATTCCGCTTGGCCATTTTTACTAAGGAATTGTTTTTCCCAAAGCTATACGATATAGCCGGAGGATCGGCTTATTAGTCCACCCGGTACAATAATTAATGTAAAACCCGAAATAAAGAATAATAATAATTTATTAATCTGGATATGATCTTTCATAGATGTTATGGATAAGTCAGCATATAAATATAAATATCTAACCATACCTAACACTTTTGTACAATTTTTTTTGTACAGTTATTATACAAATAATTACAGTAAACATTAGAAAATTCGTCGACACTGCAATAGCAGTCTTTCAATAATAAGATATTAATTTCTTATTTAGACTTTGTAGGTACATTAATTGCTTTACGATTTTCTGGTAGACTATTAAACAATTTAATACTGATATACAAAAAGTTCTTGTGGAATAATTGCGTTCCATGTTTTGGCAAATAAAAAAAAATTTGGTTTTTGTTTCTTGTATGGTACTTTGAGTTAATATTTCTGTTACGTTGATTAAACTATTTTTATTGTTACAGACGTATAGTAGACGATGAATGTACAGGCAAGTAAGTGATAGAATTTTAAATTTTTAACAAATCTCGACATGATTTGATTTCGGTACACCACACATTGCTGTAACAATACTTTTTTGCAGTAAAAATAGAATTTGTGCTGCTGTAGAACTTCCCCAATAAATTAGACCATACAAAAGCCTGGATAGCACCTTGCCATAGTATAAGAATTTGAGTACATTATGTGTGACATATTGTTGCAACCTCATAATTGTGTAGCACCAATAGTTTAGGGACCTAGAAGTTTCTTGGCAATGTTTGACACAGCTTACGTTGGAATCAATATATGTTGACGAACACTTGGTTTCTAAACATAGTTTGTTGCATTATTTAACATTAAATTATTGCTGTTGGCCCATTGGGTTATTTCGATATTACACACATCAATTTGACTACATGTTTCTTCAATAGCTGCTTTTTATAATGCATGAAGTATCATGTGCAGTGCATATTGAATTATTGTTACTCCTGTTATATTAGATAATTATGAGGATAAGTCATTAACATAAATAAGGCTGGTCCCAGTAAACTGCCCTGGGGTACACCATATTTAATTTAGTTGTTGATGACAATGCGTTTTTCCAGCATACTTTTTGTGATCTACGTGACAAATATATTTTAACGCAATTAAGTGCTATACCACGTACTCCATACCATTTGAGCTTTTGTAACAGAAGGCTATGGTGAACGCTTCGAAAAGTCATAATAAACACCACAGATCTTTTCTTTATTTTCAATAGCGTTTAATGTTTTTCGGTATGCTGTCTGCACAGAAGATCATATTTATTTATAAATTCAGTAATTCTCATAAGACATGCTTTCTCAAATATTTTTCAATATAAGTATTACAAAGAAATCGGTCTAGCAGACTTTAGGTCTGAGGGAAATTTTCCTGTTTCAAATGATAAGTTGATTAAGCGCCAAATCGGAAAAGTAATACATTCAACCATTGTTTTTAAAATCTTACTTGGAATCTCGTTAAACCGCACATAATATTTTTGACTTCATTAACCGATAATGGAGCCAAGAACATTGAATACATATTTAATTCAATTTTAGAGCAATCATTTATTCACAGGTAAATTTTTGCATAAATTATTTACATTCTCAAGAAAGTAAGTGCTGACACACAGTATTTCAGTTCTTAAGGGAAGACAATTTCGTTATTGCGGTTAGTATGTTTTATTATTTTCCATGTCGCTTTACTTTTATAAGCTGCATGAACTATTGTATTAATATTATATTCCAGTTTTGCTTGTCTTATATTGTAATTATACTTACGTTTAAAAAAATTGGAGGTATTTTTAAGATTGATGTTATGAGTTTGTGCTTTTGCCAATATACGTTTGCTTAAGACACCGAACTTCTTGCATCAGAGCTTGTGTAATCCAGTTTTTTCAATAGTTTACTTTTTAGTTTAATTTTCCTTGTAGGAAATGAATTTTCAAAATGATATTTAAAAATATTACAAAACATCAGTTGGAAAATCCATAACATCTTCCCAATGTCACATTGTGCAAATAGTAGGTAAAGTTATTATTAAAAAATTTCATATTAATATAAACTTTATTAGGTACTATTTGATTTTCAGAGAGAAATCGTGCAATTAAGGCAGCATGATCTGTTAATTGTGCATTGACCTTAAGCGTCTTACAATTTAAATTTGTAAATAAGTAGTCTATTTTGATTTACTGGTATTTGCATCTCGAGTAACAGCGTCTGTCTCTTCCTACATGAGAGTAAAAACCAAAGGATTCAATTAGATTTTTAAAATTGAAAGATTGCACTTCTTTAGAAAACCATTCCTTATTTTTAATAACAATGTTACCGTAATAATATTCGAATGCTGATGATACATTTAGATTAAATTTAGCTTTGTATTTTAAACTTTGCTTAGTAAATTTAGCAAAGATGGAAACTCCACCGCCCATTTCCAAAGTACGACAGGATGAGCTGATTAAATGGTAATTATCCGGGATATACAAATTTATTTCATGCTAGCGAAGCCAGGTTTCGTTTAACATTAACCCAGTTGGGTAGTTGATAGTTCTTAAATATATATTAAATTTTTCTATTTTGTTCCACACACTACAAATATTAAAAACTAAAGCCTCAAATTGGATTGGGTCATTGAAGATTAATTTTATGTTGCGCCCCTCATTTTCATAAGCCGGTATAAAAAAGGGCTCACACAAGTATTTTCTAGCCAAATTTTAGGTTTTTTTTTTCTAATTGGTCAAACGGAGAGAGACCTTAAGTGAAGAATACTCATGGGGGCGATTAGAAACCTTTCCACATAATGTGATTGAGAACAATTTTCTGCATAGATACGTTGAAAGTTGATCGTTTGTTGTTTTAGGGGATAATCTCTTAACATACGTATATATAGTAGCGCCGGGGAGAAGTGTCTCATGGCGGACTCGAGAATGGGGATATAATTATTACTGTGAAATGCATCTGTTTCCCCTTAACTTAGTGCGAAGTTCCCACTTAAAGAAAGACGGGTTATATAATATACGTCTCCTATATATTTTAAATGCAAATTATTCTTCGTATTTCGTTTCGTATAATCGCATCGTGTTTTGTAGTTATAATTATTTATCTTTCGCTTCGTAATTTATTAGTTTCCATTGCATTTGTAAACAACAGTTTTTTTCAAAACTATTATTATTAATATTCACTATTACGGGGTAAGTTTATAATGCAAAATGTATTTCCAATTGATCGAATGCATTTATTTATTTTGCAGCAAATAATGATGTCATTAAAAGGTGAATCTTTGAAAAGCCAAACTCAAGTAATGTTAATGAATATACTGCATTATTTCCAGATGGAACGCGATAACGGGGGGCCAAGTTTACCTTTAACTTCCATTATCCAGGTACGCTAATAATTTTCACTATTTAAATTTATATTTATGTAATATTATGTTGTAGCGAACTGCTCTCGCATGCGGCATTTCCGAGAAAACCGTAACTTGGACAAAGGTAAGAATGGCTCTCGCTTTAGAATCTGGGAAATCGGGGCCAGATTCACTGCAAAAACATAGGCTGCGTTTGAAGTCGAAGTCAGAAGATGTCGACGAATACGTGAAAGACGTTTACCTTGCATGCAACTGGTAAATAATTCAGAAATTATTGTTGAAATGGGGTTAATCACTGTTTAATTTTGGGCTCACATATTACTATCGAAAACTCCAAACTGAACTTAAAGAAGATAAAATATTTACCTTCAGTAAAACGAGTTTGAAACAATTGTTACACAAAATTGGTTTTGAATTTGAAGTTGACGATGGAAGAAGGACTTTAATGGAGCAGGTTCATATTGCTGGTGCTGGAGCAACATTTTTGCGAAAATATTTTGCTAATAAAAGTTGTGAAATTAGTTACAATCCTGTCTTTTTGGATGAGACGTGGATTTTTAGTCGAGGAAGTCGAAAATCATGGCATGATAATGAGTTGAAAAGCACAAAAAACAAACCGCTAGGAGAAGGGAAACCGTAATTAAAATAGTCCGATTTGTTAAAAATATTTTTAACCAACCAAATTTTAGTTTTATCATACTGAGTGCTGGCAACAAGGATGGTTTTATACCTACTTCATCATTGGTATTTTCCAGTAAAAGTAAGACAGCAGACTACCACGATAATATGAACGCTGATTTATATCAAAAATGGTTTCAAGAACAGCGTTTACCAAATTTAGAAAAACCAAGTTTGATAATCCTTGACAATGCCAGTTATCATTCTACATTAGTAGAAAAATTACCTTTAAGTAGTTGGAAGAAAGAAGATCTTCAATTTTTAGGAAAACACAACATTCCTCATTCGAATGATATGCTGAAAGTGTAATTATTACAAATTGCCAAGGATTTACAAGTTCCAAAAATATATGCAATTGATGAAATCGCTCATCAATGAGGACATCAAATTGTAAACTGTATTGACAACAAAAACGTTGGCAGACAGGGCTTCAGGGACGAGAATGTTTTATCGCTATGGAAGGATTCATTAAACCAAGTAACTGGAGAACTGTGGCAAAAGTGTATTTTACATGCTGAAAAGGAAATGAGCCAGTGGTGGGACGTTCAAAAAGGAGCTGAGGAAATGGTAAAACCTCAAGTAATCAATGTTGGAGAGTCGAGTGAATATGATAGTGAAAGTGAAGGTGATGACTTTTAATTATAAGATGTCCAATATTTGAATTTAAAGCAAAAATAGAATAGAATAGAATCTTAGTTACTTTCTTTATAACATCGTAAAGAATTATTATATTTAACATATACCTCTGTAGCTGTACTTAGGTTTAATATATATATATATATATATATATATATATATATATATATATATATATATATACAACGTGTCCCAGATAACATTTCCAGCATGGGGATCTCGCTTATTATAAAAGATACAGATTTGGTTAAATTAGATGAATTACTCCTAAGGGTTAGTGAAATTATAGGACACTGTCCAATTTCCAAATTTCCATGTATTTTAAGACTTATGGCAAGAAAAGAAAAATGTCAAATTTCTTTTCTTGTAATATCTTTGTTATATTAGACATATCATTTTATTTGCACTTTCTTAAGATATTTTTATGCAGAATTTAAATATCAATTTTGATTTTTATTTGCACTTTTTATTTTTTAGTTTCAACCCCTAAATTAAATTTTTCTTATGGAACGACAAGTCGGCTTTGAAATAATTGATCGTGTTTTTTTATCCTCTTTACAATGATATAGCACATGTTCTATCTATTTTTAAGAACAACAAAGAAAATTAAAAAAAAATGTATTTTATTAAAGACTCTAACAATAAGCAGGCCGTGAAACATAAAAACACAATAGAATTTAATGTTACTTAAAAATTATTCGTTCCAGAATATTTTTGTGTCAAACATGGCTTTATTTACTAATACTGAAAAGTTTGATATGTTGAGTTGTTACATCTTGTCTCATAAAAACAGTTTAGAAGCTGAACGGATGTACTTGAGGCTGTATCCTGAAAGAAGGCAGCCCAGTGCTCGTACGTACAGAAATTTGGTAATTAATTTAAAAGAATATGGTTCATTTTCAAAACCTACTAGAATCCGAAATTACGGAATGAAGATGCAGAACTAAATGTATTACAATCAGTTATTGAAAATCCTTCAACATCTGTTAGAGAAATGGAACATAACACTGGTATTTCGAAAACTACATCACAAAGAATTTTAAAACGTCACAGGTATCATCCGTATAAGTACACCATTCTGCAGGGACTTAGAGATGGAGATCAGGGGAGAAGATTACAATTTTGCCAATGGTATGTTAATCAATGTGAGAATAACGATAATTTTCCAGCTACGATTTTGTGGTCTGACGAAAGCAGATTTACAAATAATGGCCTCTTCAATCGACACAATGTTCATTTTTGGGACCGTGAAAATCCTCACGTTGTTAAGGAAAGTCGGCATCAAGTGAGATTTGGTTTTAACGTCTGGTATGGCATTTTAGGCGCTAAACTTATTGGGCCCATATTTTTTAACGAAACGAAAGGTATTTGAATTTACTACAAACTGATTTAGAAAATAAACTTGATTTGACAATTATGTTTAGAACGGAATGGTCAATTGTTTGAACATCTTTTATAATTGGATAATTATCTCCAATACTATTACCTGCTTAACTCTTGTTGTTATCTATTATTTGTCGTTTTCTCATGTTTCACGGCCTACTTATTGTTAGAGTCTTTAATAAAATACATTTTTTTAAATTTTCTTTGTTGTTTTTAAAAATAGATAGTACATGTGCTATATCATTGTAAAGAGGATAAAAAAACACGATCAATTATTTCAAAGCCGACTTGTCGTTCCATAAGAAAAATTTAATTTAGGGTTGAAACTAAAAATAGAAAGTGCAAAAAATCCAAATTGATATTTAAATTCTGCATAAAAATATCTTAAGAAAGTGCAAATAAAATTTATATGTCTAATATAACAAAAGATATTACAAGAAAAAGAAATTTGACATTTTTCTTTTCTTGCCATAAGTCTTAAAATACATGGAAATTGGAGAGTATCCTATAATTTCACTAATCCTTAGGAGTAATTCATCTAATTTAACCAAATCTGTATCTTTTATAATAAGCGTGATCCTCATGCTGGAAATGTTAATTGGGACACGTTGTATACATATAATATATATATATATATATATATATATATATATATATATATATATATATATATATATATATATAAATATATAGACAAGCTGTAAACTGAGATTTTTAAAATCGGGTATATTATTAACTAATAACAAATCTCATTTATAACATCCAATACAGTGTATTTATTTATGACAAAATCAGTTATTTATAAGTGGCTTCGATAACCAAATTACAGTCTTGACTGTTTTGATGCAGTGAGATCTGTCGGCTAAAAACGATCCTCCGCAATTAACCAAACTTTTCGCACTTCATTCGGGCACTGCCTAATGCTAGCTAATTCGTTTCTTATTGAAAATTATTGATATAATTAATTTGTAAAACAGATCCAAAACGAAATTTTGTTGACTCGGTCTCGGTTCTGATAATCGTTTACAGTTGTACAATATATTTTTATCATACCTATGACTACCCACACTCGGTGGACTTTACATGCCAGAATAAGTGCGAACAGACCTTAAACGAAATTCGACTTTATTTATACGAATGGATGGGGATTTTTAAGACCTTTAAGATGCTAAATCACGAGATATTCGAACAATAATTTTATTTAAATTTGACAGCGCGGCTTAAATTTGAAAATAACCTAGAAACATTGACGTTTTTAAAATCTTAAACCATGCTTTACTAAAAGATGAGTCATAAGACACCTCCCGTCGGCTCGACTATAGCAGCAATTTTGGTTGCTCCACATACATCAGTATTTTTTGGGCTTCCGTATACACACGTTTTCTAACATAGATCCGAACTATTGTGAATTTTTTTGCAGTCGTTTTGACTACTTGTCATTGTTGCAGAAAATGATTGGCTATTTACAATATGTTTCTTTGTCGGCGGTACCTGTTTCCGCATTTGGGTCGCATTTTTATAAATTATGCGGTTTTTGATCGAAGTTGTCTGTGATAACATTAAGTTGTCCCTTTCTAATATTTTTATCTTAAATAACAAAAATTCATTTTTATCGCCCATTTCCTTTATTAATAAAGCATTTTCACTAATAAGATTGTTATTTTCACAAATGATGTCATTTATATGTATCTATATGTACAGTCGGGGCCGTAGAAATCGGGACACGTAATATGTTGTGTTGTAATTTATGATTTATTGTTGTAAAATTCTAAAATTATACTGGTTTTGATATTAATTTTCAATAGTATAAAATTGACCAGCAATTTATTTAACAAACAATTATATATAATACAACAAAAATAACTAATACTTTGTCATTACATCATTATTAACAATTATTGCCTCTAAACGTCTTGGCATGGAATTAATAAAAGCTAAAAGAACATTTTGATCTAAGTTTTCCCAGTGCTCTATAATACAGTCACGCAGTTCATCATAACTTCTAGCATGAAAGTTGCGTCTACACATATTCTTAACTATCAAGCCCCACACATTTTCAATGGGGTTTAAATCTGGGCTCCTAGAAGGCCATCGTAAAACTGTAACGTTGTTGTTTGCAATCCAATTCACACGACCACTGTGGCGGCATGATTGAAATAATTTTTCGTCTGAGAAAATAACGTTGTTCCACAATCCAGCATCCCTGTTAATGTATTCGTTTGCAAAGGCCAGTCTCTCTTGCTTATTTTATTCAGTTAAGAATGGTTTATTTGCCGCTGAACAATTTTTTAGCCCACTTGCCTTTAAACGCTTCTAAGCAGTTCGAACGCTTCCAGGAAAATTTGTCTCTTCTACTGCAGTACTTGCAAATTCGAATGGGTTTTCCCTTATGAAATTACCAGAGCTTGATCTTGTTCCACATTAGGTACACTTTTGCGTCCCGTTCCAGGTTTTCTTGACAATGCATGTTCTCGTCTCCACTTCTCCCTTATTCTGTCTATTGTGCTTTTTCCAACGTTAAACTGACCCGCAAGTTGTCGTGTAGACCATCCGTCTTCCAGTCGTTGAAGTATTCTTGCTCTAGTAACTTCATTAATATGAGCTGCCATAATAATTTTGACAATAAGCGTAAAATTCTAACAATCACACTGAAAACCATAGGAACTACAAATGTCTGGTTAAGTCTGGTTTACGTGATACAAAAAAAATGCATGAGAATTTATTACAGTACTGGTCCCTATTTCTATGGCGCCGACTGTACCTCGTGTTTGGTAATTGATGAAACTTGTACTTGTTCGGTAAAGTTGCTTACATTCAAATTTTCAGCGATTTCGTCAGTAGAATTAACTCGTTCTACGATATCGATTAAAGCACAACACTATGTATTTTACAATATCACTGTAATATTTAATACAACCCGGGTGCATTACTTTTTTACAGGTTACATTTTGAGGCACTGCATTACATTTTTATACTTATTGTTAAGCACGTCAATTTTTACGTGCGACGACTCGCCCGCCATTTTCAAGAGTAGAAATTCTGACTATACCTGATCTTATTTTAGATGAACTATAGGCACAATCACAAAAGTAGTAATCATAATCTGATTCTATATAAACAAGTAGTAACGTGTAATAAATATATAACGAAAAACGATATTCGGTATGGTTACGGTTATTAATAATATCACCGTAGACACCAGTTAAAAGTAAAACATATATACACTTACTTGAAATAACATGTAGCCACTTTCGTACATCCAAAAGTCACCAGGATTACCCTGACAACCTTCTTTCCGTACAACGATGGCCAAGCACCGGCGCAACATTACGCGACACTCTGGCCTGTTTATGCTCATACTCAGGTAATCATCCTGCAACAAACACAAAAATATTATTACATTTCTATAATTTACTTACCATAAGTTAACTAGCGTAACTGGTTTACATTCGTTTAAGCTAAATTTAATTATATTGGTATATTAAAAACTTGCAAACACCAAAAGGTATAATTAGTATACGCTTTCCCTAATAAACATTAAGAATGGATTTGCATTAAATTTTTTTAAACAGATATAAGTAAGGCACGGAATTATGTACTCAGTAAGAATATACAAAAGAGACCCATTTACCACACAAAATTAAAAACATCGAACGCGTTTCATTAGCTAAGTTTTCAAAGTGAGGAGCGGACTAGACGATTCCAAATACTGTAAGTAGCATAAACTCGCGGATTTTAATTTTTTGGTTCATAGATTATTTATTTTCCTCTTTCAATTTAAAACTATACTAAAGAATTACGTACCATTACAGAAATTCCTGTAAACAATGGGTTTTCCGATGAAGTGGTTATGAATATAGTCAGGAAACAAACACATAGGATCAGGGTTATGTTTGTAACTATTAGACTGATGCATAAGTAATGGCGTTGTTTTTTAATTTAAAAGTTGGCTCTGAAATAACAAAATTTTGATTACTCAATATTCAGTTTGTAATTAGTAGTGTGTTTGCTTTTGTATTTCGTTCTCAATTGTTAAAGTTTAACCTTATTTTAATGTAATGTCAAGTAGACAAAAACCAGCATTACCGACATTATCTTCTTTTTGCGTTTAATCGAGGTGCCAAAGCCAGTGAAGCTACTCGTTAGATTTGCGATCTTTACGGTGAAGATGAAATGCCTGTTTGGACCGCACAAAACTGGTTTAAACGTTTCAAAAACGATCTTAATGATATGGATCGTTCAGGACGTCCTGTTAGGTTCGATGAAGAGCGATTGAATCAACTTCTTTATGAAAGTCACGCCAATCAACTAGGGAGTTGGCCCAGAAAATGGAATGTGACCAATCAACGATATGTCGACATCTGAAATCCTTAAAGTTCAGAAACTTGGTACTTGGGTTCCTCACGTTTTGAGCGAGAACAACAAAAATCAACGTTCCACAATTTCCGCTGGATTGCTCGCTCGGAATCGTGCTACTCATGGTCACAACCAGATATTCCTCTACCGAATCGTTACCGGCGTCGAGAAATGGTGTTTGTATGTGAATATGAAGCAGAGAAAGCATTGGCTAAGTCTCAATGAACAAGCGACGCCTAGAGCGAAACAAGATCTTCACCATCGAAAGACGATGTTATGCGCTTGGTGCGACTGGGAAGGTATCATTCACTATGAATTGCTCGGGTGTAGCCAAACAGTCAATGGATTATATGTTGAATAAATGCATCGCATCTACGAAGCTATTCGGGAAAAACGACCCCATCGGCAGCATGACCTTCTTCTTCATCATGACAACGCTCGTCCTCATATTGCTAATATGACAAAGACAGCAATTCAAATACTTGGTTGGGAAGTATTGCCGCACACTCCATATTCTCCTGGTTTGGTTCTGTTAGATTTTCACCTATTTCGATCACTTTCGAACACTTTGCGGGGTGTTTCGTTCAATAATGATGTGGAATTACGGACTTGGTTGGATCATTTTTTTGAGTCAAGGCCGAACGATTTTTACCGTAGACGGCATCGAGAAACTTGTTGAACGCTAGGAGGAAGTCCTTAATGATAACGGAGAAAAATATATAATTGATTAATATGTTGTAAATTTTGTAGTAAAAAATATATAATTTTTTAAAATACAAAACGCCATTATTTATGCATCAACCTGATACATTAGGTAGCCCTGAGAAGGAAAGTATATAAAATGACAAAATTATCTAGCTTACACCAAAAGCCCATCTAAAACGTTTTACAAAGTTAATTTTAAAAACAGTCACTAATTCAGATAATAGTTTGCAGACTTTTAGGAAATCCAAAGTATCAAGTGAATAAGCAGGATAGGCCGAGAAATTACAAAATTAATCATAAAAATTGTGTACAAATATATAAAACTACTGTTGCAACAAGTCTCCAACAGCCCTATATACGTTAGATAACAACCATGGAGTTGATAAGGTATCTTTAATCAAACATGTTAATAATAAGTACGAACTTGATTGACATTGAAAGTGAAGAAATCTTCAAAAGCAAACAATTTCGATGAATAATGAATGATCAAGGACCTTTAGCTATTGAAACGCATTGGGGGCGTGTGTAGTACGTGGGTGTATTTTGTACATTACAGGTGGTATCACAGATCAAGTGTTCCAAATACCCAGTAATAATTCCTTCATTCAACAAGCAGTAACAAAAATAATGAAACTTGGTCAACGTGGTTTGTTTAGACATTAAGAAACAGGTAAATTTAACATTTAACAAATCCAAAAAGGTGATTTTAGTTTCATAGATTGAGCTAAAGGTTTTCTATCAGTTACAACGAATACGAATGATTAAATTTGAACAGTGCGGTAGGAAAACACAAAAAAAAATAGTTAAAATAACCAAATTGTAAATTTGCAGAAAGTATTCGCATATAAAAAAAACCGGTGAAAATTAGTTCTACTTCTAGCGCTAGATGACGTTGGTGTAGTGAATTGTAACGTAGAATTTATCAGTAATTAGGTAAATTTTAATGTAGAAACCAATAGATAAGACAATGTAAATAAGAGTTATTATTTATCCTAATTTATTCTAATAAAACAAACAATATAAAATACCTAACGTTAATATATAATTATATATATATATATATATATATATATATATATATATATATATATATATATATATCTAACGATTTGGGGGTGGAAGATTATGCCTATACTGTCGATTTGAAAAACTATTATAACAGGTTATTGATGAGCCGAATGTATCTCACATCCAAGGTGATGGTGATGATTCACAGAAGATGAAGAAGAGCGATGAGGTAGAGGAGAAGGACGAATCTCAAAACTATGATGATGATAGCGACGAATCACGGTTCAAGAAGAAGAAAAAGAACGATAAAGGATGTGATTAAATAAAAATGATGTATTGTTGTTTATAATAATAATAATATATTTTCAAACGCTAAGCTTTCCTTCAATTTTGTTAATAAACTTGTTTTTCCTAACGGTGTTTGAACCTGCACTAACAATGCTGCAGTTAATGCGAAAGTGTGGTTAGATCAGTAGCTACAATAAGTGTGAGATTGGCTTTCTTTTGCACTCTGTGCGTTCAATCATACTGCTATTTTTTGAATTGTGAGCTGATTTTGTATGATTAAGTTAAATCAGTTTGGTATTTAATTTAATTGATTTGATGAATTTGGTTTGAGTAATTCATTTGTATGTTTGAGAAAGAGACGAGGGTGAGACGAACACGATCAACCCCTATTACAGAAAACATTCATTAGCCTTTACACCACTATATTGCACCACAAACAACCCTAATTAGTCCTAGAAATATACCGCTAGGTGGCACCGCCTCTATTACAGAAAACATTCGATAGTTTAAAATATACCACTAGGTGGTGCCACAAACAAAACCCTGATTAGTCCTAGAAATATAACGCTAGATGGTGCCACCTTTATTTCAGAAGATATACACAACTAGATAACGATACAAATTCAAGCGCTACGACAGGAGGGCGCAAGTCCTAACATAGGTTCCTATGTTTTGTTTTATAAGCTAGCAATAGGTCCCTTATTAGAATACAAGTTCAAATTTCTCGCAATAAGTAATCAGAATGTAAACACTTAAATACAAATCCAAATTCAAATATCCCGCCAAGGGGGCAGGGGCTAAGACCCGAAAGTAAGTAAGTTGCGAAGCCCTACGTCTGTCTTATAAGTTAGCATTAGGTTTCCTTATTATTATAATACAAGTTCAGATTTCCCCTCATAGATGGCGTCACAAACAAATTCAAATTTTTGGTCGAGGGCCGAGGGTCTGAAAGTAAGTTGCTAAGTCCTACATTTGTCTTGCAAGTTAGCGTTATACCCCTTATTATAATACAGATTCATATTTCCAGCCATAACCTACAGAGACTTAAATACAAATACAAATACAAATTCAAATTTTCCACCATTGGGGCCACGACAAGGGACAAAGCCCCGAGAGTAAGTTGCGCAGCCCTACACCTGTCTTACAAGTTAGCATTAGGTTTCTTATTATTATAATACAAATTCAAATTTTCCGGCAAGGGTACCACGACAATACACGAAGGCCTACGAACAAGTTGCGATCACGACTACAAGGGGCGAAGCCCCGAGGACAAGTTGCGACACCCTACACCTGTCTTACAATCTCGGTTATGCTCGGGGAGGGTTGAAGTGGGATCGCCGAAACAGCCTTCGCCGAAATCTTGCGTCGCGAAATTTTACGTATATGATACATGCTAACTTAAAAAATTCAAGGCCGTCCGCTTCTATAAAATAAAAATAATCTTGACACATGTTAACTGGTTAAATTAAATAAATAAATCTTTTATTATAAAACACTTGTCATTATCTTTACATGTCTTTGCACTTTATGAGAATACAATTTTTACGAAAGCGGATAATAATGCAACCTCTTTATAATAAATCCTATTACAAAACTCACATTGTAAAACTAGAAAATGTTAATTGATCGCTTACTTAATTAGGTACTCGTTTATTTAAAGCAATTTGTATGTACATATACAATATAAAAACACAGTTTGAAGACTGGCATTTATTTATAACACCAAGGTGATATTTTGTTTGTATACAATATAAAAAACTGATGAAGTCTGACTTTTACACGATCAATGTGAAAATTATATTTTTTTAAAGCATGTTATCGTCGTTTGTTTTATTTTGAATGTAAATTTATAAGTACAATATAAATGCTAAATACGATTTGCAGTAATCAGGTTTTGTGTATTACTTTCTAAATTAGATAATGAGGGAAAAGCAATAGCTTGTTGATATCCAACCATTCATAAGTAGAAAACGTGTTTAGTGAGGCTACATGTGGATACGTTGTATAAAAAAAATATTTCAGTTCAATATATCATTATTATTAGAACAGTTGAAAGAAAGAAAAACACTTCTAAAGGTATGCGTATTATTTTTAATATATGTTTTTAGTTCATATTGCTAACAAAAATGTCGATAAAGATTTTAAATGTATTATTACTCTTATAGGATGACGTCATAAAATCAGATCTACAATAGCAGGTACGTATTCGTGGACTTTAAACTTGTAGTTATTGATTCGTATATAATAATAATAAACCATTAAGACCTTTTGTCTTTTATTTCCATTATATCAATTTGATATTTTTAAAACATGTTAATTTAATTTAACTCTGTGTTTATATATATATATATATATATATATATATATATATATATAATATTATTACATTCCAGTCCTTTTAACGAGGTTTTTAAAACTGTTAATGAACATGTTAATTGAACATGCAGATAAATCAGACATAATTTTTCGAATGTATAGGTGGTGACTGTTTAGAAAGAGAATCTGCCTATATAAAAAGCCCCATTGCATTAGGGTAGAAATTATTTATTATTTCACGTAATATTTAATTTAGACTTTAATGTATTCTGTTTTGAACTGTAAGCTGGTTCCGCAAACTGTAAGACACGATTTATTGATTCGGATTGATCTGATTGATTTGATCGAGCATGATTTGTTTGAGATTGATTGATTAATTAATTAATTGATTTGTTTGTGTGTGAGAAAGAGCCGAAAGAGAGAGAGAAACGGATAAACGAGAGAGAGAAAGAGAGAGAGGTGTGCATGATCAACTTCTATTACAGAAAATGTTCATTAGTCTATACGCTACCAGATGGCGCTAAAAATTAATTTTAACTCAAAGGGGGCCAGGGCGCAGAGCCTGATACAAGTCATGTCTTACAAGGCTAGGGTCACCTTATTAGAATAAAAATTTTTTATGACGGGGGCGAAGACCTACAACTGTAAGATTAGGTTAGAACCGCATACAATTGCACCAAGGGGGCTACAATAGGGGCCAAGGCCCAAGAGCTAGTTTCTGCACTTATATATAAGGTTAGGGCCCCATGCCATTACCAACCAGGGGGCCGCGACAGGGGGCGAAGGCTCACGAACAAGTTTTGAAGATCTACACGTCTTACAAGTTGGCATTAGGGACCCCTTATTCAAATTTCCCGCCAAGGGGCCACGACAGGGGCGCAGACCCTAACACAAGATCGAAGGCCTACATGGTAGCTCCTACACTTGTCTTATGAGGTAGCATTAGGGCCTCTTATTAGAACATTGTATGTGCTCGCATTTGCCTACATTCCAGGGGCTAAACCGCCAAAGAGGCTCTTAATACAATCAAATTAGGGTGAAAATTCCATCAAGGGGTTAAAAATGACCGCCGAAAAGAAGCCATGGGTGTGAACCGACAAAAAAGTTCTTAACACAACCAAAAGGGCTCTAATTAGGGTGAAAATTCCATTAAGGGTTGAAAAAGGTATCCGAAAAGAAAACATAAAATAAGGCTGACAAAAAATTGCTGTCAAAAAGACCATAATTAGGGATTAAAATTTCATCAAGGAGTTGAAAAAGGCCTCCGAAAATAAACCACAAAAATAAGGGTGAAAATCAAGGGGTTGAAAAAGGCCTCCGAAAAGAAACCATAGGGGTGGAAAATACGGTCTCCCAAGTGAGCGGTCTTGTGACGTCCAAATCCTAGATGGCGGCTGAAGGTGTCTGCCTTCTACTGAGAAGTATTTGAGAGAAAGGTAAAGCTTACCATGCTTTATTTTGCAGTTTGTATTAAATCGCCTACATTTTCAAATTGATTGGTGTTTCTGGGGCAGGTAGATGTCACGAACTATCAAAAATGAAAATCTATGACATTGAAGATCATGGATTGCTACTGTTCATAAAAATTCCTGAAATCAAAACAGGGAAGCATCGATCATTTTCCATTTTGGGAGAAGAGTATATAAGTAAACATAGACAATACGTTAATTGGCGCCCTGCTGACTTTGATGAGCAGAGATTCTTTTTAAAACATCAAAATGGAAAATGCTATAGAACAGTGATCAGCTGAATAATGCAGCAAAAGAGGTCGTATTATTTCTAAATCTACCCAACCTCAGCAACGTTGTGGACAAAGGAGAAGGTCTTACCATTTTAAAACGCCATGAAGGGTGGCGTTCTAATTCCGTTAGTGAGGGTTATGTAGAAGAATCCGTAGCAAATAAACAGGATATTGCTAATAACATTCTTTAGCCAAATAATCCAATCCAATCAGGAAGTGAACCTAGTACCAGGGGATTTGTCCGTAATTTTTGTCATTGAAAATCTTAATTTAGCAAATGTTAATAATCACTTAGGTGAAGTTCGTGCAAATGATCTGTAAACCTAACTTTAAATAATTGTACCTTTACAATAAATATTAATAAATGATTTCGCTAAAATTTTGGATTATTGTATTTTACGTGATTACGCACATAAAGTAGGCAAATGTTGCTATTTTATTTGCTTAATCCGATAAAGTGACACTTTTACCTTGTCGATGCAGACATTAATTGTCACCTATGTGACGTTTGAAAAAAAATTTATTTTACAATTGTTTAGTCACTAGCTCTTAGCTTATAACAACATTTTCGACACATACAAAAACAATGACCTAAACATTGGATGGCACCTAATGTTTAGGTTTACATCACTGAAATTGTTATTGTAGGAAACTGTCTTGAATAGGGTCAGTTAGGCTTTGAAGATGTCGCAGGATGCCACAAACGTTACTGTTTCAATGTTGAATCCTTATCTTAAGACAAATAATAGAAATGCGTCGTATTTTGGGATAGTGTCGAAATTATGGACGCAAACCTTATAGTGTAATTTTTAACCCCCGACGAAAAAAATGGGTGTTATAAGTTTAACGTGTGTATCTGGGTATCTGCCTGTGGCATCGTAGCTTCCAAACGGAGTAACCGATATTGATTTAATTTTTCTTTGTTTAAAAGGTAAATTGATCATGAGTGTTCTTAGCTACGATGATTCAAAAAAATCTGTTCAGCCGTTCGAAAATCATAAGCTCTTTTCTACTTGATGAACGGATATTTTTACTTTTTAGATGCTTTAATTTATTGTTACATTCCCGTACACTATACGAAGTATAGCAAAGGGAAGGTATTGCAATTATGAAAAAATTCGTCCTCGAGATTTTGACGGATCTTCAGGGGGGGGGGGGGTATCCTTTAAATCACCCCCCGTATCATGGAAACGGCTAATCCGATTTTAACAAAGAGCTTTTCTTGGGCTGCAAATGTTAAAATAATTGAAGTTTTGTTAGTTTCACATGTCGTGGCTAGAGGGCTTTGTTCGACATTCCGACAGAAACGGTGAATTTTCGCAAAAAATTAAATGCATTGGCATGACTTTTTTTCATGAACAAGTAGCTAAATGATGCCTAAACAAGCTCGCGAAAACCTCATCTCGATATCTTGTTCCTAACCTAAAATATCGGCAAAAGAAAACTTTATACGAAAATCCTTTAAATTTTTATTTTTATTTTTATTTAGGAAGGGTTTTAATACCCCCGTAAATGTTCGAAATACTGACCATCACGCTCTATGCATTGCTGAAGCCTCTCATGACTAGACAAAACTCAGCTTCAATTTCGGCTCTCGCTATGTTACGTATTGCGTTACGAATCCGGTTTTCATATCTTCTCTAGTAGTAGGTTGAGTCCGAAACACGATGTCCTTTAAGCGCCCATAAGTAAAAATCGAGGTGTTAAGTCTGGCGATCGCGGAGGCCATGGAAACAGACTTCCTGATTCCAATCCACCGCTGTTGAAATACTGAATTAATATGTCTCGCAATTATAGCAAAATGCTGGGCATCCATCCAACTGCAAAAACAATTTTGCCTTGTTTCCAGAGGCACATCTTCCAATAACAACGGTAATTGATTGGCCAAAAGTCAAGAAATACATTGCCATTTAGGGTTGCTCGTAAAAATATGGCCCAATAATTCTCCTCCCAGTATGCCACACCATACATTTAAACTCCAACGTCCTTGGCGCTGAACTTCACGCAACCAATGGGGATTTTCTGCAGACCAATAATGCATATTGTGCAGATTGACTCCGTCACTACTGAAGGTGGCATCGGTCCAAAATTTGAAATAAAATTATCTATTTTCGCGTATCATGCCTAACATCCAATGGCAATAGTCTAACCTTCGATCAAAATTTCTTTCAAGGCCTGATGCAAAAACATTATATGCCGATCTTAAAGTAATTAATAAGTTTAAGATACCTGGGTATTTTGTGGTTGAATACCATGTCCTTCAAAATATTTTGAACCGTTGTCCGTGAATGCCCAATCAGTGGATAATGTCTTGTGCTAACATGAGGATTTCCTTCAATATGCCAGTACACGGTTAATATTTTCTTGTGTTCTTCAAATGATCGTTGAAACATGGCCGAACTCACAACGTTGGCAACTTCGCCACTAATGAAAAGGCAATAAGAAAGATGCATTTGAATAGAAATTCAATAGGTATAAAAATGCCAGGATTCTCAACAAGCTTTAACATTACAGCTTTCATTATGGAAGAATGCGAAAGTATTGACAACATTTATCAATTTATGATAATAATGATTTTTAGGTATCTGTTTTTGCAATTTACATTTAGAAAGTTTTTGTATACTACATGTTAATGACATTTAACAAACATACAAAGCCCAGTATAAATATTAATGTTAATGCCCGTAGTAATTCAAAGGCATTTATTATACCTGGGAATAATTTACAAACATTTCAAATCGCAATTTCAGGTACCTATTCAGAGCCGAAATTGAAGCTGCAGTTTTGTTTACCCATAAGAGGCCTCAGCAATGCACAGAGTGATGGTCAGCATTTCGAGCATTTACGAGGGCATTAAAAACCTGCCTCCTTTAAATCGGTCCTTTTTAGGGCCACAACTTACATATATTTTAACATTTGTAGCTCAAGAAAAGCTCTTTTAACGCGCCCAAATTTGTTAAACTCGGATTAGCCGTTTCGAAGATACGGAGGGTGATTTAAAGGAACCCTTGAATACCCCCCACCACTTTGTGTTTATAGATACGTCAAAAAGTGCCAAACAAAAAAAGTTCAGATTATCCTCGACTTCAAAGATCAGTTATTTTTTTATTAGGTTAATATAGCAGAATTCACAGATACATCACTTTTTTAGATTCAAGATTGCAAGTTACGCCCGCTAGCGGCCATTTCAGAAACATGAAAATATTTTCCAGGTTTTTCTTATCGGCCGTTTTAGTAATAACTTTTTTTTCCGCAAGCCTCTACGATGTAGTTTCCCAGATACGTTAAACATTAGAAATTACTTATAAATGTATTTTGATTTTTTGTTTTAAATAGCCGTTGCCCATTGACTATAAAGTGAAAATCTATAAGAAAAATCGTAGATCCGAATAACTTGGAAATAGCTCCAGGAAGTTTGTAGTAGCTTAGTTCTTGTCGAATACTTTCAAGTAATCCAGTGCCTATCCGTTACCGAATGTTGACAATCATTCTGGCAATGATAATTTTATTTATTGCTGCTCTGAATAGTTTGTTGCAAATTTTGCGATCTCAGATAGTTAAATTCTGAAAAGTGTAGTTACTACCACTTGCACTTTTACCAAAGCTGTACAAAATGTAAAATTAAGAATTAACAATTTACTAGGTCATCAGACAGTTAATATCTAAAGAACATGTCTCAGCAAAGTAGTCGAATTGGAGTAAGGCTATTATTGGTTTCATCGCCATAATTCATTTTTTGTGGATATTCTGAAAATTTTAAGATGACATAAACGTTAAAATGTATTTTCAAAATTTTGTGACAACGTAAACTTAGAAATACATATTAATTAATTTGTTAAAATCTAAGGATTGCATTACCAAAGTGAATTCTTTTTAAATAACTGACTGCTTAGAGTAGAATACTGTCTACATCTGATTGGTTGCAAACTCAAATTTTTTTCATTATTCTTACTATGTTCGTAAGATTTTATAAAGGCTTTTTTAGTTTACCAGTTTATGTTGAGTGGACTCAAATTTTGTTGTTTTGTTTATTGACTTGATAAAATAAAAGGTTTTTAAATTTTAATACTGTTAACTTTTATTCTTAACTTTTCCATTACGCTTTATTACAAAAAATTCAATAACCTAATAAAATCTCTGAAACCACTTGTGAAGTCTCTATTTTTGTCGAATTTTTCTTCATTTGTTTCCTATTCCTTACCGAATTGACAATCTTCTGGCAATATAATTTTTTATAATTAGTGACTCTTTCCATCGCCTTTCTTGTATATCGGTAATATAATCCCTATTTCCCAATCTTTAGGTACTTTTGCCTCCCGCTTTGCTTTATTTACTAGTTGTGTCAGTAGTTCTATACCTTTATTGCCTAGATTTTTACCATTTCCGATGTTATTCCTTTATGCCCGGCCGCTTTGCCTCTTTTCATTTTTTTTATGGATTATGTTACTTCTTCAACAGTAATTTTTTCATGTATGTCGCCAGCCTCTCTGTTTACTGCATTATATTTGTATTTATACTCTTTTATTGATATTTCCTGCATCTAGTTTCTCGTCCCCATTTCTTCAAACTATTATTTCCGCCTTATTAAAATTTTCTCTTCATTTCCTAATATTTTTCCGTTTTTTGCTTTTATATTTTTTACTCTATGCGGTTTACCTGTTCGTAATGATCTTAGTATTTTGTAGAATAACTTCTGACTTCCTAGGAAATCCCGCTCCATCTTGTCGCCAAATTCTACCCATGCTTTAAGTTTTGCTTGTTTTACTGTTATCTTGACTTTATTTCTCTGGTTTTTGTACTTATCAAAATTCTCGTTAGTCTTACAGCTCAGATTTTTTTTCCATGATTTATTCTTTCTGCTTATTTCATCGTTCCACCAGCTTGTTTGTTTTTTTTTGCTGTATTAATTCTTGTAGTGTCGCATTTCTCCTTTGCTATTGTTTTTAGTGTTTGTTTAATTTTTTCCCATAATTCTTCCAGTGTTATGGTATTAATAATAATAATAATCTTGTTGATTTTGCTCATCTTTAATTCTACTCTTAGCACTGTATGATCTTGCTATGTCTTCGTCTCTCAATTTATATGTTCTGATTCTTTCCTTACTTATATTTTTGCCCCTACTTGCTGTGTTACCTTCACTTTATGTTCCTATTTGTATAAATTTTAGCCCCCCTTAGCACTCTTGTACCTTTTATTTCTTTTCGATATCTTCTGTTATTACTATGTAGTCTATTACCGATTTTTCTTTCCTACTCTCTATTTCTCTTTTATACGAGTGTATCAATTTGTGTGTGGAGAAGGTGTTAGTTATTATTAGGTTATTCTGAATACAAAAGTCTATTAATCGAGTACCGTTTTGATTCCTTACACTGTCGCCAGCTATACCTATTGTTTTTCCTGTCGCTCCATTTTTCTTCCAACTCTTCCGTTTAGATCACCTATTATTAGCAATCTTCCTTAACTTCTTCTATCGTTGCCGTCAGTTTCTCCCAAAAATCTTCCTTCTTTTCTACTGTCACATCTTCATTGGGTCCATATACCACCACCAATGTTGTTTTTGTTTGTTTGTCCATCTCCATTTCGATTAATTTAATATTCTTTCTGAGATTGCGGTCCATGTGCTTATGTATCTGACCATGCATCCAACTCCTTCTTCAGCTCTTTGTTTATTATTTACACCGCTGTATATGGTTTAGTCTGATTTATCGAATTTCTCTTCAACTCCTTTTCTTTACCTGTCAGACTTCTAATGTTCCATCTACCCATTTTTCATTTTATCTTTTTTCTCTGTTATATTATGTTTTGAAGTATTATTATATTTTTGTTTCCGTATTCCTTCTTTCATGTCCTTAAACTTTGCCAAATTCGTCATCTTAGATCCGTTCCCTTTATTATTGTTTAATTTTTGGATTGTGTTATTATGATTTTTTCTTCGTTTGCCTTCCATCTTGTTCCATTTCCATTCCTTTCCTTGGATTGTTAATTTTTGGTATCCTCTTATCACATTTTTTTTCCATTTTTCCTCTCCTCTTCCATTCTCTTTCTAATCTGTGCGTCAGTTATTCTTTCTTGCTTGGTTAGGTCGTTATTCATGAATACCCTTTCTACTAACGTTTTTTAGCTTCGTTTTGTTGCATTTTGTCTTCTAAATTTTCTAATTCGATTAAACATGGTTTGGTGCCTATTTTTATGGCCGTTTAGTGTTGATTTTCAGTTTTTCGTTGATAAAATTTTCCATTTCTTCCTTTAATTCCATTGGATTGCTTAGTATCATCGTTTTTCCCTGTATTATTATGTTATTCCTTTTCTTTTCTTTTTCTAATTGTTCCAATCTTGCGCTAGACTCTTGTATCTCTTTTATTATCTCACTATATTCTTTTTTATTTATTAACCGCTTCCGTTAATTCTTTCTTTTCATTCTATAGGTTTGTTATTTCTTCGTTGTATTTGATCTGTTCAAGTTTTATTTGATTCACATCTAATGTCAAATGTTGGAGCATATCGAGGATCTTACCTGATTTTTCGTCTTTGTTTGGTATTTGTATAATTGGTGTTGTTTTAATTTTCATGGTTTTTGCGAAAGCATTTATATCTTCATCACTATTATGCCATTCAGGTGGTCTCTTTCTACCTTTTTCTCTATCCGTAGATTCGCTTTCCGAGTTATGCACTTTTATTACTTATTTACTAATTTATTTATTACTACGTATGGCTCTTAATGTTAATTATATCTATAGAGTTTTTAAATCTGTAACTATAGATTCCGTGTGCAAATATTTTTATTTCTTGTGCCGCCCTTCTATCCGCATGAAGCATGAAATTCCGGTTGGTGTGTATTTATGATATCTCACGCTTATCCGTCCGTGTCGACTCCTCGAACCGATAAGCGCTACGTATGTATTTTGTGTTATATTTGTATAGCTTGACAAGGATACCTCCGCGGGTGAGAATTTCAGTCTCCTGCGTACACAAAGAAGAGAGAACGTATTCGGAGGGAAAAGGACAGAGATTAATTAAAATACAGATATTTCTATTAAACCACAAAAATAATTTAATTAACTCAAATTAACTGTATTAAACAGTAATATTTGAACGTAAATAAAAAACTTTCTTTACGCTTTAATTTGATAATTCTAGATGCACTTTCCAGTACATCTACTATGTTACGACTTATCTCAATTTAAATGATACTGACGGAAAATATGTACATATTTTAGAGCATTAATCATATAAAATAAAATGTTTCATATTACTATCAAATAAAATTTTTAAATTATTTTCCATAAATCAAATTATTGTAACTTACAAGGCGTATGAGATGATACCAGGATCAACATATTATGTATGTTTATTCGTTTCGAGTCTAAAGTTAACTGTGAAAATATTAAAATGAAAGATTTACAGATCTAGAATTATAGATAATTCAGTTGCCAAAATTTACATTGCAAATTAGCCATAATTTAAGTTATCCAGGTACAAATTAATCAGTGTTTCGACATCTTAAAGTACATAAATAGATATGTATTATTTAAATGTTTAAATAATTTTCTTTAGTATAGAAGTTGAACACTAAACGTCTCTTATTGAAGTGACAATTCTCCTTCCAATTTCTCTGTCAACCACTGCGCAACAACAGGTGGGATTTATTTTTATTACTTCACCCGCAGACGTATCCTTGGCAAGCTATACTCGTTTTACTGTTGTAAATTTAATCAATTTATTTACTTTCTTACGCTTATTTGGGCTGTTCTTAATTATTCCTTTTTTTTCCTTGTAACAATCACTACTTTTATACTGTAATTTGTACTTGTACACACTTTTTCCACTGAATTTCATCACCTAATACTTCGCAGCGTGACGGCTCCGGTGTGTTCGGCTTGCTCGTCGCCGAGCTAAATTTTTTCTACACGCAGACTTGTTTCCAGGATGACTAGACATTGTGTAACGTTGTTTTGCTTAAATTGTTTTTCTCTGTCAAACAATTTTGTTTAAATACATTGATTTAAATTGATTTAACTTGTAAAATTCTTAAATTTAAATAACAAAATGCTCATTTCACGGGCCTGTTTATACCGATCGAAATAGCATATGGATGTTAAGAGAAAGACGTGTGGTATATGAGTACCAGATTTTATTACATAGATCTTGATTTGATTGCGTTTGCATTATGTGCCATTTTTGTCTCCGCTTGATACTGATAATATTGAAATACCTTTATTTGTAGTACAAAACATACATATTTAATAGACATTTTGTCGAACACATGTTAAGCTTCGAAAACCAGGCACCTAAAATAGCATTACGAAATGTGTATTTTAATGTACCGGGTACCGGGTGTACCAATAAGCCGATCCTACGGCTATATCTCAGGAACTGTTTATTGTACAGCTTTGGGAAAACATTTCCTTAGTAAAAACGGCCAAGCGAAATCGCTGGAAATAACTTTTAAGTTTCTTGCTTTACCGGTAGAGGGCATAATCTTTATAGAAAAATTTCAAAATATTTTTTTTATAAAATATGTCCAATCATAGTAGGTATTAAATAAGTAAATTAAAACGATGCATACTTTCTGCACAAATTTTGTTAGATACTTTTTTATCTATTTTTTCAAATAAAGGGTGGGGGAGAGTGGGAATGTTTGTATGAATAAATGCCTACAACTTTGATTTGTATCAACCTATTTTAACGAAATTATTCTCATTCGAAAGGGCGTAGATGATCCAATTACTTACCAATTATCTACTATAAAACAATCGCATTTAGTTTTAATTGTCGTAGATAGAGGGCAATCTCGAATAAAAAGAAAATTAAAATTTGTCTATGTTACAATTTTTAAATGGAAACACCTAAGTATTGTAAATTACAACGGAAACTGATTAAATTTGTAACAAAATGGCGCAAACCGCATGTCGATATCTTTTGTTTAACTCGAGGCATAAGTAAAAACGCGTAAACATACGTAGCTAGTATTGGCTCACACTGTATTATAATTTAGAATAAAAAAGTCAGTATTTTAAGAATTTGTTAAACTAAGAAGGCTGCGAAATAAAGTTGACAGGGGCTTCAAATTGTTTATTTATTGATAGTAGTCAAAATATAGCGATCTTTTTAGAATATAAATCGAATATAACTTTACTTAATTAGATATTAATATTACTAATATCAGTAAATAATCACTTTTAATTCATAATGAGTATATCAAATGCTGAAGTGTATGATATGATTGGAGTTTATTTCGAATGCCATCAAAATGCCGCTTTTGCCTCACGTATGTATGATATAATATATCCTGACGGGAGGGATTATGGCAAAGAAATATTTCAAAGCAAGGCAAGAAGATTAAGAGAAAACTGGTAGCTTACGTCGTCCTTGTCATAAACGACGTGGTGTAGGTGTGACCGAAGATGTAATCAATGTTCTTGCTTTAGTTCAACAGAAGCCACGTATAAGTAGTCGGCAAATCTCTACAGAATTAAACATACCAAAAACTACCGTTATAAGGATTTTAAAGCATAACAGGTAGGTTTCTTATAATATTATGAACTGCACGTTTAAGTTTGAAAACTGTAATCCTCTTTAAATTTTCGATTCAACTGTTTTATATTCATATTGCGATAAAAACGGCAACATGGCAGTTTAATCATTTCATTCATTCCTAAAAATATTTGTTTTTCTATGTTTTTTAGACCGCCTTTACATGAAAGGGATTTCGATGCAAGGCTGGATTACTGGAATTGGATGTTAGGTATGCTGGAAGAACAACAGATCATATCAAATATTTTGTGGACAGACGAAGCCAGCTTTAGTAGTGTGGGTGCTGCATAATATGCATTATTGGGCTGAAGAGAATCCGCAGAGCATGGACGAAGTGCAGCTTCAAGGTAGGTGGAGTCTTAATGTTTGATGGAAAAATCATAGGACCATATTTCTTTGAAGAAACTTTAAATTTTTTGGAAATTGAATTGCCTATTTTATTACGAGACATTTCCGTACAAACAAGAAAAGATCTGATATTTCAGCATGATGGGTGTCCTGCGCACTTTTCCAGGCAAGTTAGAGATTATTTGAATTTAAGATATCCATATAAACGGATTGGAAGGGGAAGTATATTTCCATGGCCAGCTAGATCTCCAGACTTAACATGTCTAGACTTTTATCTATGGGCAAACTCGATCAACCACGTGACAAGACATGAAAGAACGCATTAGAAACGCAATAAATAGTATATCCATAGCTGAGATTGAAGGAGCTGTTATGTCTACCCGCGATAGATTACGTCTTTCTGTGGACAATGATGGAAAACATTTTGAACATTTAATTAGACATTAAGTTTTAATGTGTGTGATCTTCTTTTCATATATTTTGTTATTTTAAGTTTTAATACAGAGTGAGTCAATACTAGCTACGTATGTTTACGCGTTTTTACTTATGCCTCGAGTTAGACAAAAGATATCGACATGCGGTTTGCGCCATTTTGTTACAAATTTAATCAGTTTCCGTTGTAATTTACAATACTTAGGTATTTCCATTCAAAAACTGTAAAATAGACAAATTTTAATTTTTTTTAATTCGCAAGTGCCCTCTATCTGCGACAATTAAAACTAAATGCAATTGTTTTATAGTAGATGTAATTGGTTCATCTACGCCCTTTCCAATGAGGATAATTTCGTTAAAATAGGTTGACCCAAAACCAAAGTTATAGGCATTTATTCATACAAACATTCCCATTCTCCCCCGTCTTTTATTTGAAAAAATAGAGAACAAAGTTTTTAACAAAGTTTGTGCAGAAATTATGCATCATTCTAATTTACTTATTTAATATCTAACGTATGTCTCAAAAGTTTTGGCACAAAATCCAATAGATGAGAATGATAAAATATTAGGTTGGTTTTGGAAACAAAAATCCTCTGAAAGTTTGTCTTCACCTTGACAGTTCAGTTTTAGAAATCAATTGTACTAAAATGGCTTACTAATTAGATCTTCGTAAAAGTATTTACAGTCTAGTTGGACAAATGCCTAAGCGTGAAATAGTTCGCATATTCGAAAATCAAAATATTTCCCGCAGAACTATTTATCGCACAATAGCGGATAGTGAACAAGGTATACCATGTATAAATCTCCCAAAAAGTGGACGACTCAGATCTTTTACCCAAGCTAGAGCAGACAAGTTAGTAAGAAGAGCAACAAATAGAGCTAGAATGTCGGTGAGGAAATTAGCAGGATATTACACAACTTCTAAGGATACAATTTAGAGGAAATTGGTTAGGAATGGTCAAGAATATCGAAAAAGAAGAAAATGTCCAAAATATACACCAAACCAGATGGCACGGATACCACGATGTTGTCGGATATTAAATCAGTTACATTTTCCAACAACAAAGTCATTGTTATTGATGATGAAAAATATTTCACTGATAACTGATAACATAAAAAACAACCCAGAGAATGTTAAATATAAAGAAAAGGTAAAATTTGCTGATACAATTTTAGTCTGGCACGCGATTTCTATAAGAGTGATATTGAGGCCTTATGTAGGGCGTATAAGAGGCGAAGCACTGGACAGCCAGCGCTATATTCAGAATTGTCTGGTCAAACCGAATGGTTTCATTAACGAGCATCATGCAGGGAAACTCAGAACTGGCTCAGGCCCGCCCAATAGAAGAATTTTGGGCACTTTTGAGTAAAAAAGTGCCTGATGGAGGATGCCAGGCCGAAAATGAAGAACAGCTAAGACGGAGGATTTACAGAAAAATTCGAGTGATGCATATTACAGCCGCCCAAGACCTTATGCGAGATGTTCGTAGAAAATAGCATGTTGAAAATCACGGACCACTGCATTTCATTTGAGCTCTCAATTTTGTTTATTATAAATCTATTAAGTATTTTTGATAGCTATAAGTTTAAATAAAACATATTTGTTTATAAAACTGAATGTAATATTTTGTGCCAAAACTTTTGAGACATACGTTACTATGAAATTGTTTTTAAATTTCTCTATAAAGATTATGCCCTCTAGCGGTAAGCTAGAAACTTTTCGGGATTTCCCTTGGCCGTTTTTACTAAGGAATTTTTTTCCCAAAGCTGTACGATAAACAGTCCCTGAGATATAGCCGGAGGATCGGCTTATTGGTCCACCCGGTACTTACTATTTATTAGTGTCAACAAAATGATGATCCCGAAAGAAAAAGCAGGAAAGGAAATCTAAGCAATCTCTTCATCTTTGTGTGTTAATCATTACACTGAAGTAAAAAGGTAAATTTTGTAACCGTACATGTTCATACAAATCACTTTTTATCGCAACAACTTTTTTATTTAATTAAAATCGGTGTCAAGCGTAACAAGATATACCATTAAGTTAAGTATAATTTTATTAGGAGAAAATCGATTGCAAAAAAAATAATTGCTTATAATAAAGTCCGTTGTGAATTAAAATTGTGCAGAAAATAATAATTTTTTCAGCTTTAAGTATATATTGTTAAAAACTAATTATAGTAGTAATTTACTAATCAAAAATTGAGTGTAAGTTATAAATCATTTCACTTTCATATAAATGTATTTATAAAAAAACGATTTTAAATATTTTGATTTAATCACTTTAAATAGTAATCAATTTCCTCTGTAGCTTTCATATCAAATTTGCTGCTATTAACATAATAATAAAAATCCAACTTCATTTTAATTTCCGGTTGTTAAATATAAATCTTCATTAATATATATTTGCTTTAATTACATATTCTGCGATGTATTTTGACAATTCATCATTATTTTTTTAAATATTACTTTTTATACTGACGATTGTCAAAATATGATTAGTAAGAGAGTTGAGTGTACCAAATGCATTCTGCATGAAATTATGTAGCAGATGTTGGAAGTGTTTATGCATAGTTAGTTGATATGAAACTATTTAATTAATCAATCAAAATTGTTAAACGATTTCTAAAGAAGACAGATAAACTTAAGAAAGCATACTATAACTTTATAATCTACTAAGCTCAATAAGCACTTCTGCCATAAATGTCATTTATTTAGCTGCAGAAGTACAAATCTGCACACATTATTTTGGAATTCTAGTCTTCAGTACTACCATATAATTAATGTATACTAAGTAGGAATTATTTTTAAAATCTAAATCCCAATTCTTTTACATCAATAATAAAATAGATATTTATGTACTAAAAAACTTAGTGATCTAATTTCTGCAAGAATAAATTATGAAGCTTCACGTTAATCGCCATAAACGAAAACGGCTTAAGGAGTAGTGATCCTTATTTCATGGGACCCATGAATGCGGTATAGAAGGAATCTGGTACAATCGGCGTTATACCAGGTTCTCTCCAGACTAGTTTCTAATTAAACTAGTTTCTCCAGATACTTAATTTTGAGTCGCTCTCTGGGAAAGTGGTATAATTTGAATTATATCAGTTTATTTTTATACCAGTTTCCTTTTACACTAGTTTCTCTCTAGACTAGTTTCCAATTATACAAGTTTCCCCAAACATTACATTACTGAGTATATTTTTTTCTATTTTGCGTTTATAATACGTCCTCAAACGCGTGTTTTAATGTTTGACTTTATGAAACCGAAAATTTATTTTTTCCATGTTGGTATGTAAAGTCAGTTTTTGTTGATGTAAACATAAATGTAATATAACCTATTCTTATTTGAAATGTGTATATAATTAAAAGTAACAATTCTTTTTACATGAATTTACAATGTAAATGTTTAATAAGCTAAGGGTCGGTTGTTCAATGGTGGTTTAAGTCCCTTTAAACGTCGTTTAACTTAATCCGTAGTTTAAACAGCACTTGTTTGTTGTTCAATGGTCGCTTAATGCTTAAACTGAGCATAACTCGTGGTTTTAATTAAACCATCGGTTGCGTCCGTTTAAGCGAGTTAAACGATACAACTTAACCTCAAAAAGTGTGTTTATTTGTCGACGCACCTCGAATAGCGATTACACGTGTTTAATAAAAATGGACAATTATAATTATTTAGAAGAAGACGAGGATTTTTGGAATTCGTTGATATTGTTAATCAACCGGGAAAAACGAAAACAATTCGAGATGGGCCTAATCATCTTGAAAAGTGGACTGGCAGTGAATTTATAGTGAGATTTAGACTTTTTAAAGAGGCTGTAATAATGATGCATGCTCGTACTGTTGAAGAAATTTCATCAAAGACTGAAAGGTATAACTGATTTATTTTAAAACCATAATAGTTATGTATGATCAATTTATTTTTAGAAATCATGTAATAAACCTTATGGCAATGCTGCTACCTGCGGAAATTTAATTGTAATAAGATAAATTATACAGGGTGTATTTTAAAATCACCTATAAACGAAAACTGGAGATTCTATGATTCAAAATAGGACAAAAATGATGATAAACGCTTTTCCGACAATGGTTCACAACCGAGATACAGGTTGATTAAACAATACTTTTTTTAAGGTTTTTTTAAGATTCCTCAAAAACTACAAAAGATATTACACTGAGATTTGGTACAACTAAATGTCTAATTAAATACAATTCATCAGGTGAGTTTGAGTCAATTAACTCCATCCAGTGGCGTAGAATATTTTAAGTTAATCAGTTTAAGTAAAAAAAAAAACGCACGCCCCTGGTTTTTTTAAAGAAATATTTTTTTGATAGATTCAACATTTAATTCTGCAAATAAAATCATATTCAGTATTTTTTCGATTCGGCACCCCGTTTTTGTAATATTTTGCATTAACATAAACGACCACATTATTCAATAAAAATCAAAATTTGTTTTATATTACAAAAAAATAACGCAGTTAACTATTAGGTATATTATTAAAGAGATATTGAAGGAATCAAAAACAAAACAATAATTATTTTTATACATATTGTTCAAAATGTCCTCCTTCCTTTTGAATGCAAGCTTGTATTCTTCTTAGCAAATAACCTAACTCGCTGAAAAATTTGTGGTATAGCCCTAATCTCATCGCATGTCATCTGTATGAGATTCCAAAGTTGCTCTCGATTATCAATTTGAACAGAATAGACACGAGTTTTCAGATACCTCCACACAACAAAATCCAATGGGTATAAATCTGGCGATCGTGCCGCCACGGTACTTCACTTCCTCGTCCAATCCAGCGTTCAGGGAACCATGCATTTAAAAATTCTCTGACGTTTCGTGTAGAATGTGGTGGTGCACCATCATGCATGAAATATATGTTCCTTCTAACATCTAAGGGTACGTCGTCAAACAATTATGGAAAATCTCTCAAAAAATTTAAATAGAATTCGCCAGAAAGTTTTTGAGGAAAACGAATAGGTCCGATTAGGTGATCGTCTAGTATACTTATCTAAATATTTTCGCTAAATCTATATTGGTGAGCTGTAACTACAGTTGGATGTTGATTTTCATCTAACCATTTGTGGGAATTATGCAAGTTTATTATTCCATTTCGGGAAAAATACACTCATCAGTGGTTAATAAGTTTCTAACAAATTGTACATCTTCAGCATTTTTATTTAAAAACCATTCGCAAAAATTCATTCGACGAGGATGGTCAGCAGGCAATAATGCATGCACTTTTTGTAGGTGAAAGGGATGTAAATTTTGTTCTCGTAAAACTTTCCAAGACTTGCTATGCGACACACCAAATTCTAAACCTAACTCACGCGTACTTATTGATGAATTTTCATAAACTCTATCTAAAATTTGTTCCTCAATTTCAACTGGTACACGAGCATTTCGTCCGGAATTTTTCTTTCCTTTTAAACTTCCATACTCTAACAAGTTACGATGAACGGTTCTAAACGTAGTATGATGTGGATGTCTTTATTTGGAAATCTTTGTTCATAAAGTCGGGCAGCTGCACGAGCATTGAAATTAGTATTACCATAACATAAATGCATATCGACCAGTTCTCGTTTGTAATAATTCATTTTTCACAGTAATTAGACACAAACAATGAATTACAAAACACGCGTAAATGCGAGCTATTTTAGTCAAACATACTGATACGTAACCTGTCAAATGACAAAGCAATACTCGATTTCATTTAATTTGGTTATTACTGAATAATGTAGTCGTTTATGTTAATTCCAAAATATTTCAAACACGGGTGCCGAATCGAAAAATACTAAGTATGATTTTATATTGCAGAATTAAATGTCTGAATTTACAAAAATATTTCTTCAAAAGTATGGACGTCGTTTTTATTGAAACAACATATTTCGCCAACCTGCGACTAGCCATATGATCAAACTCACCTGATTAACCCTGGTATGGGCAAGGGTGGACAAATACCCACGATTTCGATTTTTGGCTATATATTTTTAATTATTCCTTTAAAATTCTGAAAAATTAGACATTGTTCCTATACATTCCTGCACCTTATATGTGATAGTAGGCGTTATGCATATTTAAATATAGTTTATATTGAAAGCCTTGGTCCAACCTGCGACTAATATGGTTATCGCAGTTGGCGTTCTGTGTAGGTATCGGTTGTAATTACCGGGTTATTTATTGCGTTTGTGTTGTTTTGTAAGTGATTTAAAATTGTAAAATTAGTGAGTGCAGATGTCAACATTTCCTAGACTTTTGTTAGCGCTGTTGTTAGTAAAAATGAGTAAATATTTAACTCAAAAGGAGGTTATGTCAGTGGGTGCTGCCGAAAATAGTGATTCGGATGTAAGTGAACCAGAGGACTGTACAGTTGTTTATCAAGAAGAAGCCAGTGAGGAGTTAGATCAGAGCAGTTCTGATATTTCTCTAAATGGTGATAATGCTGCCCAAGAGTATAAAAATAAATCAGGTAGAATTTATTTAGCACATCCTCCACGGTACGGTCGGAAAGCAGTCTCAAATATTTTTCGCGACCGACCAGGTTTACGTATTGACGGAAAGGTTCAATCGATTCTGGAATCTTTCTCAAAATTCATTACAAGAAATCCTCCAAAAGTTGTAACATATACAAATGAGGAGCAGAAATTAAAATGTACAGAAATTGTGCAATGTGCAAGAGATAATAGAATCATTGTTGAGGAGTATTTTAAGATAGTGTATAGAAAACTACTCGGCAGGAAAGGTGAGCTGAAGACAAATTTGCTCCGCTTCGTGAAATTTTTGAAGAGATAAATGAATCATTCTTGAAATATCTTACACCGTGTATGAACGTCGTAATTGATGAGATGTTGTCCTTATTTAGAGTATTCATTCAAAGTATTCATGAAAGATAAACCTGGAAAATACGGCGTTTTGATAAGGATGCTAGCAGACTGTGATACACGTTACGTTCTACGCATGGAAGTTTACGCAGGTAAAACAGAAGGTAGTACCTCAGAATCTAGAAGTCCAAAAGGAATTGTAAAACGACTTTTATCTCCAGTTCGTAACTCCTGTCGTAACTTACACTAGTTGGGACCATGCAACTAAACCGTAAACACATACCCGAGGTGCTGAAAAAAACTGAAGGAAGACGACTCTATTCCAGTATGTTTGCCTTTACGGATCCCAAGACGGGACAACCTCCTGTTACTCTGGTTTCATATGTTACACGTGAAAAAACTCACATAAATATTGATTCTTCTTTCAACGCAACATACAGATGATATTTTTCGTATGGACAAAAAGAACAAATCTGATATAAATCTCTTCTATAATCAGACCGAAGAAGGAGTGGACGTCATCGATCAGATGACCAGAAAATACACAACAAAGCGATCCACAAGACGATGGCCACTATCAATTTTTTATACATTGATAGACATTGCAGCACTCAATGCGCATTCTTTGTTTATACTAAATTTTCCAAACCGGAATGAGAAAAAGACCAATCGTCGTGGCTTATTCCTTCAAGAACTTGGGCTTGCTTTGCTGCTACCAAACGTAGAAAGAAGATCAAAAAACGTTAACGGTTTACACTCACACATCGTACTGGCCATGAAAAACTTACTGGAGAGAAAGTTAGAACCTAAAAAAATAACTGAAGCGTCATCTCACGTTATGAAGGGTAGATGCCATTTTTGTTGCAAAGTGGCATCATCTAAAAATTAACAGATAAGTAAGTTATCAAAAACAACAATTACTTGCTGTAAATGTCAGTAATATGTATGTGGAAAGCACAGCCAGAAGTCCAACACCTGTCTAAAGTGTGATGTAGATTCTAATGCTGACAGTGAGTGAAAATAGTCGATGTAATATTTTTATGTTATTTTTGTATTTCCAAATCATTATCTTTTGAATAAAAAATGTTTGTACCCTTCAAACATATGTGGACATTTTTTACCCACCTTGGTCCAACCTGATACTGAAAATAGCTTGGTCCTGCTAGTGTTAATAGTACTTAATTAGACATTTAGGTGTACCAAATCTGAGTGTAATATATTTTGTAGTTTTTGAGGAGTCTTAAAAAAATTATTTTTTAATCAACCTGTATCTCGGTTAGAAAACATTTTCGGAAAAGCGTTTATGATAATTTTTGTCTTATTTTGAATCATATAATCTCCAGTTTTCGTTTGTCGGTGATTTTAAAATAGTATAGCTTAATTAAACGTACCTTCTCTTATTTTACAACTGTAAACAATGGAAAGCACGTGAAAGTATCTAACCAGGGAATTCTATCCTAGTTACATTTTAGTGTATTCTGTTGATGTTTGAGAGCTCCAGTGATTTTGTCACTACCAACCTACATTAAACATGGAATAACTAAACTACAGTTTAAATGAAATTGAACAATGCTCGAAAGTTTAAACCACGGATTAACATAATCTGTCGATTACTTAAACGATCGTTTAAACCACTATTGAAACTACGAACAACCGGCCCTAATAGAAATCAGTTAATATTGAATTTTGAAAATTGGTACGAGTATCAGAGAATTTTGAAGCCTTAATAATTTACGTTGTACACGTTCTATTGCACATATTTGATGTGGAATTTAAGAAATATAAACAATTTCTACAAATGAACCCATCAGTTTAAAGGGATCATTAATTATAAAATTAATGTGGTTCTTAAATCGAGCTTGTCGTCTATTATAACTCCTTAACCTTTGATAGATGTACAACGAGAAAGAAGTTCATGGCCAACTTTATAGTTGTATATAATGTGACCTTACTCACGTGTAAGTGAGACGACGTTGCACTTAGACAGATTTAAGTTGAGGTTCGTTTTCCACGCACCAATTATTATCACATTAAGCTGGTTTTGAAAAAAATCAACAATCTCTGGTACAAATAGTTTGAGGTCATTTGCAAACAGTTTATTTGATCTAAGCGTATCTAAGAGCTCATTTATCAGCACAAGAAACAGTAGTGGTTCTATACTCGATCCTTGAGGTACCCCAGGAGTAGCAAGGAATTCTTAAGATGAGACTCATAACAACTATTATATATGTGTATATATATATATATATATATATATATATATATATATATATATATATATATATATAAGATATTGCTAACAGTGCGTCCTAACAGTGATGATCAACTCGATAAACTTTAAAATGATATCACAGTGCGTCTCAACATCCTGGTGCATCGATTAAATCAAAGCTTTTGAGAAACAGACATAACATAGCGCATAAAAGAAGCCAAATTGCACAATATAGCGATAGGCCGATAATTTTTAATTTCATACGGGTCGCCACCTTTGAATACAGGACAGATTTTAGTTACTTTCCAGATATCTGGAAAGGTGCAGGTTTTAAGTATTAAATTGAATAGTATCAATACCCGGGACTAAAGATGGGGGCACAATCTATTAAGGAATGTTTAATTTCACTTTCAGAAAAGTTCGATACTGAGATGCAGTTACTGTAGTGTAAAATGTTATGACCAGCCCTAAAATAATGATTTCTAAGTGGCAAGTGAATACAACTAAAGAAAGATGCAACACCGATAATAATTGATGAGACAGGTATTTTAATTTCTGATATATTGCCGAAATGTTTTTGAATCAGAAGAAATTGAGTCCTCTACGTGTCGTAGATAAGCTTTGTACGCTACAGATATTGAGTGCCTCATTAGAAGGCGTAATCGCTTAAATTCCTCATGGTAGGATTTGCAATAAGATTTTTATTATTTCGCCTTGATCCTGATATAAATAATTTCTTTAGATAACTATTTAGGATATTTACGTTTAGATGGTTTAAAGCAAGGTACATGCTGATTCAAAATTGAAGATAAGATTTAATATAATTCGGATACAGCTACGTTAACTTCAGAATAGTGGGTAAGAAATGACCAATTAATATTCGTAAGACCTTCATGCGGAAGGGAAAAGTTTACATTGCTAAGTTATAATATTTGTTGAGTGCATTATCAGTGAAATTAAGATTTTTAACCTTCTTAATTGACACAACAATGAGAAGCGCAGTAGGGTGGATGTCTTCTTTAACGACAGAGACGTTATCATGTAAAACCTCACATGCTTGATTAAATATATCTAAGTCTAATAATCTACCATTAAAATTAAGAATTTTGTTAAATTGCACAAATTCGTAAAAACTCATAAAATTGTTTATCTGCAATGATTTTAGATCTACTACTATAACTTATTGTCAAAGAGATTTAATTGATCAAAAATATCAAAAAAATATTTAAGATCATTCACATGTATTAGGTATAGTATTATAATTCAAGGGGAATATATACAACATATACAAATAAATAGTGTTATTTTATTCTAACTATAGCGGAACACAACCTATTTCATTTTTTATTGATTTAATATATTTAATGTAGATTGTAGTGCTTTAGTAGCAAATAAAAGTTTTAATAACCTATATTTGAATCTAACTCAAACTGGCAAATACCATTATTGCCAACCTATATTCAAAGTTATGAAACTTGACATACAAGGTGATAAATGTAATTTCCTCTTTTTCACAATTTGCGCGGTTCATTTTCTAAACTTGGGGCTCGTGCGATAAAAACGCATCTTATGAAACTAGTTACTTAATATACTATTATACTAGCTTCCCTTTATACCATTATGGCTCTCTACTGCTTTCCGTTTATACCACTTTCCGTTTATGCCAATTTCATCACATTACCTTTCATATATTAGTTACTAAACAAGCGTAGATATTTGAGAGTTCATTGGTACCATAATATTCCTAACCATCTTACTCTCTCTAATTATTAAAATACGCTATCAACAAAATTCTTATTAAAAATTTGTAGCAATGGACCTATTATCACCATATTACGAATTAAAGATGTTGATCGCAACGTAGCCTACTGCTACACGACCAATTCTTTTTATCAGATATACAATACAATACCTTGTAGGTACCGCACCGCGAAAATTGTATTATTGTAATAAACGTTTGTCAAATCGCCATTCTTACCACGATAGAAAGATAATTAGTGGATTTTTTTAATATCTTGATAGTACGTCGTAATTTGCTAATGTTTTCAAAAGATTTCATTTATATATTTTATGTAAGGAATGTGGGATTGTTTGCAACTGATATTTGTCTAGGGTTGTAAAATACATGTTGGGGGGTGAGTAACAGGTGCACGCTTAAAAATGCTTTACTTAAGGGGCGTAATGAATCATTGGAATTTCTTGTGCACCGATTCTTAATGGAAAAATGTCACTAGCTTAATGAGTAATTGTGTCGGTACAGGTAGGCTAACGATTTGTGTCTGTGATAAGTAGGTATTTTTATGTAAAGGACAGCTCGCAGCAAGTCATTTACCAGCCTAGATAACATATTAAATACCAAACATCGCCTTGCAAAGGTATCTTATTCGTACGCGGGCTCATTAAGCTGAAATCTGCTAAAATAAGACAATACAGGGCCCTCTCACTCTGGTAGTTGTGCGAATTAGCATTGTTGTTTGTTGTTTATATTCATATTTGTGTAGAGGTGGCTGGTGAACGGGTACAGGATACCGCTTAGGTTACTAATTATAAAAGTCAATTGCCAAGTAGGTACACACTCTCGGGCCAGACCATTAAACACCTCGAATTTTTATTTCCATTGTTTTTTATTTGTTGTATAGATGAATGTGCAACCTCAGAGAGGAGCACTATATTCTTCTAACGCACTCAAACTTATATATCGCTCACGATGTTAGTGATCTATTTATAATTTACCCTTGTAAGGCTTTGTTCTAATGAGGTTTTTTGACAGTTTGTTTAAGTAGAATTATTTGCCTGTGAGCTGATGTCTCTTTGTATGTACTTTATTGTAATTTGACTTATGTATCCTGTGATTTAGTGGTCACTAATCAATTGGGTACGTGTAAATTCCTTGTATGTTTTCTTTTGTCCTTGCCTTTATCTTATTATCACCTGTGCAATTTTACTGTTGTTGTATTTTATATGTACCATAATTTGCTTTATTGTTTTATGTGCTCATTTACATAAAGTCTGGCATGATTGGTTTTAAAGGGCCACATGTTTGGTATTACGATTGTTATTATGATTTTTTTATTTGATTATTTATGACCCAATTGTGCGTGTGACTACATATGTTTTTTTATTATTGTGTTTCTGTGTAATTAAACTGCTTTTTATTCATTTTCTCTTAATGTTATAATTTTGTAAGCACTTTTAACCTGTCTTAATAGTGTTCGGTTATATACTTAACACTTTCTTTGTTGTTTTTGTGTTATTTAATTTATTAATGTACTTGTGCAATTACTTATTTATGAATAAAGTGGGTTTTATTGGCGGTTCATTCCCACAATAGTACATTAACGGACTGAACCACGGCTGCGCCAAGCTCGTTGATTTTAATTTGAGTACACTATCCTTTTTTTACCTGCCCCTCATGATGCAACATGATGCTTTTTAAAAAAGTTTTTGTACTTTTTAGTCTTGTCCAATATTTAAATAGATTTATCAACCATACTTGTATGTCTGTGTCTGAATAAGGCGTCTACTACTTTTTTTTTATATAACTAATGAATACAAAATATTGCCGCAGTCGGTAGGATTCGAACCTACGCTCCCAGAGGGAATGTGATTTCTAGTCAGACGCCTAACCGCGGGGACACGACCGCCTTACACATTTGTGTTTACGTTTACATTGACCAGGCAAGTTAATAGACAAAACTGTCGGCATTAGGCAAAAGAAAATTCTAGATTAATGAGAGAACAACACACCCAACATCCTGAAAAATGTATGTTTGGGCAGGAATTGCCAAAAATCAAATATTTGGGCCCACTTTTTTAAGGGACATTGAACGGGCCACGATATCTTGAGTTCTTACAATAATATCTTTCCGATTGCTAATAATCTTACATGACGAAAATTATGCAGTTCAGAAAGTAGCATTTCCCAACAGATGGATTGGAAGGCGTACATCAATTGAATGGCCACCAAAGTTTCCCGATCCCAATCCTTAGGATTATTTTTGGTGGAGTCATCTCAAAAACGTTGTATACAAAACTAAACCTAAATCGCTTGAAGACTTAAAAACTATAATTAAAAGAGAATGTGCTAATTTAGTTAAGAAACAATAAATAAGGTCCAGCATGAATCTATCGATCGTTTGGGATACTGCCAGGCACAAGAAGGGTTTCAGTTTCGGCATTTAATGAAGTAAATAATTATTGTTCCTTATTAATTACAATTTTAGGATAAAAGCATGTTCTTTTACCTGAAATAAAATAGTAGTAGTAGTATTTTTTTAATAGCCGCTTTTTACAAGAAAGCTGAAGAAACTGAACATCGACATAGGGTATGTTACATGAAAGAATTTTACGTAGAATCCATAAATGCAACCAAAGTTGGAAATTTCAACTTAGGAGTCATATCTCAATTCTGGAATTTTATCTCAAAAATGCGCGTTAAAAAAATAATATACGTGTCTGAGCATTTTTCTTAAATAAAATTCCCTGAACTTTAATCGAATTTATTCCTTCCTTTATGTACACGCTGTATAGTTTATACCCTGAGCATCCTATAATCATTTGGTATATACTTCCTTCTATCTCTGTTTTTGAAATCTGTTTTCAATGCAATGCGCCATACATGTAGTATACAGAGACCCGACAGCCACAGCTCATAGGCGTATATATTTTTTTCATTTTAAGTCGAAAATCCATATACAAATATCTCCGCAAATCGATAGCTAAAAAGTTATGAACAATATTAAATTTATCAGCGCAATTGAAAAAAATGGCTGGTACACTAAGTTTTATTTTTTAAAATTACATGTTATACAAAATTAATCATGCCAATTACTGAATATGACTCAAGTTTGCTGCTACAAACATTGTTCCTCTTCTTACAATAGAATCGTTGGGTCTTCGAAGAGTCTGAGAATCGTGGCGTATGGTCTTACTTACAGCCATAACTTTATTAACTAATTCATCTCTAGTTTCAAATATCTATATCCACACATGTGAGGCTGGAACCTATATGGCAAATGAAATGTACTTTCTCTTCCAATCCATCGATTACTACAGTTATTATTTAGACGATACAGCCAAAAGAGTTGAAAGGCCTTCGTACTGAAACCACATCTTTATTCTGCCTGAATCGAAACTTCTTCCAACAATACCGGCAACTCTTTTACAAATAATTAAATAATACTCAGACGTTGTTACATCACAAATGGCTCAATAAGGTGGCTATTAACGATACCAAACCAAATGTTGACCGAAAAGCGATACGGGTATAATTGGTATGATTGAATTACTAGTTAAAGAAATCATTGCGTGCATGCTTTTTCTTTCGTTTGCTCTGATAAATTAGTATTTTCGAAACTGTTAGGACAGAAATACAAGAAAATGAAAAAATGAGTGTTGAATAATATGGAGTCTCTCAAGGGTTGTCTGAATACTCCAAAATTAGTCGGTATAATTTGTTGTCCCAAAATGCTAACCCTGGCACAATTTTAATTTGTTCAAAAATCAATATCGAAAACCGAACACCTTTTTTACCAAAAACGATAGACAGACTTCACACGTGAAAATTTTAGTTTGATGGTGTGTTGGGCTTATTGTTTTCCGACAGATGGTTCCACCAAAAAAATTGAACTCTCTGCTTAAAACCACACCTCTTCTAACTTTATATTTGTACTCACTTTTCTTCTTTGGAGAAATTCCAACCATTATCAATTACAATCGAAATTTAAAGAGGGAATATATTATTCTTAATTTAAAGAATAAAAAACGTACAGAATAGGTTACGCATAGTTCAGTAATATTTAAAATTGTTTATTACAGCATTTCAGTTCTAGTTATACTTATTCTTAAATAACATAAATTATCTACCTATACACAAATGAATAAATAGAGTAACTATAATTAATGTCAAACAATACTATAGTTTATTCAAGGTTTCATTTAGGATTATTCGTGATGGTTATCAATTCAACTGTAAAATCCATTCTATGGTTTTTTTACAATTACTTGACGTCAACCGGTTAATCACAATCTTTAATTAGCGCTTTCTTGCCATTAAATAATTAGCACTACACATAACTAACCTTGGAATCCTATATAGTTCTTATAATATGGTATGTATAATTATTAGTTTTATTTGCAATTATTTATATTGCCTGCCACGACCTCCAATAATAACATTATGTTTTTGCAAATTTCCTGGTTATACCAGCTCTTGCTCTAGCTCCCCACTTGTAGCAGTATTAACACTTGTTTATAGTAATTTTTCAAATCGCGTTAGCGTTTTTTATGTTTTAAGCACATTTAATTCCATGACCGATTAAGCCACTATTAGTTATTTTCTTGAACATATCGAGTTTTATCAGTTTATATTTCATCACAGACAACCACATATTCATAACTATGAATTTTAAATTTTAAAACATTTCAATTAAACAGCGTTTAATTTTAGCGGCAAGGAAAAAATTGTTTTTGTTAACTGGAGTTCCCTTTGAAAACAGGATGTTTGTGACCATCTGAAATAATTGAGATTGAAGTACATAATCCATTTTTTGCACTCGTGAGGATAAAAGTCCGTTTACACGAGCACCAAACAGAGACTAAAATTCCGTTTTACCCCGCAGGCGGTCACTATCACCTTTATTCCTTGTACTCGCCAACACGCACTAGCCAAGCGTGGCGTTTTAACGGCTAATCCTTAAAATGACAAGTTCTAAAACAGACGCTATACCCCAGGTGAGTAGGGCGAAGTCCACACCCTCACATCGATTCGTCGATCCGTCCCAAGGATTCTGAGGGGGACAAAAATTCGTCAACGCCAAAATCAAGACTAAGAAGAGCAAGATCTGCGAGGAATAAAATCCTGCCCCATTCGGATGTCCGGAGGGCAGAACTCAAGCAACCTCGGTCATCGAAAATACAAACATTCAGATAAATTACTGCAACACACGTGGTATCAGGTCGAAAAACACTATGTGGTGTTTTAAATCAGCCAACTGGAGCGAACTGCGAGACTTTTTTGCAATCTTCCCCTGGCGTGAGTATTGCTTTAAATGGGCCTCCTCTTCAAACATTTCAATAATTGAAGTTATCTAGATAGGTATGGAGTTATAGATTCCCAAAAAAACATAATCGCGTAGGTCGTCCGTTCCCAACCATGGTTTAATAGGGCACGCAAAAGCATAAACTCTATACCAAATGGAAGTCAAATAAATCTGTCGTAAATCACGCCGATTGTATTACCGCAAGGAATAGTTGCAAAAGCGTCATTACCAAGGCCAAAAACATGTGGAAGAATGGAAGAACGTAAATGCAAAGAATTAGTCTCATGTCATTTGGGTAGTCGTAAATTTTGGTCATTAGCTAAAGCCATCAGTAAAAACTTTAGTACATCTTCCTTTCCTCCCATGACGTATCGTGACGGAGCTGTAGTATCTGATCCTGCTGACAAAAGCCAACCTCTTTGTCGATAACTTTACATCAAAGTCATGTCTGATTGATTCTGGTAAAATTGTGCCGCCGTCCAAATCTACCCCATACGCTATGAAACCAATCCACTTTCGATACAAGCTCCTAGAATCAATTATCAATAAACGTGACTCAAACAAGGCGACTGGTTCTGACGGTAATCCAGCTATCCTCCTTAAAAAATGCTATCCCGAGCTAGTACCTATATTGTCCAAAACATTGATCTCTATGTCATCTGGAGAGATTCCCTCATCGTGGAAGTCGGCAAATATCCAACCTATTCCTAAAAATGGCGATAAAACCGATTCCTCATCAATTGGATCTCCATCTTTCTAGACAAAAGACGTACACGTGTTGTCCTCGATGGCTTCTTTTCGAAAGAAACTACCATTACCGCGGGCGTACCCCAAGGATCAGTGATAGCTCCCACACTTTTCCTGCTATACATCAATGATCTCATTTCCTCAACAACTAACACGATCCATTGCTTTGCAGACGACAGCACTCTACATTGTAGTTCTTCTCAGTTTTCCTAAAACAACTCCTTATTAAAGTGATAATGGCAGCTCAATCAACGTAACTAGATACGAATTTCAAATTGGGAATCAGTTTCAACCCACAAACCCTGTGTTGCCTTGTGTGCAAGAAAGACAGATCATTTCCTGTAAATAAGGAGCTGATCTAAGTACTTATTTCTATGTTACATGTTCGTATCATCGGACCTTTCATGTCTCTTGAGCATAGCAAAAACAGCTGCCTAAACCTTTCCTTGTTCAGTACTTCACATCGCAACAACTCCTTTAATGTATAAGCCTCGAATTCGACCTCATCTGAATACAATTTCAACATCTGGGTCAGTTCGCAAATACGCCCTTGATATGGTAAACCGCATCCAAAAAGGAATAACTAATAAAGACCTCACTCTGACCTCAGTCTCTTGAGCATTAAAAAAGTTTCTTCCTTGTTATATTACAATTGCAATGAATCCACTGAATTCGTTACATCTTCACAAATCTAATAGGAATACTATTCGTAAAAAAGGGAAATAACCATAATAAAAAAACTCACTCACGTATATGGGAATTTATTATAAATGAAAATACGCACTTCATTCTCTATTAAAATGATTGTTTAACGTTCACGAACACTCTTAAATCTCGAGTAGGATAGTTATTGCAATAATTAGGACGATTTATTAGCTAAACAAAATTTACGTTGCGCTGGAAATATCATCAGTTGCAGCAACGAGTACCATTTCCGGAGAGCAACCTTAATTGAGTTAAAGTCTGAATTACAAAAATATTCATCGTACGAGTTGTATTTTGCAAGATTACTCCATGCATATAGTACTAAAATACAATCATTATAAACAACTTTATGTCCGTTTATTAATTAAATTAGCAAAATGAAAATATATACAACACATATGCGTTGATACAAGTACAATGAAATTAATATACCGCCACGTTAATGGTCTTTACCCAGTTTGAGCAAGTGTGACCATATCCGAAAACGTCTCCTAGAAAAACACAAGGGGGAGGAAAACAAATCAAAACAAACATACTAACAGACACTTCACACATGGAAGCAATTAAAGACGATAAAAATAAAAAACGTGCAAAAATTCAAAAAACGTAAAGAGAAAGGTTTTTCCGACAATTAAAAAAAGCCATTGAAAAACAAACAAAATACGCCATACAAAATTAAGAAATACCGAACACGTTTCAACAGCTAAGCTATCATCATCAGCGGTCGACTGGGATGAACTAAAGAAAATGTCTAATAATTTATATACCATCAGCGAGTAACGCTTCGTTGCTTACCTGGTGAAAGTGAAAGTGACAGTTTAATGTTCTGAGTAGCCTAAAGGTGCTTGGTCGCCATTATTAATTAGAACTTGTTTGTTTTTGAATATCTCTAACTTTCATAACAATCATGTTCGTGCTTATTACTAACACGTTTGATTAAGGATACCTTACCTACTACATGATTTTTATCAAACACAACAGACTTGTCCCTAGGTTTATATTTTATATGAGCTAAATGTTCTTTAAAGCGAATTTTGATAGATCGTTTAGTTTGCCCCACATACATTTGTTCACAATTTTTACAATCAATTTTATAAATTCCCGACCTATTCTGCTTACCACTTAATCTTTGGATAGCCTAAAAGAGTTTGCAAACTATTATCTGAAGTAGTGACTGTTTTCAAATTAATTTTGGAAAAGATTTTAGATAGACCTTTTGTATAAGCAGGATAGTTTGGTAATTTTACATACTGTGTTTCTATTTGTTCTCTAGCGTTACCTAATGTAGTTATATTCTTAACCCTTATCCTAGGTATTTGTTTCCTAACTATATTCATAACCACTTTATCTGAAAAGCCATTGTATGCAGCAATCTCTTTGAAAGTGCGCCATTCTTTATTATTTATGTCATTTGCCTCTATCTCAAAGGTAAATTTGATTGTCGGAAATTTAGAATTTAAAGTTGCTACACAGTTCTCAACACTAAAAATTTTAGTATTAAGGATGGCAAATACATCATCCACGTATCTAACCCAAACTCTAGGAAAGTAAGGCAAATTGCGTTTTAAGTCTGTCTCAAATGTTCCCATGAATAGATTGGGTATAAACGGAGATTAGCTATTTTATATTGTCGTACCATGTTATTGCTCGAAAAATTGATGGTTAATTTTGAAAAAGGTCTGTTTCACACACAAATCTATTAATTTAAGAAAATCTTCTACTTCTGTACTTCCAAATGATTTTGTTTAAAATATCTTTTAAATAAACTAAAGTTTGATATATTGGAACGCTCGGAAGCAGTGAACAAACGTCGAATGATACTAAAATGTTATCTTGTGTAAGTTCAATGTTTTTAATTTTATCAATAAATTCATACGAATTTGAAACACTGAAGTTGGGCTGTTAGTAGGAGAGGTTATGAAATTTAATAGATAATCGTTTGGACAGCAGATAAGTAGGTGCATTAATACCAGAATCAATGGTTTGTCATGTGTGTTTGATCGCCCTGTTTTTTTTTCTTTCGTTTGTTTTTCTGTTTACTCAGTTCTCGCTTTCACGCTAACGAAATTTGTTGTTTTTAGTTTAAAGTGAATTTCTTTGTTGGGAATTAATTTACAGTAGGATTAAAATTATATAAATTTTCGTATGGTATAAAACTAAAACGCGTTTGTGATTGAGATAAAATTCCAAGTTTGTTTTCATATTAAGTTTTTGGTGCCATGATTCTATTACAGTACAGTTTACCAATTCACTTTCAATTAAAAATCATTATAGGAGCTGGCAACATTTAGATGGATTACAATATGAACTTATTAAACCTTAAGTGCATATGTATTGTAGAGTAGGTAAGCGTTGTTTACTTGGAAAAGCTTTCCTTGGCGATAATATGACGCAATCTTTCTTGATCATTTACGGGAAGGGGCTGATCGTTTGTACCGCGTTTTATAATTTGGATATATCAGCAGTATGACTGGTTGTCGTTTTTTAAATCTAATATGGCGTAGCTGAAGAATTTTTGAATGTATCGTGGACTGAGAGTCCGTTTCGCTATGTGCGGATTTTGTTGTTGATTCACCAGGCCGGAGAACTTTATGTGGTGCATCGTGGTCTACTAGACCTACCTTTTCGTATAATCAGAACAGTGTTTAACCAGTGCTTCCTGAATGATGGAGTTTTTTATCGCTTTTGCGGATTTGATGAATTGTTTTTGGTGGAGTATTGTGTGCCCGAACCCTGTGTTTTATGTGTTTCCGTAAATAGCCTTTGATAAACCAAGTCTCACTGTAAATAATGTGTAAATAGACCCTTTTTTCCATTTTAATAATTAAACAGACTTGTAAATAGAGCTACCGATTTAATGGAACATTAAAGTCTGAAAATATCTAGTGTGTACAAGCTACTCGTTCTGTGCATGTAAACTATATACCGTTCTGACCAATTAACGTAAGCGTATCGCTATCGCAATTTAAACCTGGGAAATTGCCGTGTGCGTTTTCCTTGCCGACCAAGAACATCAGCAGGTATCCTGAAGCCGTTTCCGTCCGTTTTTGCTTTCATTGCTATCTGGCGAAGACGTGTTCAAAAGTTCTGTGTAGAAGGTAATTCAATATTGTACGTTATTGTGATTGCTTTATCATAACTTTGTATATAAATTTGGTGATATTATTTGTTGATGAGCGATTAAACGCAATCGTTTGTGTTGGTTTTATTTTGCGGAATTTGGTGCTTTTACATCATCTCAATTTAAAGGATGACGAACTGCTTTTATTTTCGATATCGTTGGTATTTTGTTTTTTATTAATTATTTAAATGTACTGCAAATTTATGTATATGAACATTTCGCATGGTAAAATTGATTTTTAGTGACCAATTGGTTACGTATTGTTTGCATTTATTCAGATTTAGATAATTCTATTTCCGTAGTTTCAAATCAAAGGCCACTTGGTTAGCTTACAAGGTTGACCATTTTATGTTCCCGTTTTCTAGTATTTAAGATTTTAAATAAAACCAAAACCATTGTAAGTAAATCTATATAATTGTGTGCTTTTTGAGATATATTTAGATATAATAGACGAATAATCAATTGAATTTTATGGTGTTAATTTGTGATCTCCTCCCGACCAGCGAAAGTAATAATTTACGAAGAGTAGTAATTTTGTTATTCAAACTAAAGAATTAATTGAGAGCTAAATTTTGATTTCAGTATTTTTTTTATTGATTCGTGTTTAAAGAACCATTGGTAATTTCCTACAATTGAAGCATTCAGTGTCATACAGTTTTTTGAGTTTTATTAAATATTTTGTATTATTTAACGTAACACATTAGAGGAATTTTAAATAACGTTTATCTAGTTCATGTATAATTGTTTTAGTTTGGAGTTCAATTAATGACAAAGCTTTAACGATGAGTAGTATTTAATTATTATAATAATTTAATATTAGTCAAGTTGCTTTGGTATGTGTGAATCCGATATTTCAGGCTCACATTCCATTAAAATAAATAATTTGATTGTAATCTCATTATATTTAGAATTTACATCAGTTCTACATACATAAAGACAAAATTTACATCGATTGAGGCTTGAACCTTGATGCCGCAGTTGGTTAGCGCGGTACTCTAGCAAAGTACAGGTTGTAGGTTCAAACTTTTTATTTATGCATTTAATAAAATTAATAATAATTTTTGAGTAGTATTTAAATTTGAGTTAATAAGATTTAAGCGTAACATTTAACATTCATTATTTTTTTATTGTGTTTGAATTATTTTGTTCACAAGCGTTGGGGGTAACGTAACGAAATATAAAGTTAAAGAAGTCATTAGAACCCAACAACTGATTTGCGCCCACGCTATTTTGGTATTTGAGCGTGTGGATATTTTAAAGATTTGTTCTAGAGGTAGTCAATTTAAGGTAAGTGAGATCTTTTGACTGTTGAAGGATGATTTATCTAGGTGCGCCATTTACTTGACTGTATTTTAATTACGACGTACCCTTATCTACGACTTTGGACAATATGAATAAGCACCTTCAGTATTTTTAAATTCAAAATCACGCCCACGCCCTCTGTTCCACCGAGTTAGTCCGGTGTACTCTAATTATCTGTTACCTGCCGTTTTAGTTTCATTTTCGACCATAACAGAGTCGCATAGCATTTTATGGTTTTTTTTTATGAATCTTAGGCAAACCATACAAACCATAAATATTAATTTTGTGTGGTACGTGGGTGTATTTTGTTTGTTACAGAACCTACCACAGTTCCATTGAAAAATACTGTAAAACACGCCAATAAACAAAAAGAGAAAGTTGTGTTTAAATGATGATTCTGATTCGGAGGATTTGTCATCGGTTTCTTATACAGGCTCTTCCGAATTAACAGATATAGAAACTCAAATTACAGAAGAAGTAGCGGACGAAAACTGTATCAACGGTATAACTACAAAAAATGATTTTATTGTAGTTAAATTTTTAACAAAAATATTACGTTGGATAAGCGTTGGAGATCGAAACCAATGGGGATTATCTAGTTAATATTATGAGACGCGCGGAACCCGATAACCACTTCTTTTTTCCGACTGTTGAACAATATCTCCCTCGTGATGCAGTAAAATTACCTAATGCGTGTAATGTAGGAGGTACTGCAAGAATCAAGCGCAAATTGATTTTTACCGTCGAGTTTACGAAGTGAGGCCACGTTAATTGAAATGTAGTTTTTCATAAGTGGCAATAAAAACTATTATTTCTAAACGATTCCTCCCATTTATCCGTATCATACCTCCCATACAAAGGGAGCTTTGATACAAAAGTAAAAAAATAAAAGTACTAAAAATTTACACATCATGCCAAATTTCGTGATTTTAAATGCATTATTTTGATGTGTTCTCATTTTCCCTTATTTGTTTGACATCTCAATAAAAATTATTATCATTTACTGAAGACAATAACTGAAATTGTTATAGAAACGTACGGAATTTGTAAAAAATAATAAAAAACACGATTGAATACCCAAAAGATAAGTATTTTATTTAACATTAATTTTCCTTTTTGTTTCGCACTCGCTTCTACTTCTTAAAATACTTTCAAACTCTTGTATGCAACGAATTCATATATTTACGTAAAAGCAATACCTAAATAGTCGACTCTCATTTTTTTTGTAAAATAATACTAGAATCTGCATTTGATTAGACACTTGATATGGGTGGTTATTATATTGTATCTTCAAAATCGCGAAAAAGATACCGCTAAGAAGAAATGTTTTTCTGTTGCTTTTTTTGGGTGCACCCTGTACACTTGAAAATATTTTCAAACGTGCCCTGTATAATCACTGACATAGTTTTTCTTCAAATCCAACCTACAGCACACAAAACTGAATAACCTCAACTCAGGCTATGTTAAGATCGGGGAAGTATACTTTTCTTGTTTTGTAACGAATTACGCGCTGCGCAGATTTGTGTTTAGTGATAAAAATATTTAGCTATTACGGAATTCAGCTACCGCATAAAAAAATTTCATGTAAAGCATTTTTACTGAATATAATAATTTTTCAGAATCACTGTGTGACGCAATTATCCACCTTTTAGGATAGCACTCACTAGCTAACGTCACGGTGGATAAAATACACAAATGACATACCAACATTAGCACCTATAAGATACTTGCAAGAATCCCAATGTTATAATTTCCTTCCTCGTTATTCCAAGTGCCTCGCCTAAACCTAATGAATTAAAACATTTATTTCAAATACCAAGCTCATTATCATTAAATATGCCGTAGAAAGTTTTTTTCAACTTTAATAAAAGTGTTATCTAATACTACAATATTAAAAAGTGCATTTTCATTCTAAGCTAACAGACCAGTAAAATGAACTGAAGAGACCTCGTAAATAAGTATATTCGAAATGTACCTTTACATTCAATCTTAAATTAGAACGGAATTTGTATTTTCTTAAACCATTAATCACTACTCTCCCGTAGTTATTTTTCACTATTATCATTTATCACCTGTTAAATCAAGTCCCACAACTTAATCTTGCAAAATAATGACATTTCAAAATCATTGTCTTATTTATTTAAATGTATGGAGGATTTTTATCGAATTAATTAATTGTAATGTAATTACAGTATTGTGGGCTGCGACCTTAATCGGTATGTGAATAAATTTACGTTGGGTGGTACAACAGAATTTGCATATTTTGCATTTTCAGAAAGTTAAGTATTGCAGTTTTATTTTTAAAACGGTGCAGACTTTTTGACTAATTACTAACAGGAACTGAAGATGAGATTGTAAGGTTAACGACTATTGCACATAATTTGTGCTTCCAGTAAGGTGTAAACGAGTAATTCTATTCGTGCGGAATTTGGTTACTATCCGTGAGAATAAAATTTAAAAATAAATGTTACACTAATTTATTTAGTATTTATGGTAGTGTTTTAAGACAACAAGGAAACTTGGAAAGCAATATAAAATAAATCTACAGTTAAATAATCTGCATTAAATTGTAGTTATGTCTCATATTAGTCAATGTAATGAATCAATTTTATGCCGGTTATCTAAAAACCGTTCTTTTCGCCTACTGAATTTATTTTAATATTATTTCGGTAAGAATACTCATTTCGCATGTGCAATATCGTTCAATAATCGTATCTTTATTTGGTGTCTTTTGTGCAAAAATGTTGATTGTAGGTGCATGTATGAGAAATATCACCTACTTAAATTCAGACTGGAAATACCCACTTCAAATCATCTAATCGTAAAAACGACATAGAATACTTGAAAACTTAAATTGATTAATACAAAATCTATTTACCTAAATTTGAGATGTAAGTGTAAATGTAAAAAACATTTACGTTGCAATAAAGAAAATTGTGATTATTCCGTGCATAACGATTAAATCTTGTTTTCCAATCGTCGTGTTTTTTGATGGTAAATTGTACATATGAAGAACGTGCTGACTAAAATATATTCCTATGACAGATTGATGGTGGCGACAGCATGTGGAAAAAAAGGAAAAGGCCCGCGTATTTCATTCCGAGCCCCTTCAGCCACAGTCATGGATTCCCAGCATACATACATACATTACGTATATATGCATGGTGGGATTAAGGATGGGTGTGGTCGGGATAGGATCGGAAGGAAAAGAGTTAGGGTTCTGAGGGGGAAAATACTACCCCAGTATTCGCCTAAGTAGCTGCACACGGTGTGCATATACGCAGTGACCATGCCGCTACATGTACATGAGGAAAACCCCCTGAAAAAACCTCATACAAGGTAGACGGTAACGGGAATCGAACCCATTACCTCCTGAATGCTAAGCAGGTCGTGTCACCATTATGCTACTAGCTCGGTGACAGCATATGGCGAATCGGCGTGGGCGAAGTGTAACAAATAATAAGCATTAAAATAAGGACATTTTATAAGTTACAATAGATTTTTTGATGGTAGCTGGTTGAACATGCTCTCTCAAGAATTTTTAGTATTGCTTATACTATTCTTACCATGAATTTGTATAAAATGAAATATGTAATGGAAGTTATTTAAGCCCTAGTTCTTCAACCCCCGGTACCGGTCCGCACAAATTTCCTGCCGGTCCGCGAAAAATTTCGACCGAATGGTGTGTATTCTAAATGAAAAGGTAAATTAATGGTAAGATTATTATTAATTGATTTAAAGACAATGTTGTTTTATAAATTGAAATAAATAAGCATTGAAATTTATATATAAATTGTATTACAATACCGTGGTAATTATGTTTACTCTATGTCTATGTAATATGTAATATTGTAATCAATGTTAATGATGATTTGAAAGTTAATATTACATCACAATCTTGTTATTTAATGTAGAAAGGTCTCTTGATAAATTTTAATGTATTTTATATTAACATTTCATACCATAATGTAGCTATGTTTATATAAGACATTTTTTTTTGTCGACGCAAAGCTAACTTTTGTCCGAGCCATGATTTAAATATTTGCTGTCTCAATAATGCCGACTGCGTACAGCTTATCAGATTCGTATGCGCCGCGTCAAAGTTTGTTTGGTGGATAAAGTATGATGTTGAATGTCAGTATTACTCACAACTGTTATAAGTAGAAAGTTTGATTAATTTTAATGTATTTTATATTAACATTTCATACCTATAATGTAGCTATGTGTGTATATAGCACATTTTTTTTGTCGACGCAAAGCTAACTTTTGTCCGAGCCATGATTTAAATATTTGCTATCTCCAATAAATGCCGACTGCGTACGCCTTATCACAATCCGTATGCGCCGCGTCAGAGCTTGTTCGGTGGATAAAGTACTTGGTTGCCGGATGTCAGTATAGCCCCGCCGGAGACACGTAACAGTAATATTGTTTTGTTGTGTTCGTACGTATTATTTTTTAATATTTTGGGTTGGTATTTCTAAAAACAAATGACTTTTTTTGTAAAATTTGACACGGGCCTACCTACAATATGGAGACAAAAAAGTCAAACAGCAAAATCTTTTACCGTTTTTTAGTAGAGGCAAGGACAATATTCAGGAGAAAAGTAGTGATAGTGCTGAAACTTTACCAAGTACTAGTGCTTCAAACTTAGGAGAAACAGAAAAATAAATACGTTGATACTTCGGAATGTGAAATACTAACCAAAAAGAGGAAAGGAGACTATGTTCGGCACTATAATAAAGAGTATTTAAAGCTTGGTTTCATTGTAGCTCCTGGCAATGAACTATTCCCACGGCCTTTGTGTGTATTATGTTCGGAAATTCTGTCAAATGAAGCTATGAAACCTTCCAAACTCGCTCGTCATTTGCATTCGAAACATAAAGATTTTACTGATAAGCCACTAGACTTTTTCAACGATTAAGTGACCACATAAAAATGCAGAAAAGTTAAATGAAAAGGAGGACTACTAGTGCGTCTTAGTTAGCTGCGCTTCGAATAGCTAAATCGAAAAAGCCGTTTACTATTGGCGAGGAGTTAGTAAAGCCATGCATCCTAGATGTCGTACGAGAAATTTTAGGTCATCAAGCTGCTGTAAAACTAGAGCTTTCGGACACCACCATTATGAGGAGAATTGTTAAGATGGCCACCGATATTGAAAATCAAGTCGTAACGGGTATAAAGAAATCGAGATGTTTTGCGATTCTACTTGATGAATCGACTGACGTGAGTAATCATGCTATCCTACTTTGTTTCGCGAGGTATAGTGAAGATGAAGACTTACGGGAAAAACTTCTCTGTTGTCTTGATTTACCTGGACGAACCACTGCTTCAAAAATATTTACTGCTCTTGATGAGTATATTCAAGCGCAAGGGTTAGACTGGAGCAAATGCATCGGAGTGTGTACTGACGGTGCTGCGAGCATGACCGGACGTCGCTGAGGAGTAGTTGCGAAATTAAAAGAAGTCGCGCACCCTGAAGTTTTATTCACTCACTCTATGATCCACCGGGAGCAACTAGCTGCAAAGAAGCTTTCAACTGAACTAAACATTGTGATGAATGACGCTGTGAAGATTATTAATGAAATTCGTAATCGAGCTATGAACTCAAGGCTCTTCACGGCACTATGCGAGAGCATGAACTCACCCCATCAACATCCCCTCCATGCAGAAGTGAGGTGGTTCTCGAGAGGAAGGGTTCTTTCGAGAACTAAGAGAAGAAGTAAAGCAGTTCTGGCGAGAGTGAAAATCTGAACTGGAGCCGTTGTTGAATGAAGAATGGCTGGCAATTCTTGCTTACATGGCGGACATATTCAGTCTGCTCAATGAAGTTAATGTTTCTCTGCAGGGTTCATATACAAATATTTTTACTTTAAGAAATAAAATCGATGCGTTAAAAAAGAAGCTAGTTCTTTGGAATAGTCGCTTACAAGAGGAAGATGTAGAAATGTTTCCTATTTTGGATGAATTTTTGATTGCGATGGATGTCAACAAGAGAGTCATATTCAACATAATAAGGCAACATTTAAGAGCATTAGCTGAAAATTTTAACAATTATTTTCTGATAATGAAGATCCTCGTAAAAGGAACCTCTGGATTAATAATCCATTCGTGGAAGATATAAAATCGTGTGCACTTGATCTTCGTGAAAAAGAAAAGCTGATCGAGTTGTCTTCCGATGTCACTCAGGTGTCCAGACATACAATGCATTCATTGCCTCAATTTTGGATATCGTTAGAAAAGGAATATCCAACTTTGAGTTACAAAACTATCAAATTGTTAGCCATTTTTTCGACTTCCTATTTGTGTGAAAAGACCTTTTCAACGATGCTAATAATAAACACCAAACCGAGAAACCAAATAGATGTTAATGCAGCGCTTCGTCTCTCAGAAATAACTCTGCAGCCTCGTATATCAACAACTCTTCTATCAAAGAAGCAGCAGCAGATGTCGCACTAAAAAATTGTAATTGCAATTGTTATGCAATAATATATACCCATATAATAAATAAAATACTATCTATATTGCTTTTTATTTGCCTTAGCTTTCAGCCGGTCCGCGAAATTATTTATACTATTTCCACCTGTCCGCAGGTGCAAAGAGGTTGAAGAACACTGATTTAAGCAATAGCAATTCATGTTTATCCGTATTAATTAATTTTTACACAGTTTAATTGAATGTAATTTTCGAATTATATTTATCATTTAATTAAAATAAATAATAAGGAGGGAAGCGATAACAATTTCATAAACGTAGTTCTCGCGTTATAAATACCGTATTTCGGGAGATAGCTGATTCGATTACCGTTATCGTTACTATCTATCCCCTTTTTTAACCTTTTTCTCATAGATACATAGGTACAGTGACACAATAACTAATTATATACACATGGTGTATGAATATTTACGCAAATGCTGCAACATTAATTTCGCTTTTAGAACTTGTAATGTGCGTTGTATATATACATTTTTTCAGTTTTTTGTTATTTACTCAATTCTCGCTTTCACACTACAGAAACTTGTTTTTTGTGTTCATAAAGGAACAAGTAAAATTGACATTAGAATGATTGATTTCCCTAAGATTTATAGTGGTCTTCGAATTAAAATTTTGGTATTGCAATATATAAATGGATTTCTGAAAATTGCATTTATATTTTTCTTAGATTAATTAATTGGAAATGGGAAGTTCAATCTATATTAATTTTCCTGCAAGTTTTTATAAAAAGGATTTAACAATAAAACGTAGTTGTTGATAAGAAAAGTTCGAATTTAAATTGAAGGATGAGATCACTCTTTGAGTTGTTTATTTAAATCAAGTGCTGTTGATGTCATTTTTTAATCCGTTTAGTAATTAACGCCGTATTTTTGTCGGGATGCAGTACTTCAATCCGTTACTGTTAACTAATCATCGTTACTATTAATGTGATAATTCTTTGGTTTACCATAAACGTTCAGTACTCATGCCCTTAAACTTGATAGCGCGAGGTACAAATAGGATGCAGCGCTAGCAGCTTTTTTCGTTTCGTTGAGAAAGATGGTGCAATATTGTTGGGAGAAGAGGCTGTTTTTCCGCAGTTAATTGTGCGGGATTCTTAATCCGACTGTCGTTTGTGAAGGATGTGAGTTATTGGCGGGGGTTGCACTTTCGAGTAACCTGGAGGACCGAACATATCGTAGTGGTTGGGACCAACCTAGAGCACCATTCAGGTGGATATATTGAAGTTCATCCCTCCCGGTTGTTTCTTGTGAAGTTTCGGACACTTAGTATCAGCTAAGGAACATTTCATAAAGGGATGTGTTTTGCTAAGTGCATCTTATTAGTGAAATATTAAACGCAAATACGCGGATTAACATTTTCGAATAAAAATTATTGTAAAGGCACACCGTTCTTTTTCAGTCCTAACATACAACCGAAACAGACCAAGATCTCACTGTATATAATTGTGTAAATAAGTATTTTTAATCATAAACAGACTTGTAAATAAAGCTACCGAATTAAGTTGAGATTAAGTCAAGAATGTGTAAATAATTTCGTCCATAAAAGCTATTGTTTTGTGTATATAAACTAAATAACGTCCAGGCCAGTCAAATAAAACGTAACGTTATTGAAGTTGTCATTTGGAAATTGCTGCATTGGTTTGCCGTTTGAAAGTCAATCGGCAGGTATCCTGAAGCCGTTCACGTCCACGTTCACCTGAAGGGGAAGTATTCAAGAAGTTTGCAGAAGGTAATTTAACACTGTATGTTTATTGTGATTGTGTTATCATACGATTGTTTGCATTGTGGTGAAATTATTTGGCGATACAGCGAATAAACGTAGTCGTCTTTAGTTGAATTGTAATGCATTTACGCTATTTAAAATTCAAGTTGACGAACTGCTTTTATTTGCGCTTTCTGTTGCTATTTTTTTAAATGTTTAATTAAATGTACTACAGGTTTATGTGTATAAAAATTTCGCATTGTAAAATTGATTTTGAGGGACCATTTGGCTACGTAAATGTTTTGAATTTCAACCGTATCTAGATAACTTTATTTTCAAAATTTTAAAGTAAGGCAAAAGGTGAACTTGCAAGTTAGACCAAATTAAGAAAGGAAGGGTGGTACATTCTCCCCTATTAGAAATTTTAAGATAATCAACCGTAAACTAGTGCTAACATATGTATCGTTGTAGTGTGTTTTTTTATTTTACTGATGTTTAGACAATAGATGAACAATTGCATTTAATTATGTTATTTGTGATCTCCTCCTGACCACCGAAAGCAATAATTTACGAAAGGTGGTGATTTAAAGAATTAAAACTAAAAGATTTAATTAAAAGCTAATTTTATTGATTTAAAATTTTATTGATTTGAAAGTGACCAGTGGCCATTTTCTGAAATTGCAGTGTTTAGTCTCATATAGTTTTTTATTGTTGTCGTATCGTCTCGTATCGTATAATATCACGTAGTATCGTATCGTGTCATATCGTGTACTATGGTATCGTATCGTGTCGTAATGTGTCGTATCGTGTCGCATGGTGTCGTATCGTGTCGTATCGTGTGTTATCGTGTCGTATCGTATCGTATCGTATCGTGTCGTATCGTGTCGTCGTATCGTCGTATCGTGTCGTATCGTACCGTATCGTGTCGTATCGTCTAGTATCGTCTCGTACTGTATCGTGTCGTGTCGTGTCGTGTCGTATCGTGTTGTATCGTGTCGTATCGTGTCGTATCGTGTCGTATAGTGTCGTATCGTGTCGTATCGTGTCGTATCGTGTCGCATCGTGTCGTATCTTGATCGTATCGTGTCGTAGTCGTATCGTCTATCGTGTCGTATCGTGTCGTATCGTGTCGTACTGTATCGTGTCGTAGTCGTGTCGTATCGTGTCGTAACGTGTCGTATCGTTCGTATCGTGTCGTATCGTGTGGTATCGTGTCGTATTACGTCGTATCGTGTCGTATCGTGTCGTATCGTGTCGTATCGTGTCGTATCGTGTCGTATCGTGTCGTATCGTGTCGTATCGTGTCGTATCGTGTCGTATCGTGTCGTATCGTGTCGTATCGTGTCGTATCGTGTCGTATCGTGTCGTATCGTGTCGTATCGTGTCGTATCGTGTCGTATCGTGTCGTATCGTGTCGTATCGTGTCGTATCGTGTCGTATCGTGTCGTATCGTGTCGTAGCGTGTCGTATCGTGTCGTATCGTGTCGTATCGTATCGTATCGTGTCGTATCGTGTCGTATCGTGTCGTATCGTGCTGTATCGTGTCGTCTACTACCGTATTATATATTATTATGGCATTATGTCGTGTACGTGGTGTACCTTGTGTACGTGGTATATCATGTATATCGCACATGTCGTGGTTCAAAAACCACGATTCTTCTTGGCGACTAGTCCCTAGTCCTCCCGAATAGTATCGGACCTCCACCTCCTTCAAGTTTTTTGTTCTACGTAGGTTGTTACCCGGTGCCCAGTTCCATTCCTGAACACTTTGGCATTTAATCTCGGTTTAAGTATCCATCATGTAAAGATGTAAAAATCTGACGAAATCCCAAATAGGAAATATATTATAACAAATTACTAAAATACTGCCCAAATCGACTCTCATTATCACGCACTGTATACAAATTCTCATTTATATTAAATATAGAACTAGTACAAACCTATGACGAATTACTTATCATTAGGTGTGCACCCACCCACTGAAAGATCATTAAGGAAGTAATATCAATATAATCCGTAATCGGTTATTAGGCATATGATTACATGCAGATGTTCTACTCTGTATAATCCACTGTATTCTGAACCATATTCACGCTCAGGTGATATTCCTATCTCACTCCCTATATCTTATTAGGAGTACCGGTTGAGTCTTCCCCAAATGAATTAACCTTGTTCTATTCACGATTGTCCTTAAATCACGTATTTCACATTTTAACTGCGTAATATTTTTAACGTAAACGCGATTACTCTATTTTATTTTGCACTCCTCATGTATTATTAATATCATGCTTCAATAAGAAACATTGTTGTGTCATCTTGTGCAATATCTGGCCTCTAAAAAGTAAGGTTCGGGGATAAAGAACTCGTTTCCCTGAACAACAATTAATAATTTTGCAATTTTCATAATTCTATTAAATATTAATTCTCATAATGCAAACTGTAATATATTTGCAGAGGAAGGTATTAGTTACATTTAATTAGTAATATGGATAATTCTGATATGGGAAACGATTTTATTACATGAAACAAGTAAATTACATAATTGGTGCTTGTTAACTTCAAAAGCAAATGAGTTATAATAATAATACCTGAAGACTGAAGGAAAGACACACCGTTTAGGTTCACATTTGCAAGTCGACTCAATGTACATTGTACTTCTGGAAGACTTTTAAAACAACAGTAACATAACACATGTAACATTCACTTTAGTACTAAATTGTGAATTTATTACCCACAATTGTTTACAATCACGTTGCACGATACATACTATATTAAATTAGATATTAAAAAACTATTAGATTCTTTTTACTTTTAATTATGTTCTATTTACTAAGTAAACCACATTAAATCACACACGATACACACATGTAATACAGAAATGTGTAAAATTAAATTCTGTCCACATCAACTTTCATTTTACGGTTGTCAAGGTTTAATTATTAAGTTGAATTCTACAGCATAGTAAATAATTAGAAGATTCCAAATCATTGGGTTTTCATAATTGTTATCCGTTGGGGAATTGCTTAACTTGTGTATGTTTTTAATAGATTTCTGCAATACTGGAATATTTTATAGTATCCATTTAAGGTGATTCGTTTAAACTACTTGTGTAATTTATTACATTTATATATACTTTTTAATAAAATAAAAAATTTAAAAAAACAATTACAATCTTCAAAAAATTGTTTACAAACAAATAAGTAGAAATAATTATTGATATCAAACTGATTACAGTTATATGTGACTCCAATGAAGTTATGTACTCACTTCATGTACATAATTTCAAACATACATAATCAAAAATGTAAAGCGAATTGCAGACGTGTAAATATATAATTAAACTTAGTATCAACAAAATCAAAAATTGATAATAAAAACGTCTCTAAAGTGCAACATGTTTTAAAATTTTTTAAAATAACAACATCGTGAATTAGAACTAAACGTCCACGTAAGGTATTTTAAGAATATGAATACTTTACTCAAACTTACTTATTCACCAAAAACTTCTCACAGCCAGTGCTCTAGTTTCCACGTCACTCACCTTAACTTTTAGCTAAACCAGTAAATTTATTTCAAAATCGCCCCAAAGTTTCGTTACAAATCGTTCTAAATTTCAATAAACTCACTTTCTATCATCAAATTTCCAGAATGAAATCTTAAATTTCATTACATTTACTCAAAATTTACTGAATTATCTCAAAATTTACGTTACTAGAAGGTACTCAATTTATCAATAATAAACACCAGTAAATAAAAATAAGAGGTGTCGAACCAAAACATACTCAATTAAGCTATCCGTAAGAAAACCACAAAATAAGCAATTCTGTAAATTCAGACGACGAATTGTATCAAAATAGAAATACACAAATATCTATTACTTTAATCGAACGTCAGAAATAAACCCACTCAAATTTAAAACTCAAGTTTCATCTTTCACAGCTGACGGTGTAGAAGTATGTCTATCTAAACTGGTAACCTAATACTTTAATAACTGTTATCTCACAATTTTAATACATTATTGCTCTGTATTCTATTCCACGAAATGAGAGGCACCTAAAGTGGTCAACACCTACCCTTACCAACTCATAACTTATTTTTATAATCTAAACTAGGCATCGATAATTCAATTCAATAAAAGGAAATCTAACAAATTTTTGGACACGTAAACTACACAATTTTCACTTACGTCGCAAAATTCTAATTCGCAAACTACTTATTACTCAAATAACCACTTAAAAATCTTGCAGGATTATTTCAATTCAACCAAAAATGAAGTTTCTACACCATAATTACTCAAAAAGAATTACACAAAGGTACCACACCACGACTAGTCGTTTACAAGAAAACAACTCCTATTTTTGCAATCCTAGCTTTCTCCCTTAATCGAAAAAGGAACTGGAGTTCGGACTGATGTAAGTAAGCACTATCGAAACGCTAGCAATGTGCATCAGTGCTGTTATTAAAGATTTCAATAAACGTCGAAAACCAATACTGAGATAGCGTTTTCGGGAAACGGCTGACTGTTAACATGCAAGGCATAAGGCACTAAAAGCAAATAAGCAATAACAATGTAAAACTATATTGTCGTTAGGTTTTTAATAAGGATAGGTATCATAACTACACCAGACGTATAATTAAAATAAATTTACTTGAGTTTTAAACGCAAGGACCAACACCATGAAACTCTAAAATGAAGTTTTAGCGGTTAACGAACTATGTATTTTCTTACAAAATCGAAAAGAATATGGTAGTGTTTTTTACGGAGTAGGAAATAATTCTTTTCCTTACAAAATGGAAATAACAAAATTTCACTCGCAGAAACCACGAACAAGCTTAATGTAGTAAGTTTAAAGCCCCGAGCGCTAGAATAAAAGTCTGAAATTCCTAACAAAATCCACTTAAACAGTTTTTCCAATATCAAAATTCTCATAAAATCGAAAACAAAGTTTTTACAAAACAAAACGCTGCCTAACACCCTAGAATTATAAACAATTATCTGCAAACCATACCAAACCCATACATAAATTGTTGTGATCACACGACGTACATAACTATTAACTATTGATGCGCCGGGTGAGCCATTAATAAAGGACGTTGCTCATATCCTAGAAGCGGTTATTGTATACCTTTTTGAAAAACTTTTTTTGGCAAAAGTAGCCGAGATAAAATGCTGGAAATTATTTTGAAGTTTCTGCGTAACATGAACGCAAAATTAGAAAATCGAATTTTTCTCTGAAATGTACCAGGCTACCCTCGTAAATACAGTTTCAGCGTTTTAAATCTAATTACATTAATTTTTAAGCCTTATTTGGTTTCGTATCAAAAAACTGTCTGTTAAATTGAATTAATTGAATTTTCTTCAAAAAGGATTTATCGTTATTCAGGTACTAAAAAAAGTTGAACAAATACAAATAAATTCAACTTGCACTCAAATTAAGCGTGGCAACCAAATATTGTAATTTTGAATTCTATATGACAATATTTTTATACTTTTTAAATATGCAGTTGTTTCAAAAATATTGTATAAAACCAAAATTGCGTCTAGTAAACCATCTCTCCACTGCTGGAATTTTCCTAAAATCTAATTAGCTCTAGCAGAAAGGAAAACGAAGCTTAAATACGAAATTTCCTATACGTACATCTTACCGTTTTAGGGTTATCGTAGATATTAGTATACATGGTTACACGCTCAAACTACCCTAGGCTAATTAAACTTATTTAAAAAAAACCGTAAGTTTTTTAAGCTGTAGAATATTTCAAACATATCTTTAAAATTCACACTCATTCAATAAATTTAAAAATCGATGATATGCCATAAGTAATCGTAGTAAACAAACTACTAGATCAATTTCAAAAAGTATTACCTAGAGCAAAGAAATTTTTTGGACCTATTCTAAAATCTTCTAAAAAGAAATAGCTTTACTATAGGTAATCACGTCAAGAAAGAAAATAGTGGTAATAAACTTAATAAATGCATTTAAACATAAAACGCCGTGATAATCATATAATTCATAAGGGTAAAATCTTAAAACTAAGAACCTCCTAGCTACATATATTAAACAGTGTACACAAATTATTCCAGGTGAACATGAAACCTCTTTATAAAATATACATTAAATAACTGCATAATCATGTCAAAAATTGATGTCTATATTCAACTATAAGCAAAACAGTTACTAAAAATTAAATGTCTTCCCCTACTCGTTCTATTCCCAAAACAAAGTATTCCCTTTATCGGTGAACACTTCACGACTACTTTAAAACGGTTAAAATATGAGATTAGGAGTGGATTCGTTAACAGCGTTTCGTTCACTTACACGACTCCATCGACTCAATCAAGAGGTTTGAAATTTTTTTAACTTTTAGCTTAAAAATTTAAGGAAACACTAAATTTAACCATAAAGCAAAGCTTATTTCGTATAAATGCAAATTCTGTCCCTTTACCGGTGAACACTTTACGACTACTTTAAAACAGTTAAAATATGAGATTAGGAGTGGATTCGTTAACAGCGTTTCGTTCACTTACACGACTCCATCGACTGAATCAAGAGGTTTGAAGTTTTTTTTAACTTTTAGCTTAAAAATTTAAGGAAACACTAAATTTAACCATAAAGCAAAGCTTATTTTGTATAAATGCAAATTCTGTCACTTTCTTTATATGTGAAAGACTTATTATGTAATAATTTAAAATTTGATACTATCCAATTAATGCTTCAAATACATGAAACCGTCAACGTAGTATGTAAACTAGGGTCGCTATAATTAAAATACCTATGTTTTGGGAATGAAGCAGTGTGTTTTATTAATTTTTTATACAAATTTGTACGTTTCGATAACAATTACAGTAATCCTCTTAGTAAATGATAATAGTTAAAAAAAATTAATTAGGATGTCAAATAAATATATAAAATATGCAAAAGCAAATATAAGCCTGCTATATTTGCATATAACTACGGGATCTAATTTTATTTTACTAAAGATTGCCATATTCTTTACTAGGGGGAAATTAAAAATTCTTTTCTTAAACATGAATTTAGGTGGTTCAATTCATTTAACCTTACATTAAAACAGTAACTAAACTTGAAAAATCTGGAACACTGGAAGTGTGGCAGGATCTGGTATACATATTAGAAATTTCCTTTAGTTCGTTCCAGTCGACCGCTGATGATGATAGCTTAGCTATTGAAACGCGTTCGGTGTTTTTTAATTTTGTGTCGAACATTGGTGTATTTTGTTTGTTATAGTAACTAAACTCTTAATATGCCTTTCTCGAATGGGCTTTTGTGTGTTTTCGCAAAATTCTGAAATGTCAATCGTCATTTAACCTTCAACTATGTGAAAAAAATTTCATTATTCAAAGAAACTAATTGCTATAAAAGAAATCAATTTAACAAATTAGTCTACGTTTGAACGACACTGAATTTAGTTAGTTTAAATTGGTTTCACATATTCATCCATAAGAACAAAATCGTGCAGTAGCGTGCCAAATAATTTTTATTTTTTGCAATGTTATATTTAAAACAACTCTTTAAATATGAAAATGTAAACTTCACCATTAAATCATAATAAAATATTATCATTAGTTTTTAATGTATTTTAATTAACAATCTAAATTGATATAATCAGTTATCTTCGTCAGTAGTAATGTTTGTTAAAATTGTTAAAGATGTAGTAACAATTTTGTCAAATTTGAAAAATTGTTTACTACATCTTTAACAATTTTTAACAAACATTACTACTGACGAAGATAACTGTAAGTATCGAAACGTTTAATTGTATAATTTAAGTACACATTAAAAATCCCAAAAAGATAAGTATTTTATTAACTCTTTAAATAGTCAAATAGTTTTATTCTAGGTTTAAATACCATCCTTACCGATATTATAAGGCACTTTAAAAACGTCAAGTATAGTTTTTACTTAGATTTATACATAGATCTAGGTTAAAAAATAATGAGCGCTGATTTTAAACTTTAAAAAATAATTTAAAAAAGCAGTTTTTATGTTTATAATATTTTAATTACAGTAAATTAAAGAACATTTATGCGAATTTCATGTGAGGAACTGTCGAGATGTTTTCCATTACGGCGAATGCACTCTTCAAAGCGTGCTCGTGAATTTGTAATTAGGCGGCGAAGAACGTCATCTCAGATCTCTCTCACTTCTTCCGTGACTTTAGCCTTCAGCTGCTGTAAATTCGTGGGAGAGATATTAAACACTCTTGATTTAAAGTAACCCCATAGAAAAAAATCCGCTGGGGTTAAGTCGGGCAATCTGGGTGGTCACATTATGTCTCCAAAGCGACTTCCTGTAAATAGCGTTTTAATTGTGTCCATGGACATCCTAGCTGTTTGGGCAGTGATCCCATCTTGCTGAAACCCCACATCTGACGCGTCAACATCCTTTGCTCGTAGCTGCGGTACAAAACAGTTATTAATCATTTCGATATAACTGCTCACTCGTCACTGTAACCGTTGCACCATGGTCATTTTCGGAGAACAATTACCCAATGATTTTCTTAGACGATATTGCGCATCATATACTAACTTTAGGGCTATTTAAGACTTTCTGATACTTTTGCTTCGGATTGCTGAATGATCAGTAACGATAATTTTGGCGATTGACGTAACCTTCGAGGTGAAAGTGTGGTTCATCGCTAAAATATATATGGTCCATCCCATTTTCTTCTGAACAAATTTTTAACATTTTCTGACAGTAAATTTTTGGACAATATTTGAAAATATAAGCGTGTAATTTAAGTCTAAGACTAAAATTCTTCGAAGATTTAAACGATGGGTATTCAAAGAAGCAGCATGTTTCTAACCGATTTGCGGTTAATGTTTTCAGTTGATCGCACAGGTCTATTTTGAGGTATACTTGAATGATTCAGCATACATCCCGTTTCTCTAAACTTCGCTAACTACCACTTAATCAACTTAATATTTGGGCCATCATTAACACGCCTGATTGTAAAATGTTTACAAAACTTGCGTCTTACTTCACTCACCGAAAAACCGTTCCAAAATAGAGTAAATTCTATAAATTTTCTTTGCGAGATGGTTTGGAGTGTGCATCATTTAGATTGTTCATAAATAGTATAAATGCATTTATTTGTGAAATTAAGTCTCTGTGGCAAGTCGACAATTACGAGACATATGACTAATATCAATTAATTTAACATTATGCTCACAAAACACTTTTCAACTCGAGTTTGTTAAATCGGATTATCAAAGATTACTGTTTTAAATTGGATACGCCCAGACTTTATTATTATAGATTTGTCAATTAGTTTAAAAAATAATGTTCAGTATCCTACTTAAAGGTACCTATGTTAAGTTTGATTAGTTAATATACGATTTATTTGAACATTTTTAGATTCAAATACGGTCTTCTTAATAATAACTTGAATAAGTCAATTTCAACGGTTTTTGTATTTATTTACACTTTCTTTTTCGGTGATGGAATTCAATACAGTAAGCATTGTTAAGTATTCTACAATTGGTATTAATTTTCATCATCTTTTGGGCAAATTGTGATATTTTAAAGCAACCTGTATTTATTCATTTTAATTTCCATAATACAGTTTACTTAGTAAATAAAGGTTTCTATGCCATTTTAATACTGATAATGCATTAGATTACTAAAATAGTGCATTTTCAATTATTTTAATACAATAATGTTAGTTTAATTAAAGGTATATATAGTTTGATCCAGTTTTCGATTTATTGACATTATTTATACGGTCTTTTTCAAATGATCTCACATTGCACTTAGCAAGTCAGGAGTTATCAAGCTGAATGTTATTTATGATACACGTTCTTTCATGATAATTACAATAATAAATTGTATAAGGTGTTCCTGACAATTGGTTTAATTTTCATCATCTTTTTGTTATTTTAAATGGAATACAACGTCATTTAATTAATTTGATTTACTATACAAAATACAGTTTACTTATTAAGGGTTTCCTATGCCCATTTTTAATACTGTGCGTATAATTTGCATTAGATTACTAAAATTAGTGCATTTTATTATTTTAATACAAAATTTATAATAAATGTTCAATATGATGTCCATTTTCACGAATTCACATTATTATCCTTTTTTCAAATGATCTCACATTCCTTAGCATGTCAGGAGTTATCGTAGCGAATGTATTTTGAACACGTATTTTCATGACTTCGATGGTTGTTAAGGGTTTCGTATGTCTATTTTTAATACGTTCCGAGTAATCTGTATTGGTTTACTAAAGATACATAAAATTTGAATGTTATTCACAACGGAGGCTGTGACTTTAATTTAGTATCTGTCAAATGTGCTTAATGTTAATAAAGCGTTGCTAATTTCATATCTAGTTTTTTGTCATTGACTATAAAATGAAGAAGTATTCGTTAGAAGATCGTGTCAATATGATTTTAATTCTTGGGGAATGTTTGGAAAATTGTTTACTGGCAGCAAGCGTGTATGCAGAAAGATTTCCTTTAGAAAATCATCCTCGCAAGGAATTATTTGAATGACTATTGGCAATATTTCGTGAAACGGGTAGCGTGGCATATAAAAAACAAGAATTGGAGAAACCGAAATGAAAATACGGAATTAGCAAGTAATAGAAAATCCTAGCATTAGTACAAGATGCGTATCTAAAGAAGTAGATGTAAGTTAACCAAGTGTTAAAAGAATTCTTAAAAAACATCGTTATCATCCATATCACATTGAAATGCACCAAAATTTATACGAACACGATTTTGAAAACGAGCTTGTTTTTTTGTTTACGATTTCTTGAAAAAGGAGGTAAAGAAGAACACTTTTTAAACAAAATCCTATTTACCGATGAAGCTACTTTCGATAACAATGGACTAGTTAACCGGCATAATTTTCACTATTACAGTACTGAAAATAACCATCAGTACAGAACAACAAATCATCAAAATCGATGGTCTCTGAATGTTTATGGGGGGATAATAGGAGACTACGTAATAGGGCCACATATTTTTGATTGTTATTTAAACGAAAGAAATTTCATTAGATTTTTAAGAAGTGATTTTGGATTCTTTTACAAGACATTCCATTAAATGTCATAAGAGAAATGTGGTTGCAACTAGACGGCGCTCCAGAACATTTTTTGGGTAATGCAAGACAATATTTAAATGAACATATCCCAGGAAAATGGATCGGCTGAGGCGGTCCTTATCATTTGCTCACAAGATCACCTGATCTATCACCAATGGATTTTTTTTGTGGGGACACGTTAAAAATATCGTTTTTAATACCTCTCCTACAACCATCGAAGAGATGAAAAGACGTATTCAAAATACATTCGCCACGATAACTCCTGACATGCTAAGGAATGCGAGAAGATCATTTGAAAAAAGAATAATAATGTGCATTCTATGAAAATGGAAATCATATTGAACATTTATTGTAAATTTTGTATTAAAATAATAAAATGCACTAATGTTAGTAATCTAATGCAAATTACTCGGAAAGTATTAAAAATAGGCATACGAAACCCTTAACAAATAAACTGTATTTTTGTAAGGTAAATTCAAAAATGTAATAAAATACAGGTTGTTCGATTTAAAATAACAAAGAAATTGCACCAAAAAGATGATGAAAATTAAACCAATTGTCAGGAACACCCTGTATAACAATTTATTATTGTAATTATACCGATAGAAAACCTGAAAAGTACAAAATAAATAAGCAAAAAAATTACAGCTTGAAATTGAATTTACAAGCTGCAATTAATTATTTTCAAGAAGACTGTATTTTCACAAAATGTCAAATAAATCGAAAACTATCAAACTTAGCTATAAGGTACCTTTAATAAACTAACATTATTTTTTAAAAATTAATTGAAAAAATTTAATAAAACACTGGGCGTTCCATTTAAAAACATAACTTTGATATGTTACTCGAATTTGAAACACCCTGTATATGTGAGATTAATTTTAAATTGTAGCCGTTACTAATCTACATATGCCTGTAAAAGGACTTTTTATTATTTCTTACCGTTTGTCAGGAGATTCCGTACCGTTGAGCTTGACTCACCCTGTACAATTTCCCTAAAAGCACAGTTTTGTGTAATATCACGTTTAACAAGACGGCTCATGGAAATGGTCAAATACCGCCACAGAACAAATAGTTGGTACCTGGTCTAGTCGCGTTGCTGGCTAGCGTCATTAGAATGTTGCTACGTAAATGGGAATGAAAACATCACATGTTAATACTAATTAGAATAGAAGGAGAATAATCGTAGAGCTAAACAGGAAAAACTACAACTTCTTAGTGTTGTATAAGATATACCGGTGAGCAATACTGATATAACTAGTGATTGAAATGCTAACTTTAAAATAGTGCATAAAATGACAAGTGACTATGTAGAGTAGAGGTTTCAAGTTCGAAAATTAGTGAGAATATTCCATTGCCAATGAACAAAGAAAGCGGATCTATAAATACCAGTGCCTAGATTTTGTACACATTTTTTAGACAATTCTTCTTCGTTCAAATTTTATTTTATGTAACAACTATTAGCTTTGATTGATTAAATAAGCTGAGCTGATTAAGCACAAGTCAATGTGGTGTTGTAAAAAGTGAATTCCAATCGATTGTATCCATTAATCAGTATAAAGTGCTTTTAATGACAGTTATTAAGTATATACAATCAAAATTTTATTAATGGTCAACCTTGATTAAACACCTATAGCCCCACCTTACTAGAATATTTAGCATTATCGTCACCTGTGGGTTTTGAAAGGAATGTTACATAGCGTACCTACAGGTTGTAAATAAATAATTTATATCCTATACAAACTGAATGCAAATGAATCTTAACATTCTATTTGTAAATGATCGTAAAACAGTGTATTTATTGATAATCATTTTCAGTTAACCTGAGATTTAACTAGGAATTTCCTTGCAAGATTGTAATTATTTATTTAATAAAGTCATAAATTGAAATGTAAAGTTCATAATACAAAATACAAAGTAAAATACCAAAATTTTAAGGATCAATTCCCACAGCCAGTAGCTAGTAAGCGTTCAAGATAATTTGGTTTTCTACCTGGAAAGCATCAGTTACTAACTGTTTATCATCGGGTGGCTTAGAATCCACTGCTTTGATATTATGAATTTACTGGTCCTGATTTAGCATTTAAACCTTAAAAAGCTTTAAACCTTTAAACATTAAAAAAAGAAAATCTATGTGGAGTAAATAAATAAAACCGGTGAGACCTTTAATGTGCGTAATTTTAGTCCAATCTCGTTTTTCTGTAGATCTTCACGCGTATGTGGTGGCACCGCTACATACCACCGAAATGGATTAAATGTATCGCCACTTGACATCGATATAACTGATTTTTGTGCCGAATTGCACAATGAATCGTGCGGGCTTATTTGGGAATTCACTCATAAAACCTTTATTATTGTCTGATACCGACCACCGTCCGGTGATTTTAATTTGTTTATGAATCAATTTTGTGAATTATTCCAGATGATTTTACATGATAGTGGTAGTACAATTGCCTACAAGAGAGAACACCATTTTAGACAATGTTTTTAACCCTCGACGCAAACAGAGGGTATTGTAAGATTCACGTGTGTATCTGTATGCCTGTCTGTGGCATCGCAGGTCCCAAACGGAGTAACCGCTTTTGATTCAGTACTTTTTTGTTTGAACTGTGATTTAATCAAGAGTGTTCTTAGCTATGATTCGAAAAATTTTAGCCATTTGAATATCATCAGCTTTTTTCTAGTTGATGAAGTGATTTTTTACTTTTTCTTTGTGTTGGATTATTCAATTTTTTCAAAATGTCCGCTTCTTGTTCTACACAGAAATTTAGCTGTGTCTTGTGACTTCTACATTTTGTGTTTTCTGATCAAAGCAATGTTGTCATCACTAGTAAGTAACTTATTATTACAGTCTAGTAATCATACTTATATAAAAAGAAGAAATTTTACTCAAGATTCGATCTCTCAATTTCACGTTGGTTTAGTTTCCTTTATATTTTTTCATTAAATTTGAAGGCGCGTTTTCCTATTTTTACTATACTTTAGTTAGTCATTTCAATTCATATTTTCAGGAGACTAAAACCATTTATCGAAACAATTCATATACATGAAAAGGGGTGGGTGGATAAAACTGTTCAAAAACTTAGTCAGGATCGTTACCGCCTTTAAAAAAGTATTAATATACAGGGTGGCGCATTAGTGTGACAAAGTCCCATATTTCCTTTATTTAAAGAGACAAAAAAAAATTAAATACAAAAGTTGTAAGATATGTTCTGGTGCATATTCCAAAAATATTTTTAATTATACAGGGTAGATCATAAAAGCTTAGAAGTAATTTTAAATTTTTTTTTTAAATAGAAAACCCTATATATTATTACATATTTAGTTCTACGTACAATTTTAGACACATTTTATGTATAATGTCCTATACCTAAGTCTAACCGTTTTTGACAAATTTCAAATTCTTTGCCAAAAATGACGTTTGCAGGCCAAAACATAGGTGGAAATCTTTTCTAAACGAAGCCTTTATCAATTAGTTATGGTTGGTTTCCTTGGAAATGGGGACCTACTGTAATGGGCTGTATTGATATTTTTGTAATACATTCATACAGGGTGATCAAAAATGGACAATAAAAAGTAGATTCAAAAAATCTATAAAGTCATTTTTTTTTAATGGAAACCCTATTTTTTTAATTCTATCTTATTTAGCATTAAAAATAAGGGTGACTTTGTATAAGAGTGTATATTCCAAAAAATTGTAGTTTTTGAAATAATGACAATTTAACATTTTTTTATTGTAAAAAGGCTATACGGCTTTCAAGTTTTGTTGTTACTTAGCCGTGATGCATTAGTGTATTTTATAGCAAATTGATTTAAAACTTGAATTAAAATTGCAAATAATGCATTTTTCGCAACCCGAGATGGTTGATATGATTTTTGTTTTGGGAGCTAGTGATAAGAATACGCTCTTAGCAAGAAGACTGTATCTACAACGGTTTCCAGAGAGACGGAAACCTGAAAGAAGGGCATTTGAAAAGCTTTTGGAGCGTTTTGAAAGAACTGGCAATGTGTTATATGAAAAAAAATACTAGGGAAAAACGTGCACAGACTGAGGAAAATCAATTAAATTTACTATTAACAGTTACCGAAAATCGATATATTGGACAACGACCAATTTCTCAGCAGATTGGTGTTGAACGACGTACAGTACAGCGGATAATGAAGTCTCAAAAAATGCACCCCTATCACATTCAACTACTTCAAGAGTTGGTTCCTGAAGATTATCAAAGACGACTGGAATTTTGTCAATGGGCTCAAAACAAAATAAACTAACAAAGAAATTTTGTTCATTTGATTTTATTTACAGATGAGGCCACATCTCACAGAAACAGAAGTGTAAACAGACACAATTTTCATTACTATTCTACCGAAAATCCACATTTTGTAAGATATACTTCTCAAACTAGATGGTCTTTAAATGTTTGGGGAGGTGTTGTCGGTAATCATGTAATTTGATCATATTTCTTTGATCAACGAGTTACAGGGGAAGTATACTTAGACTTTCTGCAAAACCATCTACCTAATTTGTTGCGTCAAGATAATAACTTTTTTAAATGCTAGGTATTCAGAATGTTGGATTGGGAGGGGAGGGCCTGTTGCTTGGCCTGCAGGATCCGCAGATCTTACTAAAATGGACTTTAGCATATGGGGGTAAGTCAAAGAGCAGGTTTATAAAATACCGCCTACAACAAAGGAAGACATGAAGATTAGAATTAGAAACTGTTTTCAAAACATTAGTGTTGAAATGTGTAGAAATTTAAGCAGCGAATTTGAGAGACGTATTGCATTGTGTATTCAAGAAAGAGGCGGACATTTCGAACAACTTATTAGGTAGTACGTATTTGACGTGTTTCTAGTACTTTTATCTGTATAATTAGTTACAGGTTTAGTTACATTAGAGGTGTTAAGGTTATGATTAGGATTAGGACATAATTTGTTGAATCAAAAAAATATTGTCTTTACTTTAAGTTCGTTTAATAAAATAATTGTTTATATGGGGTTCAATAAATTGTAATATTTCGATCTGAAGTGCTCGATTTTTTTTTGTTTCGCCGCGCACCGCCGTCACGGCCAACTAACAACAAAACTTGAAAGCCGTATAGCCTTTTTACAATAAAAAAATGTTAAATTGTCATTATTTCAAATACTAAAATTTTTTGAAATATACACTCTTATACAAAGTCACCCTTATTTTTAATGCTAAATAAGATAGAATTAAAAAATAGGGGGTTTCCATTAAAAAAATGACTTTATAGGTTTTTTTGAATCTACTTTTTATTGTCTATTTTAGATCACACTGTATGAATGTATTACAAAAATATCAATACAGCCCATTAGAGTATGTCCCCATTTCCAAGGAAACCAACCATAACTAATTGATAAAGGCTTCGTTTAGAAAAGATTTCCACCTATGTTTTGGCCTCCAAACGTCATTTTTGACAAAAAATTTGAAATTTGTCAAAAACGGTTAGACTTAGGTATAGGACATTATACATAAAATGTGTCTAAAATTGTATGTAGAATCTAAATATGTAATAATATATAGGGTTTTCTATTTAAAAAAAAATTAAAATTACTTCTAAGCTTTTATGATCTACCCTGTATAATTAAAAATATTTTTGGAATATGCACCAGAACATATCTTACAACTTTTGTATTTAGTTTTTTTTTGTATCTCTTTAAATAAAGGAGATATAGGACTTTGTCACACTAATGCGCCACCCTGTATGTGGTGGTATGTGTGCACTTTCTTTTAATGTATTAGAGCTCTCAGGTTATCAGAAACGTTTCGGATCCCCTGCCTTCTTGATAATGTCTATTTTACTCATGATTATAAAGCTTATTACGCGTTTGATTAAATGTCGTTCTCAAACGGTGTCCCGAAAGAACTAAAAATATCAAGGGTTAATACTATTCATAAAAAGTCTAGTGCTCAAGAATGACCCAATTACAGTCCAATTTAAATTAACTCGCCTGTATCTAAAATTATTGAATATCCCATGATCAAGAGACTAAACAGTCACCTTCTCAAGCATGAGGTTACAAGCTATAAGTTACACGACTTCCAAAGTGGCCAATCAACGTTGACGGAGTTTACCTTCTTAGTTAACGATGTCATTCCCTTTTCAATAAAAAGCAAAGTGCCCTTGCAGTTTTTTGTATTTCCGGTATAACGGGGCGTTGTTGCAGATTAGTTTTCTTCATATGTAATTGATATGTTGAAATTAAATTCAAAAATGGCACAACTATATCAAAATCCTTATTGTCGACTTTTTCTATAAATGTTCATCGGTGCCGCGCGGTTCATGTTCTTGAAACTTGTATCGACTTGTTCAGTTGATCCGCGCGGTTTGAGACGGATAGACGCATAGATGAGTATCGAAGACGATACTATGCTATCGATTCGCTTATCGACGAGATGCCATTTGGAATCTTAACTCTAAGGAGTATTCAAATGAAACAAAAAAGAAGGTCTTGGGAAGAATTAGTTTTAATTTTCTGCAAGGATAATGATTTTGATAAAAAACTTCTGTCATGTAAACGCTTCCACCGCACGTCGCCGCACAGTTATGTAAACTTATCCTTAAACCTTAATAACTGGTACTTTTCGGTAGGAAACCAAATACCTTGAAACATAGTATACCAATATACCGATATTCGTAAACACTTCCATTTCAATATTTATACGAGGGTAACTTTATATTTTGAACCTACCAATGAAAAACAGTAATTTGTCATTGAAAATTGCGTTATTGTTTTTCGAAATAGTCTCCTTTATGATCAATACACTATTGCATTCGTTCGAACCATTTATCATAGCATTTTTTTCAATCTTCTTGAGACACCTCCATAACATGGTTTTTGAACGCATTAACGGCTTCTTGCGCCGAGGAAAATCGTTGTCCACGCAATTTAGTCTTGACATTCGGGAAGAAGTCATTGGGCGTCAAATCAGGACTGTACGGCGAATGACCCATAAATTCGATTTTTTGAGTGTTCAAAGAATCGATTGTTAGACGAGATGTGTAAGAGCTCGCATCGTCGTGATGAAGAACGATCCGACGGCGCTTATTTGTTTTCCGCATTTCACCGAAGGGTTCCGGCAAACAAATGGTTGTGTACCACTTTGAATTGACCATTCTACGTTCCTCTAAAGGCACAGTTGCTACATGACCAGTTTTTCCGAAAAAACAGGTGACCATTTGTTTCGATGTGCTTTGAGCGCGAACTTTTGTTGGATTTGGTTCATCTTGAAACACTCACACAGTCGACTATTGTTTACGTTCCGGCTCATATGAATATATCTATGATTCGTCACCTGTTACAATCTTATATTTTGAAGCACCGACATTGTATTTTTGAGCATTTGTGTGCACCAATCGACGCGAGCATCTTTTTGAGATTTCGTCAAATTGTGTGGGATCCAACGAGAACAAAACAAACCTTTTCATGGCTAAATTATCATCTAATATTTTATATATGCTGGTGGAACTAATGCCTAGGATTTCCTCAATTTCACAGTATGTCGCATGGCGATCTTGCATTATAAGTTTTTGCACAGCATCAATGTTTTCTTGAATAACAACTGATTTTGGACTACCTTCACGAATTTCGTAAGTGAGCGAAAGGCGGCCAGGATTAAAATTGTTATACCAGCGTTTCACAGTGGCAAAGGATGGAGCTTCATCGCCAAATGTGGAAGTAAGTTGATCGAAGCACTCTTGTCTTGATAATCCACGCCGAAAATCATAAGAAATCATCGCACGAAAATTTTCACCACTTAATTAAATTTCTTTGCTGACACGCAATATTCAAGTAACCGTAAACAACACGCATAACGCTATTGACAAAACATTTGAAGTATGTTATTGTCAACAACGTCAGACGTTTCTATGGAAACGTAAAACGGCGCCTAACTGCAATGAGTGTTGCCAAGGCTCAAAATATAAATAGTGGCCCTCGCATAGTGTATTTTTCAATGCTAATTTCTTACAGCGGTAGAATTTAATTTAAAAAATATTTTTTCACGATCGAGCATTAATTTTTGTTTACAATGTTTGTTTCCAAGGTAGGATATGTTGATGGGTCAATAGGCCCTATTCGTCGATAAGTAAATACTTACTGACGTCTGAACTAAACGCTATTACAATTAATGTAATTAAAATTGACCTGTTCCGGGAATTTTGCGACAAAAATTCATTTCTTAAGTTGCAGAATTTAAAAATTAAAATTGATTCCGACAATCAATTGAATACTGCGTACCCAACCAGGAGTTAAATTAACACACATATTTGTAAAATGTTTGAAACCAACAGGTTTCAATGTTCATTAACGCTAATTCTTTCAAGTTACAGAATTTATTCGATTCCACTCTGCATATGTTATTTCACAAAAATAAGGACAACAAATTAAGCAATTTCTATTTATTTAAAGAACAATATAGTATATATTAAGTAACCTGTTGCCGAGGTCCTTCTAAATGAGTGGCCAGGTTAACTTTCAGGGTGTTCTAATTTCTAATATTTGGTAATTTTTGACGGCCAACTTTAAATAGTCCCTATACTATACCTGTATACTGAATTTTCTAATGTAAAAATAGATGTTTGATATTCGTATGAGTTGGTCGGAGCTCACGGTATTTTCTAAAAAAATTCTACGTAGTGGATTTCTTCATCTGATTCATTTGTTATGGTAAAATACTGTTGTATATTGGTTTTCGTATTTAGAATTTAGAATGACATATTTTTTATGATCCTCTATGTCATCTATTCCCATATTATATAATGCGTTCCTTCGGCATGCCCGTTCTATTCCTAGCATAAGTCCTACCAAAAAATACAAATGTGTTTAACTTCTGTTGTCATATTATACTAATATAAACATTAATACCTTAACGATTAGAAACTCATCACCGGATGCTTCATTTAAGAACTTTTTAACTTGCCCTTTGGTAAATACACTAGCTTTTCAAGGTACGTGTCTAATATTTTTCCTTTTCAGATAAGCAACCAAGGTAGGAAATGTTTAAACATTAATAACGTCTTTAAGGAAAATTGTGCTCTTCAACAGTGAATATTCCGCCCAGACACTACCAGGCGATTGCAATGCCTTATTCCAATATGAACAAAATACACTTTTTCAATGATACTAACACCATCCTTCTTCTTCGACCAATTTTTGAACATGTTATAGGTTTTACATATATATATATATATATATATATATATATATATATATATATATATATATATATAAATCAAGACTTTCAAACCCAGATTATCTATGCAACCAACCAAACAATGTACAAGTGATTCGTCTATAAAATCAATTTATATTCCATTATAAGTTTTGTTATGAACGAATAAGTTCAAAGGTATATATGTAATTAAAAATTATTATTAATTTTATTTATATTTAGAATTGAATCTCGATGGCGCAGTTGGTTAGCGCGGTACTCTAGCAAAGTACAGGTCGTAGGTTCAAATCCTACTCGAAGTAAACTTTTTATTTATGTATTTAATAAAATTAATAATAATTTTTAAGTACAACTTGTATTCCCTTTCAAATGTTTTTGAAAGTTTTTCCTAGAAGTTTGTTTCAGTTTATAATTGAGTGTACAAATGAACATATAAAAATTAATGAAAAAAAGAGAAAAATTGTACCATTCACTGATGAAGGTGAACTTATGATAGTTGTCGGATGTTGTTTGATAATGTCTTATAAAAGAGATTTTTTATGTTCTTAGGTCATAGTGGTTTATGTTCAATAAAGATTCTTTAGTTCTCAAAACCCAACTTAAATGTTTTCAGTAGGGCCGGTCCAAGTGAACCAAGATAGCCAATGGAACACCAGTGTCCCACTTTATTATTGCAAAAAAACATTAAAATTATCAACATGTAGAAAACATCCCCAATAACAACATACAATTGAAATTTGTCAAATACCTTTAAAGAAAAAAAAAACGGCATTGAAAGGGTTAAACAAGAATACAAGATGGTCAGCACGGAGGAGACCAAAAGTACAGCTAACATCAATTGAACAGGCGAAAATAGAAGTTTTGGAGGCGCAAAGAGATGCTGTTTTAGAAGAATTAAACATGAAAAATGAATTGCATCAAATAGAAGTAGAACACAAAAAACTCTTAAATAAGTTGAAAATTAAGTACCGCATATGCACTAGAATTGGAGAAATGAACTGAAAGTTGTAAATTTTTTTTTTGAGAGTTTGGTATTTTTCTTCTTATTTGAATTATAATTTATTTTTTTTATTAGAATTTTGTCTTTTAAGAGTAAGTACATTATAAAAATAAATTATATAAAAAAATTAAAAATTATTACTAATTTTATTAAATACATAAATAAAAAGTTCACCTCGAGTAGGATTTGAACATACGACCTATACTTTGCTAGAGTACCCCGCTAACCAACTGCGCCATCAAGGTTCAAGCCCCAATCGATGCAAACTTTATCTTTATGTACGTAGAAAAAAAAATGTTTTATTTGCAAATACATTACAATATTCATTAAAAAAATCTTTAATGCTTTACCAATATATATTAAATTACCACAGCACTATAAATTAACATAAGTAGTTGAAATTAAATTAAAATTAAAAATTATAAAAAATGTTCTACATTATGCTTTTCATTGTTAATAACACTTCCACTTATTGATAAAGATATCTCTTTGTTAGATTTAACTGGGTTATTTTATTTGATGTGATGTTTGGATTTGTGAATGCTTCTATCATTTTCAAATTGAAGTTTTTCACAACTTCACACTTACATCATAACTCGATTAAATTTTGTTAAATGTTTTTTTGGCTAACAAATATCATTGTTAGCTTTCGCCGTAGAGAGTGTTCTGATTTGTCATCTTTAAGGTAGTTTAACAATATTTAATTTTTAATGACCTAGTTATTCTTTACTAAAATTTTATACTATAGTTGGCTTTATACGTTTCTCAAACTGTCATATTAATAGCAGGCTTATGTTTTAATTTTTCAACTTTGACAAAATTGTTTACTACATCTTTAACAATTTTTAACAAATATTACTACTGACGAAGATAACTGTAAGTGTTATCGAAACGTTTAGATTGTATAATTTAAAATACACCATTAAAAAACCCCAAAAGGATAAGATTTAACATCATCGATTAACATCAGCGATTTCATACAAGTTCAAGATTTTTTTAATGAAGATTGTAATGTATTTGCAAATAAAACATTTTTTTATATAATTTATTTTTATAATGTACTTATTCTTAAAAGACTTAAAGACAAAATTCTAGTAAAAAAAATAAACTATAATTCAAATAAGAAGAAAAATACCAAAACTCTCAAAAAAAAATTTACAACTTTCAGTTCATTTCTTCATGCATATGCGGTACGCAATTTCCAACTTATTTAATAGTTTTTTGTGTTCTACTTCTATTTGATGCAATTCTTTTTTCATGTTTAATTCTTCTAAAACAGCATCTCTTTGCGCCTCCAAAACTTCTATTTTCGCCTGTTCAATTGATGTTAGCTGTACTTTTGGTCTCCTCCGTGCTGACCATCTTGAATTCTTGTTTAACCCTTTCAATGCCTTTTTTTTCTTTAAAAGTTTAAAGGATATGTATTTGAGAAATTTCAATTGTATGTTGGTATCTTGGTTCACTTGGACCGGCCGAGCTGAAAACATTTAAGTTGGTTTTTGAGAACTAAAGAATCTTTATTGAACATAAACCACTATCACCTAAAAACAGAAAAAATCTCTTTTATAAGACATTATCAAACAACATCCGACAACTATCATAAGTTCACCTTCATCAGTGAATGGTACAATTTTTCTCTTTTTTTCATTAATTTTTATACGTTAATTTGTACACTCAGTTATAAACTGAAACAAACTTCTAGGAAAAACTTTCAAAAAAATTTGAAAGGGAATATAAGTTGTAATTAAAAATTATTATTAATTTTATTAAATACGAGTACATAAATAAAAAGTTTACCTCGAGTAGGATTTGAACCTACGACCTGTACTTTGCTAGAGTACCGCGCTAACCAACTGCGCCATCGAGATTCAAGCCCCAATCGATGTAAATTTTGTCTTTATGTATGTAGAACTGATGTAAATTCTAAATATAAATAAAATTAATAATAATTTTTAATTACATATTTACCTTTGAACTTATTCGTTCATAACAAAAACTTATAATGGAATATAAGTTGATTTTATAGACGAATCAATTGTACGCTGTTTGGTTGGTGGCATAGATAATCTGGGTTGAAAGTCTTTGGTACCTCATACCAACACATTTTATCTCGTTTGTTTTTCTTGCTTTTGTTTTCACTTTCTACTATATTATTACCTGCTTCCTCAAAATTACTTTCTTCTTCTTCAGATGAATCGATGTACTTTCAATATCGTCGTCCAATGCAAAAGCGTCAGCATTAGACTTAAATACAGACACAAAATGTAGTGCATAAGTTTCATCTTTGGAATTATCACTTGAAAAGTAAGGATCCCTTTCATCTTCATCCTCAAACTCATCCAACGATTCGATATCTGACGAATTCTCAGCCATGCGTTCTAGTTCTGTTGATGTTAACCACTTTCTTGCCATATGACCTAAAAATGTATACGAAGCATAAACAGACCTGTCAATGTTACCAAATGTAACATTTTTCGTCTGGAATTTAAACCTGTGGTCCAACACTACCATAATACGCGAGCACTGTGCGTTTACGGGACATATTAATATAATGGGAATTTTATGAATTCTCTGGGACATATATGTCCCACTGGTATCGAAAGGGTTAAGATGTTTTCGTTTTGGTTTTCAGAATTCGAAGAATCCTTCATGATTGCATCATTTCCAGAAGTTACGATGTCAATGGAGGTAATTCCTGGCACTATCATTACTTGTACACTTTCCAAATTTATGTTAGTCGCTATAATTTCTTCAATATTTTTGACAACGTTTGTATTCGTGTCAATAATTTCAATCTTGGTTTCATTAGGAGCTATATAAAAAGTATAAAAAATAATAATCTACCCGTTAAAAGTGCATCCGAATCAAAATTATTCTCAATTCCGTAAACGGTTTTTTGTTCATGAGAATCCTCATCTGGTGGTTCAACGTCAGTACGCCCCCCACCTGTTTTGTTTAGTAGCCTTTCGTTAAAGCTTCCATCTTCATGTGATCCCATTGCTTTTGCAATGAACTGCTCTCTCTCAATACATTTATATTTTTACAATTAAACAGTGTTTCTATATTTTTCCAGGCATTATCTTTTTGCAAATTGCTCGCTGCATTGGTTTCTTTCAATTCTATTATATCTTTAAACTAGTGAACTAGTTTAGTTGGCAATTTTCTTTCTTTGCTGCTATAATTAACCCTTTTAATTTTCTCTGTATCTCTCATTTTAAAACAATTATTGCACTGATATTTACAATTACATTTGACGTTAGACGTCAGAACATTTGCCAGAACGTAATGATTTCAGTACTCTATTTTAAATAAACTACAATGTTGCCAAGTATTATCGTGCATCAAACGGGTCCTAGGTAAAACGTTGTTGTTAAAAGTTGGTGCCACAGTTTTATAACTATAATCGATTCCAACTTTAGGACGAGCCTAGATAAAATGAATCCTAAGATGGATTGGTGCAATCAGGCATTAATATAGGGCAGAGGGAGTAAATGAATCAGGGGGCAAGAGCATCCACCCCTTAAAAATAGTAACTATAACCACTCGTGTCCTCGAATATGTGAATAACAGTTTGTGATGCTCCGCTTGAATTTGAAGAAATCAGAGGTAATATAATGTTTCTTATAAAATTTATGTAAGTTTAGTACAACTTTTATGGCAGGATTAATAATTATTGGAAAATATTTTGTAGATACTATGTAGAAAGTGTTAAAATTGAAGGTTTTGGCTATCATGTGGACGTTTGGCGGGAGTTTGTAACGTCTAGCCTCGTTCACAGGTGCCAAAGAATTCCAGAATGTAGTGCGGGGAAAGTGAGTCCACGTGGACCACTTGCCCCCTTGTTTTCAACGCGTAGAAGTCTTCAATAATAAATATTAATTTGCCTTAAGTAGAAGAATATCTGAACCTGATTCGAGGTTTCTTTTAGTAAACTAATTATTTAAAATTATGTATTGAAAAATTAAAAATCTAAACATCACATTAATTTAAATATCAACCATACGGCAATTCTCGCCGTTTAAAGAGTTAAATAAATAAATCAAATACTACTGTAGGTAGCTATTTAGGTCACGGACTACCGAGAGCCCGTTGCATGTCAAAAAAATGAATATAGACGTGCGAAAAACAGATTTTCTCACCCATTAATCTCGGTTTTCCCAACCGGAGGCGTTTTTTCGAAGTAGTTTGAGATAAACTGAATTAGTATAAACCTACTGCTTTAAAATAACTCGAGTTCAAAGTTTAAATAATACGAATACTAGATTATAAATGTTTGGTTAGATTTAACCATCTAGGACATATACTTATTACTTATTTAAGCAAAAAATATTGATAGGCCATTTATTAAGTTGTAGGTAACTAATGCTTTAATTGCAGCTATGGTTAGAACACACATTCGAAAGACTGAATAAAGGAAACGGTTGGAGTGAAGGTAATTTTCAAAAAGCTATCGAGGAAATAAAAAACTACACTTTGTCAATGAGAAAAGCGGCTACAAAATACAGTATCCCAAGAACTACGTTGCTTTCGAGACTGAGACGTGGTGTTGGGGGCCAGTTGTAAACATGGGAAGATTCAAGATTCAAGCACCTAATTCACCTAGAGAAACTATTCTATGGGCTTTCAGTCAGCGATCTGATGTGTCTGGGTTATGCATTCGCCGAGTCAAATAGTATTGTGCATCATTTTGATAAAAATAGGAAAATGGCACGTAAAGACTGGGTTCGGACATTTTTACAGAGGCAGGGAAATCGCTCCAATCGGCGAGAGTTATAGTGTTCTCGAAAGAAGTCGTGATGGGGTTCTTCAATAATCTACAAGAATTGATGAAGAAGTGCCAGTTTTCAGTAGGCAGAATATTCAATTGTGATAAATGTGGCATCTCTTTCGTGCAAAAAATAAACTCCGTAATGTACTCATTAACTTTATTTGTAACTTTATTCGACATAAGCTTCAACTTTCTATACAGCGTGAGGAGTTTCTTAAAATAATTTAAACCTTGTCTTATACACTTACTGAAGGTCGACGTCACAACCGCGAAAATCCTTCAACTCAATTTAGGCAGATTGTGTCACAAAAATAATATTTTCCGGTCCCTAAAGATACAATGTAACTACGCCTCAATAGCATGTGTTAAAGTGTCGGTGCTTACTATAATTTTAATTATAATACAGTTATAACTGGATTCAGACACATGATCTATCTGAGGTGTGCAACAGGTGTTGCTATAATTCATAAATCTTTACTTAATGTACTTATTTCGTATTATTTCGTAGATGTTAGTATGGGAATAAATGTGCCAGTATGGTTATAAAGGCGTTAGTCATCGTATAATACCAAAGACCAAAATCGGCAAGCTTATGGAGTTTGTGACACTCTACTTCTGTATTCAGTATGTTTAAAAAGTCCCGGACCACCTAAATATTTCGGAAACGGGACTTCTAAACAAAAAATGTTTTTATTATAAAGGGTGCGTCACAAATCCGGTACATACCAAAGTTGCATTTTTTTAAATCGATTAGTACATATAGTTTTTTTTGTAATTTTAAATTCTACATAAAATGTAAGTCTGACTTCTTGTTACATGTCCCATACCTAAATTGATTAGATTAAACGACTTAAATTTTGTAGAATTTAAAATTACACACTATACTAATCCATTTAAAAAATGCAGCTGTAACCGATTTGTGCACTATATAAAACTGTTTTAAAGATAGTTTAGCAAGAGATGCACAAACTTTATTTGATATTTGATATTTCAGAAACGGGGCTTCTAAACAAAAACGTTTCAAATAAAGTTTTTTATATATATATATATATATATATATATATATATATATATATATATATATATATATATATATATATATATATATATATATATATATACCGTAGTCCAAGATAAGGATGCCCACTATGGGGATCTCGGAAACGTTAAGTGGAACAAAAGTTACGCATTTGAGAGGTTGTATTCATGGTCTTTGTAGAAATCGAATATCTCTTTTAGTTTTTGAGATTTTTGCAAAAAATTGAATTTTCCGATTTTCGTTTTTATTTTTTTCTGACCTTATTTGAAGAGTTACCAAGAAAAGAAGAGCACATTTTCATTGCCACTTTTCTAGCTCTACTTAATGCTGTTATTCAATTTTTGATACAACATTGCGTTTGTTAGCAACCATTATCAACTTTATTCTTTTAAATACACGAAAAAATTATTTTTGCCATATTTAAATTCTATCCTTGATTCTGAATTCAACGATTTATCACATTTTATATTTTTGATACGTTTCGGATGAGAAAATTCATATTCAATGTGAAACATCGAAAACGTACAGTTAAAACCACGGTATTATTTAATACCGTGGTTAAAACTAATACTAGAAACATTACTTCGGTCTTGTCTACAGGAATGTGAGTACTACTTTTCAATTAGCTCGGGATCGCTTCAACCCAAATAAACATTGGTTGTACATAAGGGTATATACAGTAATTCGCACACAGTCAGGATGTTACCTTACACATTACAAGTAAATGTTGCTCAAGTTTGCAACAGCAGTTTTACACTCCTGGATCAACAGGTGTTTGTGTTATGTTTCTTTGGACAATAACAGTGGTTAACGTACCTATATTGTGAATAACTAATGCTTACTGTTGAACTAAATTCGGCTAGGGGGATAGTCTATACTGTCAGATGAACTATTCTAAATTAAATTAACGATTTGATATTTAGCGTAAAGTAGACATAGCGCAGAATTATTTATAAAGGGGGTGACGAACTAAGAAATTAGTTTGCTGTGCTTTATTTCATATTCAATTCAGCAGTGTTTATTTACTTAAAAGGTGGATCTGATGTAAACCTTTGGGACTACATGTACAAACCACTTTTGGTTTTTTTTTTGGAGTATTAAATTAATTTGAATACTTAATAATACATTTGGAACTGTCAAGATCTGAATGTGATGGGTATTAATTTTATTCATTTAGCCGTTACTTTGTAATTTCTTGGCTACTTGTTAACGTTTTAAAATTGGGGTTAAGTTAAATATCAATTTAAGTTGTATATTGACTTGAAGTTGTGTAAATGAAACCACACCGCTGTGGACAATTGCTTTATCGGATTCTGTCACTTACCATGCAATACTCGATGGCGTAGGCGGAAACTTGCAGCGCTTTATTGGGGGCTTTTACTAAAGTGGTTTTAACCACCCCGTTAATCTATAAATAGTGTCTATGAGAGCTCTCACAGCATTAATCTTAGGTTATACCTTTAGTCAATTTTTTGTATGTTTTGGGGAAGGGGTTTGTTGTAGAGTTAGCTACTGCCAGGTCCGGCTTTACCATAATTTACTCAAGATAACCACGACAAGTAAGGTAAGAACTATACCATTTTCTTTTTTTGTATCAAATTTATCTGTGTTCTTTGATAAGTTAAATAGGTGACATATACAAATAAATATATTTTTGAATTTAATTTTATGAAAAGGGGAATCATCGTGTATGATGGCTTTGATTTACATTTAGTTATATATAAACATATATACTGAAAGAAAATCATTGTGGAAATCGTTAAATTCAAATTGATAATAAGGGGGGTTACCCTTATCTCTCCCACGAGACGTTGATTTATTTGTACATACCAACAATAAAATTAGTTTTTGCAGGGGGTTTACCGTATTTGATTTTTCCCTCATCCTCTTTTCTTCTAATTGCAGCTCTACTAATAGTGACGCATCCCTCTAGATTATTAATGCCCTGTTTCAAGTTTTGGGGGCAAAACTACGTTAAAAACTCGTGGAGACTTTCTCTCTCTCTTCAAGTAAATTATCCTTATTACTTCTCATTCTAACGCCCTTATTAATAGATACACCCACGCATCCAGTTCCTCCGCCTAACTGAGCTCCGGTATACCTTTTAATCTGTTGCCTCAACATCAGTGAAAACCAATGGAACCAAAGCAGTGAAAAGGAAATTACAATTAAAAGAAGCTTCCAGTTCAATGTCTGAACCAGCTAAAAAAGACCAACACTTTATGTTTATATTGCTCTGAGAGATACGCAGATACAAGCATCGACGAGTGGATCATATGTGTGAAATACAATCAATGGATGCATGAGGAGTGCACAGAAAATGAAAGTGGAAATGTTGGTTTTATTTATGACTCTTGTCTTTAGAATTTGTCTTGAAATCAACGTAGAGAAACATTTTGCCTATTTTAATTCTTTATTTTGATTGTTTTCTATTTCGTTATTTTTTAAATTAATTTGCTTAAATTAGTATTTTAATTTTAGATTTATGTATTGCTAATTAATATGGTTTTGTAGCATATTGACGTCTTTCTTAATTTTGATTTTTTAAATAGTATTAATGGACTGTCTTACCCCACCGGGTGGGGCAAATGAGTACAAAATAAGTAATGCAAAATGTGTAGACGCTTTTGATCACTTTATTTAATACACCAGACCTCAATGTTAAATTTTGAAGCTTTTGGTATTTTAAACATTAAACTTTATCTTCTAAGACCATCATTGTCTTAACATGTCTCACTTGCCCCACTGTCCCCTACTATATTATCAATTTTTTATGTAAAAATTACAGATTTATGTGTAAGATGTATAAATTCGTAACTTGAAATGACCTATAATTTCGTTCGTGCATGATTTATTATATTATTCAACGTTAAAAATCACAACTAGTAATGCAAATAGTTCAGCAATAGTTCAGTTAAAGGGTTATACTGAGATTCAAATTTTAGGGTTAATAGTAAAATTGACTGAAAGATGTTATGAAACATATCACAGCACTGCTAAAATTACTTTCACCTCAAATAATTTGATAGATGTTTCTTTAATACATTTGATTTAAAACTGTAGAAACACTTACACATCACAAAATTGTATAGAAGCAACATTATGATCGTAAATATAATATTTTTTGAGACGTATGTTGTATAATAAATACCATTACTTTAAAAATCTCATTTTTTACACTATAACAAACTAAGCCATAAAAATGGTAATGACAAGTAATGTGTTTGTTGTTAACTTAATTATATTACTGACAGTTTCACAATACAGTTCGTCAAAAACGGGTCAAAAAAGTTTCATACGACTTGAGTGATTATTTTAATAAAATTTATAAAACAACTCACCTATGCAAAGCCATCGTTGTTTTGTAACATTCAAACAGTTTCTGAAAAAAAAATTAATAATAAAAATATTAAAATAAACTATTTGTAGCTTAAACTGCACCACAATGAATGGACTATAACACTTGTTTTACATAAACAGTTTAAGTTAAACGAAAGTTGTTGATTTATATTGTTACATTTTAAGTAGGTAGTAAAGTAAACCATTTAAAAAATTACTATTTTCATATAGGATGGTAAAGTACAAAAAAGTTAAACAGTAATAAACAATAGTCATTATCTTTAAAATTTACATGTTTTCTCTATAAAGATAAAAATCGTATTTGCTTAAAATTTATTAATACACGCAACTAGGTTAGTCTTCGGAACAATAAGATATTTACTATCCGGGATCATAGTTCAATACCGAATGTGCAAATTCCTTAAACAAAATAAATCAACTGGAATCTATAAAATCAATTCAGGTTACGCAGTCTTACACGTATGTAATAACCATAAATAGATCAGAAAATACCATTTTCTTTCCATTTATAAATGAGAATAGAGATTCAATAATTTGATTATGAAAGATATGTTGTTAATAGCCAAATTATTAGTGGCAACGCCACATTACAATGAAATAAGCTTGTTAATTATACGGCTGTTTATAATTAAACTTCTCTGTTATTATGTATTGAGCCAAATAAATTGAGAAAATTACATTTAGTACCCTTTTTAAAATGGTTACAGTAGAATATGTTTGATCTGTTTTATACGGCAGCCGTTTTCTAATTTATTTCTTATAGGGTATGATAATTTACACAATAAATTAAACCTTTAAAAAACTAGACGTAATAAAAACACTACTATACAGATACAATACTAATCAATATGAGGAGACTTTAATTATTGATCAGGGAACAGTTTAAAAATATATTTTTCAAAATACGTCATAATTCAGTGTCTACATTCACTATCATATGATAAGATTACCAAAATCTTCAGTCAATTTTCTGCATGATGTCGTATAGGTAGCGGACCAACAAAATTTTATTATTGTAATAAACATTTTCAAATCGCAATTGTTACCGCCATAGAAAAGATAATTAACGATTTTAATGTGTTGGTAACAAGTCGTAATTTGATAATGTTTTTCGGGATATTTTATTTTATGTAAGAAATATCTGAATGTATATAATTAAGGGTGTCCGCTCGAAACTGCTTTTGCCGAAGGAGTGTGACGAATCGTTGAAAATTTCTATACGCACATTCTTGGTGTAACAACGTCACTAGTTTAATAATTAATTACGCCGGAACATACCGCAAATCAAAAGCCGTCTTTGTTTGAGACTTTGAAATTCGAGACCTAGATGCAGGGTTTGTTATGTACGAGTGCATATTTAAAAAAAAGGGAGTGGATTTGGGAAGTAAAAACGGCAGTTACAGTTCGATTCAGGTCAGATCGATCTGATTGTTTAATTACAAACCCGCATTGTAAGCCGTTCTGCCTATAAATATTTCAGCATGTACATTTTAGTGAAACTAAAACCGCGAATTTGTTTTTTTTTTGCTTTTTTATGTTGATTTAGTGTAAGTTTGGTTGTGTAAATAAACGTATCGCTAAATATTCGGCTTTTAATAAGCGAGCGTGTAAACAATATATCTATAAATAATCGTTATCGTCTTGGGTGATTAATAAAGGATTGTATTCAAATGTAAATAGGTATTTTAATGTAAATTAAGCTCGCAGCAAACAATTCAACAAGCCTACATAACCTGTTAAAAATCAATCATTGCCTTGCAAGAAGTATCTATTTAATTACACACGCATGCTCATTAAGTTGAAATCTATTAAAATAAAAGGAGTCGGCTTCAGACAATACAATACCCCTCCTCACTGCTAGTATGATTTCGCATTGTTGGCTGTTTATTAATATTTGTGTTGAGGAAATGAGTGGACAAACGTGGTACGATAGACCCCCGTTAAGTCGTTATAAACGAGGCCGGGGTTTACAGACACGGGTCAAAATGCACACATAAATGTGTAAGCTTAGAAAGGGATGTTGTATTTTCTAACGCAGTCACTTAAACTTGCGGGTAGGTTACCGGTCATTTTGTTATGATTTATTTGCACATTACATACGTGGTAGACGGTAACGTGAATCGAACCCATTACCTCCCGAATGCTAAGCAGGTCGTGTCACCACTACTCTACCAGCTCGGTAGCTGCAGCTATTAAACCTTAACCATTTTTAAATAGAATAGAATCATGGTTTTTCTTATGCAATAAGTATTGTTTTCGTGAAAAAATATATCTCGAGTTTTCAACGGATTTACACGGTTTAAGCATTTTGAACATGTTACATTCGTTACCTATGCTGCATTAGTTAAATCTAATTAGCTGTTAAATTCATCTGCTTGTTACTGTTTCGCTATTTAGTCTTTCCTCAGATATTTTCTAAATTAAAAAAATTTCTGTATTAAAATATGTTGACGGTCACTCGTACTTGATACTTATTTTTCACGATTTGGGGTCACTGGTTTACAGCTGTTTACATCCGGGTTAAAGTTCAACTTTAACTTTCTCTTTCGTGTTGGATGTGATGGTGGACATTTTGTTTTCCTGAAGAAACATGGAATTTTCTGTGTTTATTTGAACCATCGACGTGCGTCTGATTTGCAATTATTCTTCAAGATATAAAGTGATTACTCGTACTTAATTGCTTCATAGGCTTTGAGCGGATTTGTATAGGAAACCAAAACATTCCGGTGAGCTTTGTGATCTTCTTTTCTGTTTTACAACGTTCTTCAATTTTCAGCCATCAACACATCTGTTTTAAAATAATTAGTAACTTTAAAGAAAAAAAACTAGATGGTCTACGAACATAACCTACTAACAAATGTTTTACTCTAAGGACTAAGTAATTCCTGTGTCTTAATGATATGCTATCTCGTCAGGGTAAGAGTGTAACTATAATTTTCGCTAGTTCCCCTATATTTATTTCAGGGGGTCGTAAAACTACTTTCGCTTTTGAAATCAGCTGTTAGCAAACTTGTGCTTAATTAACTTCTACATTGCTTGAATTTAGTATTAATATTCTGTAACTACCTCATTTAAGGTAAAATATCTTTTCATGCGTTCTCTTTGGTTTTATGTAATTATTTACAGAACCGGTACTTAGTAGCGGAGTAACTGATTAACCTAGTAATTGCTTTACCTAGCATCAAGTAACTGTAAACTACCTTTGTATTTTTATGCCACGATTGTAGAAACTTATAAAATCTATCTGTTACTGTGCTACGATTTGACACTACACGGAAGCGGTAGGATGATTATGCCTTCTAACATCTATTGAACTACCAGTACGATCTAAACTCAAGATTATCTAGATATTGAATGCTAAGTTACCGATGATCTCCATGATTTTTTCTATTACTTGTGCTTTGATGCTTTATTTGTGTATATGTGAACAAACTACACCTACATGATTGAATAGACCTACACTAATTTATTTGGTACAAGTGTTATACATAGCTTTTAAGTATTTACTTGCAAAAGTCGACTCGTTCTATATGTACTTTGGTCAATTTTTACAGTGCTAGCTTTAATTTCATCTGTTTAGATTTTATACATAGTAACATTTGAACGGGTGAATGCATTCAACCTTACTGCTTAAAGTGGTGAAATTATATACTCATTAATCTTTAGTTATTAAAACCAATTGCCTATCTGTGACAATGTACCATATTGCCTGTCTGTGGTTTGATCAAGTGTTAATATTGACTGCCTTGTTTGATACAACGTAGCTTTGAATGATCCATTGTACATCCATTTAATTAATTCAATTTAATTTTCTTATTTGAACTGGGTTGTTACTACATTCTAAATACAAGAATCATTAGTTTAGCCATTAATTAATTCAATTTAATTTATCTTATTTGAACTGGGTTCTTGGTACTCATTTTAAATAGTTCTAATATTGGTTAATTAAATTAAGTTTAATTTAGCCATTAATTTAGTCATTCAAGTTTTGATTTATCTGGCTTAATATTAAACATAGTTCCTAATGTTATTTACGAAATAGAATTTCAATATTTATTCTATTCTAATGTAGTGTTTCTTTAAGATGTCTTGTTTCTGATTTATTTAGGACTGCTTTTAAAATTCAGTTTAATTTACAACCATCTAAACCATTTTCAACTTAATGCATCTGTGCGACCATACGTCTGCTAGCCTATGTGGATGTCCGTCCGTGTGACTGTGCTTTCGTGCATCCTCACGTGCGTGTGCGCGTGTGACACTTTTAAAATATCTCGGTACCATCAATTTTCGTTAAAATCTATTTACGAACAAAGGTACTTTACAGAAAGCGCGCAAGTACATTTTGTAGATATCTCGATAACTGCCATTTTTATTGAAAAAGCGAAAAGACGTTTATTAAAGATAATTATTAAACAAGGTTCCTTAATAATTTTTTTGTAGAGTAATAACGAAGTCCTAAAAAGTCAAAAAGTTCATAAAATAACTTTTATCTATATCGGAAAAACTCTCAACCTATAACAAATACTACATGCAAAGACAATTCAATGTTACATAAGTTTCTTATATAAAAGTCATGCCAAAACGAAGAAAAAATCAACTTTTAGTATAACCATGATTTTCATATTTGACAAACTAAGATGGAACGTGGTATTTGATTAACAATTTAAAGTGAATTTTAAACCAATTATTATGTATATTGTATTATATAAGACAGAAGTGTTTAATAAATAAATAAACTTAGCCAGGTAGGATGTATATAATATACATTACTTTTCCACAACATAAAAATTTTCGTACGTGTATATGTTTAATTGATTACATGTACTTTGGACATTAAATGTAAGAGCAAATATGAATAGAATAAGTTACAATATCCGAATCACGGCTGGTTAACATACGCATAAGAAAGTTACAAGCTGGCCACAGATTTCTTTTAAGTAATGGTGACGTAAGAATTTGTATTTTAGCAAATGCCCGTATATTTCGATGCTGTGAGATTTTCGCATTAATGTTTTTAGCGAATATGGTTTTGTTCTGTTGTTGACAGTTATCAAGCGTGTCAGTTTAGGCATTTAATTCTATGTCTGATTTTAAATATAAACTGCTAACTATGGGATCCTGCAACCGTGTTAAAACATGTCAAAATAAGCCAAGCGAATAAAAAAACCCTCTAAAACATACCCATAAGCGTCGGGACAATGTCATGGTATAAAATAGAATACATATTCATGTGGAGATTACAGCAGTAAAGCATTTCGCATATTATAATAAAAATTGTAACGTGTTCAAAATGATCTTTGAACATAGCCGCTACAGATAAAGTAAAAGATGTCTAGCTCAGCTGATCTTTGAGAATCACTAATGCAGTAGTACACAGGAAGCGTAGGTAGTGTAACCATACAGTATATAGATACCCAAGGCCCCACGTAGTTTGAGATAAGACAATCCCTAAGCTACGAAACGGGGCAATTATCAAGTGAAACACTCAACCGGACAATATTATTTATTATCCGAGCAAAATCTAAGAAAAAAAATCAGTAGTCGGTAACTAACTCACGTATGCCAAAAAAAACAAAGTAAACAAAATCTTTCATTAAATATTTTACCTTATGTTATTATTAAAGCATACATTATTATAAGAATAAATAAACTCATATATTTAGTTAATAGCCAAATGAACGCAAAGGAATATTTTATACCAATTAATGTACAAAAAAAAGAGCAATTCAGTAGCTGCAATTGCAAATTATTACTCTGGGTTACTATAGTGAAATTCACGGCACCGTTTCAGGTAAGATAATGGTAAATTATCGCCCCACGTTGGGCGCGAACTTATAACAAATAAACATTAGGTGTGTGTGATTAGGATACTTAAAAAAGTAAGTTGCACCACGATCTAGCTCATCAAGGTACCTACAATACTTACGAAACTTACTATAGTTGAGAACTTATTTATTTTCAGGTGTGAGGGAGGTAGGTATAATCAGTAAGGCAACTATACTTACAACTTTACTTAAAATTCAAAATGTAATATGACCAACACTGTATTTAATAATAAAACCTATGTCAACAAATATTACAGTTACGATAGGTTATGAACTCAAATGTTTTTATCTTAGAAACAGAAGTCAGCTGTTTCTATTCTGTATAACCGTATCAAAACAAAACTACACTCACTTGTTATTTCCTTAAACGTATTGCATTAAAAGGATACGTACTTACATTTGTCAACGTAAATATAATGTATTAGCTTTATTTTCAAACAAACTGCAAATTTAAGAACTTCATTTTCTTTCTATGGGATAAACATATGGTACGGTAGGCTAAGGAAATCTCAATAGTTTTCATTAACGTACAAACAACATAAACGAAATGTAGATCAGACTACAAAAGCAGACAAACTAACCTCAAGCGGTAATGATACAAAGGTATCACCATTTTGAATTATTCAAGACAAGAAGTGCACTAGCATGTACGCCATTTTTATGCATGTTAACATTGTGACGTCATCCACCACGTCTTTTGCAACGATACAAAATTAAGAGTTTCTAAAGACAATCGATTTTCCTTCATATAGGGGCGTACCCCTCTACCCCTTCTTTGTTCCCTATTAAATATAATATATACAAAAATGTAATAAGCCTTTACATACCTTATACAAGGGAGTAAAACTTAAAAAAAATATCGTATTAAACTGGACTGAATGGTAGAAGAAACGAAAAAGCATTAACTGGGTTATGTTCGAATTTGCGCACAAAACGAAGACCATAACATATGTACAGGGACGTTCGTAATTATGTACATTCTAAAAGATAAATAATTAGAATATACCAAAATTTAATTATGTCAAAGTAAAATTGTAAATGACCATGGGGTAAGGTAAATGTGCATTATTATAAATATGAGTTATACAGATCAATAACACAAATTGTCGAAAACAGTATGATTAGTAACGATAGAACACCGAATTGGCATTTACATTATTTAATTCAAAGATTCCATGAAAAACCTTCATAAAACGACTTTGGTGAAATAGCACATATTCGTAAATGAATATTAGTATTGGGGTAAGCAATTGTCTTATTTCACATATAAAATTTACATATATCGTCAGTAAACATAGTTATATACTAATTACACCAATAATTCGTCTTTGCAAGACAGGGTTGTATACCATTTCAACTTCACAATCTAGTTAAAACAACTCATTTGTTTTTATTATTAAAATTTAAGTAGACCTTCCATCGGATAAGAACTCATAATAAATTTTATGAAAATAACCAGTTATATCTTTGCAAAGTTTTGAGGAATTACGAAGTTCAACTAGCTACGTTAATATTAGATAACATTATTCATGGATCGTGGTAGCCATGGAAAACAATTGCGACGAAATAAAACAAACCACCTAAGCGAGAATATTAACAGTTTTTATTAATGAGAAACAGTAATTCAATAATTATTCAACATTGCGTCTTAGTAAATGCTCAAATAGACGGCCTTCTTGCTGAATACACATATTGAGCCTTTTTCTCATGTTCTGTCTCACTTCGGATAACATAAGAGGGTCACTGTGCGACAAGCTTCGCAAATTCTATTTTCATGTCCTCCTTGTTGTAGGTTTAATAATATCACACCGATCTTTTATGTATCCCCATAGGAAAAATCCAGTGGAGTTAAATCGCATGACCTGGGTGGCCATAATATAAAGCCATTACGTCCTATCCATTTCTCCGGGTATTGCTGGTTCAAGAATTCCTTACGTCCCGATAAAAATGTGGAGGTGCACCATCCTGTTGCAACCACATATTTACTCGTCCTTCTAAATTGATATCCTCAAGTAACACAGGCAATTCTTCACGTAAAAATGCAAATAGCTGCGGCCCGTTAATGGATCATCAAAAATAGGGACCGATAATTTGGTCATTAAGTATACCACACCACAATTTAGTGACCAATGATTTTGGTTTTGAACTTCTCGTAGCCAAAATGGATTATCAATGGCGTAATAGTGCATATTATGCCGATTTACAACCATTATTACTTTAAACGTCGCCTCATCGGAAAACATTATGGAGCACAAAAGTTGTTATTTAATGCAGCCGTTGATTAATGATATTGCAGAATTCAATTCGTCTTGCAAAATCCTCTTCTCGCAATTCTTGATGAAGCTCAATGTGATAGGGATGGTACTTATACTTCAGCGTTGTTCGATTCATGTTTGATTTGGAGGTATCACATATCGTCGCTAATGTTCTAGAACTCACTTGGGGATTTTCTTGAATATTTAATAATATTTCAAGTTCTTTTCTTCATTAGCTGCCCTTTTATTAACAACTTTACGTTTGAAGTATTTAACACTACCGCTAGAATCAAATCTATCCATCAAATTTTCCAAGCCAACAGTAGTAGGTATTCGACGTTCAGGATATTTCATTTTGTAGATTCGTTGTGCCAATAAAGGGTTTTTTCAGTCTCGCCCAACACGTATATCATATCAATTAATTCATTTGTCGAATAATCCATAATTGATACAAGAATTGATAACAAGTTAAATGCGAAAACGACAAATTTAATATGTGTTTATTTTGACAAGTAGGAAACCTTTGTATCTTAGAACGCAATTATTATTTTCCATGGCTACCAAGATCCATGCAATGCAATGTTATCGAAAATAAAGTAGCTAGTGTGAAAAATCGAAATTACTCGAAAACTATCAAAGATAGATATAGGATATATTTGACAAAAATGATAGATTTTTAATCCCGAATAAAATGAAATAAAAATATATAGGGTGTGCAATTAAAAAACTGATTTTTTTAATTTGAGAATTTTCAAATTTGAATGGTTATAACAAACACCCTGTTGAGAAAATTAGAAATACTACTCGGTCTAAACGTTAGTATAATATCACTCATTTTCACACGAAATATCAATTTTTTATTGTGAAATAACGGAACAATTGCCCATTCATCAACCCCACGAAAATGACCATAATAATCTTTAAACGCGAATATCTCAAGAACTAAAACTTTCAGCCAATCTTTTGTATGACAAAATATGTTTGTATGGACACGTAGAATTAAAAACTAAAATCAAATACGGGGTGTTCTATTTAAAAAATCATACTTTTCACGTCCTGCTTTTCTGGCACACCCTGTATAACTTCAATATTTTAAAAAATGCACACTTCTTACCTCTACCCCATGGTCCATACAATATTTACACAAATAATTCTAGTTAAGCATAAACTTACTTTACTCTATCCGTTGGGACACCCTGTACACTAAAGAGAAAATATAGAAATATACCAAAATTTAATTATTCAAAGAAAAAGAAATACCTGAAGATACTAATGTAATATAAATATATTTATCAATAATAACACAAATTTCGAAACTTAAATTAAGGTAACGATAGACAAGAATTGGCACGTTACATTATTTAATTCAAAATTATGAAAAACCTTCAAAAACGACTTTGGGAAATACACAATTGTAAATGAATATTAGATAAGCTACACACCAATTGCTGTTCACATATAACTGTTTACATATATCAGTCAGTAACATGTTAAACAAACACAAAAATTCGTCTTTGCAAGACAGTGATCGCCATTTCACTTCACAACTGTTAAAACAACTCATTTGTTTTTATTATTAAAATTTAAGTAGACCTTCCACGAAAGAGACTCATAATAAAATTTGTATGAAAATAACGCAGTTATATCGTGCACAAAACAATTATAATTAAACAAAAGTAAACTTATATGTAAGGTATTTTATGATCGTACAACTAGAGCTCGTTAAAATGTAGCTCTTAATTATATATATATATATATATATATATATATATATATATATATATATATATATATATATATAAAGGAACCTTGAAATATTTAACTTAAATGGATTACGTAGGTATGATGCGACAGATTATTGGCATCATCAAATGATCAGTACCCCATTATTAGTATGCAGGTTAATATACTTCCACGATCTAAAATAAATAACCAAATAAACACCTGCTGTCCAAAATTTACCCTGAAAGAATCAAGTTATACTGAAAAAATCGTCTGAGTTACTTATTGATAAAGAAATAAGAGACTGCAGAAATCTGGAAATAATTCCGCTTACCAAAATACCCAAAACAAAATCAAAACACAATTTAGCACAATTATCGTAATGGATGAAATAAATCTAAAGGTATTGGTTTTCAAAACCACTTTACAAATTACAGTTAATCCCCAGTTATTCGGTTTTCTTACTGATGGTTAGCTAGTTCAGCATGAATGAAAAACGTGTCCGTAAAACGTATTACTAAAAAAGTATACGTCGAGATAAAATAAATTTCATTAATAAAGCCTTGACAAATTTCACTGTGGGTGATGCAGTTTATAAGACTTGAATATTTAAAACTTTTTTCTAATCTAATCTAGCGAGAGCCACTTATTTGATAATCTGAAACGCTATGTCGAAATTGAAATTCCCATTTCATAAATCCCATTAAAGAAATAAGTTGCCACTTTTGTCAACATTCGAGATTGTGAAACGACTATATTCAAGGTTCAAAACAAATTGAAATATGTGTACCATTGCATTTAAAATTAAAAGCAAGTGTAACAAAATCATCATACTAATACTCACTACACCTTTTGTAAATGTTTAAACAATTTTTGTTACACTATTAATAGTAGTTCATTACAAATAAATATGTTTAGAAGTAATAACCCAGAAAACGAAATTTTTGCTTTCTAGAATGCTTCGTATCTTAATTTGTACAAAATATCCAAATGTGATATTCTAAAGTTGTGATGAGATTGTATAGAAAGGAAACGAAACAGAATGTTTCCTTAAAATTAAAAGAAACCCAACAAGTCAAAACAAACTTGTGTTTGTTGTTTGTTGTAATTGTTGCGTGATCATTGTTATTACAGTAAATGCAAAAAAAATTAATACTAATGTTAATATGAAAATTCTTATCTTAAATAACATACTTATCTTTTGGGTTTGTAATCGTGTATTTTTATTTTATTTTCTTATATAAATTTAAACGTCTAGATAACAATCAAAGTTATCGTCCTTGGTATATGATAATAGTTTCAAATAATGAATTAAGTTGTCAAATACACATATGAAATATGAAAACATAACTATAAGCTGGATGTAATAGTTAAGTGAATATACTTGTAAAACTCAACTAGGGAATCTAATTTTATGCTACTAAAAGTTATCTAGATCTTTAAGTAATAGATTATAATTAAACCATCTTGAAAATGACGAGCCAGAATACCCCCATCAAATAAAGGCTAACAAAGAGAAGTGTTACAATTAAAAAACAAATTTAATGAAATTAGAATTAAGTCCTAAGCTGTGAAAAACTTTAATTTGAAAAGTGGTAAAAGTATTCACAGCTAACAAATTGACATAACAATTAAATATCTCGTTAAATTTTAACAAATCTAATAAAGAAATAATTTTAAGTTATTACTTAAAGGCGGTAATGGTTATTATACATTGAAAACAGAATTTTAACTACGAGAACTATGTTAAATAATTGCAATACTGTGATATTTAATTGGTAAATCGTGTACTTCAAGGTGTAGGGAAAGACCCAAATAACCAATACATTAAATACATGTATATATTACAGTCTTTAAGTAGTAACAAAAAAATATTTCTTTGTCAGATTTGTTATGATTTAACCAAATATTTAATTGGCATGTCAAGCTTTTAGCTGTTTTTTTCCATTTCCAAATAAAAGTTATTCACAATTTAATTAAATTTTGTAAATTAGTTTTTTGATTGTGACATTTCTGGTTGTTTGCCTTCGTCCATTAGAGAGCTAATTTCTATTAAATAAAATTAGATTTTGTAGTTACCTTTTTCAAAGACTTTCATCTAACTATTGTAGCAGGCTTAGATTTACGTTTTAATATTTCCTAAACTTACTTGACAACTTCATTAATTTCTTAAGACTATTATCCTTTACTGAGGACCACAACTGTAATTGTTTAAACGTTTAAATTAATAAAAATACAAGATTACAAACTCAAAGATAATATTTTAATAGAAATATTAAATCGGTTTGTAGAAACTTTTTTATTGTAAAAACAGAAAATATAAATAAGAACAGTAGAAAAGTAATACTGTAAGATATGATAAATTTAAGCAAATCCTTGAAAATAGGTAATTTGTTCTGATTAAAAAAAAGAGTCAACATTACAAATTTCTTTTATTCGTTTCGGATATTCGCTAAAATTTATGGATTTCACGTAAAGCTTACGCATACCATCATAGTTAGGTTTAAGTGAAAACCAACTTATGAATATTGAAAACGAAAGCTATCAATAGTATATTCAAAATTTAACTTAATTTATAGTTTTTTGTACTATAGATATACAGAGTGTTTCAGTGATATCAAACTTAAGACTCCTGTTTGAATATAAATTGAAAAATAAATTTCAACTTAAAATGACTTTTCGTTTAAAAGATACAGGGTGTCAAAATTTAAAGAAATATTACAGTTTTTTGTTATAACTCGTGTAAATTTAAACCGATTTTGATGAAACTTGTCATAAACAATAAACAAACAAAGATCTTTAATTTGGCTGGTTTTGTAAATGTCTTCTAGTGGCGTAGATATTCAGGGTTGGCTCCCTCTTTCCCTTCCTATCCTTTACACCACTGCGTTTTTTCAAATCTAAAAGTCTTTTTTAATTTTAAATTTAATTCAGAAAAAGAAATGGCCCATGAAAAATTTTAGTTGGAAGCTTTTTACAGAGATATTTTAGACATTTTACAGTCTTACGTTTGAATTATTTAAAATAATGTATTTTAAAAAATCAGTCTATCATTGATAAACTTGATAGGTAGTTTTTTGTAGCCATATTTATTTACTGTTGTCAAGACATTTTGGCTTGTTGTGCATCAGTTTCGTGTTTTTATTATTTTATTATTGTTGTTCATCAGTTTAGTGTTTTTTATTATTTTATTGTTGTTCATCAGTTTCATGTTTTTCGTGTTTTTTATTATTATGGAAAACTACACACCTGCTGAATGAACATATATGCATTTTATTTATGGTGCTGCAAATGGGAACAGTATAGTAGCCGCACGTTTGTGTCACCAACGTTTACTTGATCGGCGGCATCCAAACCGTAAAATTTTCCAACGTATTCATGCTCGTTTAAGAGAGACTGGAGTTCTCAAGCGTCCTACATCCCCTGGACAAATGACGCTCAGGTGAACATTGAGTTTTGAAGAGGAGGTTTTAGAGCGTGTAGCAGAAAATCCATCCACAAGCACTTGTACCGTGGCTAACGATATGGGTGTTTATCACATATCGGTTTGGCGAGTTTTACATGAAGACCGACAACACACGTTTAAAAAGTAGAAAGTTCAGTCGCTAGATCAAGCAGACTTTGCGTAGAACAAATTTTATAGATCTGCATGTCTATTTTGCTTGATGTGAATTTTCGGATGAGCATGTTTCAGATGTAGTAACACAACAGCTATATCTGAGTCACGTTAATCGCTTTATTTCATCAACAACGGTTCTCAGTTAATGTCTGGACTGATAATTCAAAACTTTGATTGAACCTTTAAAATACCTCCCACGTTACCGGTCAAGTTGATCTTGAATTCAACGAATTCGCTTCTGGAATTGCTGGAGGATGTTCTAGATTTTCAATAGCATGATACTCACAGTTCATAGCACCTCATTTTCAGTCAAATCCCAAAATTAAATAACACATATCCAGATTGGACGTGGTGGCCTGCATCGATGCGGAAGGGCGACAATTTGAACATTTATTATAAAAATTTAGTTTTGGATACAAATTATTAAAAATTTATTGTTCCTATCTTGTGATTTAATCCTGTATCTTGATCGACTCAAAAATTACAACTGTTAATTTTTTTGCAATGTCCATGGACTGTTAACAAAACAAAATACTTCTAAAATATCTCTGTAAATAAGTTTCTAATCAAAATTTTTCAATAGCTATTTCTTTTCTAAATTAAATTCAACACAGCCCGAGCACGTTCAAGACTCAGCTTTATACACTGGAACTGCCCAAAGAGTTTCGACAAGCGTCAACCACTACAACATGAAAGGCACGACAATGAATGGCTTGGACAACAGAAATGAGTAGTGATGTGCTTCGGTTACTTCACGGCAACAAAATTGGATACCATCAACATATAAACCATATAATTGAGCACAAACTAGTAACATAAATCTCAAAATCGAAACATATACAAAACATTATGGCAGAACAACAGAGAGATTTTAGGGAGCAGAGCCAAAGGTGTAAAAACAGTTAGTAATAGACGGCGTCGTTACAAAGTAAACACAAACACAAAAACGAAACTCAAAACATATTGTATAGATTATAGAAAAGCATTCGATACGATAGCCCACAGCAGGCTTATTAAAATACTCCAAATTTATAAGGTAAGATGTAAAACACTTGTAATATTTTCTTAGCAGTACAATGCAAACTTGGAGGACCAAAAGCCATTTAACTACCAATAACAACAGAGAGACTCCTTTAACGTTGTTTGGTTCTGATTGAGTTTAAATCCACTGTCCAACATATTAACTACTAGTACGTACGGGTATAAAATAAAACACAACAGGAACTGTCTGATGGACGACGTTAAATTTTATGCAGAAAACCAAACGACTCAAATTAGTTGAAGAATTCACAAAAGTTTGAAAAATTTGGTACAGTTCATTTAAAAAAAGGAAAACATATAAGCGAAGACACAAAAAACCTTTAACAACGAAATGTTAGACAGCCAACCAGTTTTACAAATGCTTAGGAATAGAGCAAAACATTATAATATATTACTGAAATGCGCAAGAAGATCATAAGGATGAAATGTATTTTATAATTATACGTAATGGCGGAATTTTTTGTTTTTTGTATTTTTTTTATTAGATATCAGATAGTTATAAATTTTTATCAAAAGTTATGTGAAAGTTGCATAAAATTAGAGCTAATTTTTGCAATCTTAAATTAGATATTGTATAATCTTGTTAACGGCTAATCGTCGGAGAAACAGAAATATGACCTTTCAAAAATTGTAAGAAATTTTTTTTTTGTTAGCAAATATACATAGCATTTTCCACAAGCTCTGGTGCACTCGAGTTTTTTTTACAGCTGCATCGCATTGTGTTGCATCGTCCAGAGCAGCTGCACCTGACCATTTTAAGAAGGTTTCTGGTGCTGAACTAATGTCCATCATCTCTGGAAGAAGTTTATGATCTTTTAAAAACCATCCCCAATTAGTTCTACCCATGTCATCATTCTTGCCCAACCACTGCATCACTTGTAAGTAAACTCGGCGAGAGTGAAGCTTTGTAGCTGATACGACTCTGCATAGGATGTCATGATGTAAGTGACAATTAACACTCTGTTTGTCCTCCGTGAAACATTGAAACCATTGATTTGCATCCTGTCGTTTCCACAATATCAGCGTTTGGAGTGCAAAATACTTTGGAACAACTGCATCACATTCTGCGTGAAAAACGTGACAGGCTTTCCGACTCAAACTGTGAGCGATGAGGTTGATGAGGGCCTACTAGTTCTTGTCATTAGAAAGAAAATCTTCCATCTTTCTAGAACATTTAGTGCCTTCCCTTATATTGGCCTCGTTTGCAGCATTACTTGTTCGACGTAAGAGGGCATTGTCTTTTGTAATTGGTCGTCCATTATATCCATCAAACAAAACTGTGGTATTATCATAGTGATGTAAAGTGAAGTTTGAGTAGTCGTTAGCTATTGAAGTCTAAGTACTTCCTTCTTTCCATTTCAAACGATGTAGTAATGATCCCCCATCAAGTACGTAGAGGTCAGTCCTTGGAATATATTGAAATACAGCCAATTCAAATGATTTAACATAATCTCTTAGGGCTTCTTGAAACTGCACTTTGGTTTCCGCATTAAATATTTTCTTCGTACAAAGGCAGTGGGTAAGGTGATAGTTCACACCTCATAATGTCATCGAGATTTAACTCTCCTGAACTGTGCTACAACTAGGAACCTCTGAAACAGCAGAGATGGGTCAATAGTCAGATTCTTACTAACTTTTATACCCCGACTGGTCACTAATGTCATTTCGTTTATAGAAATACTGAAAAACAGATTGTCTTTCCATTTCTTGAATTATTGTGTTACCTATATTAAACAGAACTTGAACATTTACATCCTTATCAGCGCTTATACCTGTGATGATATTTTACAAGGTGGTTTCCTCAGAGAATGGAGTGTATTCTTCAAATTTTGAAGAAAGTTTAGTCAGATCCATCCATCCGTAGTTGCTTTCTTATGTTGTTCACTTGTTGTGTAAGCTGTGTCAGTGTAGTCCTGCATTGTGTAGTTATATGATGAACAAATCGGTACAGACATTGTCCACACAGCTCTTTGTTGTTCAGTCATGCTGCTTCCTCATGTTAGTCAGCCAGTACTTTTTAGCGATCACGTAAGGGTCTGTTCAATTACCAGGTCAGATCCAAGACATGCCCAGTAATGATCACTGCAACGTATGACATGGAATCCATTGTGAAATTTATGATACACTTCAGAATGTCTAACAATTTCATGTACTGTAAATGCAAATGAGAAGATAATTTGCGTGATATGCTGCAGCAAAGCACTTATACATAGCGTGAAGGTGCATATCCGACGATCCTGTCCGATCGGCTTCCAGTTGTCATTGTCTCTAACATTTTGTCATAGTTCAACCAAAGTTTGCTCGTACTTGAACTATTGCTTAGTTCATTTTTCTTCAAAATTAACTGGTCTGTTACTGCTTCTTCCTGCAGAAGACTATTGAATCCTGGCTCATTTTCCATCACTCTGGCTACAACCTGTTTTGTAAGGCACTGACTTACAAGTAGATGTCCACGAACCGCTTTTTGGACAGCTTTTCCACTAAGTATATGCATCACTGTGTATTAACCGTAAATCATTCCTAAAATATCTGCGATGCCACTTCCATCTATTAAAGTACCAATAGCACCCAATAGGTTCATCAATGTATGAAAACTCCCTTCGTAACGGACGATCCTCAAGAACTTCATTTATTATTTCAGACGGTTTCCAGAACAGTGGCTGGTCAGAAGTTACGACTGCAGCCAGTTTGCAAAAATAATTACATTAAAAATGAAGTGTATAAAATTTCACCGACAACGCAGCAAGACATGAAGCTTCAAAATATGCAACAATCTTTTGAAGAGCGACTACAACATTGTATTGATGTCAATGGAGGTCATTTTGAACATTTGTGCTAAAAGTTTTCATTTGGTTTCTTTTTTTGATATCAGTTGTTTCTGTTAGTACTAGTTCTATTTAAATTAAATTTAATTTTATAATTTGTTTAGTAAAATAGAGAAAGATAAAAAGAACAATTTATTGATTTTTACCAAAACAAATCGTAAAAAGTTCGTGTAATTCATAGCTAACTTAAATTTAATAAAAAACTGGATTTTGTTAATAAAAGGAAAATATTTCAGAAACCGTCGAAGTTAGGTATAGGGAAATGTTAATAAAAATGAAATGGTTATTTAGAGGCTTCCTAGAGAGCAAAAAAATAGGGTGTTCTATTTACGTTAAGTGAGAGTGACTCGTCCTATGTACAAATTATAATAATTGCGAAACATAATTGATCTGGTAAATTTCACTTACAAAAGATAATCTTTGTCATAAAATACAGAAAATTGATTACATTAGAAAAGAAACAGGGTTCTGAATTCATGACGATTTTAACCTTAAAGTGACCATAACTTTTAAAATCCTCGGTATACTCCAATCTAACATCATATCAGGGGTTTTGTAAAAACGACCCGAGTTCAAATACAAAATAAAAAATGTGATGCCGTTTAAAAAAAGGTATGTTTGGATAGGTTTGAAGTTACAGAGTACCCTGTATATTTATAAATAATTTTGGATTATGCACCTTGAGATGCTTAACAATTCAATTGTGCTTTTATAACATTTTCGTATCTATTATAATAACGCTATAAAAGAACTTTACCGCACTATTGGGACACCCTGCAGATTTCAATATGTGGGTATTCCAATTTATTTATTATTATTATTTATTAATAGCCATGAATGTGTTAACATAATAAATCTTTTTGAATTATGAGAACTAGGTTTTGCTGAATTATTTCGAAATTATAATCCTAATTCTAATGCAATTAGCTCAGTCAAAGTAGACATGTGACCTTGCAAAAAATACAAAATAGATGAAAATTGAAATGTAGGTAGATTTAAGGCTTATATTTACAATAATAAAATTTTCCGGAAAATCGCAGAGCGAAAATTTTTTTTTGTTTTTTTACAATAATTGTTTAAATAATAAAAATTAAAATTTGTAGTCATTGAATTTATCTACAATTTTTGTCTGAAAAGTTTTTCTGTAAATAAATTATTTTACGAGATAAGATTAGTTTTATTATAGGTCAATTGACGGGAGCGCGCGCACGTCTAGTAAATCGAAATATGCTATTGCTCGATTAAAAAATCAATCATTTTGAGCTTTTACTACTCGGAAAAAATAAACAAGGTTATCTAAAATGTAGAAAAAGAACTTAACTTTCAAATGAATATATTTTCAAGTTTCAATAAATAAGTTATCTAACTATAAAATCTATGTATTTATGAAAAATTAATTCCTAAAAAACAAATTATTTCAATCATTATTTATTTAATAATTATTGCAAAGAAAATTTTGGCTTAAATATTTTAATGTTTATTATTATAAAAAAAAATCGAAAATATATTGTGAGTGTTTGGAAAATTGCGTGTCTCTAAGGAAAATATAATTATAAAAGGGATCGTCAAGTAAATATTTCAGATTAAACCATAACCTTCGACATAATAAATAATTTGATTTTCCTTTTTTTTATTGTTTTCTGGCAAACGATTACAAAAAAAAATAACTTTTACTGGAGGTGTTCGTGGAAAACCGCTCATATTTTCACGAAAAATTAAGGTATTAGTAAAAACATTCTGGCATTCTAGGTACATCAATTAACTGCAATATTCATAATAAAAAATTTAATAACATTTATATGGCACAATCTAAAGAATAGGTTTTCGTGACGAGCGTTTGGAAAATTGTGAATACCTCTGAGAAAAATGTAGTTACAAAAAAATGTTTTAAGTAAATATTTCAGTTTAAACCATAACCTTTGACACGTTATCTATTAAAATATTTGAAACATTTTTTTCTAAATGTGATTGTTTAATAATTACAACAAAAACAAAAACCTCAAAAATCGTGATGTTCAAAAATTGTGCTTGGAAAATTGCGTGCATCTCATCAGCAAAAATAGATATTGAAAAACTGTTCAGACAAAAATTGTAAATAAACTCAACGGCTACAAATTTCTATCTAAACATTTTTCTGTATTTTTATTATTTAAACAATTATTGGAAAAAAAACCAAAAAAAAAATTTTTTTTCACTCAGCGATTTTCCGGAAAATTGCACATATAGAATGGCAAAGATTTTTTTATCTTAAATGTAAACTTTACAACTACGTACATTTGAATTTTCATCCATTCTGTAACTTTTGCGAGATTTCATGAAAATTATGTGTACTTTGCTAAATATTTGAACAACTTCTGATAAATTTAGTGTCACGCTGCACATCTAATACTACAAATACAACCATAACACGTTTTCTTGCAATTTTTTTAACTATTTTTTAGTTTGCTTGGACTACCATATTTCCAGTATTTTACCGAAAACTGTATAGTATTAAATAGATTAATAAATTGTTCTCATTCTGTGGCGTAATGGAGACAAATGCACCTAATAGTGAGCTAGTTACATACAAACGATTGCAATAGTAGGTGGTTCAGACACAAAAAAAAGTTTAGTTTTTATTTTTGGTAATGGAAATCCCTTCACCTATTCATATGAACAGGATTAACATATAAATCTGTGTATGAAAACAATCGTCTGATTTTTTAGTATTTTAATAAAAACAGAATTTAAATTACCCAAGAGAATATTACGTAAATACTTTGAATTACAGACTATTGTTGTCAATTTTATAGCTTTTCTTTTGAATATTTTTGCCAGTTTAACATCTATTAATTTATTAAAACAGTTAAAAATCAACACATCTACATAATTCTAATTTGGTATAACAAATTTCCTATCTACATACATACTTTATTAACATTAAAAAATTACATTTAATATTAAATGAGAAATGAATTACACAAACAGGATTAACAACTTTCTAAGTCAATAGTTAAATATTCATTAAACAATCGTATGGGTATTCCATTCACTAAATCAAAGTTAACCCTTAAAATTTGTTCCAGGAAAACAGTATTTTGCATATATTTTTGCAAAAATAATGTTTTAAGTTCATAGTTATAATACTTGAAATTATATTTCTTGACCGTAGTAAGAAAGTATCAACATTTAAGCGACGACTACAATTCTAATTATTTAAAGATTAATAACAGTCTATGGCGATAGACAAGGTCCTTAACAAAGACCTTGTATCTGCAAACATGAATTGGAATGTTACATCGTTTGAGTATCAAACTTGGTTAAAACAGCTAACACAAAAATTTGTTACTGTATTCATTTAAGCACCTATTCTTATTTACTGATAAAATGATAATTACAAATAAATCGCGGTGTCCCTTATGTAATATGGGAAGCTAAGAATTACTTACCACTTAAATAGCTGTTTATTCTTCCGGAACGTTTAAACAACACTTAATAATTACTATCTTTTAAAGCACTAATCAGTCATAAACAATAATTTACACGTTTAAAATTAGCATCAAAATAACATTAAATAAACTGTTCAAAAAAAATTAGAGTATCCTAATCACGATTTTATAAATTAGTATCATTATTAACTACAAAACAGTTACAGAGACGTACCACCTTGCTATACCACACTAAAAACACTGCAGATAGTATAATGTCTCGAGTTCGCGTAGGACAAGGTTACTAAGACCAGTTTAACGTTAGAAATGAATATATTTATAATGAATCACCTCAAAATAATTGAAATTTGTTTAAAATATTTGTCGAGAATATAGCCTTCTAGAAGTGTGATAAAGTTTAGATATTTTTGTAGATGAAGTCAACTAGAGATGAGAAGAAATTCCCCAATTCTCTTTGCTTAATAAGAATTATTTACATTCTGACCAACCACGACGTAAAGTCAACATGCAAACATACTTGATCCGGTATCTCACCAATGTTAGTTAATTCTTTCCACATACAATTTTTACAAAAACAGGTTTAATGCTAAAAATTGAAGAACAGTTTAAAAAATCAAGCGAGTACATGATAAATAATTATTTTGAATATTTGTGGATGTTTCACCATATTTTTTTTGTAACGGTAGTGTAGTAATGCTGATCAAAGGCTTGGGGTTTAAATTTACATACAACAGATTTTATAACAGCGGAAATGCATAACTATTGTATTTGATCTGAAGCAGTTTGAATACAGCTTGCTTTACAACCACATTAACCTATTCATTTGAAATTGGACGAGGTCATAACACTTAAAGAGCATTTGCGTGATTAACCCAAAAAACAATACAGTTCAAACCTTAAATAAAATTTATTACCTGTATACAGCAAAATAAAAAAACTTAATTGTTAATTAACTGTACACAAGGATACATGTAAAAATACTTCTATATTATAAGTGTTTTGTAACTGTGCTTTCATATTAGTTCAGTTGATCTACCCATTTCCACAGTTTTTGCTTTTTGAGCGCAACGTTTCGGAAGCGGACGCTGCTACCGTCATCAGGCTTAGTCCTGAGAAGGACTGTTTTCGCACTTGAGTCGAATTCATATGGTATATACCTTTTTCCCAAGCACTAGACTACTCTCAGATTCGAAATTGATACCTTTCACTTACTAGTCTGACACCTTTACCGCTTAGCCACTGAGTAATCCAATATATATTTTTAGAACTTATGTGTATATTAAACTTTTTCGTGGTCGCGCAGAAGTTTATTGCGCATGTTGCGCCGTAACTTCATGCGTAGGTGTATTGTGCTTCAGCTCTTCGCGCATTATTGGAATCCATAAGTTTCATTTCTACACTAGCTTGGCTTATTGGATTTTCTGCCAGCTTCTTTGAGTCTCCGACGAGTTGCGTTCTCGTCCTTTGCCACTATCTGTATGTTATCCCATTGCATGCGATGGTCTTCGTTCCACACATGTTCGGAGATTCTTGATTTTTCTGTTTCGCCCTTGCGGAAGTTGTTCTTATGTTCCTGCGTTCTCACTTTGAGTGGTCTACTGCTCTCTCCTAAGTACGCTCTGCCGCATTCGCATGGTAGGTTGTATACACAATACTTGGAACTCTGATCTTCATTGTATGGTTTGGTTTTGGTTAGTATCCACCTGAGCGTTCTGGTAGATTTGAAGGCAGTGTGTACCTTGTATTTGCTGCCTATACTTCGTATTTTGTGTGAGGAACCTTGTATATATGGCATTATCGCTGTATATTTAGGTTCTTATTTTTCGGTTACCCTTTCCCTATTTAGGTTGGGTGTTAGATCGGGGTAGCCATGTTATTCGAGTGTTCTAGCGATATTTGCTTTTCCTTTGTTCACGCCCTCTTGTTTGGAGCATATTGTTGTTGCTCTACCGTACAAGCATTTTGCCACGCTTAACTTCACGTTTTTGTGGTGATTAGAGCTATAGTGCCGTGCTGCCAAACTACGAAAGTATCGTCCACGTATCTAAGCCACATTTTTGGTTTCTGTGTGAATTCGGATATCGCTTGGTCTTCAAAGTCTTCCATATATATATATATATATATATATATATATATATATATATATATATATATAGCTCACAATGAGTGATAGTGGGGAACCCGCCGTCACCCAAATGTCTTGTTGGTAGAATTTGTCTTCTACCTGGAAATGTATAGTTCTAATGCATTTTGTCAGAAGTTTCATTATTGTGTTTATCCAGAGTTGCGTACCTTCGTCTAACGTTTCATCCTTTTCCAGCTTATCCCTTATGATAGTTAGTGCCTTATCGGTAGGCACATTTGTGAATAGGCTCACAATGTCGAAGCTTACCAGTATTTCTTCGTGGTTAGGTTAGAAGTTTCTGATGGTTTTACGAAGTGCTGCGTATTGTTGACCATAGACTAGGTTTTTCCCGATAAGGGTGTGATGATACCTAACAGGTAGTGTGCTAATGGGTGGCAAGGTGAATTTCTCGAGCTCACATTTGGTCTCAGAGGAATTCCTTGCCTATAAATCGTTGGCAGGCCGTACAGATGCGGAGGTGTGCTGTAGTGTGAGGTTGTAAGATCTAAGAAGCCACATGCATCATACTAGCACAAAATCCAATAAGCCAAGCTAATGTGAAAATGAAACCCATATGGATTCCAATAATGCGCGAAGAGCTCAAGCGCAATACACCTGCGCAACCACGAAAAAGTGGTGAAAACCATCAGAAACTTCCAACCAAACCACGAAGAAATACTGGTAAGCTTCGACAATATTCACAAATGTGCGTACCGATAAGGCACTAACTATCATAAGCGACATGCTGGAAGAGGATGAAACGTTAGACGAACGGACGCAACTCTCGGTAAACACAATAATGGAACTTCTGACAATATGCATTAGAACTACATATTTCCAGGTAGAAGACAAATTCTACGAGTTTGGCATGGCTATGGGTTCTCCACTATCACTCATAGTGAGCAATATATATATATATATATATATATATATATATATATATATATATATATATATAAAGGATGTTTCAATAAGAGCGCAAGATTTGAACTGCGCGCCATGTTTGATAGTCATAATGACACGTGATTATGACGTGATAGATCGAAAGTGGACAGATGACTGTTAGTAAACATGGAGCATTACACGATAGAACAACTTGTCCTGATTGTTAAACATTATTATCAAAATGGTGAAAGTTTGATTGCCACCATTCGTAAAGTGGGTCCAATATTCGGTCGAAATAATGTTCCTAATTCATCAACTGTGAAAAGAATAATCGAAAAATTCGAAAGTACTGGTTCGGTTAGTGATGTGAAACACACGACACGAGTTCATCGAAGTCGTTTAGAACAAAACATCACGGCAGTTCGAGAGACTGTGGCCGAAAGTCCAGAGACATCGATTCGTCATCGTGCACAAGAATTGGATATTACAATAGCCACCCTTCAGCGTATTCTCACTAAAGATTTGCATCTTCACGCCTACAAAATCCAATTGACTCAAAAACTTCTGCCAACAGACCATGCACAGCGAAGAGAGTTCACCAATTGGATCCTTCAGCAACAAGAAGTGAATGCCGATTTAGTGAACAAAATCATTTTCAGTGATGAGGCACATTTTCACCTTGATGGCTTCGTTAATAGGCAAAACTGCCGCATTTGGGGCTCAGAAAATCCACGAATGATTCATCACAAAGCAATGCATCCAAAACGTGTCACTGTTTGGTGTGAATTGTGGTCTGGAGGAATAATTGGACCGTTTTTCTTTGAAGATGAGGCAGGTAATGCTGTAACAGTGAATGGCGATCGTTATGGTGCTATGATAACGCAGTTTTTTGTGCCTCAATTGGAAGATATTGCTCTTTACGACATGTGGTTTCAGCTGGACGGTGCCACATGTCATACCGCCCGTGAAACATTGACTGTTTTGCACGAGTTTGCTCCTGGTCGTGTCATTTCCCGGTTTGGTGACCAGAATTGGCCGCCACGCTCTTGCGATTTAACACCTTTGGACTTCTGGCTGGAGGGTTATCTGAAGTCACACGTTTATGCCAACAAGCCCACGACCACCGAAGCATTGAAGGCCGAAATTAGACACTCTATCAAAGAAATACCGCCACATGTATTCAATAATGTTATTGCAAATTTTGCCAAAAGAGTACGAATGTACCAGCAAAGCCATGGCGGCCATTTACAAGATATTTTGTTTCGTACATAATTCCAAATGTATACATTATAAATCAATAAATATTTCAATACCTTGCTACAGACAACCATGTTTTATTGAACCTTAAAATCTTGCCTCTTATTAAAACACCCTTTATATGGAAGACTTTGAAGACCAAGCGATATCCGAATTCACAGAGTAACCAAGGATGTGGCTTAGATACTTGGGACGATACTTTCGTAGTTTGGCAACACGGCAAGCATAAGCTAAATGAATTCCTAGATCATCTAAATAGCCGCACACCCTCTGTAAGATTCACAATGGAATTGGAGTCGGAATAAAAACTGCCATTCCTGGATGTACTTGTACACACGAATGACAACACGTTCACGATAAGTGTACACAGGAAACCCACCCACATGGACAGGTACCTACACTGCAACTCCAATCACCACAAAAACGTGAAGTTTAGGAGTGGCAAAATGCTTGTTGGATACAGCAAAAACAATGTGCTCAAAACAAGAGGACCCGAACAAAGACAGAAAATATCGTTAGAACACTCACATCCCCGACCTAACACCTAATCTAAACAGGGAAAGGGTAACCGAACAAGAAGAACCCAAATATACAGCGATAGTACCATATATACAAGGTACCTTAGACAAAATACGAAGGATAGGCAGCAAATGCAAGATACACACTTCCTTCAAATCGACCAGAACGCTCAGGGGACTACTAACCAAAACCAAACCACAATGAATATCAGAATTCCAAGAATTGTGTATACAACCTACCACCATGCAAATGCGGCAGAGCAAACATAGGAGAGAGCAGTAGACCTCTCAAAGTGAGAACGCAGGAACATAAGAACTACGTCCGCAAGGGCAAAACAGAAAAATCAAGAATCGCCGAACATGTCTGGACCGTAGGCCACCGCATCCAATGGGATAACATACAGATAGTGGCAAAGGACGAAAACACAACTCGTCGGAAACTGAAAGAAGCCACATACATCGCACTAGCAGAAAATTCAATAAGCCAAGCTAGTGTGGAAATGAAACCCATATGAATTCCAATAATGCGGGTAGAGCTCAAGCGCAATACGCCTGCGCAACACGAAGTTGAACATGAAACTTAACAAACAGAATAAATTGTAGCTCGACAATATTACAAAGTGTACGATAGATATATATATATATAATATATATATATATATATATAATATAATATATATTATATATATATATAAGTGCTAAAAAATATATATTGGATTACTCAGTGGCTCAGCGGTAATGGTGCCAAGACCAGTAAGTGAAAGGTACCAACTTCGAATCTGAGAGTAGTTAATTGCTTGGGAAAAAATTATACAACATATGAATTCGACTCAAGTGTGAAAACAGTCTTTCTCAGAACTAATCCTGATGATGGCAGCAGAGTGCGCTTCCGCAACGTCGCGCTCAAAAAGCAAAAACTGTGGAAATAGGCCGATCAATTTAATTAATTTAAAAATACATTTCACGTATTAAGCATCTTTCATGATCTGCTGTTTTTTGTGGTGTCGTTTCGGAAGTTTAGTTATCAGCTTGATTTAAAAAAAGTAGTCATATTGTACTGCTATTGCCCCCATTCTCAAAGTAGATTACAATATAGTGGTTAAAATCAAAGGTTTTTAAAGGAAACACTTCAATCGTATTTTAAAATATTATCGTTTTAGAGACAGCGCCAGCGCGGCGTGCAATATTGAAATGGTAATATCTCGAAAATGTCTTCAAATATGGGAGTCGAACAAGTATACCTTTTTTGTTTTAAAATAATTAAATTTTTACTATTTAGCTTTAAAATGTACATAAATACAGGGAGTAAACAAAAACGTGAATTTATCCCATTCAAATTGTGTAATTAGCGCCCTCTAGAAGCATCATAAAAAATTATGACAGATTGGTGTTTATCGCCTTTAAAAAAATAAAGTGTACCAAATTTGAGTTCAGTACATTTAGCTGTTTTCTAACTGTGACGAAATTTCAAAAATAATATTTCAACTTTAATGCCCTATGTCTCGTTTGCTATTAACATTTTACAAACGCATGTGTTTGTTAAACGATCTATTTTGATCACTTCTTTCCACAGTTGCCGTATTGTCCATTAGTTGTGGGACACCCTGCATATTAAAAATGAAATCCAGAGACCTCTCTATATTAAATAACGAGATGGTGATGTAAAAGTAAAAAATTATATATCAATTTCACATATAACTTTTACATACTATTTTATTTTTGCAAACATTTGGTCACGGAGAATACTTCTTGGGGTGGAATTGAAAATGCACTACAAAATTAATTAAAAAATCGATTTGATAGTCGATTTTGATCGATTAAAAAAGATAGTTCATGTTTATTTGGGTATCTAAGTTCTATAAAAATCATTAAATCAGAAATTCACATTGGATATAGTAAATTATTCAAAGATTTATGTTAATTAAAACGTAAAATAGAAATAAGGGAAGTAAAATTTTACCAAGATCATCTTAATATTAGACATGAAGGTCATAGGACACTTTTATCATATTTCTATTGGAGATCGTATGTGTAACTACGGGAGGCCACACTTATAAAAAAGAAATGTCATCTTATATGTCAATCTTATTTGTCTTTAATGCCAAACGGTTGAGACTCGGTTTGCGTTGCGATTTTGAAAAGTGTCAAAATAATAACTTATAGTTTCAAATTTTAAATTGGAATATTTACGCGATTATTTGTTTAATATAAGGTTATTTAAATCTACTGGTGATTGTGTGTAAATTTTAATAGGGCCTAAAGGTCATATAGAGAAATCCGACTAAAATAGTAAATATTGTATTAATGAATTCAAATTAAAGGTGAATGTTTAACAATTGTGTGTGCTGAATTCAATGCTCCTAAAAGAGATCAATAATATATACAGTTATAAATTTGGGCAAATAAATGGACAAATAACATATTTCACAATTCATTGGATATAAATGGCAGTCCAGAAGGATTGTAAAAACATTGTTTAGGTATAAACATAATAAACAATAAGATAAATAAACAATTTATGTACATGTAAATTGAATTGGGACAGTATTGCAATTTAACACTATTTACAATTTAAAATAGTTAATCTGAAATTTACTTAAATCATTCCTTACACATGTAAGCGAATACAGGTGTGTAACAGTTGGTGATTAAAGAGTTTAAGTGTGCCTTGATTACTGGAAAAAAGGATTGATTAGTCAAGAATCAATCAAGTTTCAAAGAGATTGGAAGATTATTATACATCACTTAGTTTTGGGAATATATTACGGGTTGTGTTTTGGCACGTGTGTATTTAGGAAGAACAAACCTAATATTGGATTACCTATTATCTATTAAGTAAGAGATTTTTATTTTTCTTGGTATATTCTTGAGATAAGACGATGGTCGCGTACTGATATTACATTTAATTTTCAAGTTAATTATAAATATATTTGATTAGGTAAATCACTTGGGTGTCGGATCTCAACCATTGACTGTATATGTGTAAACACATTAAGACTAGATAGCAGGGCTCATAGGGATTATATAAGAACTACAGATGTGTATATCTATAACACGGTTTACTAAAATTGTAATGTCTAATTTGAGATTGGGGTAATATGATTTTACCTTTGTGACCATTCATTACGATTAGTACAAAATAAAGTAAATAGCACTATTATATTAAATTTGGAAAAGAGATTTATGGTCAAAGCTTGGCTTAGTGACTTATAGTCGATAAAGAATTCCAGAGTATATGTGAATTAATTGTGACATTGACAATCTAACGTAATACACAGTTAAGACACAAAATTTAATTAAAAATATTTATGACATTTCCAAATTTCCTTATTTTTTTTAGGGCGATCAATAAGTATAATTTAATACTAAATTTCATTGTTCTTAAGCAGAAAAAGAGTTTTAGCACAGAACTACAGGTTTTGAAGGTTTTACAAATTAATTCAGTTACATAAACAATTCAAAATTGAATTGATATTTATGACTTATAGATCAGAGGTCAGTTTATCTAAAATTAAAATTAACAATATCTTATATGGAATAAGTATTTGGGTAACCTGATAATTATTTTATATAAATTGATTTTGGAAATAAATTTAAGAGACTGCTTTTATTTACAGTTATTAAATTATCAGTACATTAAATCTTCATTAAGAATATTAAATATTAGTAATTTTTAGTAGAGTTGATTATTGAAGATATAATTAAAGTGGTTTTATATACACTGATATTGAATAAAATCGTTGCACAATTTAAATTAAAGGCATCGTACCTAGATCTGACAAAGTTTAATTTCCATTACAATTCCATAATATTTATATCAAGACTCACATTAGAAATAGGTTTTGAGCTTAGCAAAAATAAAAATCAGATGTATCTATATTTCTGTTTGTTTGTCAAAATTTAAAGAATTGTAAGTGGATGTAAATTATAATTACATTCCAAGCACATTTAATGGGCTACCTTGGGTTAATTTTTGTTTATTATTTCAATACATACGGAAGTGTTGTCCACCATTGTAGTCAGTGGTGACTTAAAGTAGTTTCACTACAGAAATATTGCCAAACGTGTCGGAACAAAATTGTGGCCCACGTATCGGTACAAACACAAACGAAATACTTCAAATTACAAAGATTACCTTTGCAAAAATAAACTTTTGTTTTAGTCTATTTTAAATGGTCCAAAATTTACCTAATAAGTTTATTTTTCGCTTTAAATAAATTACCAATATTTGACACAATTCACTAATTTTAAATTTCATATGTAAAACTGGTTCAGCCACCAATCCGCTTCCCATGTAAATAGTTACACGATATTGATCTTCAAGGGCCCCTGGATTACTAGTCATTAGTCGAACCCAGTAGTGTTCCCGAGTATACATCTTGAGGAAAAATCAAGGCGTCTAGAAGGAGAAGAAAAGCCCGAACACCCAGAGTAATTCAGGTAGTCCCGTTAGTCTGATTTTTTCACGTCCACTAGCTTCAGTTTTACTACCCGCCCATATTTCATAGTTCTTTCAAGGCCCCCTCTATTCACCTACACGTGAAAGAGTCACATTTTTAGTCTTTTTAATGAAATATAATCTAAGGGTGTGAGATATAGTGACCTTGCAGACTAATAACCAAACACAAAGTGAGAGGGACATCCTTGCCAAAAATACACCAACCGATTGTCTAGAATTTTTCTAAACTGTCCTAGGAAATTCATAAAAATATCGTCATTTACATTGTCTTTAAACTAAGATTTTTGCCTAATAAACAGAGATACATTGTTTAGGCAACGAAACAAAAGTAAATCACACATACAATTACTTTACTTCTCAATATAATCTTCGTAAAGTTCAATACACTTAGACGAAAGGTGTTTTAGCCTACCTTACAAGACATGATCAATTGACCAAAATAGGCATTTGTGGCAGCAGTCACCTCTTTGGATGTACTTACCAACATGGATGTTCTTTGAAAATAAGCTATAATCGGAAGATGTTTATTCCAGTCAATACAATAATAATTCAAAACGCATTTCATTGATTTTTGTTATGACAGTAGCTCTATTTCGGCAGAGTAAATTATTTGGTGAAAGAGAGTATTCGTCTTCCTCTGAAACTCTTCTTTTAGACATTCCAGTAGGGTAGCTTTTTACAATAATTGCTTCGTCATCTGGAAACACAAAAAATAGCCTTGGCATTCAAAAAACCGATACCATAACCTTTCCGTTCAATGGACAGTCCATTATTTGAATTTCTGTTTTGTTTTGTTTCTGAAGAATAGTTGTGAATCCACGTCCCATCTACAGTTACAAATCGCCAATGGAACACTCCTAGGAAGTGGTTTTTCATCTTACCTTTTGCCGCTGCGTGAAGAGTTGCGATACCCATCGTACAGGCAACTCTCTCACAGCTAACATTTATATCTACGCGCTCTGTGGAAATGTCCATAGACTCTGCCATCTCCATCGACTTTAATCACCGATGACTTATGACTTTTGGAACTTCTTTGATTATTTCTATGGAGGTGGCGATTATTGATATTTCTGAACGTAGTGCGTCTAGCATCCTATTGAATCCACGTTTAAAGTCCGAACGGTGGTCTAGAAATGTCAATACGACCCCAATATATTTTTTTGTTACGTCCAAAAATTTCAGGCGGTGCGCATTCTGTAATTACAACTAGAGAAGTCTTTAATGTACACTTATGTATATATAATTATAAATAATACAATGTATCAGAGTTCATAATAAATTATTAAGTATTTTAACTTTTAAGAAGTGGGTTCCCGCTCGACACAAGACGGCATCAGTACGCTATAGAACTTTAATTAAAATTTTGTCAGCGGTCGTGATTATTTACTAATAAACTGAAAATTAACGTTAAATAAATTTCAAAACCTCGTGGCTTTTAGAAGGCAGACCTTATGTACAGCGTTGTCTTTCGGGGTGGTAATTAAATTGCGAAAGTGGTTAAAAGTGGTGGATAAAGTGTGGAGAGTGATATAAGGATGTCTCTTGAGTCAACATTAAAGCTGATAATCATGGATTTTAATTTTACTCCACCAGGGTATACAGAAACTTAAAGGAACAGGAGTCTAGCTGAGGCGGAGATTTAAAACTTTTACTGAAGTCTTGTTACCAGGTATTGCATTATAAAGTCGCTCTAGCAATCTATACTAAATAATGTGGAGGCTAGCAATCAGTGTGTGAGCACCAGCAAATACGTCCACGTACGATGATAGTGTATAAGTATTTTTAGCACCCTCTATAGGCAAGAAAATGCATTTGTTGAATACATTTAGATTATTTTTGATCAAAAACCTGAAACCACCTTGTGAAGAGGAAAATTTCATTCCTGCTTCTTCCCAGTACCGTTCAGTACCACACGTTTCATCTGTTAGTTTTTAATCGTACCGTCAATAAACCCCGTATTCAACACCAAATTTGTATATTTCTGCACACTAGCTTGGATATTGAAGTACCTTCTAGTACTTACACTTTAAGAAATATACCTGCTCCTACTACGTTTTGAATGCGAATTTCATCACAAGTTTTGTGATTAATAATAAATACAAATAAACACTTACGTTTTGAATAAATCAAAAAAACTTGCGCTGCTTTAGTGAAGATTATACATATAACGTATCTATATTATTGCTATGAATTAAAAGAACAATTAGTTTACTAATTATATGTATTACAACACAGTTTGTATAATAATAAATGTTTCCATTACGTAGGTATTATGAATATATTTTTGTTTTATTTTGCATCTGTATTTTTTGTGTTTTGTATAAACATTTATCAATATGAACACAATTTTTTCTTTAATTTGTGTTTCAATTCACACCAAAAATGATAGCTCCTAACAAACTAAAATTCGTAAATTGTTGGAACAATTTCTGTCGCCCCTCATCTCCTGGGAGACAAGAGCGGTTTGCTACTGAGTAATTTATTTCCATTACCATGTAATGTTTACAAATGTTAATATTACAAGTTGATTTTACTAACGACACTTAAGTTGTTATAAATTGACTCAAAGGCCCAGTTAGTCCAATAACCATTCATTCCAAAGCAGGCCACCACAAAATCTCAAGTCGATACACAAAATCTGTAAATTGCACACATAAAAATGTAAATTAATTACATTCACTTGTTTGAAGATACGCAAATAATTTGTAAGCTAAAATCTACTAACTGAAGTAACTAAAATTGCCTTCAGTATAAATTCAAAAGACATTATACTTTTATAAAACATCGTATTAGATATATTCACTTGAAAGCGTTAATCCATAAAATACCTATTTAACAACCACATCTACATAAAAACATCTATTAATCAAAACAGATCGTTAAAACAAACAAACAAATAACTCTTTTTTAAGACAGGATAACTAGTTCGAGATGTACAAACAAAATTTAAACTGCGATAAAATGCAAAATCATTACAGAACGTTAATTAGACAGACGATTAGACAGAAGAATCGCTATCCTCCAAACCGGGGTACGCGTACTCTCAACGATAATCGAAGCGTATCCCAAGAGTACAGTGCAGAAAATGCTCTCTAATATAGATTAAAATTCTACAATAAACGAACACTCAATGATAACCCTATGAAAAAAAAGAAAAATCTAAATTACGCAGTCAGCAGATTGCGCTGATCAGCTGAATGGCGTCAAGTTCAGAGAGTTCTGTTATTGCTATTGACAGATTAAACTTCAGCAAGCTCGGTTCTTCCATTAGATTTTAGAATTGTTATAACAAACAGTAAATCGTGAAACCAACATATTGCTAAAGGAAAATGGTAAAATGGGTACTAAGCGACATATTTAAATTGGAAAGGAGTATTATCTCTTAACTACGTGATTGTTATTTGGGTTGGGTTTACGTGAAATACATAATTACTAGAACCCCCTTTTTCGACCAGCCTTGGTACTATAGCAATATACGGCAGTGTTTTGACAAAACAGCGTAGTGTTAATATGTAACAATAACGTTAAGTTAACATTAATCTGGGATTTAAACAATGCTTTATATCACTTGCATTACGAACCTGCAATTTCTATTCTGGGAATAGTTTTATAAGCCACTCTTTTATTAACGATTTATTCAAACGCTCCTTCAATTAAAAAAAGCATAACAATTCATAAATGGCCAATTTTACAGGTGTTCAGTGCTACAATCATATTTTTTCTACAAACGTCAAAAAATGACGAGGTTCGCGCATTGATAACAATATGGGAAAAGACACTTTTTTTTGATTTTCCTACATTACCATAACAACGTACGCGAAATAGAGTGCGAAATACATGAGATTATTGTATTTTAACTTTTATAGTCCTCAATCGAGCAAAAATCCAAGAAAAAATTATTTATTTCTAAATGTTTAACAATAACACCTTTTTCAAAGTATGACAAAATTTTACACTAGCTTATTTTATTTATGATTTGCAATGTTAACATTAATAGTACAGCCAGTACACGACCCAATATTTATTCCTAAACCAGATAAGTCAGATTCAGCTCCTGAAATTGGAGTTTTTGGGGATGGAAAACTATCCTTTGTTGACATCGAGGAAATTGCCATAAGTGATAGCACTTGATCCTGAAATTTTGCAGTCCAAAATTTTATTTGATATTTGAATTTTATTATTGATAGAATCTTCCACGTATCCTTCGGCCAACGGTTTAAGATTTACACCTTTTTCAAAGTATACAAAATTTTCACCCTTATTTTATGAAGTTACAAGTTACATTAATAGTGCCAGTACACGACCAATATTTTAGTTCTCTAAACCAGATAAGTCAGATTCATTCTGAAATTGGAGTTTTGGGGTTGGAAAACTATCCTTTTGACTATCAGGAAAATATGGCAGAGTGATAGCACTTGATCGCTGAAATTTTGCAGTCAAAATTTGTATTTGAATATATTGAATTTTATTATTGATAGAATTCTTCCACGTTATCCTTGGCCACGGTCGAAGAATTTCCATCCCCGTGTCAGCTTCATTAATAACATACGCAAGCACCCGAAAGATCGAGTATTAAAACGACCTAAAAGGATATCAATGACGATATTTAATTATTTAAAAAACATAAAACAATCATTAAAAATGTACCTTAACCATCTAATAGATTTGATCATCTGCCTCGAATTGATTAACTTCCTCTCGAGTTAATACCTTAGATTTCTTAGGATGGTTTCAAACTAACAACTTTTTCAAATATGGAACCAACTTGGTAAATTTCTTAAAATCCACGTTTTATTTAACATTAAGTGTTGATTTCAATATAGAATGTATTGCCCATAACGTGAAAGACTTCACCTTCGCAGACCTTTTTGCAAAATATACCAACAGCACAATTTCGGATATTTTTATTGCTTTATTTGCTTCACACCACTCTTTAAATTGCTTATATGCACTTTCATACTGCCGCCTCGATTTCTCCGGTAAAAGATTTGAAATTACCGAATTGGCTGCATCCATCAAATTAGGTGGCGTACTACTTAGTTCATCGTCGCTCGAAATTTCCATTATTTTACAGTTAAAAATATCAGGTACTGGAAAACTGACGCGAGCAAAATGTCACTTTCAATATTGTTGTCAACTACCATTTTATTTCCATAGTTACGGTGATTACTTGATTTGGAAAAACATTTTAAGCCAGTTCCACAATATTTTTTTGTATTAAACTAAGCATATTACTAAACTTATTTTAAAACAATTTTAAGGGATATACATATTTTGATGGTTGTAGAAAAAAATTTGTTTGCAACACGTGCACGCACTAGTTTGGTGATCTCAACTAATTTTTTAACTCGGCTGCGCCTCGTTAAAAAATTCAATTCTCGATCACCAAAGTAGCATTTCGAGCACTAGATACAAAAATAACTATACATCCCTGTTTTCGCTTTCCATACTGTTTTTATTAAAAATGCATTATAATTGTGAAATTAAAATAATGTTTACTCCTAGACAATTACATAATACCAGAATCACAAATAGTCAGTGGTGATAACACTTAAGATATAATGTGTGTAACATTAAGTCCAAAATTTGGGCAATAAATGTCAAACGGAATCTTATGTATTTTTTCCCAAATTCAATTTGAGGAAACTATGACGCCATCCATGAATCTTTTGTGAAGTAACTTAGTGAGGTAGTCAGGAAAATAAACGCTTTGATTGATTGAATTATGATGCAATTTAGTTCGTTTTTTTTTTGTTTTGTGTTAATGCCATTAGATTTCTTGAACATTCTGGAAGATTCTAGATAGGAAGTGCTTCTTAAATTTTAACAAAAAAGTATGTCTCTGTGGGTACAGATAATCAACTATAACTTCAACCCAGATATGTTGCGGTCTGCAATGACTTCGTTGTCACCCAGTATATTGTTTTAACTGTGAAATAAATTGAACAAAATTCGATTCATTTGCGGCCAATCAAATCCAAAAAGGAGTTTAAAGTAATATGTATTACTGTTGCTAACAAAAATGGTATTTAGTGCTAATTATATACATTAATTTCTTAATAATCAAAATCTAGGGCGTACCATCACAATAGTAATCATGAGGTACTTCTTAAGGTACCTGCTGTATGTAAAATGTTGTATGGCATGATCCCCTAAAAGTACGCCACCCCATGCTATACAATCTGAGAACACCAGCTTCAGATGTAAGTAGTGAACCTGTGAACAAGGTTCAGGAGTTTAGTTCTCAGTTTAAAACAATAAATTAATATTTGTTGCAACTTTATAATTTCCGCGCGCGTGCGTGCGTGTGTGTGTATGGGTGGGTAAGCGAGTGGGTGGGTGCGTGCGTGCGCGCGTGCGTGCGCGTGCGTGCGCGGGTGCGGGGGTGGGTGGGTGCGTGCGTTCGTGCGACTGCGAGTGCATGTGCGTGTGCGTGTGCGTGTGTGTGTGTCCGTGTCTGCGTCTGGGTCTGCTTGCGCGTCCGCGCGCGCGCGTGTGTGTGTATGTGAGCTTGTGTGCGTGTGTGTGTCTGTGTGTGTGAGTGCGTGTGTGTGTGTGTACGTGTGCGTGTGTCTGTGTGTAGTGTGTGTGTGTGTGTGTGTGTGTGTGTGTGTGTAGTGTGTGTGTCTGTGTGTGTGTGTGTGTGTGAGTGAGTACGTGTGCGTGTGCGTGTGCGTGTGTGTGTGTGTGTTTGAATTTGTAATGTGTTATTTGTATCTAATATTGAGAGCTCCTAAGTGTTTGCCCAATATAAACAGAATTACAGAATGTGCAGTTCAATTTATAAATACAAGACTTCAGAATGTCTTATTTTTGTTGATTGACGTTATTTACATTTGTTAGTTTGATATGGATTATATTAACGTTTAACTCTATATACTGCGTGGATAGCGCATTCTTCATGTTAGAGGAGCATATCCGGTGTTCCAAATTGTGCTTTATTTCGTGAAAAACAGTGAAATCCACATAACGTTTGCATTAAATTGAATTACGCAGGTACACGAGTCGTTAGCGCATGTTTACTAAAACTGTGGATTACCTTCTGTGAGCTTATGTACTTTATACCCTCTGCATGCGCGTGATCATGTGGTATATACTTCATTCTACCTTTTTTTTGGAACATGTATTTGCAAGGCAATTCGGTATCTACGTAGTGTATATAGTCCAAGTCAATAACGGCTATCACTTCATTATTAAGTGGATTAAATATAAAGCTTCACAGATAATTTATAGTAAAGAGATAAACATATCCACTTAAATATATCAATTTATGTAATATACGCAATATGCAAGATAGGCTTTTCTTCCTTTTCAAACTAAATTAAGAATATAATTAGTATTAAATGAAAGTATAGTACAAATCAATCAAATTGCGATTACATATACATAGTTACATACGGGGTCTAACAATCAAGACCATAAGTGCTTGTAATAACAAAATACCGTTAAACATTAATTAGGTACAACTCATAAATTTAGATTCACAATAAAACAATTACGTAGCTAATTAGAATGTGTTTATTCTAGATGCACCTAGTAACAATGGGCGAATGTGAATATAAAATGAAAAAATCTCATAATATTTGAATTCTTGAGAATCTTATGGAATTACTTTCAATTATAAGAGTCTAAAAATCAAAAGAAAGGCTTTTTTACAAATTGTAAAGTCTGGTTTAAAGTATACACATGCTTTGTTAAGCTAATTATAACTTTTAGCTTGGTTAACTTTTCTAAATGATTAGAATAACAAATTTACAGAAAATTGTTTTTAATTTTTCGCATGCTGCAATGCTTCGCATTGGAACAAATTAAATTGGAGACATTTTGATATAAAAGGAATAAAGTAAACTACAGTTTGGTAGTTCTCAATCAATTTTAGCCCGGAAGTTAACCTACCATAGTGTAGGGATGGAGGTGTCAAAATCAGTATCGTGGAAATAAAACCGCTTTAGTAAAACGAAAACTACTCTAAAGGGTCACACACATTGAGTAGTGATGCTAAGGTAACAATCGCCCGCTCTAAATCGCTCCCCAGGTTTCTATTTTGGACTACTACAATCTAAAAAATGTAACGAGTGCTCCTATTACGTTTTACGAGACTCCCATACAAACTAATCTTTGTTTTTTGTATTGACTCATACAAAATTCATTTTCTCTTCCTCTCCCGTTAATATTGCTTAAAGTTTTAGTTAATCTAGGAAGAATTCCATCTCATAGCTATAATTATATACGGTCCCGTACTTGTGAATGCGTCTTTGATTTAATTTTCAAAATTTAACTGAAATTTTTTACGTAGATTCCAATTCAAATTAAAATTTGATCTATAAACTGTATTTTGGGAAATATTAATGCAAATGATAGTTGGCTTTGAAACAGTCAGATGACATTCGGTGGTTTGGATGCTGCTCTTTTTTGGGTAACTATTTGTTAAGATCGCTGCTTTCAGTTTCTTCATTGTATTATTATTTTTTATTAAGTACTAGTGACACTTTTGGTTCGGAAAGCTTGTGCCTGTAGTTAAACGTGATAATGTTATAAAAAAAATTCAAAATAGCTTTCTTTATGTTGAATTCTAACAGATTTTACAGCATTTACCATATAAACAGGTTTAACTTTACTAAAAGCTACTCACACGCTTTCTGACAGCTCCCTGAATGGTCCGGTTTTGTTTGGCACAATTGGAAAACCCTTATATGTTACCACCGTTCCTGATACTTTTGAAAGAAATATTAGAGTGTATGTGTGCGTGTGTGTGTGTGTGTGTTTGCGTGTTTGCGAGTGTGCGTGTGTGCGTGCGTACGTGTGTGCGTGTGGGGGCGGGTGCGTGAGTGCGTGGGTGAGCGCGTGCGTGCGTGCGTCCATGCATATTTCAAAGACAAAAATACCTAGATATAGACCTTAAACATATCGATTAATTAAGTTACACGCGTAATTTAGCGACAGAAAAATTCCTAAGATGGAATTTGAGTATTAGTTAAATTAGTTAAATTAGTTCAATATCTGAAAAACCATTCATTTATAAGAAAAAGTGTAGACATATTTTTTAAAGAAAATATAGAGCGTATTTTTAAATGTTAGTTGTCACATTATTAGTCATTATTTATTCATTTCTATATAAGAATAAACGATTTGAACCAAGGTGAATCATGTCTGTTAACGTTTTTAATGTATTTGAGAAACATAATTTTCGAATTACGCACAGATCATTACGTTTGTTTTAATTTAAGATAGGAAGCAGTGAATTCGTATTTAAAAATTAATAGATATAACTATTAATTTCCAAATTGGCTGTTATTTATTTATTTCCGGTTCTTCTCTGTAATCATAAATATTAGCTCAAGTAGTTCAGTTAGGATTGGTAATAATTTGAACTCGTGTTTTCAAAAAGTACTTAAAGAAATTGATTACATTGAAGTGAATTATATAAGGTTATACAGATAGTTTAAAGTTTCAGGTACCGAGTAACCGAATATCTTGCTGTCCATGATCTCGCAGGGTCAACATCTCAGCTTAAGATAATTTTCCAGATAAGGTTAAATCATGGTGACGCTCATAGACAATTTATCCCTGATTTTGAGCTTCGTTTTAGCGTAAATGTAAGGTGTTTGAAATCAAGTTTATGCCATTTATACGCCTTATATAGAACCCGCTCATCTCCATTGTAGTTAGCCAGCATTCTACTTATTTTTATGGGTGCTACACACCGTTAGCGCGATTTGATCATGCAGTAAGATGCTATATCCCCAATAACATTTACAGTGTCGCCTTTAGGTGATGATGTAAGTAACCATACCATTCTCGTCTACTGATACATACGAGTAATTTACTGTTTTGGGTAGTTTTCAAAATAATACTGAAACCTTTCTGTTGTTACCTTCGTTTGCCTCTTTAATTTAAGAACATGTTGTATCCGTAAAAGATATGTTATAAAGCACAAATGGGGCTAGTGGTGCCAAATGACAACACAAGTATAAACCACGTGGACAAGTACACATGCATTTAAGACAATTTAAAAGTAATACAATGTTTATGATTTTAGTAGACTGACCTCAACTTTTTACACTTGCTTATTCATGTTAGCAAGGGCTTCACCTCTGTTAGTTGAAGCTTCGTCAATAAACTGCACTTTCTGAATATTGTCATAGCTACGAGCATTTTCTCCCTTCTCGATGGTAAGATTTTCGTCAAAGTACGTGAAGATAGTGGATACTGTAGCAACCGACTGTGTAATATAACATAAATGAATATTTCCTAAACTATTTATTTTGCTTACCTTTAGAATAATATAAAATTGATTTGACAATAAACAAATAATAATAAAATATATCTAGCTATGATATTTGTACCATCTTAAGTTAAACAAAAAAATATACACAAAGTGCTAAAACCATCAACGTATACAAAAAATATCGAACACAAAACACCACTACAAAATCAAAATGAAACCACTAGGAAACGCAAATAACGACAGAGAAAAATGGAAAGATAAGCAATTGACTTTTCCAAATATAAACCTGCGCGTTGCTAATAACAAGGATGCTAACAGTAGAACACGGCATGGAGATGCAGATATGTTTTTGATTTTAAATTACGTAAAAATCCAGAAATTTAGTTAATGTTTGTTACATTGTTTTAAAGCTAAGTTATCAATGTTTATATTTCAGAGGGTCAGAAACCTTTTTAGTACGTACAAAGTCTGAATTAAAACTGATGAAGAGTATCTATTTAAAAGCTATCCTTAAACCGTATGTGAATAAGGGTCAATATTTTTAACTTTAAAATATTTGAATTTAGCGCGTAGGTTGGACGTCACAGTAATAGACACTATATAATTCGTCTTAACTCTGGCCATCTCTTGTAATTATACGAGTTTTAATACTACAAAATATGTGCTAAAAAAATAGTTCTTTATGTAACAAGCCCAAAGTAGTCTTTAGGCTGAGACGAATGCCATGAACATCTTTGCACGATAAAATACTTATCTGTTTTGGTTTTTTTTAATGGTATATTTTAAATTATACAATCTAAACGTTTCGATAACACTTACAGTTATCTTCGTCAGTAGTAATATTTATTAAAATTGTTAAAGATGCTGTGAACAATTTTGTCAAAGTTGAAAAATTAAGACATAAACATCAGCTTACTATTGATATTACATTTGAGAAACGTATAAACCAACTATAGAATTAAATTTTAGTAGGTCATTAAAAATTAAATATTGTTAAACTGTCTTAAAGATGACAAATCAGAAAACTCTCTAACGGCGAAAGCTAACAATGACAAATTTCAGCCAAAAACACATTTAACAAAATTTAATCAAGTTATGATGTAAGTGTAAAGTTGTGAAAAACTTCAATTACAAAGTGATAGAAGCATTCACAAATATAAACATGATATCAAATAAAATAATCCAGTTAAATATAACAAAGACAATAATAATTTCAAGTGTTATTAACAATGAAAACCATAATGCAGAACGTTTGCTGTAATTTTTTATTTTTAATCTTAATTTCAACTACTTATGTTAAATTATAGTGCTGTGGTAATTTAACATATAATTGGTAAAGCATTTGATTCAGGTCTAGGAAAACCACAGCAAAAAACCTAGACATACCAAAAATCAAAATTAAAATAAAAATTAAGACGTATCATTATGCATTTTTTTAATTATAAGATGCCAAAACCTATTTAAACGGAGATTTTCTTCTTGTCTATTAAAATTGTTAGGGTGTTTATATATCTTAATAGCTTCACGTTGTAAACGAACATAATAATGAGTTTGTCTTGATAATATTTCCATATTGTCAAATTGAATGTCATGATTCAGATTATTCAAGGCATCGTCAGCCACCGCAGACTTCTATGGTTGCCTTAATCTACAAATTCTCATATGTTCTTTACGTTTTGTATACGGTTTGGGGTTCCAATGTATACTTTTCACATAAACAAGATAACTTATACACTACGGAAGATGATAATGGGTTTGACACGTCTTTAGATGATCTTAAATCTTCTTCAATTTTTCTTGTAGGTGTAAAAATAGTCCTAATGGCATACCTAATTAGGATTTGTTCAATTCTATCTGCAACATTATCTATAAAAGGAAGAAAAGCAGTACCAACATTAAGAACTGGTTTTTCTTTACAAGGTTACGTCTAGAAGATATAACATTATTAATATTTGTAAGTGAATATCCATTATCTTGTAAGGATTTTGTTAAATATTTATATATTGTGAAGGATTAATATAAATATTTAACAAATTTGACAATATGGAAATTCTAAATTGTCAAGACAAACTCATTATTATGTTCGTTTACAACGTGGAGCTATTGAAATATATAAACACCCTAATAATTTTAATAAACAAGAAGAAAATCTCCGTTTAAATAGGTTTTGGCATATTATAATTAAAAAAAGGCATAATGATACGGCTTAATTTTTACTTTAATTTTGACTTTTGCTATGTCTACGTTTTCTGCTGTGTTTTTCCTAGACCTTGAAGCAAGTGCTTTACCAATTATATGTTAAATTACCACAGCACTATAGTTTAACACAAGTAGTTGAAATTAAGATTAAAATTAGAAAATTACAAAAAAAAAAAACATTCTGCATTATGCTTTCCATTGTTAATAATACTTGCACTTATTGACAAAGATATCTCTTTGTTAGATTTAACTGGATTATTTTATTTGATGTCATGTTTATATTTGTGAATATTTCTATCATTTTGTAATTGAAATTTTTCACAACTTTACGCTTACATCATAACTTGATTAAATTTTGTTAAATGTGTTTTTTTAGCTGACATTTTTCATTTTTAATGACCTAGTTATTCTTTACTACTAAAATTTAATTATATAGTTGGCTTTATACGTTTCTCACACTGTAATATCAATAGCAGGCTGATGTTTATGTTTTAATTTTTCAACTTTGACAAAATTGTTTACAACATCTTTAACAATTTTAATAGATATTACTACTGCCGAAGATAACTGTAACTGTTATCGAAACGTTTAGATTATATAATTTAAAATACACCATTAAAAACCCAAAAAGATAAGTATTTTATTATGTGTGATAATGGTGAAGGTTTACATTTTCATATCTTTGCACGAGTTGCATACAATATTTTTTCTACGTTCATAAAAAAACAGTTTTACTAAGTGCCCATAACTGTCGGTAAATGAAAAATATTTTATAATAATGTAAGATTTAATTATTACATTTTCAATATTTCTCATTTTAAGCTATAAAATTATGTTTACACGTGCACTTTTTTTTCATTTACTTACTTAAACTGACAAACCAGAATAACTTTTAATGAGTAGTTAAGAAACATGTTTGTTATCCGAGCCGATTTCCAGTAAAAAATACTGAAATATAGCGATACATTACGCATTAAACAACCTTCGTACAGTAGATTCTAAAAAAACATAATTTTTGTTGTAAACATTTTAAATGAAATGAAAAATTTAAGTGTATGAAATTTAACTATAATGGTTCAATAATTATTCAATGGCCTAATTTCAAAATATGAAATCAAAGGTGTAATAACCTAAAACTTAAATTTTTTACCATCTGTACAAATGAAGTTAAGTTTTCTGTTATTCGCATTTGTACATGTGCAGTTTTTAATTCACTAGTACACTAAACGATAACTTTTTACACTAAAAATAACGTAAAAAGTGTTGGTTTTTTTAATGAACGTAGAAAATAGATATTTTGCGAGTACGGGTAAACCATTTTATGGCAGTGTGATATACAAAATTTTTTTGCGGACAATTGTGTACTTTTTAAAATTTTATACCTGTTGAAATTAAATTGGCAATACTGACAATTGACAGTAACCAATATAATCTAAAAAATACAATTGCGAAATTATTCATTACTCGAATGTTGTAGGTACCTTACCAATTTGTTGATTTTATAACAATTTATAGATGTAATTTGTAGTTTATAAGGAACTAACATGCACATAATAACGGATGCGTACACATACACGGTAACACGATTAGGCTTTGTGTTATGAGACATGTCGATTATGTTGAATATTCTATCAGTTCTGTCACTACAAGGAATACCAACTGTAATTTAGTATTATTTTTGCTGGCCTAGGCCGGAAAACGCATAGTTTCCGGACGCCTTTGCAGAACGAAGGCACAAAAACAAAATTTAATTATTATTCTTTGGACCAGATCAAAAAACATGTAAATATTAAAACAGTAATTAATATTTTGAAGAACTTTATCCACATTGTAAATTTATAAAGCCACATTCGATTTTATGATTTAAATAAATGCGACCTCAACCACGTTTATATCAGTATCCTTATAATGAAAAACATACCTAAATCTATATAATCAGAAATAATATACGTTATTAATAATATTCAAATACAGAAGCATATTTATTAGAAAGTGCTTATTAGATTATGACCATAGTTTTTAATGATAACCCAACGCCTAAATCTCCGTCCATTGTGATTAATTTCATACTTTGTTTGGTAAACAAAGTTATTAATTGGTATTATTTAAATAATACGAACTTTCTATACTGTTTCTAGAACGTTAGCGAAAGCTGATACATTGTGACTAAAGAAAACAAATGAACTTGTACGTTCCTATATGTGATTTACCTTAACTGGAAGCGATAACTACTTTACCGAGTTCGTGAACATGATTAATTAGCAATCATAGTAGTATTTAAAATGCATTTATACCATTAATTCTAAAATGTTTTTATTGTAAGGTAGAAAAATGTTCCTTGTATTCATTTTTTTTAAACTACCTTAATATTTGGTATTAATATGCAGTTGTTCAAAACATTCTAATTAATAAATTCTGCACATACTTTACGTGACATTTTCTGGGAACACGATTTTGTAAAAACTTTTTGTAAAAAATTTTAACAAGTAGGACTTCCTTAAGCAAAATAAATAATAAAAACGTAATGATTTCCCTAATTCATGGTCATCGTTAAATTAGTTCTTGTTTGAATTGGTTCAGTAATTTTGCCGGAGAGTAGAATAATTAAATTTTTCGTTTCGTAAGTGTTATTGGCAGTGACATTTTTATTTAATTTAATTTTCAGGAAATGATTTGTATTACACAAAATTAAAAACAAGTAGTTTTTTAAAGAAATAAATTTTCAATAAATGTTTTTGTATACGCTCCCAAAAATGGCTATTTTACGGACTCATTTCAGTACGTAAAATAGCTCATTTTCGACCTAGTCGTCATGGCAACTATTTTATACTATTTTAAATAATTCAGTGGATAATATTTTAAAAATTATTTTATTTATCAGTTCTGTCATTCGAATTTGTCAAAAAAACTAGGTACCTACTTTCAAAAAAATAACGAGTGACATTGATAACTTAGGTATTCTAGAACAATTTTAGAGAGCTTAAACAAAACAAAAATAGCTTGTAACACGTACCTAAAATAGGTTTTTTAGGACTCAATTGCTATTTGTCCAAAAAACCTCATTTTAGGTACTTGATACAAAAATAGCTATATTGAGATTATAAAATTAATAGAGATTATTAGTTATTATCGAAATTAGCATTTTATATGATAATCCTTTCTTTGCTCTTTAACACGAAAATAAAATTATTCACACCACATTACATTCTCTTTATAAATAATTTTTAGTCCGAGAATGGTTGAATAATATTTATCCATATTCCAAACCGATTGATGGGAGATATAGTCCTCCAAAATGGACGGCTTGGCGCCTTTTGCTTTTTTTGTGGGAGTACGTTAAAATCCAACGTATACGTTACCTAACCCGAAGCTATTGAGGAGTTTATCGATCGGATAACACCTCTTGGTCTGAGTGGTAATGGGAATTGGATTATTTACTGTGCTATTATGTGACTATTCCTACGATATGTGCATTTCTGGTGTAACGCTTCGAGGACTTGACCAGCATTCGTCTTTAGGTAATTTTTGCCCAGAGAAGCGTAGTTGCTATCTTTATGCTGGTTTTTGTAAATCATCACTTTTAAATGTAGAGTCACGATACATGAAGTTGCAGGTGCTAAGAATCGAACTTCTGTCTAAATCGCAAATATGTTTAGGAGCAAGGTGCTGAACTCACTGAGCTACTAAAACAGCCCATTTATATAGTTTATAGCTTTTTCCGAAGCGCTTGCGTAGTAGTGCTCGAGTGCGCTTATTTCTTATTTCAACAGCATTATTAAGTAACCATAAAATGTTCAAAAAACAGAAAAAGTGATAGTGCCTTCCGAGCTATTATACTTAATAAAACTTGATTTATTGCATTTCACAGCTTGTTATGTTTATATCCAGTTACCTAGGAAATAATAGATATGCATAGTTACAAAAAAATAAATATTGTAAAAAGTTTTCTTTATATACAAAAACAAAAAGAACTGTTCAATCTAATTTATTCTATTGTAGTATCCCTGTAATATCCTTATAAGTGTAATCCGAAGTTACTGTCAATAATTAAAAGAATGTAAAATCTTTAAGAGCATAATATTGAACTTATTCGCAATGACGTAGATTTAGAAAATATATAATTAATGCATCTTGACTTTAATGATAATAACAATACCCTTACTCAAATTATTGTCGTGCATCACATTGATTTCCTAGCAATAATTAAAACCGGAGAATTTATTTACAAGTCTAATATTGAATTACTCGCAAAACTAAAATCTGCTAAAAAGAACTGGCCGTCTAGTGGGAGGCTACGCAGTGTTAATTGAATGAGACAAAAAGGAACGACATTAAGTGCTGTAACCTAGGGGGCCAGGTAAACAATAAAAAAAGTTCAGCTATTGATCTCTCTGCATTTAAAACCAATAAGAACGGGTTAGTTTTAACTGCTAAAGCCGTGGGGCAACCAGTTTCTAGTTGCAAAATCGGGCGTAAAGATTGAAATTTTGAGGCTTTCTTAATGGTATCTAGATACGTTTTTCCACGCATTAAGCCCTTTATGTGGCCGAAAATGTTAGTAAACAGTCAACAATGCCAACTCATTCCAGTAATGAGAGGGGGGCACTGTACTGTCTGATGAGGTGTTGTTTTTTAACTTATTTCAACTGAATAAGCGTGCTTGCTCAAGGGCGTAGTGACCATCAAATTAATAACGCATTATACCCTTTATTAACGCGAACATTGGTCCCGTATTATATGGAACAGTGTCCCTTTTTTAAACGTATCAATTAGTATATGTAATTATTTTAATAAATTACGTAAATTTTTCGTATATATAGAGAAGTCCTTTTTTGTTCTGTTTCTGACGTTTCATTGTTGAGAAGGAATTAATCAAAGACTAGAAAATACGAAAATGATAGTGCGATCTTCACATAAGACACAATGAGAAGACATCACAATTCTACAATTTAGCACTGTTGACGTCTTTATAAATAGCGCGGCATCCCGCTTATGAAGCAGTATTAAAATCGAAGTCTACCGCAAAGGGGATTTGCGTACGACGGTGTCTAGTACGTGTGAAAAATAAATATACCGATGCGTGAAAATAAATTTAGTGTAAGTAGTTCATTAGTTATGGTTAAGTGACAATAGATAACTGTTTTGAAATAAATAACAGATATAGCATAGTGTGTATCTAGGATGGTAGAAAATCAGAAAATGACAAAAAGAAAGTGTACATTTAATAGAGATTTGCAAAGTGAATATCCATTGATTAAACAGACAACCTCAGATAGTGATGTAAAGTGATTTAAACGTTGCGCACAGTTTTCACTTGCACATGATCGAAAGGCGGATATTGTGCAACACATCTACACTTGAGCATCAAAGGCAGATATTGCTGTTTCTAGTAGTAGCAAAGTGTCGTCTTTTTTTCGTAATTGCAGCTGTAAAAAGCGTGACTTTAGACGGCCCACTTTGACCAATATGCAACCCACTTTTTCGCCAGACAGAATGACATAAGCTCTTACACTTCCGGTACTTTGTTACATTCGTTACTTATGCTGCAATATTAGTTGAATTTGATTATGTGTTAAAATCATTTGCTTATTACTGTTTCTCTAAATTCGGCATTTAATATTTTCTTAAATATACTACTTTTCTAAATTAAATGAATTTCTGTGTTAAACTGTTAAAATGTTGATGGTCATTCGCACTAACACTTATTTTAACGATTTGGGGTCACTGGTGTACAGCAGTTACATCGGGTTCAAAGTTCAAGTGCAACGTTCTTTTGATTTTGGATTTTGTTGGCGACATTTTGGATTGCTGAATAAAATTGAGTATTTTCTGTATTTATTTAATCCATCGACGCGCATCGGCTTTACATTTATTCTTCATTCATGAAATGATTATTTGTATATAATTGCTTCATATGCTTTAAGCGGATTCATTAGGAATGGAATGTCAGCCATCAACACAATATGTGTCTTAAAATAATTAATCACTTTAAAGGAAAAATCTACCTGCCGAGTAGGAAAAGCTCTATTAACTATTTGGTCTACGAACATAACCTATCAACTAATGCTTTTACTATAGGGACGCAGTACTCTTTGTGGTGATCTTATTGCAATCTCATCAGGTGGGGCTGTAGCCTAACTTCGCTCTTCGAAACACAGACATCAGCTGTTATCGGATCTGTATTGGGCTAAATTCTACATTGCCTGAATTTAGTATTAATATGCTGTAAAGGTTACCTCATTAAGGTAACATCTATTTCCTTCCTTTCATGCTTTCGCTTTGGTTAGAATTGTAAATAAAAATTCTGTACAAGGGAATGCGTTCGACCTTACTGCTTTGAATTTACATTATTATTATAACTCATCAATCCTTTATTTCGTTGAAATGTATTATTGACTGTCAGTCTTTTTCAAAACTTATTGCTAGCATAGTTTAGGCATACATGCTTGTTTGCCTTGTGGGTGATCTACGCAATAACCTGGGAATTTACGTGTTTTTCCAAATTAATAATTGTTTTATTCAAGTATGTATCGAAGTAGGTATAAAATTACCAATTGACTCTGAGTTAACCAGATTGAAAGGTTTATTTCACTGTTTTCACCTGTAACATAAGAACAGTAATTATTCATTAGGTTATTTATCTTTAATTATTGAAATGTTAATTTCTTTTTGGGCCAATTATAGCCAGAATATAACATATGTTTTGTGGGTATTCGTAGTGTTTCTTTTTCCAAACTATACCGACATTTGTTACTAGGCTAGGAAAGTGACTAATGCTCTCTTATTATCTACGACTGATTTTATTAATTCTAACTGGCGCACTCTCTTAACTTTTAGTTACCACCTTCGTCACTGTAAGGACCTACACCACCTCTACCTTCAGCGAGCTACCGGAAAGACCCTAAGGCAATCTCCGCTGCCCTCTGTCACTGTAAGTTGGGTACAACGTGGAGATTTTCGCGTAAAAAAGGTAGAAAATATATAAATTTCAATGAATATAATATTTCTACAAATGGTCTAGATCGTGTTTCCTCTATGAATACAGTACAAACAGTATTTATAATTGAAATACTTCATTATTCCTTCATTATTTTGTAAGCTGCTTTCGCTTATTTTAAGTAAAGTTTACTTTAATTTACCCCAGTCTAATGCTACTGGTTTTTAATTATATAAAAAGGGGAGTTGTTCGTTGTTACTGGGGTTGATCACTATTACCAGGTTCGTCCACACTGAGCAATATACTTGTAAGGATTTTAAACATATATTACTCCTATTTGGTTTATAATATCTAAATATTTACTTACACTTCACACTATTACAACTAACATAAAACGATAAGTAAAATAATGCACTTCAGGTAAACTAAACATAAATATCAGGAAGTACCAATGATCTTCTAGCCTGCCTGCGGATGTCGAGAATTGGTCCAGGATTCTCTTCGTGGGCGCCTTTTGTATACGGATTGAAACGGAGGTCGTCAGGTCGCTTCTCTCCTTACGTTTTCTGTGAAAATACGGTTAGCGGGATGTTTATACACTCTCAGAAAAGGACTGAACCTAATTTATATTACGATATAACAAGATTGTATTTATTTAAAAAATAAAATTAAAATGGTAAAAACCGGACCTGTCGGGTAGCTGACGGCAGAAAATTTTTGTACAGTTATTATAACTGTTTATAATAGTGGGCATGGTTATGTGGTAATAAGACAAGTTTCTCTACCTGCTTCTACGGTCAACAGAAAATCAATACTTTTAAAGGGATCGCTTTATGCGTTTTTACAAAAAATACGAGTTTAAATTGTATAAATGCAACTTTTATACCTCTAACTTTTATGAAAGTGAATTTTAAAGAAACTGAATAATAGTTACAGGGTTTTTATTAACTGTCTATTTACAGTAGGTTATTAATTACGGTAGAATAATATTTTTAATTATTCCTAGTAATTAGCGGAAGTTTTAGTAAAACAGATTTGGTGGTGTTTACGAGTGATTAAACCCTTTGGAAAGAAATATGAATACTTTCGTATTGTATTCTGGGTGAGGAGATGCTTACGGCGGTAGCCGTTTAGTAGCCCCTTGCGCTTCTGGTTTCGACAGCGTCAATAGTAGCTACCTGGGGTGGCTCTAACTCGGGGCAGGTCTTAATAACAACAATGATAAGGTATTTAAACCTTCCGGAATGATTTAGTTTAAAGATTTCAGGTACAGGATAAACTAAACGTTTTACAGGTATGGTAGACTTGCAGAAGAATTTTCCCTTCGAGTCTGGGGTACCGCGATAAGCGATCAGGATCGGATACAGGTTCAGGAGGGTTAAGAAGTAAAATTTTCTCTTGACCTTAAACCTGGATATCTTACGATAAGTGAGCCCGTAGGAAAGTGGTTTATTACGTTCAGCGAGATTGAAATATAATACTCACTGTTACGTACTGTGTTCGTAATTTACGAAACTGGGTGACCGAAATATAGTGTAATTGCAGGCGGCTTATTGCTTTCAACCTATCGACTTCCTGCCCTTCGGTTTATAATCATTTTGCCTAGTGTACGCGTGTTTGTGTGCGGTATGTAGGTGGAGTATATCAATTACAAGAATCTGGACAAATACCCGTTGCGCTGTTTAATTGAGACCCTGGAGAATGGCAGAATGTAGGCGAGCGTCTTTCTATCCAATAGAGTAAGTAAAAGTCTACATCAGGCGTTTTTCCCGACGTGAAGGCGTTCACTGGTGTAAGTGTGGTGTTATATGTTTAATTTACATGCAGGTGACCGCAGATTGAGGCAGTAGTAACCCTGGTGTACAAGATAAGAGCAGGTTGGTTTGTAGTGCGGCAAGCGGTTTTATTTAGAATCCCAAACGGCGGAAACGGATTCTGGTCGGGCTTCTAATGCCGTGATTGGTGGATACACTGACAGATACTCTGACGTAACAAAATACTTCACGTTTTTAAAATTCACGTCGGAGGGGATATAATTGCATTATTTAATGATTTCTGTAAATTTTAATTAAAGAGAATAATTAGCAAATAATTAATTTAAAAAAATTTGGTAAAGGCGGCTGGCTCTTTACAGTTTATTACACTACATGGGTGCAGAAACACAATATTTTGTGCGATAAAATGTCTCCATAAGAACCATCAAATAAACCTTGAAGATATAGTGAATATAATTAAACAGTTTTTCTGTTCTGAACTGTTGAAGGCAGCCGAGAATTTTCGTTTTGATCAATGTTATCAGAAAGAACGCCAGATTATTATTATTACAATTGACGGTTAATTTCAAAACTAGAGATTATCTGAAGGCAGCATTAATGAATCAATTTGTTTTTGGTATTAGATGTGAACGTATTCAAAGTAGGTTATTAAAAGCTAAAGATCTTATATTAAAAAAAAGCCACTAAAATAGTTACTAGGATGGAATTATGTGTTAACGATATAGCATACAACAAAATAGAAATACTGTAAAAGTAAGAATCATTTACAAAACTTTGCTTTAAAGTCGTGGTACAGAACAATGCCACAGAAGCAATTTTTAAAACTTCTACTGAATATGCAGAATTTCGAAAAGAATATCTAATGGATGTCTATATTTATAGTATCAAAATTAATCTTGAAATCGACGGCGGTTCGGCTGTGTCATTAATATAAGTAATAGATTTTGGAAATAAGTACTTTTAAACATGGAAATATTAAAAATGGTTCACTTATTAATTTCGTTTTGTCAAAGTGACACATCTGTAGATGGATATGCTGAAGTTAATATTACATAGAAAAAATCACAAAAGGAATTGTATCTATATTTGTTCAATACTGACACAAAACCTTTACTTGGTAGAGAATGGGTTCGTCATTGAAATATTGATCTACATGAAATTTTACATATGAGTACTGTTAATAACAGTATATTACAATTACAGATACTCTTGAAGATCAATATATGTAAAATTACGGGTTTCCACCTATGTTACACCTACATTCATCAAAACTAGATCAGTGAATTCATTCATTCCTAAAAACAATCTGATTGGGATACTCCTGTAGTTCCGATAAATAAATCAAATGGTAGAATACGTTTGTGTGGTGATTTAAAAATAATTGTTAATCGGTTTCTTATTGTTGTATAATGGAAAATTTATTAAACGACATTCCAGGTGTCAAAGATTTTCCAGACGCTGCTAAAATTACAGCGACTAATGATGGTTTACATTTACAAAAATTGAATACAGTTTTACTCAAAATAGCGAGTCTTAATATTAAAGTTTATTTTCAAAAGCACAAATTTCTACAGGATAAAAAGGAACACTGCCGATATACTATTGATAGAACAGGAACTCGTAAATCTAACAAGAAAATGGAAATAATTCAGAAACATCAAATTCCCACAAATCAACCTAAACTTACTTAATTATTGCAGAAGATTCATCCCCATCTTCAGCTCAATATTACAACCGTTACATCATTTATTAAAAGACACATAAAACTGATTTGGGATGACTGTCCTCAACGCTTTTTAATAGAAAGTTAAATGCAATCCAATACAGTATTAGAGTTGAAATACTTTCAGAACAACACAGTGCGCACAAACCAATATTGGTCACAATTCGACAATTTACCATCGCGTGCGCATTCATAGGCATAGTTTATTTACATTTTGGTGCACGCTTGAGTTATAGGTTATATTTCTAACTTTTACATTTTGTTTTAATAAACAGTTCTTTTTGTATGTTTTTTGTGTTTTTATAGTCACCAAACAATGGCAAACAAATCGAAACAGACCGGCGTTCGTGGAAAGATTCTGCATAGTCAAGCTCGAGAAATTGTTGCAAACATCATAGAATTCATGACAAAAGAAGCCAAGGAGGGAGTGACAATCCCTTTGTCAAATTTTAAGGAGAGAATTTTAGCTGCTACGAAGATAGGTGAATTCACTTATCGTAAAGTTATATCAGATATGAAGGAAATTTCCCAAGGCAAAGCAACAAAGTTTTCTTCACCTAGAAAAAATAAAAACAGACCAAACCCTAAAAGTAATTTGTATCAGGGGGAATTGGAGCAGATAAAATCCATTATACATCATATTTATATTATTGAAAAGAGAGTGCCCACGTTAAAAGGTAATGAAACAATTTTACATGGTAAATATAATTACATTTTAATTAACAGGTATCCACAATAAAATTCTGCAAAGGGGTATTGATTTTAAAGGTGGACTTTCGATTTTGGGAAAGATTATTAAAAAATTGGGTTTTCGGTAAGTCATATAACTATTTGTGACATTCACTCATATTAACTTATTCCATAGATTTGGAGATGGTGCAACACTGTTGATAAAAGGAAGGTTCTGATGGAATCATATGACATACGCTTAAAGCGTATCCAATATTTACGTCAACTGCAGCAATGCATTCAATATAAGAGACCAATTATTTTTACAGATGAGTCCTATATCCAGAGTTGTCATACAAACCCAAAAAATTGGACAGATAATTCTACTCTGGGTTTTAAAAAACCTATTGGCAAAGGTCCACGTGTTATCATAGTACATGCTGGTGGATCTGACGGTTTTGTTAATAATGCACTACTTATGTTCAAATCAGGTACGAGATCATTATCATAATTGTAGTCTAAAACTAAATCTTGTTAATTATAGGAAGTACATCAGGAGATTACCACAACGATATGAACCATACAAATTTTATGCAGTGGGTACAGAAGCAGCTGTTGCCGAATATACCAAAGCGAGCTGCACATTAAAATTCTTTATTCGTTAATGAATAAAATAATTTAAAAGTGATCTGTAAACTTTTTCACAATCTAAGGTAATGAAAGTTGTGAATTCTAGTTTTTGTAAAATTATTTACGAACTTAATTAATAATGAGTATTTTTGTAAGATGATGTACCATTTTAGAAGTTGAATTAACCCTAATTACCGTTTTACAAATTTTGCCACTGAAATTAACATTAAATGAAATTTTAGCAATTTGGCCATGCATGAAAATAGTTCTTATTTTTTACGCGAAAACGGTGCATCGTACGGAAAAAAGTCAAGGGATCAAATTTGTTCTAAATTAAATGAAGATTTCAAAAATAATTTATTTTCAGAAAAATCAGTGGCGTACCATTTTTACCTCAATAATATTCTGATGTGTATTACATTTTCTAGGGATATCTAGAGTGATATGGAAGATATGATAAAAAATGACTTTTTTTCTTAAAATGTTCACACCCTGTATTTCGAAAACGAAGCATTTCACCTGGTATATATATATATATATATATATATATATATATATATATATATATATATATATATATATATATATATATATATATATATATATATATATATATATATATATATATATATATATACAGGGTTTTCCACAGTAGGCGTTCGTTAGAAGTTTATGTGGTTAGAAAAAATTTAGAAATCTGAATTTTTGGACTTAAGGGTTATTTAAAGATTCTCATTCATTCTAAAATATTTTCAAGGTCATGTTACTTCCGGTTATGCCGGAAGTCGTCACTAACTTCCTTATTTTAAATGGAACACCCTGTATATTATTTTATTTTTGGATTCATGACAAAATTTTAGGATGTCTTACAAGGGTTTTCTATACCTTTTTCAACTGTTTCTTAGATATCTTGATTTTTTCAAAAATTTTGAAAGACGTAACCACTGCTTGTCTTACTTATTTTTGACTGATGGAAAGTGCTTCTGGAGTAGACAGAAGCATAAGAACTATACTTTTGAAATACTCATTGACAATTGATTTATTGCATACATGGTGTTCAAAATTTGATGAACTATTAAACAATTTTCAAAGTTGAAAAACTTTGTTAATTCAAATGTGACACCCTGTATATTATTGGATGAATAGATGCAGCATTTAGTTATGCATCGTTTGGCTATAACATTACCTATACCTATTATCGACAATTTTCTTGTTAATTAATATTTTCTACTTTAATGTGATTTTTGACAGAAACTGAAATGTTTTTCAAAAATAAAATGAACTTAATTCAAACTACACAAATTCTATTTTGTTAAAACAATGAAATAAAACAAGAAGATAACCAAATTGAGAGCATAATAACAAATGAAAAACATAAAACAATTATTTGAACATAACTAGAAGAAAAGTGATAAAAAAGATAAAATGCATCATTACAAATGTTCCACATTCGCGATCTATTTCGCAAGGAGTATATGATAGAGTTATAAAATGCTTAAATCAAATTGGCGGTCATTGCCACTGTGAAACGTTGGTATAACCATTTGAATAGTAGCCGCCTTTCGCTCACTGACGAAATTCGCGAAGGTCGTCCAAAATCTGTTGTTAAAACATTGATGCTGTGCAAAAACTAATAATGCAAGATCGCCATGGGACACATTGTGAAATTGAGGGAACCCTAGGCATAAGTTCCACCAGCATATATAAAATATTACATGATTTACATCATCATTTAGCCACGAAAATGATTTGTTCTCATTGGATCCCACATAATTTCACGAAATCTCAAAAAGATGCTCGCGTCGATTGCTGTACACAAATGCTTAAGTAATACAATGGCGGCGCTTCAAAAGACGTATATAAGATTGTACTATCCGGAACGTAAACAGTAGTCGACTGGGTGGATGTTTCAAGATAAACCAAATCGAAGAAAAGTTGTTCGCTTTCGAAGCACATCGAAACAAATGATCGCCTGTTTTTTCGAAAAAACTGGTCATGTGGCAACTGCGCCTTTAGATTAACGAAGAACGGTCAATTCTGAATGGTACACAACCATTTGTTTGCCGGAAGTCTTCGGTGAAATTCGGAAAACAAACAAGCGCCGTTGGATCGTTCTGCATCACAATGCCAGCTCTCACACATCTCGTCTAACAAGCGATTATTTGAACAATAAAAAAATTGAATTGATAGGTCCTGATTTGACACCCAGTGACTTCTTCTTCCCGAATGTCAAGAATAAATTGCGTGAACAACGATTTTCGTCGGTGCAAGAAGCCGTTGATGCGTTCAAAAACCATGTTATGAAGGTGTCTCAAGAAGATTGAAAAAATGCTATGAGAAATGGTTCAAACGAATGCAAAAGTGTATTGATCATAAAGGAGAATATTTTGAAAAACAATAAAGCAATTTTCAATAACAAATTAGTGTTTTTTTCATAGTTAGGCTCTAAATAGAAATAGTAACCCTCGTATCAATGCGATTTGTTTGTAATTTGCAGAAATCAAAAAAGATTCTTACAGTGAAACTGCAAGATTATGCCCGGCTTGGTAAAATCTCCGATTTTAGTGCTAGCTCAATCTCATGGGATGGACCCAGTTCTCGATAAAATCTCTGGATTAACTTAACTAAAAAAAAACCGGATTCGCCACTCTCTTTGAAAATATTATTTGGATACCTACTCTGGTAAAGAGAGAAGTCCAGAGTCGGCCTTAAGTTCCTACTCCTAATAAAAAAAGAAAGAAAGGTTAGGTAACACCACGGGACACTCGCCCAATCACAAACTAGTTTCTACACCAACATAACTATATATTCACACCCAAAGAAAAAGTTCATCAATAGCATATTTTTTAAAACAAGCAACTTAAGCGGTTAAGCGTGTTAAAGAACACAATTCCTAGATTAAACTTTGGAACAATACTTATACTTAATAACAAAGGAAAAAAAATTAATAGCACTCTCGTCTTTTAACGAACACGTTTAATTGTATGGCAACTACGTTTTGTCTTTCTTTTATCTACAACCTTCGTATTGAAACGATCCACTTCAACGTGGTGAATATATATATTGAAATTTAGTATCGTAAATTCTTTTGCGCTAAAACCTATATAAATGTTACAAGTAAAATAAAATATGGATACCAACAAAGTGTTTGTTAAAATTTATCAATTAAATTATTAAGTTATGTAACAATTAAAGCGAGTTATCATAGCTGCGGGCAATCCGCATAAAGGGAAAAATTTAATGAACTGACGTTAGTTATCAAACAGGTCGTTTTAGATAACCTTTCTCTAGCGATCGCAAAAAAAGATCTTACACAAATCGTACCATGCATTCTTTTCTTATTTTACATTATATGCCATAGCGTAATAACCCCCCCCTTAACATGTAATTAATAAAGCATTGAATATAAATAAGCTTGTAAAAGTTAATTTTAGCGGTGGTGTAAAGCACAAAAAAACAATTATTAGTATCTGCGTTAAATGGTGATAAATCCTCGTGACCAGGTGTATCGCAAAAGATTAGAGTTGAAAATTATGTCTTAGCGGCAACTGTCCTTGATGTTGCAGATGTAGAAACAATGGTACGGTGTAGAAATTTTTGATTTAATTATTTTATCAATCCACTGTAGTCATCCAAAAACCAAAAATTAGGGTACAGACGCAGCCCCTAATAGAAAGGCCAATAAGAGGAGAAACCAAATAAAAGAACCCTGTGATATTAATGAAAAAGAATTATTATGCATACGTCCTTTGATATGGCGATTTACCAAGCAATCCCTTTAAAAGAAAAAAAGTGACGGACGTTTATACAATTATGCAGTCATCCATATCACTTGTATTGGTTTAATTATTGTTTGATCCGGTAGTTTCCGTTATTACAAATATTACTATAATAAACAGGTATAATTGCACGAATAACCAAAGAACGGTTCCACTTCGAGGTGTGGCGTGTTTTAAATTCGAGCAAGTGCCCGCAATAAAAACATAATGTATTGTTTGGATGCGGTTGAAATTTAAATTAAGGGTGCGTTTACACTGTGAAGAAATAAAAATGTAACAATTGTTTTTGGGTTCTAAAACCGTACTGCAATATGATGAAACTGATTAACACTATTTCCATTATGCATAAAACAGCAGCGTATGTGAACCTCTTTAAATTTCTAATCCAATATACCACTTCCGAAATGTTATTTAGCTTCGATATAAATCAACTGATAAAGGCAATAGTAGTTTATCATATGTTGTAGTTATAGTTATCGTGATTCGAGCAATGCAGAGCACCTAAATATTCATCTACTACTTAGTGAAATACATTTTTATTGGAAATTAATAATTTTATCCTTCGTAAAAACAATTTTATTATTAATTCAAATTACAGTTTTAATGTCACTTGCTTAAATAGATATTAAAGTCATCTATGATACATGTGCAAGTAACCATTGCATGAATGTTGCATACACTATTTTTTCTACAACCATTACATAAATTTAAAATACCATAAAATAATTTAAACGAGATAACCGATATTTCATTAGTAATAATTTGCTTGAGCAATTGTTTATGAACATTTAAACAGAAGTAATCATCGGAAAGTAAGAAAACTATTACCTTTATACAAATAATCACAATGATTATGTCAGAGATATTTCTAAGTAATAAGCTTACAATAAAAATGTTAAAAAATTGATTATTGTACAGGTTTATTTGCAGAACTGTTTTTTTTGCTATTGTTAATTGATGATGCCAAATTTACATTTATTGCGGTGTTTTGATTGTCTATGGAATCACATTGTAAATATTTATTTTAATTTGAACAGGTAAAAGCTTATTCTGTTTTAGTTTTGTTCAGAAAAATGTTGTCCCAAAACTTGCATATTTTAAACTTCCTACATGCAACCGCTGTTCCAACAATTAATAATACCGGTAAAAAAATAATTTTGATAATAACAAAATTGAATAAAATTATTTAAACGAAAATTTCCCAATAAGGATTTAAGCACGCCACCTTCCAATTGTCAGTGGCATCGGCCGTAATTATTATTAGTATATTCTACTATATTTTACATTCCATTTAGCATAGTATATTTACTTACTTTAGTACTATAAACGTGCTTCATTTTTTAATACCTTGCCGATTCACGCTTTAAAAGACCATCCCGATATTGGACACTGAAATATATCTCTGGGTGTGTGTGTGTCTGTGTGTGTCTGTGTCTGTCTGTGTCTGTGCTTCAGTGCCTCAGTGTCTCGGTGTCTCTGTGTCTCTGTGTCTCTGTGTCAGCGTGTCTGCATGTCTCCGTGTGTCCGTGTGTCCGTGTCTCCGTGTGTCCGTGTGTCCGTGCGCCCGTGTGTCCGTGTGCCCGTGTGTCCGTGTCTGTGCGTCTGTCCGTATGTGCGTCTGTGCGTCGTCAGTGGGTCTGTGTGTCTGTGTGTCTGTGTGTCTGTGTGCCTGTGTGCTTGTGTGGCTGTGTGTCCGTGTGTCTGTGTGTCCGTGTGTCCGTGTGTCCGTGTGTCCATGCGCCCGTGTGTCCGTGTGCCCGTGTGTCCATGTCGTGCGTCTGTGCGTCTGTGCGTATGTGCGTCTGTGCGTCGTCAGTGGGTCTGTGTGTCTGTGTGCCTGTGTGCCTGTGTGCCTGTGTGGCTGTGTGTCCGTGTGTCCGTGTGTCCGTGTGTCCGAGTGTCCGAGTGTCCGAGTGTCCGTGTGGCCGTGTGACCGTGTGACCGTGTGTCCGTGTGTCCGTGTGTCCGTGTGTCCGTGTGTCCGAGTGTCCGAGTGTCCGAGTGTCCGAGTGTCCGAGTGTCCGAGTGTCCGAGTGTCCGTGTGTCCGTGTGTCCGTGTGTCCATGCGCCCGTGTGTCCGTGTGCCCGTGTGTCCATGTCGTGCGTCTGTGCGTCTGTGCGTATGTCCGTCTGTGCGTCGTCAGTGGGTCTGTGTGTCTGTGTGCCTGTGTGCCTGTGTGGCTGTGTGTCCGTGTGTCCGTGTGTCCGTGTGTCCGTGTGTCCGTGTGTCCGTGTGTCCGTGTGTCCGTGTGTCCGTGTGTCCGTGTGTCCGTGTGTCCGTGTGTCCGTGTGTCCGTGTGTCCGAGTGTCCGAGTGTCCGAGTGTCCGAGTGTCCGGGTGTCCGGGTGTCCGAGTGTCCGAGTGTCCGAGTGTCCGAGTGTCCGAGTGTCCGAGTGTCCGAGTGTCCGAGCGTCCGTGCGTCCGTGCGTCCGTGCGTCCGTGACTGTCTGTGTCTGTGTCTGTGTCTGTGTCTGTGTCTGTCTCTGTGTCTGTGTCTGTGTCTGTGTCTGTGTCTGTGTCTGTCTGTGCCTGTGTCTGTGCCTGTGCCTGTGTCTCTGTGTCTCTGTGTCTCTGTGTCTCTGTGTCTCTGTGTCTTTGTGGCTCTGTGTCTCTGTGTCTGTCTCCGTGTCCGTGTCCGTGCCGCGTCCGCGTCCGCGCCAGTGCGTGTGCGTGTGCGTGCGCGTCCGCGTCAGTGCGCGTTCGTGCGCGTGCGCGTGTGCGTATGTGTGTGCGTGTGCGTGTGCGTGTCTGTGTCTGTGTCTGTGTGTGTCTGTGTCTGTGACTGTGTCTGTGTCTGTGTCTGTGTCTGTGTCTGTGTCTGTGTCTGTCTCTGTGTCTGTGTCTGTGTCAGTTTCTGTGTCAGTTTCTGTGTCAGTGGCAGTGTCAGTGGCAGTGTCAGTGCCAGTGCCTGTGCCTGTGCCAGTGCTAGTGCCTATGCCTTTGCCTGTGCCTGTGTCTGTGTCTGTGTCTGTGTATGTGTGCGTGTGTCTGTGTGTGTGTGTGTGTGTGTACGTGTGTGTGTGTGTGTGTGTGTGTGTGTGTGTTACATAACCCGCTTTCTTCGAATCTTTTCTAGTAGTAAAATATTGCTCTCTCCTTGCTAATTCAAGAACTTCTGGTAATGTGTACAGTATTGCCTTTTTACTGGTTAATGAATTTACAACGAGATGAAAATCTGTATCGAAGAGAAAAAAGAACGTCCAGTGCATTAGACTAATAAGAACAGAGATATATTTTTTTGATATAATTAAATTTAATACTTCTAATGAATTACAAAACAATGCATTTCCGTATGTATTTTATATTGAATAACTTCATTGTCAATAATAAAATGAGAATTACTCCGTTTTCGTGTAATGTTAAAATTGTGTTTGTGCTCGACTGCTTGCCATTCGAACCGAACAGTTCGTTTGCAATCACCAGAAGTCGAGCACGGAACACCTGAAGATGGCTGGTACGATCCTGCCGATACGTCGTGATCGAGGGGATGGTTTTTGTTTAATAACAATTTACGTGTATTAGTCAGTATCCGCTGTTAGGACGTTTATCGATTTCTGCAGCTTATCTTATTATTCTCTTGGTTAGATGTTTTGTTGATGCTATCCTCCTGGTTGCATCGAAGTTGATATTCTGTGACGTCTATTGAATATGGCGTGGTAAAGATGAGGTTCTGTGTTGTGCCCAGAACAATCGACATAATTAAAGTACCACATGAAACAAGACATCATTAACCTAACGGAACACTGCGTAAAAAACATTTGGAACTATGGAAGGAGCACCGATGGGTTGATCACTGTCACCGTTTCTAGCTAATATATTTATGAACGAACTGTAAAACGAGCAATACAAACGGCAAGTCACAAACATAAGTTATGGTTAAGAAAAGTGGACGATACTTTTATAATCTCGACACATGGACGAGAAGAACTGAATCGATTTGTACTAAATATTAAATGGAGTTCATGAAAAGAAAAAGTTTACAATGAAAATAGAAGACAATAGAATACTGCCGTTTTTAGACGTATTAACTTACAAAAAGGGAGAACCATTAAGACACACAGTTTATAGAAAAGCCACATACACCACCTGTTGGTGAATGAATGCTAAAGCCCATTATCACCCAACACAACTACAGACCGTGATCAACACGCTAATTACAAGATCCAAGCGACGAGCAGTCAATCAAAACAATCATGAGGAAATCAAAACCCTAAAGTCAGCTTTACTACAAAACGGATTCATCGAAAAACATATCCAAAAGGCGGACCAATCGAAGAAGGAAAGAACAGGAACAAGCAAACAAAGCACTCTTACCGTACAAGGGAATAACAAACCGTACTGGCAAAATTATACAACACACCAAACCATATTTAAGAAGAACGAAAGGATCGAACCCATATTGCCTAATCCAAAAACCACAACCAACTTAGAAGATCTAGGCATATAAGAGATTCTATGTGGAGACTGTGAGACCGAACGTTTATAGGTTAAACTTTAGTACATGTTCAATCGACATCACTCAATACCAACTTCGATATAACCAGAAGGGTAGCATCAGCAGAACATCTAACCTAGGGAATAAAATTGAAAAGTCTTAATACCCGAGATAACGCGCAGAGACTGCGTAAACATGGAAATTAATTCGTATTAAACAAAAACCGTCAACGAACAATACACTTTATGTATATATATATATATATATATATATATATATATATATATATATATATATGATATTGATCTTTAGGCTTTCGCGGCTACTGTATGTACTGCTGGTTTCTCGGGTGTTGATCCGCGTAGCTCTTCTGGTCTCCAAAAGACCGTTTGTTGCAAAACGACGTTTCGGCAAAGTCTCATTTGTCATCCTCAGGTTGGTAATTGTTTGCTCCTACTACTACTTCGAACTGAACTTGAGATACGTAGATGATACATTTGTCATCAGGAGCTACGGACAGGAAAAACTCAAGAGTATTTTTGGAACACCTCAACAACGTGCACACAAATATCAAGATCACAATGGAAATAGAACCAAATGATCAGTTAGCGTTTCTGGACGTGCTATTTAAGAAGAATGAAGACGGACGCCTAGGCCACACGATCTACAGGAAACCTACGCACACGGTCAGATACATGAACGCCAAATCGCATGTTCAGTTCGAGTAACTCAATTCGGCTCATTTTTAGTCTTTTCTAAATAACTACGAAAGTTGGCAGCACTGGTCAAAACTCAAAACGTCATTTGATTGGTCTTGAAATTCTGCCCAATATTGCTAATTTAACCAACCCTGTAGCTGTTATAATAACGAAGTTACCCATGGAAGCTTAGTTAAAAATTGTCACCCTGTATATATATATATATATATATATATATATATATATATATATATATATATATATCTATCGGGTGAGTTATGAAGAATGGGTCAACGCTAAGCTGGAGATATTATACACCAAAATATTGTTTGAGCTCATCATACCTTTATACGAATGTCGCTGGTTTGCAAGATACAGGGTGTTGAAGGTTTAAATTATATTCTAAAATTTCTCAATAGTTGAGAAAGTTTTGATAACATGAATCTGAAAATTGGTAAGTCTAAGTTTTTTTGGTGTACGAATTTGAAGCTTATTTTGACATTGCTCCTAAAGGGCGTTAGTTTCACCATATTATTCAGGTAAATCAAAATATATTTTTTATCTGTTTAGCTATGCTTGAAAAAAGTTAAAAATCTAAAGGAACGTAACGTTTAGGTCGCATAACTATCGGTTTCTGAGTTATTTGCATTTAAAAGTTTCAATGTATTTTGTTGATTTTCTTTCAGGCGCTGATATGCTATTTCCGTTCTAAGTAGGCTTGTGTCAAATTTTCATGTCAATAAATATTAGTTTATTTTGCGCACATGTGATTTATTATTCGTGTAAAATTATTAGCTAGTGATCAAAAAATGCCACGACATAATTTTTCCAACAGTGAGATGCTTGATATGATGCGGCGGCCCGAATATGTACAATTGTACTCAAATAGATTGCAATTTAATTATAAATTATTCAGAAATCTTTACAACCGCTTAGGCGAATCTGGATCTTTAGGACCAAAATGTAACCATGGTGTTCTAAAATCTATCACAAGCGATAAAGAAGAGGAAATATTAATGCGTGTTTCGGAAAATTCCGGTATTAGTACTCGTCGGTTAATGCGGCATCGGAGGTAAGCGAATCGTCCATTTGTAGAATTTTGAAAAAAGATGCTCCATTCATATCATTATAGTCCGGTTCAGTTATTGCCTAAAGACTTACGAGCTAGCCTACAATTCGCTCAATTTGCACAAAATATGCAAACGGAAAACCCATATTTCCGCAATCAGATTCTAATTAGCGATGAGGCGCCATTTACTAGACAGGGAGTTCTTAATAGGAAGAACCATCATTTGTGGCACTCCGAAAATCCGCATGCTGTAAAAGAAAGACATTTTCAGCATAAGTTGAAGGTGAATACTTGGTGTGGTTTAATTTCTGTTTTTTTTCACAGAACCTTTTGAACTATCATCCAATCTATCTGGACCTTATTATTTAAATTTTCTTCTACACAATTTAAACGAGCTTCTAGATGATGTACCACTCGCTTTAAGAGAGAATATGTGATTTATGCACGACGGTGCGCCACTACATTTTGCCTTGCTAGTACGCCACTATTTAAATGAACCTTTGCCTCATCGGTGGATTGGCCGTGGACTCCTTAGCATGGTCAAACTTGAAGGATGTAGTGTATCGTGAAGAAATTAATTCTGTTGAGGAGTTGCGGCAGAAAATACAATTAGTCGCGAATGCATTTAATAATAATAAGGACATCTTATTTAATATTCTGAGATATTTAAGAGGATGTGTATTAAGTGTATTAAGGTAGGTGGTGGATATTTCGAGCATTTGATTTAAGATTCGTTATTTTACTATTATCAATAATTGTTATTGTTATTTTCATCTTTTGAGAATAACAAAAATCACCACTATATATATATATATATATATATATATATATATATATATATATATATATATATATATATATATAAACTTTTAAATGCAAATAACTCAGAAACCGATAAAGACCTAAACAAGAGTAACGTGGAATTAATGTTCTTTTAAATTTTTAACTGTATTCAAGCATAGCTCAACAGATAAAAAGTATGTTTTGATCACCTAAATAATACGGTAAAACTAGCCTATATTGAATTAAGACTTTTTGAGTTGGCGTACGTGCATGTGTGAGTATGTGTGCGTGTGTGTGGTGTGTGTGTGTGTGTGTGTGTGTGTGTGTGTGTGTGTGTGTGTGTGTGTGTGTGTGTGTGTGTGTGTGTGTGTGTGCGTGCGTACGTGTATGCATCTGTGGGACAAGATATCTCAAAAACTTGAAAAACTATTACATTCAAATTTGAACATAAAGGTCTAAATTGCTAGACCACCGTGCAAGTGGATCTGCGGAGTAACGAGTAAGAGTATATGTTACTTATCTTTAGGCCGCAATAACTGAAGTACTTGTACAGCGCCTACATTGAACTATCACAAATGTGTTCAGTAACTTAATGGGAGACCACTGTGACATTTGATGACGAATCTTGCAATAATTACGGAGAAATAACGTTACATCAAGAAATTTTGATTAAATTTCGGGGCGAACTAAGATACACGTGTAAATCACGTCAACCGTTACACAAATGTAATATAATTTATTAGTTTGGAATACATATAATTTGGTTTTACAAATTATCAAATATTCTAATTTTTCACTGCATCTCATAATATAGATACATAAATTAAAACATACTTGGTTATCGTCCTTTTCATTTTTAATTTAATACAAATCATGAAAGTGGTTTAACTGGTTGTTTTCATACCGTACTGGCTTGGGGTGAGTGGTAAGAGTAATAATCAGTAAAACAAAAGGTTCGAATCTGGTCAGAAGTAAACTTGTTTTTAATTCAATAAACATGTGTATTTAAAGAAAACTACAAATAGTACAATTTAATTCTAATAAACTTATCGTGAGCATTTTGTTGCAATTTAGTTGTAATATTTTTAGCTACTTATAAGTGCTAAATTTTAGGATAATAAACCCTAGGAAAGTGTTTTTGGGCCCTTCGGGAATACCGCGCTCTGGAAAAAACTACCAGGGGTATCGCATTTACGAGTATACCAGTAAAGATCATGGAGAAGACAAAAGGGAAGAGTATAAAACAAAAGCTTGGTAAAGAATTGGGACATGCCAGGTATGGGTTAAAAAAACCAGAAAAGATCCAATTTTCATGATGAATCAAGCAATAGAAAACAGTATACAGAAGAATATAGAATGAAAAAGAAGATTATACATAAACAAGGATAATAAGAAAGGGATAGATAAAAAAATCAAAGGAGAAATATTGAAAAGAGAAGAGAAAGTTACGATCAATGTGCAAGAGATGCGTATTCTGAGCAAAATTCGAGGATAAGACGAGGTGGGACCGGAATAAAAAAAAAGTATTCGGAATGCACGAAATAGAAACAAGATAATCCGAATGGTTAGCACACTTTTACAGTATGCAACGTGAACGCCTGGGGAGTAAGCAGAACTGGCGACCCAGGAAAACAAGAACAAGCGTAGTAAAAGTTAAGATTTGCACAAATTATTCTAATCAGTGCTATTATTTCACACTCGCTGATCAAAAGAATTCACTTTTATCCTCCTTGAATATTAATAACTTCGATACGTTTACGTTTTCATCCCCAATATTTAAAGACATGTTTGGAAGATTCGCTTCGAATGTAAGAAAACAAATATCACAACTTCCTGATTTCAAACTCTCAAATTTAAGCGCAAAGGGCAACGTTTTTGAAAGACGTAAAAATTATGTAATTGTTTGAACAGGTGTACAACGTACACGTGTTTTGAATTGCAGCAATCTGCAAGCTTTAGTATTGAGCAATGCACAATGTGGGCATTTACTCTTTCACACAGTGCGTCAATTCATTATTAGATATTGTAGGCCGAAAACCATTCTAAGATATTTTCATCTTCTTTTCCATATTTACTGGAGATGGCAAACAAAATTATACATATTTATTTTAATTGTTCTAGTTCGCCTCCATGAAATGTTCTATCATGTCAACTCATAACAAGGTTGATAGCAGCTATACCAAACTTAACAAGATTTACCGTATATTGAGATAAGTTGTTTCTATTTACCTTGAAGTCACTTCATTACACAATCACATTTTACAAAGGTTACAGGTACATTTATTTACTTAGTACCTGTTGTAGAAAATATCTTACGCAATTATATTATTGATTAAGCAATTATGTTAATAAATTTAGTCAATTCTTTGCCTTGAAATTAAAATGCATCCCATGTATTTTTTACTAATCCAAAGACCATGCTATTAATATATCATATGTGATGAGTCCATAACATTAAATGAAAGTATACACGGATATTACATTTATACGTGTAATAAAATTATAAATTAATTATACAGGTACTGGAACAATTATTTCATACTATACTATTCTCAGTGATCAAAGCTGTCACGAAACCACTTATTGATAACGGGTAAGTTAAATTACAATTTGGTCAAGTATTATACACCTATTTTTGGAAATATTAGATAATAGCATCATTTACCTATTTTAATCATGTAATTATTGATGCAATTAATTAAAGGGGTTTAACTAATAGCTAATACACGTCAACATTCTTTACTTCTTTGAGACGAGCATATTGGAAGTTTTCAGGTTACTATTTGTTCATAACCACACCTAAACTCGTAAAATTGAAAATATTACACTTACTTTCTTCAAGAGTAAAGAAAATTATACATTCTTAGACATAGAAAGGCCTTAATTATGGATCGTTGATGTGACGTAAACATCTGGTAGAAGGTTATAATATTTACATTACACTTGAACATTTGATCAATTAGTCACAGCCTTTGACGCAGACAGTTACACAGTTGTAAGAATAAACTTATTACTTTTCCTGTGATCAATCAAACTTCAGAATTATGCAATTATTGAAGAGTCGCATTAAATTATGATGGAACAATTGTATGAACAAGACCTCACACCTACATAATTTATTAAAAAAAAAGAAAGATGCATTTCAATGCGAAAATAAATAGTATCAAATGTCAGTTATCAATTATCAACATCAATTTTAATTATTTTTCTATTTTTCGTTTATAATATCCCGGTAATTATTGAACTTATCAAAAAACTAATGTATTTGGGTAACAAAGAATGGTAAAAGCAGAACCTAAAAATATTGGCTGGTTTAGAGAAGATACGGGGGTAAAACGAAAAATTGTCGATTTTAAATTTATCCACTGCATGTTTTATTACTAGTAATAATACAAGAAAATGTTTTCGCTAAGTAGAATATTATGCCGCCCAAAAATCGCATCTACCGGGTCAAGGCAAAAAGTTATCGCATCCAACTTTCTCATTTTAAATGGAACACCCAATATATATTTATCCAAAGAGTTGCATGTTTCATTGTCTTTTCATATATATAACATTTAATATAGTTTATTATTTAAACAAGTGAACGATTTTAATTTTTATATTAAATCAGTAGTAAGGTATGCATTATGATGTAAGAAAATGAAATAAAATGTGGTACGTTTATCGACGAAGGTACTCAAATGGCTTTCCATTGTAATCAATACGTTTTTAGCAACGATTTCTAACCGATCTTAGAGCATTAATAATATGAACGGGTTTTATTTTTCTAAATGATGCATGGATTGCTTCAAGAAGCTGTACCTGTGTTGGTTCGTTTATAGATCTCTGATGACTCCATAAAAAAAATTTAAAGGTGTCAGGTCAGGCGGCCATCTCACAGGACCATATGTTCCCAACCATCTATCTGGGAAGTTTATATTTAATAATCCCCGACTCTTAAGGCGTTATGCCTGAGAGCACTATCTTGCTGAAAATATATATTAGTTCGGTCTTCCAAAGGTACGTCTTCAAGAAAATTTAAAAGGTTAGTTTCCAGAATATTTAAATATCTTTCAGTATTCAGGTTTTCTTCACAAATTATACAGACAAACCTGTATCCTTTTAAAAAACAACTGATGTTATAACCAAATCTACCCTGGCAGCGAAAGGGTCTCAAAAAAGTATGGGTCGGCGTTGGCCCAGTATCCTTCATTGTGGCGGTTCATAATTCCATCATTTGTAATTTTTGCCTCATCGGACCATACAATTTTCTTGTAAAAATTGGGAATTTCGTTACATTTATGTAAAAACCAACGGCAAAATTCAATTCTTCCCCATGATCTCCGGGGTGCAAATATTGTGCCAAGTTTACTTTGTATGAGAAGTAATTTGATTTCTTTCATTATCTTTTGGACCTTGGTTTTTGACACCCTAACTGCTTTTTCTATTGTTGGTATACACGTGGAATTTCCTTGCTGAAAATGAATTTAATTTTAATAACATTATCGATAAGTACGCAATTTTTAGCATAAAAGTATTCCAGGTAATTGGTAACAGTAAGCGAAACTTACTTGAAATTCACATTTCACGAACCGAACAACGTTTATTATTTCGTTTTCTTTACTTTCCATGGTATATTCAACAGGTCTCGGTTTACTAAAGCTTCTACAATTCTTCAGATTGTTTTCTAGTCTTTTAATAATATCACCGAATGCTTGTTATACGCGGTATTCTATTTAAAACGAGAAAGTTGGATGCGGCAACTTTCTGACTTGACCCCGTAGATGCGATTTTTGGACGGCATAATATTCTACTTAGCAAAGTAAGAAACTTTCATATGAAACATTTTCTTCTATTGTTGGTAGTAAAACGTGCACAGGACAAATTTAAAATCGACAATTTTTCGTTTTACCCCCCTTATCCTCTAAACTAGCAAATATTTCAAAATTCTACTTTTATCATTTTCATCTCATGACACCTATATCAGTTTTTTTTACTTCATAATCACCGAGACAACCCAGTAAAAGTATCGAAAATGGGTAATGAATAAACCTATACATTAAGATACGAAGTACCAGTTTTTTTTTGTAATTACATTTTTTTTAATGGAATGTGACATGGTAATGGTTAAACTAATACTAGACTAATGCTAAACTAATAATTTAAAAACTTAATAACATTACAAAAAAGTTGATAAAACCGAACGCCTGAGAACCAATAGTGAATAAAGTGATATATCGTGTAGGCGGCAAAGAAAATAGTTGTAAAGATGAATTATAGTCGAGAATTTCATTAAGTAATGATTTCGGGTGGAAATGATTGTGTTCAGTAAATTATTACAAATATGTAAAATTTTATAACTTAAATGAGGTCCGAAAGAATTACTTGATCAGTGAGTTGTGTGCTTATTTTGACGCACTGGGTATACGAAGACTTGTGTTGTGCGTAGAACGTATTTTGGATGGTAATTGAAAGTGTGTTTCCACGAGAATTTTTTGTGGGTATAGAATGTACTGGAATTGTAATAAAGAGCTGTGTATCATGGAAAAGAGTATTTAAATGTCGTACGAAGATTTTTAGTTGAAAGTATTAAATTTGATTGAGAAATAAGGGTTCAGTAAAACCCCTATTGAGACGATAATGGTTAAATGCTACCGGAATGTGCCACTAAGCGTTGTGGAACGCGGTGTTAAAATTGTTTTAAATGTGTGAATGATTGAATTTATGATATGTTAATATTGTATTAAAGTGTAGAAAAGAATATGTATGTATATTTTTGCTTGTATAAATGTGGTAACATTGAGTAATAGAAAAATTGGACAAATGTTGTTAGAAGTTGTGCGGAAGGAAGATTCGAGCGTATGTAAAACTTTCATAAAATGTTGAATATAGATCTAGACAGTATATGGAGTAAATTTGAATCTGCATTAGGGTCCTTTCGAAGAATTGTGAGTATGTTTGTAAATCTCGTATTCGTTTGCGTTAGTTCCTTTTCAGACTTTCCACCCGGCAAAGACGCGCAGTAGAAAGCTCCTTTGGGATAGGTTGATTATGGTCTTAGTACGAAAAATATGATGACGTTGGTCAAAATGGATGACCACAGGTATAATAAGGGAGAGAGTGCTAGGGTACAAGAAGAGACGCTCGACAAAGAGCTATACTTACGGGACGCGGTCGCGCGCGGTGCTTGTTTTATTTGTAAATAATTAGTACCGCAGTGCATATTAGTTAATTGCCAAAACCCACTTTGGGGATGAAGTATTTAAACATTTACTAACGAAAGGATTTATTTCGAGTTGGAATTACTAGTGTTTTTAAAAAATTGTTAAGTGTTTGAGCAGAGTTAAAGTAAACAACAAACATCGAGTTAAAAGTATTGTGTATTATCGCGCGAAAATAAACCTAAAGTAACAAAATAACGGTGTGTAAGCATGTATGAATTAAGTTAAACAGTATTGGACATTAATGTTATTTATTTAAGTGTATGCGCGATTATAACAGCACTAAATCGACTATGTAAAAACATTTAAGAATTTTAATGTTCACGTGTGAGTAAGTGACTAACATTTGTTTTTCAAGAAGGGCATATTGTAAATCAGATTGCCCCATTTTGTTTTACACACCGGACATTTAAATTAGCGAGTGGTGCGACGGACAAATTACGTAAATATTATGGGTGTGGATACTTATTAAGGATTAATAAGAATAAATCAACCCCATCGCACACCACATTATACCGGATAAAGATTGGTAATACAGATCCATTAATTAACTTATTTTTTTATATGCTGTTTAAATTGTGGTAATTTAAAAACAGTTAAAAAAATCGGATACGTTTATGTTGCAGTTCAGCACGATAGTGACCTCAAAATGACTACTATCTGGTACAACGCGGTTACGTTATATGAGCCATAGAAGTTACAAGGTTCTCGCTTGTTCCCAAAAAGCTGTATGTAGAACTGAAATAGTGTCAGTTTAAATAACGCTGTTCGATATTTGTTGAAGTAAACCGTAAAACTATCTGCGATACTCGCTATGTACTAAAATTTTCAATAAAAGAAAAAGTAATCGTGGCACAAGATATTTTGCCAATATAATTGACGGGTTCAACAAAACATGTGATCAACAAACTACAATTATTACATATAAGATAAACACATAATAAATGAATATAGAATATAAGCAAGTAAACCCGTATTAAAAAGATTATAATCATATTTTAGTTATACGATCAACAAGTATTATGCAATAGAGGCTAGTTCGGTGGAAGTAATTTTGTGCAATATACGATCTACACATTTTTCAGTGCTCAAAAACGGAAGCAGCTAATGTTATACAGGGTGTTACGTAAACCTTCTATAACCTTTTGTTCGCCTTAAAATCAAAAGATTTTATAAGCTTTTTTTTAATTGTTACTGAATAAGTAATGTTTCAAAAAGTAAACAGATTAACATAATTAATTGCCATTTTCTCCAGATTCTAAAATAGCATAAAACATGTACAGAAGGAAAACTCCAGTCGTCTCCAACTCCATTTGTACTAAAATAAACTGTTTCAATAAAACCAAGAGTCGTACCTTAATTTTTTTAATTTTTATTTGAAATACGCCAATCACTGTTATTTATTATTAATAATTTGTGCTCACTAATCATAATTGTGAGTTTTATGTGGTTACAATAGTGGCTACAATCTAGAAGAACATGTATGCCTTATTTTAAATACAGCCACAGTAAAATGCAGAGCTGGCAAATAAAAAACCAAATTTAATTAGAAAGAGTGATTTTCAAGAGAATCATAAAATCAATGTTTGTACCAAGATTTTTAACCATCAAATTTTCGGGCCTGTAGAATTATCCGAAAATTGAAATGGAGCATCTTATGTAGAATTTCTTCGTAACGTATACCTAAGACTGGTTGATGACACCCGTCTCGCCATAAGAGGGTGATGTGGTTTTAAAACGATGATGATAGCTATCTAGAATTTTATTATTGGGATTATCTAAAAGAAGAATTGTATGAAACAGTAACTGACAAAAGCGCATGTCGCTAGGACTAATGAAGACATTTACTATAATTTTTGTCAGTTGTAATTTTTAATTTTATTAGAATATAGATTTTACTGTTTATTGTTGTTATAATTCACTTATGGAAATAATGTGAAAAAAGTGCAATATCTGTTATTTAGCTTCTGTACGTTTTTTGTTGGGATCACTCACATTTTTATACCATTTTAAGATGTGGACAAAATGCGCAATTCTTATGAGTAGCTTGCAAAAAATCAGTCAGCAGAACAAAAGCTTGCGCATTTTTTTCTTACCATAATTGCAATTAAATATGTTTATTTGTTTACTTCAATTGAAATTTAATTTTTGTGTAAGACCATAAAACGAATAGTTATAAAATCTTCTCAAAACAAGGCTCAGTAAATAAAAAGCATGTGATCGAGGTCGATTTTTCAAAATTTCAAAAATGCCCAAATATCTCAAAACCTTGGGGTTTTCATGTAGATGAAGTTCACGGGGTCAGGTCTAGCGGTAGACAAAAAGTTACACAAGGTTTACTGACACCCTTTATAATTTGCTAACACAGCCCAGTTAACTGGGTAAACATCCCATGGAATAAACGTAAACTTTTCGCTAACCTATTTAGATTTGCATATGCCGTGGTAGAGATGAGCAATGCCAGATGCACATCAGTAAAATATGCAGTCGCAGGATGAATACTCACAAGGTCCAGAAAAGAACTAATTTTCCAATAAGTTTATTTCTAAAACCTATATAGGACGAAAACATATTTCTTCAGATTATAGTCTCTTAAATTTACATATTCAAAAAAATAATTGGTTACGTTAATCGAAGAAAATATGTTAGATACAATAAATGAAAGGAAAATGTGCTCTCTGATCTTTTTAAATAGTTATAAAAGCATGGTCGAGGGATCTACCGCTAGCTAGCGCTATTGTAGTTATGAATTTTAATTTTTAATTTAAGTCTACAAACGACTTAATATGAAGCATTGGTGTAACGTACGATTTTGTTTTAGGCGTTGTTATTATATGAATTTACAAAACGTTCATAATGACATGGAAATATGGCGTAAAATAAGCAAAATACGTTTTTACAAAAATGGTTGATTAAGCTTCTAAATTCTCACACAGTTCATTTTTTAAGTTAATGTAGAGACCCACTTCGAGATGGACAAGTTGGATTTAATAATATAAACAAAGTAATGCACGTCACAAGGTATATTTTCCCTGCTACTTTCATATTTTATTTATAGTTATGATTTAAAATTAAAATATTAACAATTCGTATTGTCATTGGCCGATCATCTTTCTAATTTTATCCATTGTAATCGTTTGAATAAACAATCGACACACTTATGTCATTTAAATGTAGTAAGTTTAATATTTAATTCATATCACTCTTTACTCAAACAAATTCAAAAGATGATCGTCATAAACACAATATAAGAAGTTGCAATAAATACACTTTTGACAAAATACTACTTAACGTGATTTTGTTTTCAAATGTCATACCAAATAACATTTATTTATTCCAGTGCAATTAGTAAATGGTGCACCTATTTATGATACATTTTTTATTTTGGTGCTCACTCGAAAGGGTCTTCGATGAAGAGTCTAACCCTGACTTTGCGCATTCCTTCACCGCAATCTTGTTTTTTTTTCAAACGCACATATCTCGAGTTCAGATTATTGCATATAGAAAAAAGTGGTTGATGTTTTGAATTGGCAAGAGTTTGATTTCAAACCTTGTAATTTATACCTTGTTTATCTGATGTACTGGAAAAAAGTTATTGGCCTCCAAAGGCTTTTCTTCTGATTCCTTTCCGGATAGCTCCTTTGCGGTGCATGTGTAACCCCTGCCGACAGATACCCAACAAAAGTAGATTCAATTACAAAACGTCTGATACCAAAATCATCCCAATTAGTTGATTCCACGCCCACCTACCAACGCGCAAAGTTACGGTCTTTGTTAAGATCCTGTACGGCGGGTAATTATTATATACGTGTCAACCACACATTTTTGACACATTTCATCTTTTGATGCTCATTCGGAAGGGTCATTGATGGAGAGCCTAACCCTGAGTTTTCGCATTCCTGAAGTCACCCCCTTCGCCGCCATCTTGGTTTTTTTCAAACGCACATATCTCCAGTTCTAATATTGCACATTGGAATTGGCAAGAGTTTGCTTTTAAACTTTGTGATTTATACTTTGTCTTTACGATGCACTGGAAAGAAGTTATTTGCCTCAAAAGTAGACACAATTTGGCCAAAAGGATTTCATTCGGATTCCTGTGGGAGTAGCTCTTTTGTAGTGCATCTGAGACCGCCGCCGATACATACCAAATTAAAGTAGCCTCAATTATAAAACGTTTAACACCAAAATCATCCCAATCGGTTGACTCCACATCGGCCTACCTACGTACAAAGTGACGTGGATTTTTTAGGGTCAGAGTAGGGTAAAAAAATCATTTTTTTTGTAGGTGCAATATAAAAATGACGAAAAAATCTTTGTTGCGTTTTTAATTTGTGTTAACCGATATCCTCTTTTTCGTTCATATATTTATTAATCTGAGCTAATATTTGGCGGCATTCAAGGTATCTACGGGTTTAAAGGTGTTTGTGGGTAACTAGAAAAAATTGTATACAGCATTTTATTGTTCTCTTAATGTTTTTTCAACTCATTTCCATACCACCATTGATGCGAAGTTAAAATGGAAATTGAATAGTGCTTATGAATCCGACCAAAATATTTTTCGCATTTTGATCATGCAATTTTAAGGATCATGTTGTCAGTATATAAACTTGTTTATAAGAAAACATTAAGAAAACAATAAAATACTGTACAACATTTTTTCGAGTTGAAATAGAAACTTAGAACACCTTGTATGACGCTTAATTAAAATAAATACTTGTGAATTGTTCTACATTTGTTCAACAAATTAGGTAACAACTGTTTTTAATTATAAATTTAACTGTGCATAATGCGCTCGGCAGTGTATCGTTATTTAAAAAAATATCATAGAAAGCTAAGTATCTCGAAAACGATAAAATATTGAGATAGGACTTAATAAAGAAAATTGACCTAAAATTAAGCACAAAATCAAAAAATGTGAAAATATACAGGATGTTCCATTTAAAATAAATTTTATATCAAGTTCCGGTATAACCGGAAGTGCTGTCAAAATAATAATATATAATAATATTTTAGATGGATTCGTAATGTCGAAAAACCCCCTAATACAAAATTTCATAATTCCATCTTTTGTAATTTTTGAGGAACTTCTAATGGGCGGTCGTCGTGAACACTGTACACAACTCTACTGTTTGTGTATCTAAATAAACGCTTACAAAACAATCAGTGTTTCAATATCTAGATACAGATGCAGATAAAACTATTGACATATACTTTTTTCTGTCGAGATACAATTAAGCTATTTAACCCCCAACGAAAAAAGAGGGGTGTTTTAAGTTTAATGTGTGACTGTGTCTCTGTTTGTGGCATCATAGCTCTCAAACGGAGATTTAGTTTTTTTTTTGTTTGAAAGGGGAGATAATCGAGAATGTTCTTGGTTATGATTCAAAAAATATGGTCAGCCGTTTGAAGATGACCAGCTAGTTTCTAGTTGATGAACAGATTTTTTTAACTTTTTACTAGAGGTTTTGATTGATTTTTTGTTTGAAAGGTGACTAGATCGAGACTGATTCAAAAAAGTGTGTTTTTAGAGGTTTTAACAATAGAATTTTTGAGTAGGGGGCTTTTAAAGTTTTAATTTAATGTTATAAAATACAGAAAACGTGAACCAAAAAGAGTGCAAATTAGTTTTACTCACATACATTTTTACTTCGTCAGTATTTAATGCGTTGTTATAGGTACTCATACATCGCTCACAATATATCAAATGTTATAAACAAGTAACTATCAGATCTTTAAGTAAAACAAAAACGCGTGACTAGTACTAGTATTATGCATTTGGTAATCACAAAATTTTTGACCTTCAGGGTTCAACTTATAATCTATTTTTTTTATTTGCCCCCTAGATTTGGGAGTTATTTTTACAAAGTTGGTATATTTTTCACAAACGTCAAATTTTATTAATTTATTTTCACACGATTGATTATATATATATATATATATATATATATATATATATATATAGTGCGCAGTGGTGGCTGACTAAATTAGTGAGGATGTAGCCAAAATGTGTAGGGATGAAAAAGAAGACTCTTTTACTAAATTTGAGAGCTTTCGAAATTCTTTATTCCTTCGTCTGTCAAAATTCTACAATGGGTATTAAATTACAAGTTATATAAAATATAAAAGTTGATAACGAGGTATGCGGGGTTGCTATTTAAAACTTGCAAACACTAATAATAAAAAGATTAGTTAAAAATATTGAAAGGGAAATAATATTTAATGTGACATAATTTATGATTGACAGTGTGTTTATAAATATAACTAAATTTAACTTTCAAAGGGATCACCAGAGAGAACAGGATACGAAATTCAATAGTGGAAGAGCTGAAGATAAAACGTATAACCGTTGACTGAAAACTTATAGAGACTCGCGAAAGGGCAAGGCGTTTTGTGCATAAAATTTGCTCTGGCGGATAGGAGCGCTGAGGTCGCAAGTCGCTGCATTTGCTCCAGGAATTCTCAGTCACGTCTAGAACGTTACTTGTGAAGCTTCGCTTATAACGTTGTATGCGTATACGCATTGGTACATCGCCCGCTAATTCGTTTAGAGAGGAGCAAGTAAAATGAGTGCAGCAATAACGCGCCTTAAAACAAGTCATTGTTGCTATTTATATTGCAAAGAAAATGCGAAAAAGGACAAGCATTTAAGTTTTTTCAAATTTCCGACAAAAAATGAAGACATTTTAAGTGAGTGGAAGCAAAATTGCGGAAATATAAATGTGTACCTAACGGATAATTCAGAGTTTGGTAATAAAGTCCCGTGTGAAAAGCATTTTATTTCCGATAATATAATCATTCAATAAAAGCGGAAAATTTTACGAAAGAATGCCGTGCCTATAAAATTTTATCAAGGTAAGTTTATTACTAGTTTGCTTATTCATTTATTTATTTTCAAAGTTAAATGTTATCTATTGAGGTTTGAACTTAAAATTGAAATAAAACTACATGGTAATTTTGTATAAATGCCCGTGATTTACGAGTACATATGCCATTTATACTTAAATATACCTAAGTTTGAACATTCAATAGACCCTACGGTTGGGCCGAAAGAAGCGCAATTAGGAAATATAATTTTTGGCAATTTATTGGGGGCGAATATTAGCGACAATTTGCCGCGCTATTGCTGATGTAGACCTCAAGATAAAGGCAAACAGATGCATTTCACAGTAATAATTATATCCCCATTCTCCGGTCCGCCATGAGACACCTCTCCCTGGCGGTACTATATTAGGTTTTTTTGTTATATATGCTATATTTTACCTTTTCTCTGTAAAAATAATTGTAAATTTATGAGTAACAACATAAATTTCTTTACTATTTTCTAAATTTTAGCAGACAGTCAAGCCAACAATAAAGACATTCGCAAAAGACTTTTTTCTGACATGGATGGTAAGCTTATTAATTATCATAATAAACCGTAAATGTATAAATGCATTTTTTAGAAAACAATCCCGACATTACAAATGATTCACTATGTTCCAAAGAGAAAAGATCTCGTCAGATGGACACAATATCTGGTTTGTTTAAATTTTTCTGTTATTTTAATATTAAAGTTAATATTATAGTAGTTATAGTAATAAACTTACCTTGATAATATTTTATAGGCACGGCATTCTTTCGTAAAATTTTCCGCTTTTGTTGAATGATTATATTATCGGAAATAAAATGCTTTTCACACAGGACTTTATTACCTAACTCTGAATTATCCGTTAGGTACACATTTATATTTCCACAATTTTGCTTCCACTCACTTAAAATGTCTTCATTTTTTGTCGGAAATTTGAAAAAACTTAAATGCTTGTCCTTTTTCGCATTTTCTTTGCAATATAAATAGCAACAATGATTTGGTTTAAGGCGCGTTATTGCTGCACTCATTTTTACTTGCTCCTCTCTAAACGAATTAGCGGGCGATGTACCAATTCCTGGAGCTAGCTCTACAACTCGAAGTTTATTAAAAATAACAGATAAAACATATACGTCCCAATTGATTCCAGAAAATGCGAGTTGCATATGCAGCACAAATTTTCTCTCACTCGGTAGCAACAACTGTAAAATCTTTGGTTGACACTAAACAGCTTACTTCAACCGCAGCATCTAATACCGCTCAGTTTGTTCAGAAAATAGATGAAATATTTGACGCTTTAAACAGTCGATATTTGGGTGATAGTAGAAGAAACCGACGACCATTGTCTGTTTTTAATAATAACGCGCAAGACGTTTTAAAGGATGGCCTTAATTTTTTTAGAAGTTTAAAAGTTTTTGAAAATGGAAGACTACGAACAAACATATATTTTATTCAAGGATTTCAACTTTGTATAAAATCAATTTTAATGTTGTGGGTCGATTTAAAAACCAATTACGACATTAAATACTTATTAACTTCATTCTTGAATCAAGATCCGCTTGAAAACTTTTTCTGTAATGCGGACAAGAGGCGGTTATAACCCAATTCCCACTGTGCGTCAATTTCGAATTGCCCTTCAACATTACGCTAATATTCGACTGCAAATTGCTGTGGATAATGGCAATTGTGACACAGACTTTGGCCGATTTTTAGACGTTTTAAGCAATGAGGAAAATGCACATGACATTTACACCGCACAAAAAACTGCTTTGAATGTTGATAAAAATATGAACGACATAATAGTACAAGAAAATGAAGAATTTCAAGAAGATGATATACTTGAAGAAGTAATAGAAGAAGAAATAAAACCTGTAACTTTAGAAAGCACGACACAGGCTTATGTGGCAGATTTTGTGGCGCATAAAATTTAAAAAAAGTTGATTGCGAAATTTGCAAAAAATATTTATTGACAGAATGTGATTTAGTAGATTCTAATTATATATTTATAATAAATAAGGACTTTTCAAAATCAGGATCAGCAAAGTTTTTAAAGAAACCTTGTGTTTCATATTATAAATCTTTTGCCTTATTATTAGAAAATTTTTTTATTAATTTTGAAAAGTATAAATTCAAAAAAGAATTATCAAAAAATATAACGGAAAGATTAAAACCGTATTTAAGTAAAATTAATGTTTGCAATTGCCATAAACAAATATTCTTTAACATTTTTATGAAAATGATGATGTACCGAAGTTTCAAGTGGGAAACGGAAAAAATTCGAAAATGTAAAAGTGATAAACAACAAAAACAAAATAGAAAATTAAGAATTCTCGAAAATTAATAATTATATTTAAAATTCATATCTTAAAAACATCGTTGTTTTATTAACATGTCTTTTTAATATCATTATCTATTATACTTGAATAATGAAATAATAATACATTCAATATAGTGAATATAGATTTAGACATGCAAGAGAAGAACGAGGAGGAAAATAGTGAGCTCTCTGAAAATGAGCATTTTGTATTAAGGGAAGTGTCTGCGAAAGATCACAATTTAAGTATACAAAATACCAAGTGTATTGTGTTGGAGAATAAAGAAAATATTGATGCCATCTCCAAAAAAAGCACGCTTGAAATTTGCTCTAATGTTTATGTTGCGGGATATTTAGCTTATAAACTTTTAAAACAGTATAAATGTCAATTTTGTGAAATACTTATGTTGAAATCACACGCAGACATTATTAACGAAAGCGAAATATTTTTACTTCATAAGGATTATGGTTGTGAAAAATCCATAAAATTCCTGAAAAGGCCCACGCAAAGATTTACGGATCTTGTTAAAGATATTTATATATTATTTAATGTCGCTTTTGATAAGCAAAAACACTTATCTGGTCTAAAGAACATCTAAAAGCTTATTGCCAAGGAGGCTTGAGCCAGAAGCAACGATTGGACATAATGGAATAAAATGATTATTCATCATAATATTCGCTTGAAACTGCTAATTATAAATCTTCACAATACACAAGAAGGAAAGTTGCAATTTAGCAGAGCCGATAAGCTAATAAGCAGTGTATAAGAACATTATTAGATTTCTGGGGGGAGGGAGGGGCGATATTTTAATATTTTTTATGCAGTTTTCCTTTAGAACATGAGTTCTAAATACATAAAGTCAAAATTTACATCGATTGGGACTTGTATCTCGATGGCTCAGTTCAAGGGCGTAGCCAGGATTTATAACAGGGGGGGGGGACCATGGTCCATGGTCGTTCAAAATGTAAAATTTTAGGATAAAAAGAAAAGGCAAATGAAAACAAAACTTTGAGATTTTAATTATACTTAAATTAAACTAATAACATTTTTCTTGGGTTTAAACTAAATTTATCCAAAACTTTCTTCACTATGCAGTCCTGATTTTCCTTCAAAAATTTTCAATGCACACTCATCAAACACAACCCAGTGAGTCTGTCATCACCCATTGTACTCCTGAGCCAGGTTTTACCCTTCGCAGGGTACTGAACAGTCTTTCTACGGTAGCAGTAGTGGATGGGAAAGCACTTAATATTAGCAGTGCGTGTCTTGTTGCAGGGAAAAAAAAATTAGCTTCCTCCAAAAGTGCAGCCACTTCAATGTCCTTTAATTTGTCTTCTGCTCAATTCTTTTTCTTCCACATATTGTACCACAAATCTAATTCTGCAGAGACTTCACCCAACTTATAAAATTCCATGAAAGATTCTGCATTATTTTTGAAATCTTTCGAAGCCATTTTGAGCATGCTTGAAGGATGAAGATAAGTTAAAGCAAAAGCAGGTGTATTTTCGTTGGAGAATCTAGCATCCAAAGACGAAGTTAAAGAATCAAGATAGGGGATGATTATTGACCGCTTCCAGTATTCAACTGCAGACTCAGATCGTGGATTACTTCTGTGTACTTGCTTTTGAGTGACTTGTGATACTGACAACTCAACCCCTACTTTCTCTGCGATATCAAGTGATTTTTTAAATAATTCATAAGAAACATTTTCGACATCTTGTCGATCTTCTTTGATTACATCTAAAATATCATCAATATGTTTCTTTACCATAACCAAATCCATACTTTTACCTTGTAAAACGTTTACAACGGATTCCAAAATTGCAGAGTATCTTGCAATTATGTTTAAGCCTAAGATGAGTAACTGCACAGTGCAATTGGTAGGCAGATTTTCTTGTTGCATAGTTTCCTTCGACAGATAGATGTTCTAGTGCTTTAACAATGTCATAGAAGCTTTCTGAAAATTTTTATGCTCTTATATTTTTCCAACCATCTGGTCTCACAGAGCCTTGAAAGATTTGGAACCGATTTCCTACGGGCTGGCGATTCACGAAAGAAGGTTATTGTGTCTTTAACCGTTGCAATTGTGTTTCTTGTTTCTGGTAGCTTGCTAGTATCATTGACCACAAGATTTAGTCTGTGGCTGGAGCAATGGAAAATAAAGATTTAGCGTACTTTTTTAAGAATGGCCTGTACACCACCTCTTTGCCGGCCATCGTGGAACAAATCCGAATCCCACACAATTATCGGCGGAAAAATTATCTTCTAAAAAACTTTGAATTTGGCTAGCGGTTGTAGAAGCATCTTGACATTTTAACTCAATGTAGCCTAGAAATTCCTCCCTGATTATTTTTGGCTTTCATCATAGAACCTTAATCCAATAGAAATCTGCTCTTTTCCAGCGATATTTACTGTTTCATCAGCCATTACAGCATAAGCTTTTGCCCGTTTACAGTCTTCGATTATTTTTTCTTTGATAACTTCACCGCATAATTGTATGATCTCATTTTGAATTGTTGGTGAGGTACAGACTGCGTTTTTTTGAGATTTATCCAAGTGGCTCTTTAGCTTCTCATCACCAGAGTCAATCCTCAAATTTAAAAGGTCAAAGAAAACTCCCTCATTTCCTTGTTTTCCTCTAAGTGGCAAATCATGAATTCCACAAAATATTATGCATGAAATAATTGCTGACAATATTTGTTTATTTTCTTCAATCGTCTTATGGTGCCCTATTTGCAACTGGACATCAACAGGAGCATTTTCAAGAAATGCTTTTGCAGCAGCTGTTGAAGATTTGTGGTAATGGCTGCCAACGTGCTTTCTACAATCTTCATGTATATCCTTAAACTTCATGTAAGGCCTTACCATAAATGACCCCAAAACTCCTTTAACTGTAGCAATTCTTGGCGGAAATAAAACACAATACAAACATAGAGCACCTTTCAAACGACTTGAGTACACCAGCCATGGAGTATATTGATCTAACCAGCGATGATTAAATTTTCTTTTCAAGTGAATGGCATCAGAAGCAAAATCGTAATTGGATGATGGAACCCAAGGGTTTGTCAACAATTCCTTCTTTTTTTCAGAAGGCAAGTTATTGGCACAACTAACATAACGACTAATGTCATTTTCATGGTAGCCATCGCGTTCTTCAGTTTGTTTAGAGGTCCCAGTTCCAGAGACAGCTTCATGTAGACTTGAAGAACAACTTGAGCCTCCTTCAAAATAGATTCCGATTTTGATGTTCCGACCATTTTATTTTCATCTTCATCACAATCATTGCTTCCACTTCCACTACTGTCATCATGAACTTTTTCCGTTTTAGAGATTTTGACCTAAAAATAATAACCTAATATCATTATTGTTCTTAGTCCCTAGTATAAAATTAGTATAAAACAAAACTGCCATGTAATGATAGCTTATAATGTGGATATCCGATGTTAATATTTTTCTCTAGATTAAAAACACAAAATGAAATTAATAGCACGTATAAAGTGCTTTTTGATCTTTAATATGTGAAAATTTCAAGTTTTTATATTTAGTCCCATTTGAGATATCAGCTGTCAAAATCATCGGTGCATTATTGTAATTTTGTTATAATTAGAAGGCAAAAAGTCGGCATCATAATAATGAAAAATATATAAAGTTATATTAATAATGCACAGAATCTTTTGCCAAAGCTAATAAAATTGTTTCACAAAGATACAAGCAAAGAGTAAAGAGCAATTGGCAATTTTGTAAAGGGCTGCAATTGAATTTTTTTCCAAACGTTGCGATACAAATAATTTTGAACAAAAATTAACATCGGATATCACATATTTACATTATAAGCTATCATTACATGGTAGTTTTGTTTTATTTGGTGCTGGTCGAGCAACCAATTTTCAAATTTTGACCATTTCTAATGGAATGACTCTAAAGTTTTAATTAAAATTTAATTTTCTACTGAAATTATTTAACTTACCTTTTGTAACCAAATTCTTATATCCATATTGTCTTTTCTGTGATTTCTGTCTATTTATTCTGTGGTAAAACTATTGTTACGGATTTTCCCTCTTGCTTCTCAGGCAATAATTTAACACTGATAACTATTCACACCAACTTTATTTAAAACCAATAAAGTTAACAAAACAAACACAAATATTCACTTTCTCAACACTTTTAACTATTCCGATTTTAAATCTCGCGCCTCGCTTTCTATTCGCCGTATGCAACTTCGTATCCTGCACTATGAACTGTACTGTACTGTCTGTCTTCGCGCCGGATAGGCAATTTTATATACCCTTTTTGAGCCTAGAAATTGCCAGAACATTCGCATCGCCGGTTCCCGTATATTCCTCGCTTGTATCTCGATTTTTCTCGAAGAAAACCAGTGGCGTTTCGTTACACTATTAAATAGGACACTGTCGCTAGACAAGAGCACAAGACAAAAAAAAGTGACAATTTTTTTACCATTTTTCTCAAAAATGTCCGACTGTTAAGTGGTTGAATCGAACACTAAAAATTGACGTATCCTGAGAGTAAATAGAACACTCGTTTTATCCAATTCTGGTGTGGGACAATTCTGGTGTGCACCAATTCATTAAATGCATAGATCGAAAACGATATTAATATATATTTAGCACTATGTCAGTTTTCAAACAGCTTTGTTTTTGCTGATGAAATATATTTTAGTGACAAAGGAAACACGAATAATTTTATTTATTAGAGCTTATTAATTAATTTTTAAATGTTCATAAAAGCAACCAAACGACCACAACAACAAACAAAATATATAAAACAGATAACAAAAAATATGCAGAACAGAAAAATATGTATATTTTAGATTTAATTTTTGTTTATTAAAATTTAAAATTATTTAATTTATTTTGCTCTTCCATGGGGGCAGTTGCTCCTCCTGCCCTTCGCTAGCTACGCCCATGGCTCAGTTGGTTAGTGAGCCACCCTAGTAAAGTGAATGTCGTAGGTTCAAATTCTACTCGAGTTAAACTTTTTATTTATGTATGTAATAAAATTAATAATGACTTTTAATGTGATCTTTATTCTGAAATACCCCGTAAATTAAAGTAATTTTTTTTATGAAGTTTTATTAAAGCATTATTTTTAAATTTTAAATACTTTGATTATATGCTATTACAAGGTTTAATTGACGTGAAAACCAATAACAATGATATAAGGAAACATAAATATTTATATACTTAAAATCGTTGATAAAATTAATGTGACCTTTATTATGAATTACCCTGTATACGTAAATTAAAGTAAATTGTTTAATGAAATGTTTATGAAAGCACTTTTTTTTGTTTTAAATACTGTAATTTCTATATGAAATTACAACGTTCTATTGACGTGAAAACCAACAAAAAGTATATAATTAATAAGAGGAATGCCCTGTATACGCAAATTAAAGCAAATTTTTGAATGACGTGAAACTTGTTTATCAAAGCATTTTTTTTTTTAAACACTTTAATTTCTATTTTTCCATATGCGATTACAAAGTTTTATTGAGGTGAAAACCAATAAACAAATATATAATTAATAACAGGGAACATATAAATATTTATATACTTAAAATCGTTCATAAAATTAATGTGATCTTTATTCTGAATTACCCTGTATACGTAAATTAAAGTAAATTTTGTTATGAAATGCTGATCAAAGCATTTTTTTTTATTTTAAATACTTTAATTTCAATTTTTGTATATGCAATTACAAAGTTTTATTGACGTTAAAACCAATAAACAAGTATATAATTAACAGGAAACATGTAAATTATTTATATACTTAAAATCGTTCATAAAATTAATCCTCGAATCATTTCTAATATAAAAGAGGTAACGTCATCGGTTTCTTGCGATGTTTGTATAAATGTTTTTCATTCAGCGATAAAATTTCATATCACACGCAAATTCTGTTTACGGACGATGGTGTCACCACTACACAGTAGTTTAGTTTGTTGATAGTGGGGTGTAAAGGAACGCGAGAAGTGAGATAGCCATATAGCACAAAATTTTACGTTAGGTTGCATCTCTTTATGATTTTTACTCAATGCTATAACCCATAGAGAGGATCATCGAAGAAAGACAACGAAGCTGGCTAGGGCACATAGCTAGAATGAAAGAAGAAAGAATTACTAAGTAAAATCAAAGACTCGTAAATATAATATGAAATAATCACATAAATATAGTATACATGTAAATACCATACATATATTATAAATTGTAAATATGATGTAAATAGTAATTATATAGTCCAACACCTAACGGTCAAATGGACTTCAGATTAAATAAATAAGATTAATATATATATATATAATATATATATATATATATATATATATATATATATATATATATATATATATATACAGGGTGTCCCAATAGTGCGTATTCGGTCGATAGCTCCTCGTAAATCAAAGACTCGTAAATATAATATGAAATGATCCCATAAATATAGTATACATGTAAATACCATACATATATTATAAGATGTAAATAGTAATTATATAGTCCAACACCTAACGGTCAAATGGACTTCAGATTAGATAAATAAAGTATATATATATATATATATATATATATATATATATATATATATATATAATGTCCCAATAGTGCGTATTCGGTCGATAGCTCCTCAGTCATTAAACTTAGAAGATAAGTTTAAATATGAAAGTTGTCTATTTTTATAAGCTGCATAATCTAAAAATAGTTTAGTTTCTACAGGGTGTAATATAAAAGCGGTACAATATAGAACTTTTGATTTTTAAATAAAACACCCTATATATTATTTTATTTTTAGATTCTCCTTATAATTTTACATCTTTTTTATAAGAATTACTTACAAGCTAAATCTTACAGTTTTTGAGATATTTGCAAAATTAACTAAAAACTGACATTTTTATGTAGTAATTCAAGTAGGCGTATCTCAGTCATTTTTAAAGATAAAATAATAATCTTTGGTATAGAATTTATTCATACATGAGCTTACTTTAATCTATTGTCAAAATTGGATGTCAATATACACGGTGATCACAAAAATTAATTCAATAACATAAAATTGAAAATGCTATATTTTCATTTTTTAAATGGCACACCCTATATTTTTTTAATGCCTTGTCTTCGTCATTCAGTCGGCTTTCATTTCTGTTAAATATGTTCTATACCTATCTCCAATAGTTTCGGAGATATTTAAGTTTGTTCAATTTTTTTCGTTGATAACACTGAAAAGAGTAACATTAGTCGGTCAAAGCAAGCTATGAATACATAAGAAACTACAAAACATATTAACTGAAATACAAACACTTAAAATTATAATAAATGATTAATGTGACCACCATTTTGTTGCTGGCAAACATGAAGTCTTTGAATAATCGGGTTATCACAAAAATTAATTCAACAACGTAAATTTGAAAGTGCTATGTCTTTCTTTTTTTAATTAGCACACCCTATATTTTTTAACGCCTTGTCTTCGTCTATTAGTCGGCTTTAATTTTGATTAAATATGTTCTGTACCTATCTCTAATAGTTTCGGAGATATTTAAGATTTTGCAATTTTTTCCGTTGATAACACTGATGAAGAGTAACATTAGTCGGTCAAAGCAAGCTAAAAAACATATTAACTGAAATACAAACACTTAAAATTATAATAAATGTTCAATGTGACCACCATTTTGTTGATGGCAAACATGAAGTCTTTGAATAAACGACAAATTTACTTTTCGTAACGTGGAAACATTTATATTTTGAATGACGTCTCTAATTCTTGCCTTCATATCATCTACAGTCGTTGGAGGAATTGGATAGACTTTTTCTTTAATCCAACCCCAAAGAAAAAAGTCCAGCTTTGTCAAGTCAGGCGATCTTGCAGGCCAGGAGATTGGCCATCCTCTTCCAATCCATTTGTTTTGAACCTGGATATTTAAATAATTTCTAACGTTTCTGCTAAAATGTGGAGGAGCGCCACCTAATTTCAGCCACATTTCTCTAAGGGTTTGTAAAGGTAAATCTTCAATAAAAGTTTCAAATTCGTTGCGCAAGAAGTTTAAAAATGAATCTCCATTCACCGTGTTTTCAAAAAAATATGGTCCTATAATTCTTTCCCCAATAATTCCGGCCCAAACTTGAAGTGACCAGCGGTGTTGATGATCAACAGGAATTATAAATCTGGGATTCTTAGTATGGAAATTATGCCTATTAACGTATCCATTTTTGTAGAAAGTAGCTTCATCAGTAAATAAGATCGTGCTAAAATAGTTGGGTTTTTCTAAATTTTTATTTATGGCCCAATTGCAAAAGTTTAATCTATTAACGAAGTCATCCTCTTCTAATTCTTGTGCAAGTTGGACATGGTATGGATGATATTTATATTTTTTTATAATCCTATTAACTGTTCAACTTCTAATTCCAATTGTCGGCAAGAAACGTGAGGATTTTCAATCACGCATTGAAGAACTAAATGTTCATTACCTTCGTTAATTGCGGTTCTTTCTCGTTCTAAATTGTCTTCGTAATGAATACTGCCTGTTTGCCCGAAACGCTCTTTCAAACTTCCAAATGCTGAAACTTGCGGGCGTCGTGCATTTGGAAATTTTTGTTTATAAATTCGATGAGCTAAAAGACAATTTTTATCGCTTTCACCAAGGACGTAAATCATATTAAAAGTTCTTCTTTCGAAAAATTCATTTTGTAATTTAGGAAGTAAGTATACAATACTACACAAATACTAGCACTAGTAGTACCGGGGCACCTTAACCACTTTTACTCTACTACAGTAGCACCTTTCACTTTTTGCACATCCACGTGTGAGACCGGATTTTCCACCCTTATTTTTTACACGCTTACGTATAGGACGTATTTTTTCACCCTATTTTGCACATCCACGTGTGAGACCGTATTTTCAGCCCTTTTCATCCTTAATTTTACATACACCTACGGAAGACCTCATTTCAACCCTTTTTTTAACCCTAATTATTTTTATATACCCTCATGTGAGACCGTTTTTCAAAATCTTATGGTTGTATTAAGGACCTTTGACAGCTAGGACTTTTTGTGGTTGCTAACGTGAGGACTGTATTTAGGGTGGGGCTGGTCTTGGCTTTAGAACTGTATTTAGGGCTGGAGCTTAGGGTGCTGGTCTAGGGTTAATCTTAGGGTTATTTGGTGGTATTAAGGCCCTTCTGGTTGTAACCCTGGAGGTCAGGCAATTGTGCTCAAACTGTGTCTTGTAAGATATGCTCTCTCTCTCTCTCGTTTCTCTCGTTCTCTCTCGTTCTCTCTTCGTTCTCTCTCGTTCTCTCTCTTCTCTCTCGTTCTCTCTCGTTCTCTCTCTTCTCTCTCGTTCTCTCTTCTCTCTCTTCTCTCTCTTCTCTCTCGTTCTCTCTCGTTCTCTCTCGTTCTCTCTCTTCTCTCTCATTCTCTCGTTCTCTCTCTTCTCTCTCTTCTCTCTCTTTCTCTCGTTCTCTCTCTTCTCTCTCTTCTCTCGTTCTCTCTTCTCTCTCTTCTCTCTTCTCTCTCATTTCTCTCGTTCTCTCTCTCTCTCTTTCTCTCGTTCTCTCTCTCTCTCTCTTCTCTCTCTTCTCTCTCTTCTCTCTCTTTCTCTCGTTCTCTCTTCTCTCTCGTCTCTCTCTCTTTCTCTCTCATTTCTCTCTTCTCTCTTCTCTCTTCTCTCTCGTTCTCTCTCTTCTCTCTCTCTCGTTCTCTCGTTCTCTCTCGTTCTCTCTCGTCTCTCTCATTCTCTCTGTTCTCTCTTCTCTCTCGTTTCTCTCTCGTTCTTCTCTCTCTCTCTCATCTCTCTCGTTCTCTCTTCTCTCTCGTTCTTCTCGTTCTCTCTCGTCTCTCTCGTTCTCTCGTTCTCTCTCGTTCTCTTTCTCTACACGGCCTCATCTCAAACATCTAACAAAATCCAAATCGATCAGGTTGAACTGTCATAAATACTCTCTCTTTTCGTTTTCTCTCGTTTCTCAAATGAAGGTTCAATCTTCTCGTTCTCGTCCTTAAATAACTACCGAACTATACTCAAACACTACTTAAACATATAACCAAAATCATCAAGTTGACTGAAAAAAAGTACTATTGCTACTATTTTATCTAAAGTTTTTAGATTCTTATAATCTAAGGAAGTATTCAATTAATTTTTTGTCACTGTAGAAACACTTATACTATATTTTTGTCCGCCTAACAATCATTATAACTTACTACTCTACATTTTCGGTCATTTGTAAAAACCAAATCCTGTTCCATGCGTAGCACAATTCACCTTCAAGTTTATTACAGACACGTTTTAGTATCTTAAGAACTATATAACTTAAGCGATTAATTGTTTGCTGGAACATTTAATTGTTTTGTCTCACTTCAATCGTATCCCAATTCACCATCCACGTGTATTCGAATAATAGATTTAGTTACCTGAACCAATGGATCTGTGAGTAATTTGAAAGTCCTTGTTCAGATACAATACACGTTAAATTTTCACGTTGACCAAACTTACCCAAAAGAATTCAGATAAGTTGCGGTACCTAAACCGATTTTTCTAATATTACTAGGTTCTACGAATCCTCTTTCTTATAATATCTGTCACGTACTGCGTTTTCTCGATTTCTGACGTACAATGACTAGGCCACCTGAACATTCCTGTTTTAGTTTAAGAATTATCGATGCGAAATCCACCTTTAGTTACATCTGTCATACTGGTTACCTGTATTCCAAATTTCGAAAACATTTAAAACTTATAGTTTTTAGAGATAGCTTACGCAGCTCGTCAGCTACAAATGTTCCAACGAAACTGGCTCGGTCTCACTATGTCACACAGCCCCTGATTTAATTCAACACCACGTCCTAATAACACAAACATCAATTTGCCGTGCATTTTAGGGGTAAAACAGGATGGTAGAGATTAGAGGGTGGTACTCTGCTTTAACTAAACCCTCCACCGTGTCTAATGAAATGTTCTTAATTCTCCTACATGAATTTTCGGATGACCTATGGGATATTTAATTTTACAAATGGATATAATGAGCAATCGTAATACATTTTTTCATAATACCTCAATGAATAAACGCTTACAGCATTGTGGGCCTCCGTAAAATGCGTATGGGTTTAAGGGTTCGTCCGTTTCAAACCTTGAAAACTTGTCAATTGGTCGACATATTTGTTTTCTAAAATCCTTCTCATTAAATTATATCGCGCTCGGTATAAATGAACCGCGTAGTTTATTTAACATGAGGTACATACATTAGGTTCATTTGCTGATTGACGCCTCGCAAGACCGTCACGTAATTCAAATATCTGACTACATGAAGGTACGATGGGTATTTCTTAGTCTAAATATATTTGGAGATAATGCATCTCGAGCTAAAATTATTTCTACGTATGGCATTGACTTAATTTTTCGTCGATTTCGGCATTTCAAAACCATCCGATCAGTTATGTCTTCTTTGCAGCATCTGAACAGTTAGGCTCAGATGATTTTGAGTGAGAAATTGTCGTGAATAGACTAGCCCAGATTTAGTTTTAAGATGAGTGAGGAGATTGAGATATTGCCTGATGGATGTTAAGATCCTCGTTAAAGGTTGCATTAGTTTCTGGTCCACATTCACGACCCAAAATTAAGTCGATCCGTTCGAGGAGGCGACCAAAATATTAGTCTGCAAATGTTTAGACGTTTCAAAGAAAACACTATAGGGCTCATTCAACAGGTGGTTATAGATTGAAGTTCAAATGCGATCCAGTGGTTAGGGTGGAACTCTCAGCAATGGATAAAACGCAGGAAAAGCTGCGAGTTTAGAACACCTGAAGGTATTAAGGTCGACGGCTATTGCTGAGTCAAACTCCGTTGAATTTCTTGGGTGTTACTGGCACGGTTGCGAGGAATGTTTCAATCAGGCCAACATGGACTAAACTTGGTGTAAGTACCTGCTTAGGAAGAACTGGCAGCGGTCTCAATTTACGCGAGCGCGGATATAATTTAATCAGATGCGCGAATGCGATTTTAAAACAAATACTCGTTAACGACGAATTGAGAACGTTTATTCAAGGTTTAGGCAAACAAGATGACGAACCCTTAAACCCACGTGACGCATTTTACGGAGGCCGCATAATGCATAAGTTTATCTAATGTGACGGTATTACTGAAAAATAATGTATTACGACGGTGCTCATTATATCCATTTGAAATAAATATTGAAATATAAGGTAGAAAATTCATTTTGAATGTAAGAAATTTATTAACCGGTGGAGGGTTTAGAAATGCAGGTACTACCACCTCTAATCTCTACATCCTGTTTACTAAAATGCACGGCAAATTGATGTTTGTTATGTAGGACGTGGGTGTGAATTAAATCATTGTTACAGTTTCGTTGAACATTTGTAGCTGACGAGCTGCGTAAAGCTATCTCTAAAACTATAAAGTTTTAAATGTTTGAAATTTGGGAATACGAGGTAACCACTATGACAGAGTAACTAAACAGGGTGGATTATTTAGGGTACATCGATAATTTCTTAAAACTAAAACAGGAATGTTCAGGGTGGCCTAGTCATTGTACGTCAGAAATCGAGAAAACGCAGTACGTGACAGAGTATTATAGAAAGAGGGATTCGGTTAGAACCTAGTAATATTAAGAAAATCCGGTTTAAGGTACCTGCCAAACTTATGCTGAATTCTTTTGGGGTAAGTTTGGTCAACGTGAAAATTTAACTGAGTGTAGATTGTATCTGAACCAAAGGACTTTTTCAAATTACTCACAGATCCATTGGTTCAGGTACAATCATAATACCTATTAACGATAACGTTGGATGGTGAATTGGGATAGACCGGAGGAGAGGTGAGCCACAAAAACAATTAATGTGTCCATAGCCGCATAACAACTGCTCATGCCCGCTTAGAGTTATATAGTTACTTAGAGAAACTAGATAGACGTGTTCTGTATTACGACACAGACAGTGTGATATTTGTCGCAAAACCCGGCGACTGGAATCCAGGATGTGGGATTTCTTCCAAATGACCGACGAGCTGGAGACGTACGGTGGAAGTTATATACCATTTGTTAGTGCAGGACCAAAAACTATAGTTATAATGTGTTTTCTACCAGTGACAAAACAATTAAATCCGTGTGTAAAGTAAAAGGCATTACCTTAAATTATAAGAACTCGCGTAATAAACTTTGAAGCGATGAAAGATATGGTGCTTAGTAAATAGTAAAGACTCTTTGTTTGTATACAATGACAGAAAAATTGTTAGAGATAGTAGTTATAATGTATTAAGTGCCGAAGCTAAACAGTATAGGATAAGTTATTCTAAGCGACGTAGAATAGAAAATTTTGATACTCTTCCATTTGGATATAAAGAATAAAACAGATAAAATAGTAGAATTATTTTATTTACTCCAGTTCTAACCTTGATTTTTTTTTTTTGTTGTGTGTTTGAGTATTGATGTCCGTGCTAGGAAGCGAGAGAACGAGAAGACAGAGAGAACGAGACGAGAACGAGAGAGAACGAGAGAACGAGAGAGAACGAGAGAGAACGACGAAGAGAAACGAGAGAGAACGAGAGAAACGGAGAGAACGAGAGAAGAACGAGAGAGAACGAGAGAGAACGAGCAGAGAACGAGAGAGAACGAGAGAACGAGAAGAAGAGAGAACGAGAGAAGAACGAGAGAGAGACGAGAGAACGAGAGAGAGACGAGAGAGAACGAGAAGAGAGAGAACGAGAGAACGAGAGAGAAAGAGAAGAACGAAGAGGAACGAGAAGAACGAGGAGAGACGAGAGAGAACGAGAGAGAACGAGAGAGAACGAGAGAGAACAGAGAACGAGAGAACGAGAGAGAACGAGAGAAAGAGAGAGAGAACGAGAGAGAACGAGAGAACGAGAGAGAACGAGAGAGAAGAGAGAACGAGAGAGAACAGAGAGAAGAGAGAACGAGAAGAGAACGAGAGAGAACGAGAGAGAACGAGAGAGAACGAGAGAACGAACGAGAGAGAAGAGAGAGAACGAGAGAACGAGAGAGAACGAAGAGAGAGAGAGAACGACGAGAGAACGAGAGAGAACGAGAAGAACGAGAGAAGAACGAGAGAACGAGAGAGAACGAAGAGAACGAGAGAGAACGAGAGAGAACGAGAGAGAACGAGACGAGAACGAGAAACGAGAGAAAGAACGAGAGAGAACGAGAGAACGAGAGAGAACGAGAGAGAGAACGAGAGAAGACGAGAGAACGAGAGAGAACGAGAGAGAACGAGAGAGACGAAGAACGAGAGAGAACGAGAGAACGGAGAGAACGAGAGAGAACGAGAGAGAACGAGAGAGAACGAGAGATGAACAGAGAAAGAGAGATACGAGTTAAAGAGAGATGACAGAAGAACAGAGAGTAACGAGAGAACGAGAGAAACGTAAGAGAACGAGAAACGAGAGTAGAACGTAAGAAACGAGAAGACGAGAACGAAAGAATGAGGTCTTAGAATCAGAAACGTTTGAGAAAGGTTAATGGTTATAAACGAAGAACGTAGAGAACGAAGAAATCTAGAGATGAACGAGATCAGTATATAGAAAGAGTACAGATTTATGAAGAACTAAGTATCTGTACAGCGTTAAAACGAAAAAACTGACAGAACTGTAACAAAGAGATAGCGAGAAATATTATGAGAAAAAGAGCATGAATAGAGAAGAACAGGTTAAGAAGAAAGATGGCAATTAAAGGCATCACTTTATCAAGACACAGTTTGATCACAAGTTCCTATAACGCTTCAAGATGTGTTTATTTCAGATAGTGCGCTTATGACCACAAATTATCTTTAGTTATCAACAAAAAGTTGCACAAACTAAATCTCCAACTTTGGATGTATAGAAATATTTAAAGCAATGCAAGACCAATCCTAATACGTCACGACACGATTAACAAATAGTTCATAAAAATGTCATTAGCATGTTTCAAATTTAGTCTTTGAATTAATTTTACCATATTTAAGATAATTTAGAAAACAAGGTCTCTAAAAATGGGGTTATACAATATTATTAAAATACTTGATTATACAAAAATGTGGTTTGTAATGTGGTACACTTATGCAAATATTAAAATTAGTAATAGCTAAAATTACGTTCACGTGATCTTATGAAAGATGGGTGAAAAATCGTACTATAGGATGAACGTAAAAATAAGATGAAATATCGGTCTACTGATTAAAAGTAAAAGGTCATGTACCTTACCGTAGAAACAATATGTTATTAGCATTACTGCATGTTTTACAAGTTTGAATTATTCAATTCATTTCGATAATATGTTACAGTTCATCATTTTGATATTTAATACCTCTTATTGAAAAATTTAAATTGTTTAATTTTACGATGAATCGTTTAAAAACATAACTCAAATATCTCTTAAAAAATGGTGGTATTCATACAATATTTATTATAATTACAGATTGATGTAATTTCAGTTAATATTTTTTTAGTTTCTTATGTGTCCAAAGCTTGCTTTGACCGACTAATGTTACTCTTCGTCAGCGTTATCAACGAAAAAAACTGAACAAACTTAAAAATCTCCGAAACTATTAGAGATAGGTATAGAACATATTTAATAAAAAATAAAGCCGACTAATAGACGAAGACAAGGCGTTAAAAAATATAGGGTGTGCTAATTAAAAAAAGGATCACCCGTTTATTCAAAGACTTCATGTTTGCCAGTAACAAAATGGTGGTCACATTGATCATTTATTATAATTTTAAGTGTTTGTATTTCAGTTAATATGTTTTTTAGTTTCTTATGTATTCATAGCTTGCTTTGACCAACTAATTTTACTCTTTTTCAGTGTTATCAACGAAAAAATTGAACAAACTTAAATATCTCCGAAACTATTAGAGATAGGTATAGAACATATTTAATAGAAATGAAAGCCGATTAATAGACGAAGACAGCGCATTAAAAAAATATAGGGTGTGCCAATTAAAAAAATGAAGATATAGCATTTTCAAATTTATGTTATTGAATTAATTTTTGTGATCACCGAGTATATTGAAATCCAATTTTGACAATAGATCAAAGTAGGCTCATGTATGAATAAATTCTATACCACAGATTATTTTTTTATCTTTAAAAATAACTTGAATTACTACATAAAAATGTCAGTTTTTAGTTAACTTTGCAAATATCTCAAAAACTGTAATATTTAGCTTGTAAGTAATTCTTATAAAAAAGATGTAAAATTATAAGGAGAATCGAAAAATAAAATAATATATAGGGTGTTCTATTTAAAAATCAAAAGTTCTATATTGTACCGCTTACACCCTGTAGAAACCAAACTATTTTTAGATTATGCAGTTTTAAAGTTTGCAATTAATTAATATTGTCACTTTAAAAACTTCAAAATGCTTAAAAAATTTAATGAAAATCTTTTATTGCAATTGGAAGCTACCCCAGAATAAATTTATGGGCAAATTATAATACGGCGGAACCCTACTTCTTCACTCAAAATTCAATAGGCTCCTTCTATTGTTATACAGCGATCCGTAGTTACTATTCATTTCAATTAAACTGTTATATTAATTTTTGACATATAATCAGATTGGAGGTTAGTGAGAACCGTCTAAACCAGCATACATTTGGTATAAAACACCCCAAATCAAGGGGGGGATAAAAAAAATAGATTATGCTATAACTTATTTGGAAATTAAGTTGCAATATACCACAAACATTTTCATAAAGACCTTTTAGAATACTAAGTTGAATTATTTAATTGAAATACATTGAAGAAAGTATTTTAATCGAAAGGATAGGATTGAAGTTTGAAAAGTAATTACTGTATTGTATTACCATACTTCATTACATTAGTTACAACAGTGAATTAATCGCTTACATGTGTTTTAACTTCGAACTGAAATAAGATCAACGGAATTTTATGTGTTGACATCTACTTTTTTAAAATTTAAAGTGCCTTATTACGAGTGCAAAACGTGATTGTATAATTCCTACTTAGTAAAGTAACTTGAGTGAATTACCATTACAGTCTTTCATTTTATTCGATACACCATTTTATTCATAACGTTCGTAACGATTATAATCAGTTACCATCACCTATATAACTTGCATTGCATAAATTTTTGCACTCGGAGCTATAGAAGTTTGGTTACTATAAAAGTACACATTTCTTTATACTTTGGCTAATTTCGTAATCGAACTTTTCTAATTTAAAATTGTTTCACGTTTGTGTAAATAATTCCTTTGTTTTATTTTATATGCAATAACTAAAATTTATATATGTGAATAACCCAAGGAGTTTTTCTGGTGTTTAATCAATTTATATATTTATTATTCACTCATAGGAATATTATTTATGTACTGTATTTTATTATTTTTAAAGGCGCCCAACTACTAATTACAAATTATTAATTAATTAAGAATCGTTTTAGTTCATTTAAAAGAAAAATACATTTACTTAACAACATAAGTGAACTGTTTTTATTGAACCTACCCCTTGCACACCGTAAAGAATCTTACCTACCATTAAAACCATGCCATATGCAACTGTTTATTATAAACTATAACAAAGATAATACAAAGTGAAAAGAAATGGGATAAATATAAGTTTGTACTAAATTGAATTGTGTAGGTAATAAGTAAAAGGAAAAGTAATAGCGTTAGCGTTTGTACTAAAACTGTAGCTTACCTCTTTTGACTATATCAAGATTATACCCTGTGTTGCAAGCAAAAAATCTCAAAAACTGTTGTTTTGATAAACATTATAACACGTAGTCACGTAGCGCCAGGTTTAAAATGAAGGCATTGCATATTGAATCATGGTACACTCGTATACTCGTCAGACGATGAAAAGTACTCCAAAAAAAAAAAACGACGACGAATAAAATGACAAGCGCAACGATAGCCAATCAGTTGATACCCGAAGCTTGAATTCTAACGCAAAAGCTGCAACCGTTCGCATTGTCTCTGGTATTGGTGGATTTTTTCACTTTGGTACTTTCAAATAAACATCTTTTTGGCCGTGTCTGAATTATGATCCGTATGAAAGTTTAAATAACGGAACATTTAAAAATACTCGTATCTAAGCCTATAGATTGGTTGAGGTACTGCTAAATGTATGGATGCTTTCATGTAAGTTCAGTTGCATGTCATTAATTTATGTAAGTAGTCCCAAAGTTGTAGATTGTTTCTGTCTCCTTTTTGAGTCATGGGGTCATACGAAATAGTAGCATGACTAATTTGATGGGACTAGCTAAATAAATTTCTGACGCATCAGTTTCTTCGCGGAATTGCCTATATATACAGAGACACGTTTATGAAAGTATCTAGATAAAACATTAGATACACAAAGTACATCTCACAGTTACGGTGGTCGAATGGTAGGAGTGCTTGCCTTTCGCCCTATCGGTTCGGGTTCAAATCTGGCCGAGGTAGCCATTTTTTTAAAACAGAGAAAAACCATACCATTCTTTCTTCTCAGATAGGGAGTAAAAACAAAGGTCTCATGGCTATACAATATTTGACACTTTAAAGATCACCTATCGAAGGTGGAAGTTTTTTAGTAGACACTTCGCTGAATGTGTATATAGAAATAGAAATACGTACACGAACAATTGCAGTAATTCAGATATATTGCCATTTGGCAACAGCGCTTTAGCAACAGGTGTCAAAAGTTTAATAGAGCTTCTGTTTCCTGTTTTTGTTGATACTGATTTAATAGCAAGGGTCTGTGTTTTGGAAGATAGGTAGTAAGTTCAGGCCTGAATTTTGAAGTACCCAGTCGTGATGTAGCTGTTCAATTCTCTGATTAGAGATTGAGTAGTTGGGGTTTAATGTGAGGTACGCCGTCACTCGTACCAATTGTAGACTAGACCTCACAACCCTGTTGAGTAATTGAATAAAAGATGAGATTCATTCAAAGACTGATTTATTTGATATTATTTACACTTTATATACAACTTTTTACATGACGTATTTTATTGTTTTGACCTAGTTAGTAGGTCATGTTTTATTCATTTAAGCGCCTTTTTGTGCTTACTAGTTAAAATGCACATAGTATATGTGTAATTTCAACCTTACACACTTTTGTATCAGCACAATTGTCGCAATAATTAACCTGCTCTATATTCAGTTTTGCTTACGATTCGTTTTACGTATTTCTTAATTGTTAATTCTACTTATATTTCTCAACTTATTACTAAATATAAAATTACTAAAATTATTAACATTATTAAAATACCCTGTTTAATCTGCAAGATTAAACATCCTGGCGGGCCCGAAGTTCATGTTCATTTGCAGATTGAACATTCTGCCGCGACGAGGTGGTTGGGATGGCGTAAAGTTGTTCCATCTGGAATCTTTCTTCCATCTTGGTACCTTTAGTTCTTCTATAGCTTTTAATTTATCGAAACTTCACCCATTTTGCTGCTATGTGTTCAGGTATTTTTGATCCCATTTGATTGCGCTTATCCATAATTCTTGTATTATTAGTTTGGCTGTTGAGTGCTACCTTGAATTGAAAGCTGTCTTGATCTGGTAGCCATCTCACCCTAGGGATTTCCTGGTTTCGTTTTGGTTGATATCCAGTGGTTCCGACGTTTCTTTTCTTCTTTCCATAATTCTTTGTGGTTTCCTGCCCATTTTCTTAACGTAAATCCTCCTTTCGCTGATAATGTGATTAATTCTTCCTGTAAAATTTTTGCGTCTTCTATTGTGGTGGTTCCAGTTAACAGGTCGTCCACGTAATAATCTTTCAGTGTTACTGCTGATAATTGTTTTCTTCATCTTGGGCTAGTTGCTGTAATGTCCTTACAGCTAGGTAAGGTGCGGAAGCTGTTCCATATGTAACGGTTGTAAGTTGATACTCTTTGATTGGTTCCTTGGTGTGGTTTGTTGGTAGTGTTCTTCACACTCTTCATCTTGTTGGGACATTTTCACTGCCCTTAGAATTTCTTCGAGTTCCCAAAACTTTTCTAATTGCGTTTCTTCTTCCCGTGATACCATACTGACTATCGTCACTTCTTTTTTAGGATTGTAGATCTGCCCTGACAAAATCCATCCTAATTCTGAGTTCTGACCTAATACGTCGCCTGTTCTTTTCACCCGTCTAGTATTAACTTTTCGTAATCTTCAGCTCCCAGAAGCACATCTATTGGCCCCGGTTTATCGAGTGTGGATCTGCCAATATTTGGTTTGTCCACTGGCTGTTGTCGAACTTGAATTGCTTCATGGGAAGATTCTCCGTGATCTTGTTTAGCACTATAACTTCTGTGGTTAGTGTGAAGGTACTTGGATGTAAAGGTTTTAGTTGGATGTTTATTTTTGAGGTTGCCTTGGTTGGTGTAGAACCTCCTAAACCGCTGATCTCGGCATGTACTTTTTGCCTTGGTAGTCTTAGTAGCTGTGCAGAATCTTCAGTAATGAATGATGCCTGTGACCCTGGATCGATTAATACTCGTAACATGTGAAATTCACCGAAGATGTCCTTTATTCTGATAATTGCTGTAGCTAATAAAACTTCTTTTTTTCTATTTTCGGGGCTGCATGCTTCCTTAACTTCTTTGGTTGATGCGTGCGCTGCCGATTTTGTTTGCTGGTGTGTTGCAGGTTTTTTGTATTCCTGGTGCAGTACTGACACGTTGTGCACCGCCGTATTTCGTGGCATCTGATGTTGGAACTGTGGTCCATGCAATTGAAACATAGACGTTTTCTCTCACGAATGTGATCCTGGCTTGTGTTGACAACCCTTTGAATTTGATGCAGTCACCCTACTTGTGATATTGGTTGCAGTAGACGCATGCTTGCGTTTATTCTGCCACTGGGGGTTCCAGTGGGGCTGTCCTCGTGTGGTAGTATGGTGTGATTTTCTTGCCTGGGACATCGCTTCCATTGACTGAATCTTAGTTTGAGGAACTCCATTACTTCCTCCATTAGTGGTATTTCATTTGGTGCTTTCAGCGATTGTTCGAATAGTTTGTTTGTCTCTGCGTCCCATTTTCTTGCTACTATGTGGACAATAAGAGGACTCCAGGAGGCTGTTTCTACTCCTAGGTTCTTTATTGCTTCCAGACACTCATGAGTGGTGTCATGCAGACGCCTTATTGCGCCTGCATCTTGCTCTTGGATAGTGGGAAAGTCTAGAATTTTGCCTATTAAAACTTTTACCATTAACCGTTTGTTGTTGTATCTGCTCGAGAATTTCCCATGCTGTTTTGTAATTGCATGCTGCTATTTGAAGGTGTTGGATTAGTTTTGATGCTTCTCCTGTGACGTTGCTTTTAAGGTACTGCATTTTTTCTATTGTTGTCACTGTTTTGTTGGAGTGTATTATTTTTCAAACAGGTCGTGGAATGTCATCCAATTTTCATAGCCACCGCTGAACATAGGTAGCTTTATTTCTGGCATCTTGATGCTGCATGTCTTATCTCCAACCATTTGTATTTTGTTTCCGAGTTCGATGCTTATTTGGTCACACCATTGTTCGGTTTTCTCGAACTCGCTGTTTGAAAAATAGTTGTCCTGATGTTTTGTTTCATGCACCTTGATGTGTTCGTGCAGGTCTTCAATTGCAGTCCATTGGCGCTGAATCTTGTCTTGCCATAACTTAAGTTGGACCGTGTTTTCTTCTTTCTTCAATCTTTCTTCTACTTGTTGTAATAGAGCACCTAGTTGTTGCAGCTTGATCTCTTGTCTTTTCAATCGCTGTTCTTGTTCTTTATCGACCCCATCGTCTTCTTGCGAGGTGGTTGTTAGCTTCTTTCCAGTTCTGTCAGATAGTTCTTAATGTGATTATATAGTTTACCCAATTTTTCAAAGTATTCTGATGTGTGGTAGTCATGATCATCTATCTGCAGTTTGGATAATATTATGTGTGCTGTTCGCTTCTTCCCACCATGTTTCCAATGCCTTGCTACGTTCATTAATGTACACCTTGTTCTTCCGTGCCGCCACATCTTTCTTCATATTTGTAAACATCTTCTCCATAGCCTTGCCAATTTCATTTTGGGTGTTGGCCAATTTGTTTATCTTCTCCATTTTCGCTTTGAGTCTTGTGTTGTTTCTTATTTATAAAGCTTGATTTTCTTACCCACTGTCGATATGTTTCTTCTTTCCTATAAGGGGCGTAAATCCTTATAGTTGACAGAGGTAGACTTGCTGCTGTAATTTCTTTTGGCGGTGGTGGTGGTGAATTGAATGTAGCTGCTGCTGTTGGTGGTGGATGATGTCTTCAATAGTAATTAATTTTACTGGTTGCCGATGTTGATGGCTCGAAGGACCATGACTAATTTTACTGGTTGCCGATGTTGTTGGCTCGAAGAACCATGCCCGTTTTACTGGTTGCCGATGTTGTTGGCTCGAAGGACCATGACTAATTTTACTGGTTGCCGATGTTGGTGGCTCGAAGGACCATGACTAATTTTACTGGTTGCCGATGTTGTTGGCTCGAAGGACCATGTCCAATTTTACTGGTTGCCGATGTTGTTGGCTCGAAGGACCATGACTAATTTTACTGGTTGCCGATGTTGTTGGCTCGAAGGACCATGACTAATTTTACTGGTTGCCGATGTTGTTGGCTCGAAGGACCATGACTAATTTTACTGGTTGCCGATGTTGTTGGCTCGAAGGACCATGTTCAATTCTCTGATTAGAGAGATTGAGTAGTTGGGGTTTAATGTGAGGGGTACGCCGTCACTCGTACCAATTGTAGACTAGACCTCACAACCCTGTTGAGTAATTGAATAAAAGATGAGATTCATTCAAAGACTGATTTATTTGATATTATTTACACTTTATATACAACTTTTTACATGACGTATTTTATTGTTTTGACCTAGTTAGTAGGTCATGTTTTATTCATTTAAGCGCCTTTTTGTGCTTACTAGTTAAAATGCACATAGTATATGTGTAATTTCAACCTTACACACTTTTGTATCAGCACAATTGTCGCAATAATTAACCTGCTCTATATTCAGTTTTGCTTACGATTCGTTTTACGTATTTCTTAATTGTTAATTCTACTTATATTTCTCAACTTATTACTAAATATAAAATTACTAAAATTATTAACATTATTAAAATACCCTGTTTAATCTGCAAGATTAAACATCCTGGCCCAAAGTTCATGTTCATTTGCAGATTGAACAGTAGCAAAGGATTAAGTTAATCTTGGATGTATAATTTTAGTAACATAAGAAGCTCTCTCATAGCTTACTTTTCAATGTCATATTATAGATTTTCTGGTTGATGAAATAATTTAGGACAGTTTTATGTGAACAAAATAGGAAAGAAAGGTTCACGTAAATTTATGTTCTTTAACCTTACTTCATGGAATGCCACAATTAATATTAATAATTATTCGAATATCTTCACAATGTTTTATATAAATATTTATTTATTTACACTGGAGAAAGAACAAAATAGAGTCATTAATTTTTTAATTTAAACATAAAAATTAATACACATAACAAGTTTGGTTCTCCATATTCAGAAAACCTACACATACTAGCATTATAATTCCAAACGATTCATATCAGCATAAAATACATCAGCTAGGTTCATATCAATCACTAATACAAAGAGTAAGATCATTACCATAGATCCAAACAAATTTCAATACAGAATTCTCAATTATAAAACAAACTGTACAAGCAAATGGTTACATTTCAAATATAATCGACAATAAAGAGTGCAAATTTTCTATCAAAAACATTTACCCAGTTAACACAGAACCGAAAGAAAATAAATGCACATTAATTTCATATTTCGGATAAATATAAAAAAAAGTTGCTCACATATTACAAAAAAACAAGAAGTACAAAGTAGCTTTCAAAACTAATACCAATGTTCTTGAATGTTTATTTAATGCCAAAATTTAAATATCCACATTTTGAAGTTAAAATTGTACTGTACATTCTTTAATTTTGTTTATATTGGACAAGCACTTAGGAACTTTGAAATTAGATACAAAGAGCACATTAGAGGTTACAAATATAAACATACATATAAGTCAAATTATGCCACACATTTACTAGTAAATAAATATCTTATGACTTCATAAAACAATAATACTTTTTACATTTTTGTAATAAATAAGGCAAATTAGATATTTTGGAAGCATTCAAAATTTATAAACATAAACAGGAAGTACCTTTAATGAATAAGCAGATTAATCTAATAGACTCACTTTTAACAGACTTTTTAAATATAAAATTATAATTTACATCAAGTTTGCTGTTTTATCTTAATGATTTGTTACCATAGCTAATATTATTTTACTTGAGAAATAAATATTTATATAAAACATTATGAAATGACATTTGAAAAATGGGTGTTATTCAAGGTTTACATGCTTGGATCTTGCAAATAAATATAAAACTACTATTCATTAATTTTGAGCACAACTAGTTTGTTTTGTTTGGATATTGTATATCAAATTAATTTGATTGTAAAGCTATTAATATTAATAGTGAATCCACAATTATCGTGAAGAAAAAACTTCGCTTTACTTCGTATTAGTCAGATATACTTGCAATAAGAAGAGAGTTAGATAATTTTAATAAATACATTAACTACCCTACCCCTTGTACATAGTTTAACACACAAATATTACACTTGCTTTACTTATCTGGCGTAATCAGTATCATTAAGCGAATATGCCATAATACACGTTTGCATGATTAGAGAATATATTATGATAAATTTAAGTTTGACTGACAGATCGAAGCGATGTTAATAATAAGAGATATGTATTATATGTACTACTATTTGACAATATATTTTGGAATAAAGTAGAGTGAAAATGGGAGGCACTAAGTACAATTGATAATTACTAAAGTGGGAGAGGCGAGTGACGATTGGTGAGATTTTGGAAATTTGAATAATAGGTTTCAGAGAAATGACTTATATAAAAATAAGTACAAACATAGTTTGAAGAAGAATTAAGTGTAGTTCAAAATTCCATTATTGACAATTTTAATACATTAAACTTTTTCTCTCCAACGCATATTGACAATGAAATCAGAAAATTTTTGTGTACATCTTTGCGAAAAATAACAACGTGTTTTAATAATTAATTGCATGTCTTCCGGTTTTAGTAAATTTGAGAGTTATCGTTACTTATGGCTTATGCAGTTCTAAATTTCTACAATTGTTTAATGAAATGTATATTTGAAATTGTTACCAACTTATAATGAATGTGTGATTATATTCTCTTATTCTCTAATTGTTTTATAGATTAGATCGTCAATACACTCAATATAACCAGTTTCGTAACAGTGTTGTGGGAATCTTATGTAACCTAGGTTCAAAGCCCGTATAGCGTATTATTATATTTTTTATTATATAGATGACAATCAAAACTTGTGATGAATCAGCGAAACATTTTAAATTATTTTACAGTAAATCTAAATTAGAGGAAAACTCAAAACCAGATTCAATTATTTTTTATATTTTGTAGTTAATAACAATTCATATATATATATATATATATATATATATATATATAAAGAGAGAGAGAGAGAGAGAGAGAAATATTTAAGGTCATTGTGGAGCCCGTACGACATATTAACAGTATACCCTCAAGCCCGAAAAAACGTTATGAAGCCCGGCTGCCGGCTTCCTAAGGTACCCACGTGTATATCATCAAAATATACAGGTTGGTTCTTGTCATCACGCTGCAGAGGTCGCTTTTATATACAGCTTGTCTGAATATACTAACGTGACCTTGTGTAGCCCAAGTAGTGGCAGCTATGTTCGGGCTCTTTAAGGGCTACTTCATATATACCAAATGAGTCCGAATTTGAAACATCGATTTATTTGCAAATTATTATGTTAAGAAAAGCCCACAGGATGCAGTAAACAAAAATAAATATAAGATTTTTTTTAAGAAAGAAATGTCCAAAATTAAACTATTGAAATGTAAATTGTTAATTGCTAGTTTAAACCATTCTTTTGTTATTGTGATGCAATAAAATTTAGATAACAATTAGTTTGAAACCAGTTAGTGTAGAAATAATATAAGAATATTGAAAATTCCACACAATCAATCTAAAGATATGTGTCTACCTGCGTAAGACGATTAAACAAAATACCTTCGTCTAATGCTTAAATTATCTCGATTGTACAGGATTGGGGGAATATTTAATTATTCACAAAACTAATATACAAAATAGAAAATTATAGTAGGATTATTTTTTTTCAGTTTAAGTGTAGAAAAACAAACAATATTAAATATTAAATTAATTCTTACTTTGTATCTTCACTTACAAGTGAGATAATTTCCACGTAAATGCTACATTTTATATTGTAGTTTTCAAGATTTCAATTTTAATGTTAAAATTCAACGTACTTTTTTAAAATTAAAACTACTAATATTGTATGTACCCAATAATATTTGACCTTAAGGTTAAAATAATGTGTGATTTATGTTCAATTAGTTTTAACAATCAACATACATGGTTACTATTGGCTTAATTTTAATAAAAAAATCTCTTATTCACGAATATTATATATTATTGTAACACCTGTGTAAGTATAATATGTAAGACTATCTACCACAGATTACCATTTTTGTTGTTGAAGGTTAAGAATTAAAAAGTATTTGCACTAATTTCAACGCTACATTTACAATTAATGATATCCCGGATTCGTCAACTACTTGGTGTGGTATTGTTAACGCAGTTTATTTAAAACTGTATGAAACAGCATTACAATATCTATATATATATATATATATATATATATATATATATATATATATATATATATATATATATATAATAATATAATTATTATACACAGAATGAAGGATCACAGTCAACTTTTGTGAATGTCTTGTGAGCCCGCAATTCGCTAAGGTTGCGCACATGACAACACGTGACTGATTATTAATTTTCATTTGCTGTATGCAATAAGTAGTAGATAACTATAAAATTGGTTTAGTGAACGAACAGAAGTTCAATTTAATAATCATTATTATATTTATTTAAATTAACTTTCAAAGTACATACAGTAAAAGTCCCACTCGAGTTAATCTTTTACTGTATGTACTTTAAAAGTTAATTTATATATATATATATATATATATATATATATATATATATATATATATATACAGGGTTTTCAAAGTTAAGTCGGCACTATTGCTATCTTCGTTATTATTGGTGCTACGAAGTCGGTTAAATGGGCAAAGAAGTAGCATTTTTCCGCTCGTTACGATGGTGAAATCAAAATGAAAATTGAACAGCGTGTTCGCGAGTTACGTCAAAATTTCCATTTTTAAATGGCACACCAATATGCAATAGAAAATGCGATAGAAAATTAAATTCTGAACGAATAAGTTCCTATGACATTTCACCCTAATGTCAAAAATGACAAAGTTATTGATCATTTACCAAATTCATCAAGGTGGCTGTGTCAACTATTTTTTGTATTACCATAGAGCAGAAAATGAGCAATGGATCTACCATCAATATTATTGATGGCGTGAACGATGCTTTGCTGGAAATCCTCAAGGTTATCATATCTCCTGTTGTACACCACACTCTTCACATATCCCCAACAGAAAAAAATCCATTGGAGTAATGTCAGGTGATCGAGTAGGCATACGGATAGGCCCATTAGTTGATAAATATCTGTCATCAAAAAAATTGTTTACTATTGTATCTATCTGACGAACGTTATGGGGAGGAGCTCCATCTTGTTGGAAATAAATGTTCTGCCTATCCATTAAATTTACATCATCCAAGAAGTCTTGGAGTGTGGCAGTCAACATTTCGGCGTACCGCTCACCAGTTAACGCACCGTGATAAAATACTGGACCAACAATTATCGAGCCAATTAAACCGCACCAAACATTAACACTGAAGCGTCTCTGCGGGTTACAAGATCGGTAGAGCATCGGATTTTCTCGACTCTAAAAATGGCTGTTTTTCCTGTTGAACATGCCCCTATTAGAAAAAGTTGATTCGTCACTCCATAGAATTGAGCTCCAAAAATCATTATTGGTTCTCATTTGATTAATCAGCCAGTGACAAAACTGAACGCGTCTTTCTTGATCTCCTGGTACTAGTGTCTGTGTAGGTCGGAACTTATACGGCACAAACTTATACTTTTTTAGAATATTGTGGATGGAACCCAAACATAGTCCATTTTCTTGCACTAAATCATTAATTGAGTTGTTGGGATGTGCTTCAAAATAAGCTAACACATTAATTTCAGTTTCTTCACTAATTATACATTGTTTATTAGATGGATTTCTTAAACACGCTCGAATTAGATTTAAATTTACGATACAAAACCAAAAAGTATCTTCTATCCGGCAAATGACGCGTAGGAAACAAATCACTGTAACGCTCACGCGCTCGATAACTGTTTTTTTGACAAACGATGTAACATTCTAACATATCACACTTTTCTGAATGGGTGAAAGGCATTTTTCTATTCAAAAAACACAAACTCTTAACTCTTTATTAGCAAACTTCAATTTGAAGTAGCAATTCTGATGACATTTGTGAAAATGACAAATATTGTTCACGTAATACCAGCCACCTTGACGAATTCAATAAATGATCAATAACTTTGTCATTTTAACATTATGGTAAAATGTCATAGGAACTTTTTGTTCAGAATTTAATTTTCTATCGATTATTGGTGTGCCATTTAAAAATGGAAATTTTGACATAACTCGCGAACACGAAGTTCAATTTTTATTTTGATTTCACCATCGTAACGAGCGGAAAAAATGCTACTTCTTTGACCATTTAACCGACTTCGTATCACCAATAGTAACGAAGGTAGCAATAGTGCCGACTTAACTTAGAAAACCCTGTGTTTATATATATATATATATATATATATATATATATATATATATATATATATATATATATATATATATATATATATATATATTTTAAAAGGATAATGCTGGGATTTCTAGTTCCAGTAGGCATACAGGTAAAAAGCCATAATGTGATAATATTTATTACTATTTTTATATATTTCGGTTAAAAATTTTAACCTTCATCAGAAAAACGTCTACAATACATTCCATATTTTTCCCAACATCCTCATAAACAAAAAATTAATACAGTTATAGGTCTTAAAACAGAATTAAAAAATTTGCCATCATTCATTACTACAAAAGAATTACAAGATACTATACAACATCCTTTTAGAAAATGGATACCCAGCTAGTTTATTAAAAATATAATTTTAATAACAATTTTATAATAACCACAAACACAGTGTTGATAATACAAATAACAATGAATTAACAAGTCAAACCATTTATAAAAATTACCCTACATACCTCACTTAACACCTTCAATTTCCAAACTGTTTATATCTCATAATATCAAAATTGCCAATTCAGCAATTCGTACGGTATCGTCTTTTACACTAAACTTAAAGACAAAACACCTCTACTGCAACAATCAGAAGTCATTTACTCAATACCCTGCAACAACTGTAATAGATGCTACATAGGCAAACTTCACAAAAGATTTCCAAACGTTTAGCTCTCCACAAAGTGATGTAAAAGAAAACCTAGTTCAACTGCACTTTGCATACATTCCCATAGTACAGGACATAAGTTTAATTTTAACGATATTTCTATTCTAGACACCGAAAGTGATAATCTAAAAGAAAATTTTTAGAAATGTGCCACATTAATAACAACACAGAAATTTGTGTTAATCATAAAACTGATACTAATGGACAAAGTTCTATTTATACATATTTGTTAAAACAGCCTTTCACCAAAAGAAAGAAAAAAGTAAGTATGTAATAACTAATAATCTTTTATTCAATTTCTTATAAATTAATCGTTTTGAAGCTCTAATATATATATTTTTATTTCAATATTCCAATGTATAAAAATCAAAACACATTTTGTAGGTCACCAACTTTGTTTAGTAGTTAGTTAATTTTTATGTTTACCTTGTTATCATGTTATTAGAGTTCTTTTATATTGTACACTTTATACTATGGTTTTCTTGAATGTATATGGTTAAGAATAATTTTAATAGATCACCTTATCATCCCATTCACAATTATGTCACTCACGTCAATCAATTAATTTGTTCACCAGTAATTTTCCATTTAATTGTAAGTTCACATATGTTTTATAATTAGTTACACAAATATGTTTTTAATTCCTATTGTAGACGTTTTTCTGATGAAGGTTAAAAATTTTTAACCGAAATATATAAAATAGTAATAAATATTATCACATTATGGCTTTTTACCTGTATGCCTACTGGAACTAGGAAATCCCAGCATTATCCTTTTAAAATATAACTATACCTAGTTATTAAGAATTCACTATATATATATATATATATATATATATATATATATATATATATATATATATATATATATATACATACAGGTGTATTTTAAAATCATCGACAAATGAAAACTGGAGATCCTATGATTCAAAATAGGACAAAATTATCATAAACGCTTTTCCGAAAATGCTTCCGAGATACAGGTTGATAAAAAATTTTTTTTTAAGATTCCTCAAAAACTACAAAAGATATTACACTCAGATTTGGTACACCTAAATGTCTAATTAAGCACAATTAATCAGGTGAGTTTGAGTCAACTGGCTCCATCCAGTGGCGTAGAATATGTTAAGTTAATCACTTTAAGTAAAAAAAAGAACGCACGTCCGTGCTTTTTTTGAAGAAATATTTTTTTTTTAAATTCAACATTTAATTCTGCAAATAAAATCATACTTAGTATTTTTACGATTCGGCACCCCGTTTTTGAAATATTAAAAAAATCTTAAAATTTTTTTTTTATCAACCTGTATCTCGGTTAGGAAGCATTTTCAGAAAAGCGTTTATGATAATTTTTGTCTTATTTTGAATCATAGAATCTCCAGTTTTCGTCTGTCGGTGATTTTAAATACACCCTGATATATATATATATATATATATATATATATATATATATATATATATATATAAAGTTTAGGGGAAGTAACGACCGTAGTTATTATAAAAATATGGTATCGGGATGCGGTCTAGTTAAAAATGAAAATGACTCTTTATTTAATTCAAGCTTTCGAAATCATTTATTTCTTCATCAGGAATCTGTGTAAGATGAACATAAGTGAGAATTAAACAATTAACATCATAAAGACTACTTACTAAATGCGAGAATTATAAATTAACTAACATTATTGTACAGAACAGTTGATTACAATTTAAAAACACTACTTAAAAAGAAGACAGTTATTGAAGTCTTTCAAAATTATAAAAATTGACATGTATACCTACTGCGTTATAAACTAAAATTCTTAGAAGATATGATTTATGAAAATTGTTGTACTGAATCAATTCAAATTAGTACTCAGAATATATGAATAGATGTTGCTGAGATTATCTAGATCAGTTTTGTAATTTAAAGTATCTTGAGTACTGAAAATGTGAGTCATTTCAAGGAAAAGTCTGCTTCTATAATTAATTTCTGTGTTTAAAATTTTACGTTAGGAAAATTTGGAATGTGATTAGTGTTTTACTATGTTTTGCTAAAGCACAAGAATTTTTCCTATTTTACAGTCACTTCTATGCTGAGTAAGTCTTGTTTTAAGCCATTGTGATGTTTGTCCAATATATACTTTATTGCATTCGTTACAAGGAATGGAATATACAACATTAGATTTACTAAGAATTGGAGTTCTGTCTTTTAATTTTGAAAAAAGTTGTTTGATAGGTTTAATGTTATATTTCGCTATACGTATTTGTTCGTTGTTTAAGATATTACATAAGATTGGTGTTAAGTTTAGTATGTAAGGGATTCTTTTGTTAATCATGTTTGTTTGTGTCAAGTATGCATTTTGAAAATTAATTTGAGAATTGAATGGTGTACTGTATAATAAATTCTTTAATAATGTTTTTGGATAACCATTGTTACTAAAAATCAAAAATAACTTATCTAGATTCTTTTTATGTAATGATTGATGCGAAATCTTAAGTATTCTGTTCTTGAGACCCAGAACAATATTAATTTTTTGATTAAAGGTATGATTAGAATAGTAATAAATAAATCTACCTGAGTTAGATGGTTTTGATAACAGTATATTATAAAACTGTTATTAGTTTTTCTTATGATTCTGGTATCTAAGAAGGGGATACTATTATTGTTTTCTTCTTCTAATGTAAACTGAATATGTTTATTAAAACTGTTAAAAATCTCTAGAACTTGAATGTTAGTATCATTGGGTATGGCAATAGTTACATCGTCTACGTATTTTTTAATTAAAGGGATATCAAAGTTAAGTAAAGGTAATACATGATCAAAAAGAGAATCCATTACTATTGTAGCAAGTATAGGACTAAGAGAAGATCCCATAGGTGCCAAAATTTGCTTATAAAAAATATTATTGAAGGAAAAATAGGTATTATTGAAAATAAAGTTAATAGTTAGGATAAACAATATTTTTGAAAAATTGCAATGTGGTTCTATACTGTCCCATTTAGTTTCTATTATTGAAAGTATTAGATCCAATGGTATGTTAGTAAATAAAGAGACAACATCTAGAGAAATCAAAATGTAATTATGTGGTAATTGAAAATTATTGTATGTTGATGCAAAAGTAAAAGAATCTTTGGTATTGTAATCATTTATATTGTTAAAGGAATTTGATAAAATGTTTGCAACAAAGCTAGAGAGTGCATGTGTTGGTGAATTGATAGAACAAACTATAGGTCTAAGGGTATATTATTTTTATGTACTTTAGGTAGCCCATAAAATTTGGGTGCTATTGCATTATTTATAGTTAAGAGTTTATTTTATATAAGAGTTTATTTATTATACAGTACACCATTCAATTCTCAAATTAATTTTCAAAATGCATACTTGACACAAACAAACATGATTAACAAAAGAATCCCTTACATATTAAACTTAACACCAATCTTATGTAATATCTTAAACAACGAACAAATACGTATAGCGAAATATAACATTAAACCTATCAAACAACTTTTTCAAAATTAAAAGACAGAACTCCAATTCTTAGTAAATCTAATGTTGTATATTCCATTCCTTGTAACGAATGCAATAAAGTATATATTGGACAAACATCACAATGGCTTAAAACAAGACTTACTCAGCATAGAAGTGACTGTAAAATAGAAAAAATTCTTGTGCTTTAGCAAAACATAGTAAAACACCAATCACATTCCAAATTTTCCTAACGTAAAATTTTAAACACAGAAATTAATTATAGAAGCAGACTTTTCCTTGAAATGACTCACATTTTCAGTACTCAAGATACTTTAAATTACAAAACTGATCTAGATAATCTCAGCAACATCTATTCATATATTCTGAGTACTAATTTGAATTGATTCAGTACAACAATTTTCATAAATCATATTTTCTAAGAATTTTAGTTTATAACGCAGTAGGTATACATGTCAATTTTATAATTTTGAAAGACTTCAATAACTGTCTTCTTTTAAGTAGTGTTTTTAAATTGTAATCAACTGTTCTGTACAATAATGTTAGTTAATTTATAATTCTCGCATTTAGTAAGTAGTCTTTATGATGTTAATTGTTTAATTCTCACTTATGTTCATCTTACACAGATTCCTGATGAAGAAATAAATGATTTCGAAAGCTTGAATTAAATAAAGAGTCATTTTCATTTTAACTAGACCGCATCCCGATACCATATTTTATAATAACTACGGTCGTTACTTCCCCTAAACTTCATATTATAGATGGGTTTCTATCAAGATATCACTTGTAAATATGGACTTGATACCACCAAAAAATTCAAACAATGGGCATCATTTTCCATCAAATTAGCTAACAAATTAAACAGAAGAATTTTCTTATTACGATGTAGGAAGACCAACATAATTCCCAACCACATTACAAATAATTCCAAACAGCTCCTTGAATTGATGACAACACAACATACAAAAATAAGACAAGAAATCAACAATTTTAATAAGAAGCTAAGTACAAAAATATTAAATATAGAAATTAAAATTACCATTGCCGACATTAAAAATTTAGAATTTTCATTAAACTCAATCAAATCAACTTTATTAAGTATCATACCTTTTAATTTATATACTGAATTTAATATTAGGAATGAAAATAATTTCAAGAAGAAGTTTGCTTATATAAAAAATATCAATTTAAACAAATACAATTTACTCAAAAATAATCAAATAAAAAATAGATTGTTTAATGATAACAGTAAATGGTTTGTGAATTTAAGCAACTGTAGTTTTCCGCATGATATTAAAAATTTACTATCACTAGGACCGAAATTTAGTTTATCAATTTCACCTAAAGAATTACCCACTATAAGGTTGTTAGCAGATGTTGAGAACATTCTAGAACATTTTCATACTAATACTAATGTTTTAAGAGCTCAAGTCACCAATAAAATTACCAATTACTTGTTTAGTACACCTAAATACAGTCTTGAAAATTATGTTTTTAATAAAGCTAGGAAGTTTTTAAAGACAACAATGATGTACTTATCACTACTGCAGATAAAGGAGAGATAACTGTAGCCATCAATAAAACAAACTACATTAACAAAGCTAATGATCTTCTTGCAGATCAACTTACTTACAGTAAATTAAAATTTGACCCTACGTTCACTACACAAAGAAAAACAATGAATTAGTTAAAACATTAAAGAAAAATAATTGTATTGATGAACCTACAGTTAAACTCTTAACTATAAATAATGCAATAGCACCCAAATTTTATGGGCTACCTAAAGTACATAAAATAATATACCCCTTAGACCTATAGTTTGTTCTATCAATTCACCAACACATGCACTCTGTAGCTTTGTTGCAAACATTTTATCAAATTCCTTTAACAATATAAATGATTACAATACCAAAGATTCTTTTACTTTTGCATCAACATACAATAATTTTCAATTACCACATAATTACATTTTGATTTCTCTAGATGTTGTCTCTTTATTTACTAACATACCATTGGATCTAATACTTTCAATAATAGAAACTAAATGGGACAGTATAGAACCACATTGCAATTTTTCAAAAAAATTGTTTATCCTAACTATTAACTTTATTTTCAATAATACCTATTTTTCCTTCAATAATATTTTTATAAGCAAATTTTTGGCACCCTATGGGATCTTCTCTTAGTCCTATACTTGCTACAATAGTAATGGATTCTCTTTTGATCATGTATTACCTTTACTTAACTTTGATATCCCTTTAATTAAAAAATACGTAGACGATGTAATTATTGCCATACCCAATGATACTAACATTCAAGTTCTAGAGATTTTAACAGTTTTAATAAACATATTCAGTTTACATTAGAAGAAGAAAACAATAATAGTATCCCTTCTTAGATACCAGAATCATAAGAAAACCTAATAACAGTCTAATAATAGACTGGTATCAAAAACCAACTAACTCAGGTAGATATATTAATTACTATTCTAATCATATCTTTAATCAAAAAATTAATATTGTTCTGGGTCTCAAGAACAGAATACTTAAGATTTCGCATCAATCATTACATAAAAAGAATCTAGATAAGTTATTTTTGATTTTTAGTAACAATGGTTATCCAAAAACATTATTAAAGAATTTATTATACAGTACACCATTCAATTCTCAAATTAATTTTCAAAATGCATATTTGACACAAACAAACATGATTAACAAAAGAATCCCTTACATACTAAACTTAACACCAATCTTATGTAATATCTTAAACAACGAACAAATACGTATAGCGAAATATAACATTAAACCTATCAAACAACTTTTTTCAAAATTAAAAGACAGAACTCCAATTCTTAGTAAATCTAATGTTGTATATTCCATTCCTTGTAACGAATGCAATAAAGTATATATTGGACAAACATCACAATGGCTTAAAACAAGACTTACTCAGCATAGAAGTGACTGTAAAATAGGAAAAATTCTTGTGCTTTAGCAAAACATAGTAAAAACACCAATCACATTCCAAATTTTCCTAACGTAAAAATTTTAAACACAGAAATTAATTATAGAAGCAGACTTTTCCTTGAAATGACTCACATTTTCAGTACTCAAGATACTTTAAATTACAAAACTGATCTAGATAATCTCAGCAACATCTATTCATATATTCTGAGTACTAATTTGAATTGATTCAGTACAACAATTTTCATAAATCATATCTTCTAAGAATTTTAGTTTATAACGCAGTAGGTATACATGTCAATTTTATAATTTTGAAAGACTTCAATAACTGTCTTCTTTTTAAGTAGTGTTTTTAAATTGTAATCAACTGTTCTGTACAATAATGTTAGTTAATTTATAATTCTCGCATTTAGTAAGTAGTCTTTATGATGTTAATTGTTTAATTCTCACTTATGTTCATCTTACACAGATTCCTGATGAAGAAATAAATGATTTCGAAAGCTTGAATTAAATAAAGAGTCATTTTCATTTTTAACTAGACCGCATCCCGATACCATATTATATATTATATATATATATATATATATATATATATATATATATATATATATATATATATATATATATATATATATATATATAGGATGTTCCAGAATGATGGTCAAATATTTCACTAGAGTATTCTATAAGCCATTTTAGGGGGATCTTCATATGAAATTTTTCAGTTTGGGTCCTCCCTGTTGAAATATTTGAGTTTCTAAATGGCAGAAAATAATTTTTTTTTCATTTTTTTATATAACCGGTTAAACTTAGAATTTCAATTTTGGTACACATTGTCAGCTAGTAGAATGGTATTTTCTGGTTGTGTCTATTCTTTGGCCTCATTTATCTGCAGGGCGGCAATCTGCAACGCCTAGTTTTATTTCTTTCAGAACTTTTTCCTGCAATTGCCGATTTTAACAAAACTTTTTTTTTCAAATACTACACCTAATTTTAAAACTTTTTTCACCCTTGTCAATTCTTCATACGACATTTTGTGCGGAAAAAAATAATCGCATCGTTTACTGATACACGCAGTAGGCGGTTGCTAATTTTTAATCTAAAATCTGTCTAACGGTATTGCTTGTCAAACGAAAGTTTTGTAGTAATTTTCAGCTTACATATGTAGTTAAAATATTACCTTATATGTTAAACTTGCTTTGAATCTTGTCCACAAAAAAATTAATCAGGAAAATTGCTACAACTGCATATATTACAAATTAAATCATTTCTGCCAACTCACGAGTATAAAAAAAGCAATAAAGAATAGGCAGTGTACTCCACAGTACACAGCATATAGTTATACAGCTTAAACACAAATCCTTATCAAACATATGTTCAATTTTGTAAGTCTCTAATAAAACACATAGAAACCAAAAACTAAACTGCATAAAGCGCAACTAACTATAAAATTGAATTTGACTAAATATAACCCTGAAAATCGTTTAGAAGACGAGAGCAAATTTTGTCTGATTTTGCAAAAATCTACACATTAAATATTAATATTACGATTTCAAATTAATGTTCTCAAAATGCCTTCCATTATTGCCCATCCTTGTGATACTCCATTAGAGAAAGGTCCAATTTCGTGTAAAAAACGGACAAATTGTACATTCAGAAACACAAACATTTTTATTTAAAAAGTAATATTAACTGACAAAACACTTTATACGTTCAATCTGTCTATGTTTAAATCACCAATTCACTTCATACAACAACGTCCTTTAAACAACGAAATACCCAAGTCTCTTCGCTTTTGCTTTAATTTAAAATTTTAATCAAAAACGAACATTAAAATGGATAAGAGACCTTTTATTTTACACCAAAGGTTTTAAAATGTGACCACACTAAGAATTTCTTTATCATATTTAAACCGTCAATAAAATCTATTAACTGCAAAAAGTTTTTTCTGCCATCGGTATGAAGAAATAACACACAGTAACAGGTTGTCCATGATGGTTCCGCATTATTCTATTGCCTAATATTTACATAGATAACTTAATTTTTACGATAGTGATTTATGATTTTCCAATGATTTACTGTTATGACCGTTACTGTGATAATATTAATGTAATTACGTATCGTATGTTGATATTTACGGCGTACACTTATTTTCGTTAGCAATTAAACAATTTATTAGTTTTAATAATTATTAATATACGTTTAAGTTACATAGAACAATGCTTCATAAAGTTCACTGCTTTATTCGGTGAATAAGAATTAATAATTATTATTTGTTTAGTATGGCAAAAAAGGATATCACGTAAGGCCACGGCTTTGCCTCGAGTTTGAGCCAATCTGATACCGTATTAAACATATGACTTTTTCACTGATCCTTTGTTTTAAATATATACACGGTACAATTGGTTCTATGATGATCGTTGTTGTGATATAATTTTACTTCAAAGACATTAAAATAAACATTTTAGAGATTGTTAGCTGTCGTTTAACGTTTAATCCCTGAAAACAGTATATTGCGTTATTAAGCGCATTTGAACGTTTACTTGCGAAAAGTGGCAAACAATCCAGTTTTACAACCTCTACATACTTTGTACTCCACTTTCATTTCTTAATAAGATAAGATAAAGACAATGATTTTATTGAATAATGAAACAAAAAATATTTAAATAATTAGCTTTTTTTGGGTATTATTGTATTATACAAATCTAAACGTTTCGATAAGATTTACAGTTACCATCATCAACTGTTTAAATATCTAAAACATTTCTAAAAGATATTATTACCACTGAGTACGATAGCTGTAAGTATTATCGAAACATTTAGATTTGTATAAACATAAATACAAAAATACATCAAGTATTTTAAATATGCGTAATAATGATGAGTTTAATAAAAAATTCATTACAATTCATTTGAAACATTTCCTGTCTTTTATGAGGGAAAATGAGTTAATGTTTTAACTACACTGTTTTGATGTTTTAATTACACTATAAGTAGGGGTCAATTTAAAGTCATCAGTGCACAACAATAATGAATTCATGAGTGTGTGTTACCTACTGGTGAATAATGCCAAGGCGTGCTGGACAACGCGATTCCACGTTGGAAACAAGGGAATAACTAGTTGCATTACGGGAGGTAGGGGTACCAGTTGCTGATATAGCAGAGAGAGTTGATTTGTAGGTAAGTTGTTAATTTGTAGAACAATATTTTCACGATTCTACATTTAAGTTTTGATGGAAGTCTTTTCGTTTATCTTGTTTCTTACTGTCGTGCTCCATAAGACAAAATTCGTCATAAAACCCCTTAAACTATGGACGGTAAAATTTCTTACAAAACAGTATTTGCGCTAAGTTAGTGTCCGCCTGCTAATATTACGTCCAAAGTCAACTTTACATATTTCACGTTTTCTCTGGAGCTACTAAACCCAACAGAAAACCTGTGGGCTTCATCTGTGTGCTCGAATTCACGCTTGCATCACATCTGACGGTTATTATACAAATTATTGATTCTTCAACTAAATATTGCAGTCATATTACTAACATTTGCTGTTTTTAGCGGTACAGTGTTGGTAAATCATTTTTTGAATAGTTTCCCTTGTGCCGAATTACGATGTTTGGTTAATTTATTTAATTACAAAATATAAATCAACTCTTTCCAATTCTTTTGCCATAATTTTTTTTTTGTTTTAGTTTAGTTAATTTCTTCATTACTATTTATATATCAATTAACTAATTCTTAATCTGATTGGTTCATTAAAAAATTGTAGCGTTGATGCAAAATGAAAATGTTATAGTTAGATAATCTTACATTTCTGTTTGTAATACATTTTTGGCTTTCATTATTAATTTGACTGTAACTACTTATTATACCTATATATATATATATATATATATATATATATATATATATATATATATATATATATATAATATATATATATATATATATATATATATATATATATATATATATATATATATATATATATATATATATATATATATGTATATATATAAATAGTCGTCCTTTGACTCAATCAGTATATAAAATTGACCATTTCTTCGACTCAGTCACAATCGAACACTGCGCGATCGTGGCCGTGCATTAAGTCAATTTTTCTTGACGTTATAAAAATACTTCGCAGTTTTTGGCTATTACGCTTCCGATTATGTGTAGATTAAGTACATAAAAAAAAATTACGTCCTCGGTTCGATATAAAGCTTTTACTCAATTACTATTTAATTTCTTAAAATGAAATCATGTAGTCTCTCGAAACGTCATTGCATTTGTTTATATTTACAGCGTTCTGTAAATTTTGAGACTTATTTGATACAAAAAATATCCGTGGATGGTAAACAAAATCCGTGCATAACCTTATACGGGCCAGCATTTTGAGAATTTGCTGTAGTTAGTAGTGTTGATGTTTCGTTTTCTTACAGTTGATTTTAAAACATTTTTCCTGCAAATGTTTGCAGGAAATATTGAACAAATAATATTCTCAGTATTTTTCAATTTAAGCATAGGTTTTTCTATATTGTAGAAAAGAGAATGAAAAACTCATAGTAACCTATGTATTAAAGTTTGGTCTTGAAAAACATAATTTTCACTTTTTTTAATTACTTCTAATTAATTATGAATTTTAAACGTTTCTGAATGGAATCTGAATAAGTACTAAACATATGAAAATGTAAACTTTCACCATTATCACACATAATAAAATACTTATCGTTTAGATTGTATAATTTAAAATACACCATTTAAAACCAAGAATATTCAACTTATTAGTTTTTGTGAATCAAAAACCCTGCACCCTAGAAACATATAAAGTTTAACAGGGTGTCTAGAATCTACCCACGTTTTGTGGCTATCTTTGTTATTATAAGAGATATAGAATCGGTTAAATTAGCAAAGTTGGGCAGAATTATAATTATTTAGAACTTTTTTATTTTGATAATGTAGTAGATTATTTCTTGTTGTTTCCCAAATTTAGTAGTAGATTATGAGCTTTTTTATTATTTAAATGTTCACGGCACACTTTAATTTGTTTAATAAATATTATAATTACCTTTTTTCTTGAAAATTGTGAGTAAACTAATAATATTAAACATACAGATCTATACATTTTTGAAATCAGAAAAAAATAAGCCATCGAATGAGTTCATCATAACCACCTATAGTTGCCATTTAAAAAAGAGTGTTTGGTACAACCCAATATAATTACTAAAAAAAATTATTTATTTATTTATTCGTATTTTTACATTTTGCGTAAAAATAGCTATCAAAAGTCTCTCTTATAACTTTTTCGTATTTTGAATATTAAAAAAGATATAGCCGATTGAAAATTTGGAAGATTTTTAGTTATTTTCAGATATCTTAGAAACAATGTTGAATTTTTTTATCGGTATTTGGATCATCATGTAATTCTGCCCAACTTTGCTAATTTAACCGACTCTGTATCTCTTATGATAACAAAAATAGCGATATATAACGTGAGTAGATTCTAGGCACCCCTATATATATATATATATATATATATATATATATATATATATATATATATATATATATATACAAAAGTAGGCCAATCCGTTAACCACATATTCTTTGGGACAAAATAAGGGACTTTTCTTATGTCACTTTTCATTTGAACGCTTTCTTTTCGATATACAGGTTGTCAAACTTCACTTTTTAGAAGTGTATTTTTTTATTATCTCTGGTGTCTTTTAAGATATCGTTTTCAAATTTGGTACAAATCTTACTCTTTTCTAAGTGCACCCTCTGTATGATTTTAAGTAAAAAATTCAAAGAACTAATAGAAAAATAAGAGGGGTGTGGTAACCTTTAACCCCCCATTTTTTTCTGACGAACGCCTATGAAGGTCGCATCCATTTTTTGCAGTAGTTTGATGATTTATCTAATCATTTTTTGGCTCTTGTAAACTTTTTATTTCATGTTTCCTTTATGACATACTTTTAGTTATTCGACTAGGTGTTGCGATTTTTTTAACAATTTTATTTTATTAATTAGAATAAATTCATAATAATAACTTAAAACAATCAATTGTGCTAATAATTATAATACGAAGTTGGATGCAAATAATTAAATTAAATGTTCGATGTGTCCACCGCCTTCGCGAATGCACCTTCTGGCTCTTTTTATAACTGAAAACCGAATATTTTGGAAAATATTCGGTTTCAATCGAAATACCTAAGCACCTTCTGCGATGCGATCCCTCAATTGATTTTGATTTATTATTATTTATTATGCAAAATAAATTTAAAAATAGGCTTAGCTTAAAGTTCGTAACAATATCTGCCAATTACTTCTCTTGTGTTTTAGCTTTATTTGCAACGGTTTCAAAGATATATTGAAAATTCGGCTCATTTTCAGTTCTTTCTAAATAACTACGAAAGTTGGCAACACTGATCAAAACTCAAAACGTCATTTGATTGGTCTTGAAATTCTGCCCAATATTGCTAATTTAATCGACTCTGTAACTTTTATAATAACAAAGTTGCCCATAGAAGCTTAGTTAAAAATAAATCCATAATAATGGCTTAAAACAATCAGTTGAGTTATTAAGTCAATACTACGTCGCATACAAAAAAAATTTAATGTTCGATGCGTCCACAGCCTTCGCGATTGCACCTTTTTATTTTTTTAAATAATTGAAAACCTACTATTTTTTATACGTCTTGTCAAATGTTTGTCAAATTAATCGCTATAAAAATTTCGAACGACTATTGAGTTCAAACGCTAAACTGAATAATAAGGTATGGCTATTGGCCATACCTTATTATTCAGTTTAGCGAGAGAATATTTTGGAATTTTCTGAAATGACTGATATGATTTTAATTATGGGTAAGATTTCAAATAAAAGCTCTAGATTGTACATTTTGAATAATCATTCTCACTTTAGCAATTCTAATGCTAGTTTAGCTTCAAGGCGTTATGCAGAAATGTATCCAAATCGGTATCACCCAAAAGGAAAATTTTCTTAAGTTTAGTACGCCGCCTAAGAGACACTGGAAAATTCAAACAACAACGAATAGGAACATGTGGACGGCCACGTAAAATTACACCAAATCAAGAGGAACACATTTTGCAAATAGTTGAACAAAATCCGGGTACTAGTACTAGGATTATAGCTCGACAGATTGGAAATGATATAAATTCGACAGACGTGCATAGAATTTTAAAACGTCACTCATTACATCCATATCATGTGCAAAGAGTACAGAACTTATTGCCGCAAGATTTTCAGGCAAGAAACATCTTTTGCAACTGGCTCTGTAATGAAAATAACCGTAACCGCCTGTTTGTTAGATCCATTTTATTTTTGGATGAAGCTACCTTTACGCGAAATGGTATAACGAATATCCACAACACCCATGTTTGGGCAGATGAAAATCCAAGAGCTCTTGTAGAGACCAGTCATCAAGTAAATTTTAAAGTAAACGTGTGGGCAGGAATTTTAGACAATTTTCTTTTAGGTCCGGTATTTTTGCCACCAAACTTAAATGCCAAACATTTTTAATTTTTTTTACAAAATGAGTTCGTCAAAATATGTGGTTTCAACTTGACGGAGCTACGCCACATTATGGCAATAATGTTCGGAACCACTTGAACCAATATTTCCCTAATCGCTGGATTGGTCGGGGACAGGATGCGCCTATTCATTGGCCACCTCGTTCCCGCGACTTAAATCCACTGGACTTCAGTTTTTGGGGATTCATGAAAGATTTTGTTTATACGGTTCCAATAATAAATCAAAATCAATTGAGGGATCGCATCGCAGAAGGTGCAGAGGTATTTAGATTGAAACCGAATGTTTTCCAAAATATTCGGTTTTCAGTTATAAAAAGAGCCAGAAGGTGCATTCGCGAAGGCGGTGGACACATCGAACATTTAAGTTAATTATTTGAATCCAACTTCGTATTATAATCATTATCACAATTGATTGTTTTAAGTTATTATTATGAATTTATTCTGATTAATAAAATAAAAAAATTGTTAAAAAAATCGCAACACCTAGTCGAATAACTAAAAGTATGTCATAAAGGAAGCATCAAATCAAAAGTTTACAAGAGCCAAAAAAGTTAGATAAATCATCAAACTACTAGAAAAAATGGATACGACGTTTATAGGCGTTCGTCAGAAAAAAATGGGGGGTTAAAGGTTACCACACCCCTCTTATTTTTCTATTAGTACTTCGAATTTTTTACTTAAAATAATACAGAAGGTGTACTTAGAAAAGAGTAAGATCTGTACCAAATTTGAAAACGATATCTTAAAACACACCAGAGATAATAAAAAAATACACTTTTAAAAAGTGAAGTTTGACACCCTGTATATCGAAAAGGAAGCGTTCAAATGAAAAGTGACATAAGAAAAGTCCCCTTATTTTGTCCCAAAGAATATGTGGTTAACGGATTGGCCTACTTTTTTGTAACACCCGGTATATACAGGGTGTTTGGTACATCGATGCAAATATTTAAAGAGGTGATATAATAGGTGATTTTGAGTCGATTTAAGCAAACATACTTATATACCAAGTGTTACCGTTTTTGAGATAATGCCACTTTTAATATTTCTTGATTTTACCGTGCTTTTCTGCAAATATCGAAGTGTACAAGCGTAATAAGCCGTCTTATCGCAAACTTATACTAAGTTTTTTTATTCCTCATGAAGTGATTGTTCATATTATTTTATCAGAAAAACCTAAACTGTCTTTGGTTCTTGCCTAGAACTTCTTAAACATGAAAGTTTTAATTTGTAAAAAGCAATCACTAAAATTCAAACGTGGATTTAGTCTAAAATCTTTCGTTATTTTTTTCCAATTTCAGTAAAACTTCTTTGGGCAATGGTCTTTAAGATAGCATGAATAGATTTAGAAAAAATTTTCACAAATTGGAAAATTGAATTTAATTACCAAAATACCCCTAGGTGCATTCGCCAAAACGTAAAATAGCCCTTCATTATTTAGTTTAAATAGTTTAAAAAGCAGATTTTAGAAAATGGTTTGCGGTTATCGCTCCACCCAGTACTTGAGTTTACAGAAACTGTTTCTGAATTCAAGATTTCTTTCACCTCACTAACACTGGAATGTAAAATTTTCTTAACAAAATCGAGTTTATTTTCAAGTGAATCTTCATTGCTATTTAAAACGTCACTTTTGACTTTTCGTTTATTTAGTGGAAATAATTTCAATTGTGGTAAATTTAATACAATCGTGCAAAATAGTATGAGCATCACGAACATTAAGGGTTGTACCGGTCTCCGGCCAAATTCGCTATCGCTCAGCCTCCAAACATGGCCGGCGACCGGTAAACGTCCCTTACTGTTCTTGATACTCAATATAATATTGCCTCGTGCAGTACTAATTTCGAACACCAATAATAATACTATTAATGTTTTAATAAATCGGACATTTTCTAAAAATCTGCTTTTTTAAACTATTTAAACTAAATAATGAAGGGCTATTTTACGTTTTGGAATGCGCCTAGGGGTACTTTGGTAATTAAATTCAATTTTCCAGTTTGTAAAATTTTTGTAAATCTATTCATGCTATCTTAAAGACCATTGCCCAAGGAAGTTTTACTGAAATTGGAAAAAAATTAACGAAAGATTTTAGACTAAATCCACGTTTGAATTTTAGTGATTGCTTTTTACAAATTAAAACTTTCATGTTTAAGAAGTTCTAGGCAAGAACCAAAGACATATTAGGCTTTTCTGATAAAAGAATATTAACAATTACTTCATAAGGAATAAAAAACTCAGTATAAATTTGCGATAAGACGGCTTGTTACTCTTGTACACTTCGATATTTGCAGAAAACACGGTAAAATCAAGAAATATTAAAAGTGGCATTATCTCAAAACGGCAACACTTGGTATATGGGTATGTTTGCTTAAATCGGCTCAAAATCACGTATTCTATCACCCTTTAAATCTTTGCATCGATGTAACTATATATATATATATTATATATATATATATATATATATATATATATATATATATATATATATATATAATATATATATATATATATATATATATATATATATATATATATATATATATATATATATATATATATATATATATATATATAATATAAAACCACAAAGTGGTGCTTTACTTCCCGTATAACAGAACTTTAGGAGTTTGTACTAGCTGAATCGAGCATTTCTATGTCTTTTTGTGCACAAATTGACTTAGACCCTGTATCTAAAACATGTTCCATTAAGATTATACATTTTGCAATGCACTCGTATTGTATCAAAATGTTGAGGCTATTTTAAATATAAATAAAATTTTGGTAATCCATCAAAGCATTAATCAAACGTTGAACAGATCCCTTTTAAAGAAATTGAGACCTTTACAGGTGCAATATAATAAAATATTTTTGATGAACTTGACACAAATGTAAAATTAAATTTATAACTTTATATGTAACTGTAATACTATAATAAACCTTCAAAACGGATGCTGCTTTCACACAAAGATTACTGAATAAAAAATATAAACATTTGCAATAAACAACTTCCATTAAATTTGTAAATAACTTGTAAAATCAAGAAATGTTAATTTCTAATTTAGTGTTTTTCAAACAGCATTTTTTTGTTTCTAATGAAGGACTTATTACTCTTGTAAGCACCTTGATCTCATTATTTAATATAAATAATTGTATAAAAATGTGAGGTTATCCTTTTTGTCCACGTTAACGGATGTAAAATAAATTTAAGGAAAAAACTCAACTTAATAGGCGTTTAAATTACTCAAAAGTAATTGATTGCACTTATTTGAACATGTTTAAATATATGCATCTGGATCTGTAAGCGAATTTGCTTATATCCAAAAACCGATTAAACCAATAATAAATATGAAAAAGGTTCCCAAAGGGGAGGGTGGGCTGCTTGAGATTTCCAAGCTCCTTCAGCCACAATCACTGATTCCCAGCATACATGCATGCATTACGTATATATCCACGGTGGGATTAAGGATGGGTGCGGTCAGGATAGGATCGGAAGGAATGGAGTTAGGGTTCTGAGGGGGAAAATACTACCCCAGCATTCACCTAAGTAGCCGCACATAGTGTGTGTATACGCAGTGACCTTGTCGCTACATGCATATGAGGAAAACTCCATGGGACAACCTCATATATGGTAGATGGTAACGGGAATCGAACCGGAAGTCCAAAAAGTATGGTTACTGATAAAAAAAAGGGGTTACGTAGCTCTATAACGCATAATTATTAACAAGGGATAGACGATGTTTGATATTAAGGAAAAAATGAATGATTTAGGATACAATATTAAATAAAAAACGCTTGTTTCAAATATTTCACTAAACAGAGATGTAAGTACAGAGGTAGTCACACAAGAAGAGTGTAAACGGATAAATCATCGACTTACCTATATTTCATGAGTTTAGATTAGAGAATGTAGCATATGACCGTAAAGTGAAAAGTTCTCGGTTTGACAGTGCGCTTTTTGATTTTCATGCATTTATTCCCGTTTCATTCCAAATAACTTTGCGTAAACGTCTAAAAATATCTATATATGGATACCGCCATCTTTTCATTTAACCCAAATCGTTTTCCTGTCACAATTTTTATGATTTTTCAGAAGTCAAATTAGATAAAGCAGGAGCTTATTCCAGGAACTCGTACTTAACACTTATCGATTTTCCCATAGCCAATTTGTGCATCGTTCCTCAGTTTGGAATTCAATAAGATGATTCCACTTGGTTCCCAGAAGTACTGACTATGCCTTTTAAGTCACACACAAACATCATATTACAACTTTTTTAAGCCGAGCCACCAACTTCTTTATTCCAAAGTTGGGATTTGATCGAGTATCATCGATAACAACTTAGCTCAAGCTAATTTAAAAGATTTTAAAAATAACAACTCTCACGGTTTTCACGATGCCGCGTAGACTGTACGACGAGTTCGAGTTCGACAACCTGGTCTGGCACGACCACGCAAGACACACCGGAGGGGCCAACCCGAGTATGTCCGACGAAATCATCGTGAACATCCCAGCCAACAATCCACCAACGCGGACTCAAGACCCAGAAAAATAATCCGAAGAACACACCGAAGCTTCGCCGGCCTACGCCGCCTCCCACCGACAACGTGTTCCAGGCATTACAAGAGTTCACAGACAGCCCTACGGCCATGACAGCGACACGAGAAGACACTAGAGAGACAGTGCCGTCGGTAAACCTTGGACAAAATTAGAACTCGACCGATATCGAGAACTAAATTAATTACTAAGTTTTTAGAAACCTTCGGTATTCAGTCATTATCATATTTTGTGTATAACTTTTAAATAAAGCCGGGTTAAATAAAATAAGTGATAAAAAGGTGTAAAAGTTGTAGCGACACCGGTTATTCAATTTTTTTAATATATGTTTTAAATGACAATGATATCCAATAATTGTAATTCGAAAGGAGATAACTCATTAACATATGTATGATTATGAATTATCTATTTAAAGTCAATAGTAGCATTAAATACACAACAGTGCTTGCAAATTTAATTCGCGATTAACATAACGTATATTTGCTTTATAACAATTAAACATTTGCATAGGTTGAAATAAGAAACACATTCACAAGATCTCCCCCTCTAAATTTATTTGTACGCTGCTTGATTATTATTTCTTTTTCTTTGATGCAACAGTTACTTATGACTGTTGCATTAATCGGATGTTTTATCGATTTAGTGCATTCACAGTGCATTAAGGAAAGTTTACATTTCAATAAAGTTCCTCCTAAAGCGAATGATTACTCACATATGATACAGCGTTACGTCATTTTTGCTTCACATAACTAATTTCACGGATATTGTAAAGTGAATAACTTAATTACTGTTTATCATTTATCTACAGTCATATATATTTTTTGCTTTTGCAAATGAACCAAACACTTTGTGCATCATGAAATAAAATGTTTTATAAAAAAATTGACATTTAAAGATTTAATAGCATTTCAGCTACCGTATTTGATGTACTCCATTTCAGATTGAAATAGTCACAATCTGTTTATAATAGTCCTTTTGCAAAAAAAAAAATATATGAAGGGATATGAAAAGTTTATTTTATATACGAGGACGTAAGTCTTAAAGTTAGTAAATCACGCGGACTATTGTTTGTACTATGGTAGATTCCAAAATTCGGTACTATAATCGATTCATGAACTTAATTGCTATTGATATAAATAGTAAGAGGTGTAGCGACGATTTTAAACTTTTGTGTTTTCAAAATTTATTAAGCGCATATTTGCTCATTATTCTAGATTTAATTAAATTTACTGAGCTTATTTAAACAAATATTAAAGTACTTTTTCAAATTCAAAGTGAATATTACGAATTTTGTGGTTGCAATTCATCATTCAAGATTCTTAACATGTTCCCCTAGGACCTCTACTGAAATTTCGATTGTCATCGAACCCGTAACATGTATTACCGAATTTGAGTAGTGAGTAGTGTGAATATTGAAGCGATTATTCAGATTCTTGATGTCTTACTACTACTCACGTCCGTCTACGGCGAGTTTAATCGGCAACCCGCATTACTTAATAAGCCAACGCGAATTTAACACCTAACAAATTTCTATAGTAATAGAAAAAACTAAGCTTGGATAAAGTGAAAAATCTGTAGAGATATAATTTACCAACAATAAAGATTTTAGTGGCCAGCTGGGCGCTTTGGTTAGCTACTAAGGTAAAGATAAAACTGATACCTTGAAAGATGGTCTAGCGTCCGCGCATGTAGGATTGTGAGTGTAGAACCTAATGGCCGCTCCCCTAAATTGGCCACTTCGGCAGATTTAAACAAAATAAAACGCTCTACCCTTGATCACAAAATAATAGAGAACAAAAGAATACTCAGAAACACGAGCGCCTCTCTCGTAATTTTACACACCCCAGTTTTGTTACCGAATCTCCATATTAATCAATAGGTATCTTTTAAGTAACAAAATATAGAGGTTTAACCAATCTGGGTATTTATACGATTTTTTTATACAGTTTCTAAATGTGTACAAGTACAAAATTGTACTGATATGCTCTAATTCAAAACGAATATCACAAAATCTTAGCTTTAGGTTTGAAATTCTACAATTCCATTTTCACAAATCGTAATCTTTTGACTCACCGTATATGCACAAATTCAATTTTATGCTCACAAGTATAATTTTTCCAAATTTTATAAGGTGCAAGTTTGTAGAGAATAGTAATTTCACACACTTAGTTGTTTTTATGTAAGCATCCTATGTGAAAGGAAATGACTAATAATCATTTATTTATTTAATAATTTAAATACTAATGAAGATGAATTTTTTTTCAAATTGATCTAACATCCGTTTACATAGACAAAACCTTTAATTCTTTATTCGCTTATTTATATTGCATAATGAGATCAAGGTGCTTCTAACACATATTTTTATAAAAGTATCAATCCTTCATTATAAAACTAAAATAGATGCCGTTTTAAACACTAAATGACAAATAAATAATAATTTTGTAATTATATTTACACATTTTTGTAAATTCGGCATCCGTTTTGTAGACTTGTATAATTACATGCATATAAATGAAGTTACTAATATAATCTTCAATTTGTACCAAATTTTGATTGTATTGTATTTATAAAGTTTCATGTGATATGAGAATACAAACTTTTACAATTATCATTCATAATTAAAATGCTGATCTTTTGAGTTTGTAAACGTGTGTTTTTATTTATTCTTTTTACAAACTTAACCGTTTAAATATAAATAATAATAGTTAATTATTTAAAACTGTTATCATTCACTGTGGTCGATAATTGCATTGTTTCTCGAAACGTTTAAGTTTGTATAAAAAATTAAAAAATATACAATTACAAACTCAAACGTAATCAATTTAATTAAGTTTCCTATAAGTTAATAAGTGCGAATGAAAATACATGTTTTGTGTTTTCATATCTCATAAATTTATTTTACAACAGGAACCCACGACCACTACTTATCTAAAGAAGGGCTCTTAACCATCTGAGCTATCGAGGTAGTTAGTTCCACTCGATTCAATCCTAAACTGTATGTACCCCACTAGTTTTATATATATATATATATATATATATATATATATATATATATATCTATATGGTAATTTATATAGTAATTTGAACTTATTTGCAATAATGCAAATTCAAGAACCAAACACCAAGTCTGATATTTGATTACTCGCAAACCTCAAACCTGATCAAACGAAGTGGCCGTCTAGTGTTAGGTACGTTATGCTATCTAAATGAGATAGTCTGGATGAGGTACGTGTTGCATCATGCGGGCAGGTAAAAAAATGAAAGTACTCAAATTAAAATCAACGAACTTGGCGTAACGGTGGTTTAGTCCGTTAATCTACTTTTGTGAGAAAGAACCCCCAACAAAACCCATTTTAAATAAATCAAACACAAACAAAACAATGAAAGGGTTAAACATATAACAAAACACAATTAAATCAGGTTGAAGTGCGTACAAAATTATAACATTAAGAGAAAATGAATAAAAAGCACTTTAGTTACACAGAAACACAATAAAAAAAACAGATATAGTCACACTCACAATTGGGTCATAAATACGTTATAAATAGATCACTGACATCGTGACCGATATATAAGTTTGAATGCGTTAGAAACATACCGTGTACCTCTCTCTCTCCGGTTACACATCCACCCATACAACAAATAAAAACAATAAAAATAAAATTCGAGGTATTTGATGGTCTGCCTTGGGAATGTATACCAACGGGCAATTGCCTTTTACAATTAACCCACAGCATCCTATACCCATTCACCAGCCACCTTTACACAATTATAAATATAAACAACAATCAACAATGCTAATTCGCACAAATACCAAAGGGAGAGCGCCCTGTACTGTCCTTTTATTTTAGCAGATTTCAGCTTAATGAGTCCGCGTACGAATAAGGTACCTTTGCAAGACTATGTTTGGTATTTAAGATGTTATCTAGACTGGTAAAACTATTTGCTGCGAGCTTTCAGTTATATAAAAATACATACTTACACTTAAATTAAATATTCCCTTAATTGATCACAGTCACAAATCGTTAATAGAAGCGGTTTAACCACGCAAGAAAAGAAAACTTAGTGTTGGCGAATTCAAAAGAAAAATGTACACGCAAGAATTATTTTAAAGACAAACTGCTTACCATGAAGGGATTTAATTATTATTATCTACTCCCGAAAAACCACCCCCGTCTTTCAAAAGTAATAAAAAAACAAGAAACACTAACTTATGTTGGAACAGTTTCATAGTATTATTGCACGACAGCTTAATTTTAAAAATATGCATTCGTCTGTAACAACCTTATATTTACGGGTCTCGAGTTTCCCAGTAACAAAGATATCTTTTCATCGTGGCCCGTCTCGCCACAATTAATCATTAGACCAATGACATTTTTACATGAAGAGCGTGCATAAGAAAAATTCCAATGATTTGTTACGCCCCTTCAGTAAAGCATTTTTAAGCGTGCACCTGCCACTCACCCCCTGACATGTGTTTACATACATATTAGTTACAAACAATCCTACATTGCTTAGATAAAAATATATAAATGAAAATATTTTGAAAACATTAGTAAATTACGTCGTATTATCAAGACATTAAAAATACACTAATTATCTTTTCTATCGTGGTAACAATGGCGATTTGACAAACATTTATTACGTATATATATATATATATATATATATATATATATATATATATATTGTAATGTTTGGCTTTAATAATAAATTAATAATTTCAATAAGGGGATAGAGTTCAGGGAATTTAGTTTGAAGTTAAGACTTTGAATCTGGAGACGATATGTATATGAAATACCCTTTATATAATTGAATTGAAAGTATAAAAATAATTCTGAATGTAATTTGCTATCAAACGCATGCGTTGTAATGAACTTAAGTGACATTAAAAATTGTCAAAGATGTCAAATAATTAATTTAGAAAATTAATGTTTAGATCCAAAATAAAATTTAGAAAAAGAAAATAAATTAATATCTTTACAGGTGTTTACACAAGTAAATATTTAAAATTCTTAACCAAAAACATATATGTAACAAATATTAAATTGCAGGAAATTTATCAATGAATGTTTATAATGAGTAGGGTTATTAAGATTTGTGACTCACATATACTGTCCTCACTGTAGATTGATGTCTTCGGATACTCCAGCTGTATGCAGGCAATGTCCTCTCGATTACAGTTGTTACCATTACCCAACACTGCTAACTCGATTCTCGGTTGTCGAAGACACCAACTTCCAAACTTAAAGATGTTTTCTCCAAAATCGGCAAACTCCAACCACTTATTTAATTTAGGTAGATTTTTATTTAAATAATTTTAAAGCTTAATGAGTGATATCGTTTTAAAAATATGTTTAATTATCCAAAATTTTGTTAATAACACTTTTATTTTTAGCTACCGATTAAAATTTTGTTTAAAAGAAATTGTCCGAAGAAATAAAACAACTTTGACCAAATAAAAATGGATTTTAATTTGGTATAAACGGAATTAATTTAAGTTGGATAACACAAAAGCAAATCTTTACAAAATCGTGACACAAATTAACACGAACAAAAATATTTTTCGAAAGACGACAGGTATCGGAGACCGAATTATTTATTTCAAACCGTCGATATAAAAACAAGTGCTCTCGAACGTAACCTTCGTAAAGTATAACTTCTTGACGAATTTAAATTAGGTTATGAACTTACTTTTTAACACAAATTTCACAACACTGTTTTAACCTTTTACACTTTTGAACAAATTCTAGAGAGAGAGTGATTTCCTGAGCATTTGCTTTTATATGTTTCTGGTTGTTACCACAAATTCATTTTTTTTACAGCCATATTGCATAAGTAACTAGGGTTATGATTGGTGGATCTAAATTACAAATTGGACACAAATGGAAATTTGGCCGTAACTTTCTTATACATCATCGGAATTGAAAATTAAAAACGGAAATGAAAACTACGTAAAATTTTGAACAAAAAGACACCTAACAAGCTATAATTCCTAACGTTAATATACGAAGTAACCTAATCTAACTTAAATAAGCTTATAACTATTTACACTTACAAGCTATACTAAAATTAATTGCAAAAATGGAATTCTGAGAACATTCTACATAAGAATACATACTTTTTGTGCTAGAAATATTTAATTTAAAGAAATTTTACGCTTTTGTAATTTTATCTTAAATTCACCTCAGAATTAACATAATTTTGCGGAGAAAAGCGCTGTATCTTTATAAAAACTGTGTCATATTAAGAAAGAACATTTATTATTTGCTTTAAGAGCAAAATCTAAGTCTAATAATGTGGAAAAAGTATAAAATTATGTAAAAAACCTAAAAATTACAGCCTAACCAAACTTAAATCTAAAAATGAAAATAATTTATATTTAAAAATGTTTTTAACACTTAAAATGTTATGTTTAAGGTTTGTACTTCTTGTCTTTATTATTCTCACTAACTATTTGCAATACATAATGTTATATAGTGTTGCATTGAAAAAGTTTCATCGTCTAACACTCTTATTAACTGTTTCACTATATAAATGTACGGCACTATAAATGTCTGTATGCCATAATGTTCTAAATGTTTTTCTTATTGTGAAACTTATAACATAATTTTTGTCACTAATTCGCTTCCAAAAATATGTGCGAAAAATGTCTAAACTGTCCATATTATAACCCTTTTATGAAATTTTTGTATTTCCTGCATTCAAAAACTAATCATACATTATCCCTAACATAATCCTAACTATATAGTCCATGTTTAAACACCTGTAAAGTGTTCACTTGCCAAATTACCCTTGAAAAATTGACTTTTATTGCAATAATTGCAATACTAAAATGACTTTACGAAAATGGTTACATTTAACATTCTTGACAATTTTGTTAGCAGCAAATTGCTTTTTATGATAAAACCAAACTAAGTAAATGATATTCAGACTAATTTATACCAAACAAATTTATTTTAATCACATCGTGAACCAGATTTATATAAAATAGTGTCTTGCACAAGTATCGAGCTAGAAATCACCCCTTTTTATTACCCAAATGTTATTTAAGCTGTCCGATACTTCTATTACCTCTTTCTGAACATCTCAATATATATATATATATATATATATATATATATATATATATACGAGGGGTCGTTTTATATTCCCGGACTAGGCAATTTACAATATTAATGTAATTTTTCATTGTATTCACATACGCTATCGTAACGTGTTTGGCAATTTACAAAACAATTGCAAGCGTTATTAGTTCTAATATCTGTCAATTTGTGTTGTAACGTCTCAAAATGGACAAACTTGAATATCGAGCTGTTACAAAGTTTCTTACAAAACAAGGAAAATCTCCAAAAGTTATTCGTGAAGAAATGTTGATTGTATACGGGGATAATTGCCCTTCCAAGTCGACTATTTGTGAATGGTCAAAATTGTTTAAACATGGCCGAGAATCACTAGACGATGATCTCCGTCCAGGTCGGCCTGTTGACATGATCACTTCGGATGTTATTGAAAAAACCAAGTGTTTGGTATTGGAAGATGTAAGATTAAAGAAGCGACAATTAGCGTCTTTATTAGGAGTTTCAGAAACCACGGTTTTCAGAATTTTACACGATTACCTTGGCATGACAAAGGTCAGTGCGAGATGGGTTCCACGAATGCTTACGCCTTTTCAAATGCTTACTCGAATGGAGAAGTGTGAAGAATTTTTGGCGCTTTGTGAGATTTAATTATCAATCGAGTTATCACCGGAAATGAAATTTGGGTCCATAATTTTGATCCTGAGTCGAAACAAGAGTCGATGCAGTGGCATATTAGGGGTCCCAGTCCTCCAAAAAGTTTATTCACCCCTTCTGCAGGAAAAATAATGGCAACTGTTTTTCTGATTGCCAAGGAATTTTAATGATTGATTATCTGAAGAAGAGTGGTACAATCACAGGAGAGTATTATGCAAGCTTAATGCATCGTCTCAGAGATGTTATTAAAGTGAAAAGACTAGCGCGAAGTGTCCTGCTACTTCATGATAATGCCCCAGCCCATAAGTCAAGACTTTCAAAACTGCCGTTGTTAAATGTGGCTTTGTAGAAATCGATCATCCACCTTATAGTCCACATTTAGCCCCCAATGATTACTTTTGGTTTTCACATCTCAAAAGAACACTAAGGGGAAGAAAATTTAGGGACGATGATGAACTTATAGCGGCTGTTGTAAGCCATTTTGCGAGCAAACCAAAAGAATATTTTTATAATGTCATTGAAACGATGTAATACTTGTATTGAAAAGCAAGGGACCTATATTGAAAAATACATTTCTGTTGTTCTAATCTACTCTTATCATGCCTAGTCCTAGAATATAAAAACGACCCTCGTATATATATATATATATATATATATATATATATATATATAACCAGTCCCTTTTGTGGTAAGATGTCTGTAATCTTGAATTTTCCAAGTATAATACAGACCCACAAGACTGGAATATAGAAAAGTTGCTTTTTAGACAGAATGCAAATTAAAGAAAACCTATAAACTAAACACATCTAAGTGCTAATTAATGACAAAGTCGTAACTTTATAATTGTGAATTAATAAACCCATTAACGTACACACACTAAAAGATAGCCTCGAGTGGGACTCGAACCCACGACCACTACTTATCTAGAGTAGGACTCTAACCATCTGAGCTATGGAGGGAGCTAGTTCCACTTGATTCAATCTCCTAAACTGTATGTACCCTACGAGTTTTCGATATATATATATATATATATATATATATATATATATATATATATATATGGATTAGTTATATTACAACCCTTAAAATACATTTAACGGACGATTAAGGATATAACAGTTTCATCGACACTTGCTAACACAACGAGCCGTTAAAGTATCGTTAAGTTAAGGGACCAAATTTGGGGGATTAATGAGTGTAACAACTAATGTAACATAACCTAAACATTATTTGTGACTGAATGATAGTGATAGGTGTTCCAGTTCTATTATTTATAATTTGTTTTATTTAATATTTTGTTAATATGGACGATTTTGACGTCGAGTTATCACATTTAGAATTTGTAGAAAATGAGACCGAAAATTTACGACTTAATTTATAAAAACTCGCAATCAATAAACAAAGCAAAACAACTCGACGATCAACAAACCGTAACCTGTGGAACAAACTATCATTATAGAATACAGGTTAGAATTAACCATAGCCAAGAGATGGACACAACTGAACCATATATAATAAAACAGAACAATAGACCAACGGAGAAAAAGATTGCAGATAACTAAGATTTATCAGATCGGGAGAGAAAAAGCCATGTCCAAATATTTTCTGGGATCAACTAACGCTTCGTTAAAACTGGTCGGTGAAACATTATACACTTTAATCAATTGTTAAATATTAACAAGTGATTAGTTAACCAATGATTAATGAATATTAAACAAGGCTTGGTGAAACCGGCCCTTAGTTTTATTATATTTAATCATAGGTTAGTATTTAATTTTTGTATCCCTTTTGTTAACCACTATGTAGTTTGTCGGCACTAATAAAGATTCATTAATAGAATAACATTTTGAATCAAACATGTGTTTTTAAAAATTTATATTATTTAGTTTTTTTTTTTGGTTTGACTGATTAAATTAATATAAACATATGATACGAGTTTCATTATTGTTTTCTGTAGTTCGACCCCGTACCGTAGCTTTACACTTTCCTTCGTTATCGCCAAGCTGTTCTCTGCATAATGGGATTAATAAGATTAGATAATAAGTCGACCATTTATTGTGAAAAGAACTATACCACAAAACAATAAATAACAACATTTCATCCAGGAAAAATAGTTTCTAGGCGCATCCATAATCTGAAACTCCTAGACGAGTTGTTAAGATAATCCTACCTGACTGACTGTGGAAGAATTGCAATAAAAGAACACACACTTGAAGTTCAAACATTTAATTCGTACAACGCCCTTTCACTTTAAAAGAGCACGTTAAATTTCGTGACAGTTATCTAAATAAATCTATCTCAATCCCAAAACAACAATCGCATACACAAGTTCAATTAACATTAAAAATAAATTTATTCAAAACTTAAGAAAACTTTTAAACATGTACGTTATTGTAAACTTATTTGTCACACACTGTATATTCATAAAAATAGTAAGACGTAATCTGGATACTCTCAAATTTACTCTCGTATACGCATAAATTCGAACTTATAACTGTCATAAAAATTCTAAAATAAACATCGCCCGATTTGGAAAAATAATAATTCATTCCATTAATTTTTAACCACAAAAACATTAATGCGTATCTTAAAAATTGAAAAACATATCGATCAGGGTGTTTTTTATTGGTCATACATCTTCTTAAATACTATTTGGAATTTTTATTATTAAAATGTATTCAAACGTTCATAAGTATGAATCGATATGATTCAAATCTGTGACTTCAACTTAATAAATAAATTGTAACCAGCATTGTGCACTCAATGACCCTTTATGAATGCAATTAAATTTTGTAATCGATCTGACTCAAAACAAGCAATTTTCAGATCAGTGATACATCCAAAATGCCAAAGTTTTATAATTTCTTAACGGTTTATGCAACTTCACACACAAAAGAAAACAATGAGAATAATAATGTAATATTGGTTCTATTTAAAGCTGTACCTTGAACCATCACTTTAATCAAATCTTTCAATCACACTGCAGGGAAGCTCAACACAATTTAAAGAAAAGAATAAGTTAATTAATCGGACTCTATTAACCGAATTTTGCAAAAATGTTTACATACCTTGCTTCTGTGAATCAACACATACAACAAAATTATAGATTAAATCCCTACTGAATATTATCGCCGACACATATAATACCAGGTAACGGAGATTGATCACCCTTAATGCTTAAGTGAAATTTACAGTATAAACAATGACATCTCTAAGGATAATAAAACGACCATTACTAAAATATCCAAAATTATTCTTACATATAATTGTCAAAGTCCCCTATCCACTGGGATTGATTTGGTTAGTTAATCCTGCGTATGTACATTCATACTACTAATAACCGGCCTTTAACGGGATTAATCTGGCTGTCGCATTATAAGCGTTGATTCAAATGTTCTCTTTCATTTATACCCTTTTAATGCGTGTAGAATGCCGGCAATTTGATTTACTGAATACATACCCTCTTAAATGTTTGTCACAAAACGATTAAGTGCTGTTAATAAACGAATATACATTTACGTCAGTATTATTAATGTCCAATATTATATACTTTACAATACTTAACACCTTTAGTTATATAAAGGATCACTTTATAAGTTTATTATTATATTATTATTATACTTAAAGACAAAATTTACATCGACTGGGGCTTGTATCTCGATAGCTCAGTTGGTTAAAGCGCTACTCTAGCAAAGTAGATGTCCTAGGTTCAAATCCCACTCGAGGTAAACTTTTTATTTGTGTATTTAATAAAATTAATAATAATTTTAATTACTTTATAAGTTTAAATATTATCGACCGCGCGTACTTCAATGATTGATGTTTATTAAAAATCTGTTTAAATACTTCTTAAATTTTGGAAAAGTTTTCTAACAATTTCCAACTCACATTAATTCCTTTTACTTGTAAACCTTTTTGCAGTACAACTAATATATATATATATATATATATATATATATATATATATATATATATATATATATATATATACATAAAATGTCCCAACGTTACGAAAAAGCTCCATAACTTGTGTATTATTAGAGATATTGACTTTTCCTTTTTTTTAGATTATAGCTGTGTTTCTGCTGCACGTTTTAAAAATACTACAGTTTATACACAGGGTATCCCATTATGAAAAAAACACTAAAGTTACAGTTTTTTAAATGCAAACTTTTACTATTATGATTCATAATCAATTATCTTTATTTATTAATAATTAATTAATATTATTTTTATTTTTTGACACTTTAAAAGAACATGAGTCATCAAAAAATCACATCCAAAGCTAAATGTCTTGGATTGAAATTGGTCAGCGGTTACAATCTTCTAAAACTGTGACAATAAGTCATAAAGGCTTACTGCTGCAGGGACAAGTTGTTGGTATATGAGGTGCTTCTACGTATTGTGTCAACAATACTAAAGTTCACTATTTTGAAAAACAAACGAACTGATTTATCTTTTACATTCACATATTATTGACGAAATTAAGCAATCCACTAGATTGTACTCCTGGTGTCAGTAAGATACAGCAAATGAGATTTTTAGTGCTTATTGAAAAATCTAACCCCAATGATATTGTCATTAAGTTAATGAAAGCTTCATAGGCTTATTTCAGTTGAGATATCGATAGGACAAGAGCTTTCAAATTTTAATAATCGATAAACTTGCAAAATTGGGGTTAACTTTGCAGTATGTGAGAGGCCAAGCTTACAACAACGGGGCCAATATGAGAGGTGATAAATCAGCAGTACAATGTAGAATAACGGCGATGAATCCATGAGTATTTTACTTACCATGTAGTAAGCACTCATTAAATTTAATCGTCAACGGTATGGCGAACGCGTCCTAGTAGCCGCAATTTTTTTAATCAACTTTTTTTTGCTTCGTCAACCTTTAGATGGGCCATATTATTAACTCATTAATGCCCAGCAGGTCGTGAATGACCCAGTCCCTATTAACGTGGCCATTTTTCTTACTATGTTGTGTTGCTAGTCCCTGGAAATTTGTGGTAAATGCTCATTCGGTATTTAGTTTCAAGAGTGAGGATTTGACGTTTACTTGAGATCGCTTTATTTCAACGTTTTCTTAGCAATTCTTTGTGTGACTAAAATGTCTATCAGTAATTACTGGTAAGTTTTAAGGAACTAACTCAAGATTAGGTGTAATAAGGTTTGTAAGTTCTGAAAAGCAAAAAAATCTACTTGTAATGTTAGGATATATCTAGTTAGGCGTATTATTCAGAGACGGACTCCTAAAATTCGCTGGTTCGTTAACGACACGCTAGGCACGTGAGACATTTTTGCTTATAGGAAAAAATCTCTTACAACTGCGGAGTTTCTGGATGAAATTTAATTACGAGATAAAGAACATGTGCCAGATCTGATTGAGCAGTTGGATGAAAGTAATGAGCCAAAGAAGAAAAGAAAGACAGTTACTAAAAAAAGAAGATAAAAACGTAACTGGAAATATGGACAATTTTCAAAACATACAACAAAAAAATTTAGTACACAATATTTATGTTTTGCCCCTAACATTATCGGAACATAGTGAACTTTTAGAATTATTAGAGGTCTTTTCTAAAGATTTACTAGAATAGTTAGTGAAATATACTGTGATGTATTCTACTACAAAAAATTGTAGTTTGGAAATTGGGACTGGCGAAGTTATTGTATTTAATGGTATATTATATTTGAGTGCGTATGTACCTGCCCCAAGACGAAAAATTTTCAAGAATCTAGTACTATACTACTATTGGTGTTCCATGTAAATAATGTTCAGTACCTAAATATACAAAATCTAATTATCTTATGCTTAACGTCCTCTCTTTCTAGTATAAAAATTGTTGAAATTTTTCATTCTTGGGCATTTCACGTTTTTGCACCGGGCGGCAAAACCGCTAGCGCCGGCCCTAGTTTGTTTTTCAGAACTGGTGCAAAACAGTACCGAAAAAAGAACGTCAATGCATTACGTAGAACCATGGTTTAGATATTGTGAGGCCTAATGAAGGTTTTACACGTGGCTAATTTAGTTTAGTTCTTGTTAAAAAAAATTTGATGGGATAAAAAGTATTTAGACCTGGTCGAGTGGTTCTGCTGCAACAAGGCCAGTTGTCGCAAATACCAATTTATATCACCTCTAAATAACCTTACAAAATAATGAATTAAATATTCATTCAAAACTTTTATTTCTTATTAGGGATCATCAATCGTTTACAATGACAAATATTTGAGAAATTGTACAGATACGGAAATTTAACGTGTCAACTTTAACTGGGACATATACAGGGTGGCCAAACGAGGAGGGGGTGGAAGATTGTACAAAGACGAAATAAGTTAGAGAAATTATTTTTGGAGCACGGGTATACAACGTGTCCCAGATAACATTTCCAGCAAGGGGATCTCGGTTATTATAAAAGATACAGATTTGGTTAAATTAGATGAATTACTCCTAAGGATTAGTGAAATTATAGGACACTCTCCAATTTCCAAATTTCCATGTATTTTAAGACTTATGGAAGAAAAAGAAAAATGTCAAATTTCTTTTCTTGTAATATCTTTTGTTATATTAGACATATAAATTTTATTTGCACTTTCTTAAGATATTTTTATGCAGAATTTAAATATCAATTTGGATTTTTTTTTTGCACTTTCTATTTTTTAGTTTCAACCCCTAAATTAAATTTTTCTTATCGAACGACAAGTCGGCTTTGAAATAATTGATCGAGTTTTTTTATCCTCTTTACAATGATATTGCACATGTACTATCTATTTTTAAAAACAACAAAGAAAATTTAAAAAGATGTATTTTATTAAAGACTAACAATAGTAGGCCGTGAAACATAAAAACACAATCGAATTTAATGTCACTTAAAAATTATTCGTTCCAGAATATTTTTGTATCAAACATGGCTTTATTTACTAATACTGAAAAGTTTGATATGTTGAGTTGTTACATCTTGTCTCATAAAAACAGTATAGAAGCTGAACGGATGTACTTGAGGCTGTATCCTGAAAGAAGGCAGCCCAGTGCTCGTACGTACAGAAATTTGGTAATTAATTTAAAAGAAATGGTTCATTTTCAAAACCTACTAGAAATCCTAAATTACGGAATGAAGATACAGAACTAAATGTATTACAATCAGTTATTGAAAATCCTTCAACATCTGTTAGAGAAATTGAACATAACACTGGTATTTCGAAAACTACATCACAAAGAATTTTAAAACGTCACAGGTATCATCCGTATAAGTACACCATTCTGCAGGGACTTAGAGATGGAGATCAGGGGAGAAGATTACAATTTTGCCAATGGTATGTTAATCAACGTGAGAATAACGATAATTTTCCAGCTACGATTTTGTGGTCTGACGAAAGCAGATTTACAAATAATGGCCTTTTCTCACGTTGTTAAGGAAAGTCGGCATCAAGTGAGATTTGGTTTTAACGTCTGGTGTGGCATTTTGGGCGCTAAACTTATTGGGCCCATATTTTTTAACGAAACATTAAATAGTGAAAGGTATTTGAATTTACTACAAACTGATTTAGAAAATAAACTTGATGATTTACCACTGATTGAGAATATTAATATCTGCTTCCAACAAGATGGCGCCACACCTCACAATTCAAACATCATCAGCGAATATCTTAATAATCGATTTCCAAATTCATGGATGGGTAATCGAGGGCCGATTTTATGGCCACCCAGATCTCCAGACTTAACGCCCTTGGACTTTTTCCTTTGGAGCTACGTAAAAAATCGAGTGCACGTACAAACATTTGAGAATTCCGAAGATCTTCGTGAAGCTGTTCTTGCAGCATTTGGTAGCATTAAACGCCAAAAACTAGGCAGAGCAATTACGTCGACAGTACGCAGGGCACAATTATGTTTAGAACCCAATAGGTACTACATTTTAAAAATATTTTTGATCGTACAGGTTGTTTCATGTTGTTAGAGCAAACTAAACTTATATTCTTTTAATGAAACACCCTGTATATTATTACATTTTTGGAAAGCCCATAAAATACTCTTTCATTTGATACCAAATTGTATGGGCCTATCTCCTTTGGTTTTAGAGATTTGTTTTTCGAAAAAATGATCCCACTTGCGGTCGCCGCCATTGATTTGTTAGGCGATTTTTGGTTGCCCTGTAGTAATTTGAAATATCTTAATTTTCAGATTTTTTAATAATGTACAGGGCGTGTCGTTGTTTGTAAAAATAACTCTTTTTTTAATTTTTTTAAATGCCCCTCCCCCCCATGATTTGTTTGATATTCTTTTTTTTCATCAAGCATGTTTTATATCTAAAATTAATAATATTCAAAATACTTTCAGTTTATTTGTGAAATTGTGATTGCAATACAAAAGACTGAAAATAGAGGTATTTAGTTGGCCATGGGATTGTAGTTACTTACTACAAAAATTTTTCAAGTAAAAACAAGAGTTAATATAACAATTACAAATTGATTTAATAAATTATTCTAAATTTAACAGACTTTTTTGAACAAAATTAGTGGATAAAACACTCTTGCTTCTGGGCAAATTTAAATCAGTCCTTGGTAAAATTTCTGAAGTACTCAATTTCATTTTTTACGTCATTTTGTAAATATAAACGTATAAAGATGGTTATGGAATTGTATTTTCATGGTAAACAATTTTTTAACCAAATTGTATTAATGTGGTGTTTTTAAATATCTATTACTTACAAAGTTTCGGCTGGTGAAAATAACTGTAAATATGTATTATTTTTATATGCAATACTTTATAATAAAATTAACAAATACAAATTACAACAAAACAAGAACAATAAAATGAAAAAGAAAAAAAAATCAATTTCTTATTAAATACTCGAATGTTCTTCTTTCAACTTCAATACATTTATCAACACGTTGCACAAAATTATTTTTCACTAATTGTAATGTCGGCTATGTGATATTTTGAAAAGCATTTCTTATTCTTTCCTTCATATTTTCTGGTGTGGTTGGAATTTCTTTACACACATAATCTTTTACGTAACTCCACAAAAAGGAATCGAGTGGGGTCGGGTCAGTGACCTCGGTGGTCAAGAAATGGGTCCTCCTCGACCTATCCACTGATTTTCTTTCCAGTGGTTTAAAAATGTTCGTACGTCTAAATGGTAGTGCACCATAATGCTGGAACCACATATATTCATAAGCTGCTCCATTAATATTTTGAAGAAGGTTAGGTAGCACATCTCTTAAAAATTTAAATACACCTCGTGGGTTAGAGTATGTTCAAAAAAATAAGGACCTATATTACATAGGACCCAATCACCCCACATTTAGTGGCCACCGATTTTGTTGGTCAACATGCCTGATCCAATGAGGATTTTCAGTGCAATAATAATGTATGTTATGTCTGTTCACTAAACCACTCCTTTTGAAGGTAGCTTCGTCACTAAATAATATAGAATTGCGAAAATTAAAACTTCTGCAATTTTTTGCAAAAACCAGTGGCAAAAATTAATTCTTCGTTCACAATCTTGATCATATAGTTGTGGATGAAGTTGTATATAATATCTATGGTTATTTATGGGCATTTAATATATTTATCGCGCTATATTTTTTATATGTCATATGTGATATTTGTGAAGTAGTTACATAAGGATTTTATTGGATTGCAAGTAAAACCGTAAGTTGGTTATCACCATTTGTTACTGCTTTATTAGCTACTTTTCGTTTTTTAAATTTAACACTAATTGTTTCTTCAAATCTTTGTAAAAGATATTGAAACGCCTTTTTTTTCAGCATCGTAATATCTTGCTGCATAAATTCTACTTGCCAGTAAGTAAATTTTTTGACATTCTCCAAGAATAAAAATCATTATAACTACTTCCTGAATATTTAGAGTCATTTTCAACACGTTGAATAAATTAAAACATACATTAGGTTTAGGCTGAATAGAGCCCATTGTTACAAACAATTTTGCTTTTGTTCAACGCAATATTGTCATGGCACTCTTGTTTTTTAACTGCGAGTTTAAGCATTAATTCCAAATAATTTTTGTTATTTGATGAGTAACCAATTTAAATTTACAAAAAGACGTAGAAAATGGAAAAGTTGATTTTAACATAATCAAATAGAGTACTTCAGAAATTTTACTACGGAATGATTTAAATTTAGAAATTTCATTAGGATTGATTTAAATTTGCCTTAACAAAAGAATTGATTGTGTAAGAGTATGCACCAATTTTATCCAAAAAATTCTGTTAAGTTTAGAATAATTTAATTCAGGCAATTTGTAATTATTAATTATTATATAATTATTGTTATATTAACTCTTGTTTTTACTTGAAAAAATTTTTTAGTCAGAAACTACAATCCCATGGCCAACTTAATACCTCTATTTCCAGTCTTTTTGTATTACAATCGCAATTTCACGAATAAACTGAAAATATTTTGAAAATTATTAATTTTAGGTAAGGCATGCTTGATGAAAAAGGGGCATCGAATGACATGAACAGCACGACCGGGGGGGGGGGACATTAGAAAAATTAAAAAAAGATGAATTTATAAACACGACACGCCCTGTATGTTATTAAAAGAATCTGAAAATTAAGAAATTTCAAAACAAATCAGTGGTAGCGGACGCAAGTGGGATATTTTTTTTTAAAAACAATTGAATATCTCTAAAACCAAAGGAGATATACCCATACAATTTGGTATTAAATGAAGTGGTGTTATATGGGCTTTCCAAAAATGTAATAATATGCAGTGAAACTCGGTTAAAACGAGATCTCTGGAACTACTAATTTTTGCTCGTTATATCCGTTAAACGTTATATCCGAGAAACTCTAAAAATTAAAAAGGATACTACATTTTTAAAAATATTGTTTATTACGCATAAAAATACACTATTTTGCATTAAAAAGCATTAGGAGAGTTATTAAAAATTTCATTTATTTTTAGCTGACGTTTTGGTTTAAATCTAACATCATTGAGACTACCTCTTAAAACACTTATAGATTTAAATATTTGCTCACTACTACCGTTTTCTTCAAAAAACCGCGTCAATAATACCAATGCGTCGTCTGCTTTAGCGAGTGTAACAGGCATTGGTTTATCACACTCATTACTGTCTACATCACCTTCATCACTTTCAGCTTCCCGTTCTGTAATTTCTTGTATAATTTCTTCGTCAGTTTTTAAACCCGAAGTAATCACATCGGCATCAATATCTACGTAGTCATCAAAGGACGCGCAATGTTGAAAATTATTAATGTCTCTACTTTCTAACCAAGTAGATAAAGGAAGATCGTCTTCTTCTTCGAAACTTTCATTTACAGCAGAAACAAAACCAGCTTTTTTGTAACAGTTCTGAATTGTTGTGGGGGTCACATTATTCCACGCATCACTCATTAGGCGAATTGCATCTAACACGCTTATTTTAAGATCCTGTTTATTTTTCATTCGATCGATTAACTGTAACACTAATGAGCGACGGTAGAAATATTTAAAACTCCTGATAATCCCTTGGTCCATGGGTTGAAGGATACACGTTGTGTTTGGTGGTAAAAAATAAGGGTGACGTTGGTTAAATTCTGCAATTCAGGATGTGCTGAGTAATTATCCACCAATAATAAAATCTTTCGATTGTTACGTCGTAATTTATAACCCATTTTCTAATTTCCTCTTAAAAATTGTAGATGTCATCCACGCTTTCTTGTTAGAGGTGTAGTTAACTGGTAGGCACTTAACATTTTTAAAACAGCGAGGATTTCGTGATTTTCCGATTACCAACAATTTTTTTGTCACTTCCGTCATATTGGCGGAAATTAAAACAATGAGACGATTTTTCAACATTTTTCCATCAATACATTTTTCATTTTAAATTTTAAAGTGGTATCTGGCGTTAAATTGAAAAATAATCCGGCTTCGGCGGCGTTGCAGATGTTTTCATCTTTAAATTTTCGTCGTAATTCCGGCCAAACACTTTTAAGCACTCACCTGTAACGTTAGTGTCAACTGATTTCGCTTCACCATTTATTTTCCATACACAATGTTATTGCGGTTTTAAAGCGATCAATCCACCCATTATTACACTTAAAGTCTGTATAATTTAATTGTTCCGCGAACTTCTCAGCCTGCGCTTTGGTTTTAAACCACACAATTAGCGCTTTATCAATATCATCTCTAGTACACTTTTTTAATTTTTTCACGTCAGTTAAATTGTTTCCGAACGCTGCAAGTGTAGTTGTACTGTTTTTCCACAACGTTGACACGGTAGATGATGGTAAACCATATTTTTTGCACGTCGCGGAATTTTTTGCACCATTTTCTAGTTCCCGAATTATCTCAACTTTCTCGCGAATTGAAAGTGTTTTGCGTTTTATTGAAGCCATTTTTCAACCTCACGTCTTGCTGCAAAAGTAACAACTGACCAGAAACTACCTTGCATTCATTTGTAAAATAAGTACAATGTGTACAATTGGTAAGCCGGAAGGCATAAGCGAATTCTAAGCAGTAGGTAATCTCTTTTAATCTATTTTAAGTCTTTTAAAATGTGTCCGTCTTTTCTGTGAAACGTAATTACGGAAATCCCAAAAATTCTTAACAAATATTTACTTGAAACGGCTTTTAGTATGTATATAAAAACTACTACAAAATTTGAAATTTGCTCGGTTTTACAGTGAAACGTGAACGTAATAAGCAAGAAAAATTAGTACGCAAACTAATACAATTTCAATCATTTACCTAGGAAACGCTCGTTATATCCAGAATCTCGTTTTATCCGTGCTCGTCTAAAGTGAGTTGGACTGTATATGGTGTTCCATTTAAAAAAGTAAAAAAATAAAAGTTAGTTTGCTCCAATAACATGAAAGACCCTTTATGATCAAAAATATTTTTAAAATCTAGTGCCTATTGATATCTACCCCTAGTCCAAAAATCATTTCTCTAACTTATTTCGTCTTTATACAATCTTCCACTCCCTCCTCGTTTAGCCACCCACCATCGTTGCTATGATCATTCATAAACCATTAATTTCGTGACACGTTTAAAGTGTGAAAATTACAAATATTTAAAATAAAAGTAAGCCTTTAATCAAAGTGAATGTCGTACAGTTATTTGGTAAATTTTTGCCAATTATATCTAATCCGTAATCTTAATATAAAGTTCACATCATATCAAGATTGTAGCTATAAAATTACAACATTCTTTGATGAGTCTACAAGAATGCAACGAAAAGGTAGATTTAATAAACGTAGATTTATTTAAGGTTAATTGAAGCAATCACTATCCATTTTTAAAATGCTTGGAGCTAACAGCGTGTTAAACAATTCTATATTGATACTTTTTTCACTGATAAAAATCTTGCCTATTGAAAATCACTAGAAAGGTTAAACTATCGATTACGAAAACGAAAATGATATTGAATAAAAGTAAATTCTTAAATGCCATAAAATTCATAATTGCAAACATAAGAATATTAAATTGAGGCGTGCAGAATAATATATTTAAAAGAAAACTAAAAAATACGACGTGCCTTTACTAGAAATTGTTAATTTAATTCTCTTCCTGTAACATTATATGGTATTATGTCTAAATAAAATATTCAGGTAAGGTATGAAGAGAAAATCTTATTACAAGACATAACACACAAAATTATAGTTGATTATCTTGGAAGAATAACCGACCGCATCATAACAATGTTCACCATCGTGTTACATGTCTATGTGGGAGAGTAACATAATTGTTGACACTGAAATTTGTTTTATGCCATATCCTAATTCGATAATGTTAGACGGATATGTTATTAGCACCTATAGATATTGTTCCCATGAATTTTAAAGCTCATTAGTTTAACTATCTTTTGGTATTTATTTTCGTCACTTTTGCCTTAAAAGAAAATTTAAAATCCTGACCTCATTTTCATTGGAATATAATCTAATTTTATCGACATACATTTACCTAATTAAGATATGGACATTTACATTCTATCTAGTTCAGCTCGTGCAGTGTGAATTAATAATGAAAGTTCACATTATCACATCATAAAAGTGTAATCTTTCAACTTAATCTCTGTAGTCCTTTCCCCACAGAATTATGGTTCCAAAAAATCGGTTACTTTTTAAAAAATCTTACATCGTAGCAAAAGCTTCCTTTCTGTACTAGGTTACTATAAAGAAGAATATATAGACTCTAAATACACATAACCTACGTTTTTAACTCAAGTTGATGAATTGCACAGCCAAAAGAAAGGGGTGTATTGCAAAAGTTGTAAATTTCGTTTAATTACTTTGGAAGGAAAATAAATACTGGTTCATTTTCTAAGAATGTGCGTTCCTATTACAAATACACTTACCTTAAACATACCCCAGATTTCAACTGAAAAACTTTGATAACTTTGTTGCTAACAATTCATTGCCATAATTAAAATACTTAGCTTTTTTGGGTTTTTAATGGTGATTTTTCTATTGATATTTTACATTTCGATAACAGTTATCGTCCTCAGTAGTGGTAATTCGTTAAGAATTACCAATTAAGATGAATACATTTATGAAAAACTCTAAAAAGCTAAGTATTTTAATTATGTGTAATAATGGTGAAAATAATTCATATTTCACGTAAACAAGAATAATTAAATCAATTGAAATTTCGTTTAAGGCAGCCAATTTCTACAGATTAATGGAGAAAAAATTAAATTATGAAAGGAAGTAAGTTAAATACTTCATTCTGTCTTTCAACCGTTATCTTTCGTGTAAACTGAAGAATTGCACAATTAAGTAATATCATTGTATGGATAACAATCATTTATATTATACTTTGATGAATGTGTAAAGCTCAAACAAGACGATTGTGGGAAAGCTAAAGTCTTAACCCGAAGGTACATTTTAGTAAAGAATTCTGCAGATATCTCATTAATGTAAATCTCGTAAAGTTCTATTGTTGGAAAGTGCACAAAAACGTTACCTTTACTTTTATTGTTAACATGCGTTATTGTTGATTGTGTCCGTTTAAATATTTCATTTTCTGTTTCCTTGAAAAAATGGAGAAAGTGAAATATTTTATTACTATTCTTTTATATAAATTTAGTACCTCCTTTTACGTTTGGAATTCCATCAAATTTTATTTATGAGTATTTTTAGTGCTTTTTAATCAGTTATTCATAGATATTAAAAAGTTATAAAATATTTACTATTTATTGAGCTTATAATAATGCTAATGAGTATATATTATAGCAATGACTGCACTTTATCACTTATCAAGTAATTACGCCATAAACCAATCATATTACCGTAAATAAACTGAACCGGTCGCTACTTAATAATGAACGTTTCGGCTTTTTTTCTCGGAAACCCTTTAATTAAATGGTACTTATAACTATGAAGTAATAACTGCAGATAGTTCAGATTCAGATTCAATTGGGCACCGAACGCGTTTTAATAGCTAAACTGTTATCATCAGCGGTCGACCAGAATGAATTGATGAAATTAAAGCAAAGTTATATTTTATTAAATGAAACACCCTGTATTTTACTTTTCATTTAAAACCCGCTTCAATTCCCCATTACAAGAATATAAAGTTGTAATATGTTATATAGAGTATTTAAAAAGTTATAACCAATTTTCCATAAAAATCGTAACAAGACCAGTTCCCTGTATAATCAAAAAGATGTACAAAACCAATAATCTATCACAGCCATAGTTTTTGGACGACTGTCGAAATTTATTAATTTTGTTAATATTCATTAAATTGGATACAAGGTAAGTCAAAACACTAGTATATTATTTTCTTAGTAATTTTAAATGGATCGCCCTGTATCTTCCTTTACAATTACAAAGTACTATTACCATACTTTTATTTTTATTAAGCATAAAGTTAATAGTTTTTGAGATAACGTATGTCTCAAAAGTTTTGGCATAAAATCCAATGGATGTAAAAACGCGAGAATGATCAAATATTATGTTGGCTTTGGAAACAAAAATTTTCTAAAAGTTCAGTTATAGTAATCAGTTGTACTAAAATGGTTTACAAATTAGATCTTTGTAAAAGTATTTACAGTCTAGTTGGGCAAATGCCTAAGCGTGAAATATTTCGCAGATTCGAAAATCAAAATATTTCCCGCAGAACTATTTATCGCACAATCCGCTACAAAGTGAAAGATTCAGATCTTTTACCCAAGCCAGGGCAGACAGGAAAGTCGGTCAGGAAATTAGCAAAGGAGTATAGAACTTCTAAGGATACAGTTTGGAAGTAATAGGTTAGGAATTGGTCAAGAATATCGAAAAAGAAGAAAACGTGAAAAAGATACGCGAAATCACTTGTCCCGGATATCACGATGTTGTCGGGCATTAAGGCGGATACATTTTGCCAACAACAAAGTCAATGTTATTGAAGAAAAATATTTAACTCTAAGTAACTCAGAAGTAACATAGAAAACTGCCCAGAGAATGTTAAATATAAAGAAAAGGTAAAATTTGATGATAAAATTTGTCTGGTGTGCGATTTCTATAAGAGGGATATCGAGGCCTTATGTGGGGCGTGTAAAAGGCGAAGCACTGAATAGTCAGCGCTATATTCAGAACTCTCTGGTCATGGAATGATTTCATTAACGAACATTATGCTGAAGACGATATAATGTTTTGGCCAGACTTAGCATCATGGCATTACGCCAGGGAAACTCAGAACTGGCTCAACGCTCATAACACACCATTCATACCACGAAACGGCAATCCTTCTAATCTACCTCAGGCCCGCCCAATAGAAGAATTTTAGGCACTTTTGAGTATAAAAGTTTATGATGGAAGATGGTAAGCCGAAAATGAAGAACAGTTAAGACCAAGGATTTACAGAAAAGTTCGAGAGATAGATACTAGTGCCGCCCAAATTTGTTTGTCCAGAGTAGTAACTAAGTTCTTTTTCGTTGCAAATATTCCTTATACTTGTATGTCACTGCAAGCAACACATTTAATTCATTTTCGTCCATCACAGTATTTTTTGTTCGTTCGAGTTTTTCATAGGCAACTGAATCAGTGAGGTTAAACCGATCCTTTAATCTTTCCAAGCTTGCTGAAGCGATGCTGATAATGCGTTTTTATTGCATTCACCCAATACCCAGATCATATCAAAAATTTCATCACGAGAAAAATTCATCTTTGCTACTTACGAGTGTATCATACCACAGAATGATTAAACAAAATAATAAACTGTCATTTTTGACAAATGCTGGATAGGGAATGCTTAATAAAAATAACAGTATGGTAATAGTACTTTGTAATTGTAAAATAAAATACGGGGAGATCCATTTAAAATTACTAAGAAAATAATTTAAGTGTGTTTTGACTTACTCTGTATTTGATTTAATGAATCATATGATTCATTGTTCTTGTATTTCTTTTTAATTATACAGGGAGCTGATCTTTTAAATACTCTTTATAACGTATTACAAATTTACACTGTTGTAATGGGGAAGTGAAGCGGATATTAAATTTAAACTAAAATACAGAGTTTTATTTAAAAAATATAACTTTGTAGAGTTGTAACTAATTTTCAAATGTGAAGCTTATAGCCTACAATTTTTGTAAATAACTTTTTTGGTATCTTTTATTATAACGGATGTACTCAGCCTTATCACACTAATCAATCACTAAATTACAATATATATATATATATGATATAGTTTTCATGCGATAATATTTGACTGAGCCTCAATTAATAATATGACTATTGTTTACAGAATGATATGTTATACTAGCTATTTATATAATGATATATATTATACAAAAATACGGAGAATATAACTCCTTTCCTTAAGACAGAATGTCCTCATTCTGCGAAGTTATCTGTTTCAAAGGAATCACTTCTTTTTCCTGTCTTTGTTTCCTAATTCTAATACGTATCTTATTTCTAAATACATATATCAAAATACAAAACATGACTAATAAAATAATTACAATAGTAGTTATAGATAAATGTATACCATGCACTAAAGGATTAATTTTGAAACCAGTATTTAACATTTCAGCTTCTTCTTTTAAGGTTTTCAAGTTTTCTAGATGTTTTGGTTCTAGTTTTAGTCAAGTCAGCTTTATATTTATTAATTTCTATAGGATTCTTGTTTTTTGGATCTACGATTTCCTTCAACATTTGCGAAATGTTTTCCAGTTCGTTACCTGGCCTAATTATAGCAACATAGTTATGTTTTAAGAATGGTCTTTGATATTCTATTTTATATTGATCTCCTAGTTTTAAGATTACGTGATACATGAAATGATTTATTGGATTCTCAAAGATTGGTACTGAGAATATTGGATTTCCAGTAGATGTATGTTGTGTATTATTCGATTGATCATCTTGTTGTCTGTTCAATGATTCTTCTAAATCATCGGACGAAGGGTTTTCGTCGACATTTGGGATTATTGACATAAGGTCTAGTTCTGTATCGTTTGTATTAATTTCGATTCGCGATAACGCATAGGCTACTAAATTTTCTTTGCCTTTCTTGTATTGTATTTTGTAGTCACAATCTCCATTTAACTAGTCTGGAATTTGGATCCTTAAGGGAAAATAATCAAACTAGCGGCTTATGATCTGTTTCTATTATAAATTGTTTTCCGTAAATGTATGATCTAAAATGTTTCGTGATTTCTACTATACTTAGCAATTCACGTTCGATAGTTGAATAATTGCGTTCAGCACTATTTAAGGCCCTCGAGTAAAATGCAATTGGTTTGTTATTTTGCGATAAAACTCCTCCTATGGCTACATTGGATGTTGTAACTTGAAAAGTTTTTTCAAAGTCTGGATACGTTAATACTGGTGCATTCGTTAGTAATTCCTTGCATTGATAAAATGTTTGCAAATAATTTTGATCTCTGACATCAATATTTGAATTCTTTTAAGACATTTGGTAAATGGTTGTACAAGTTTAGCAGAGTTTTTTATAAATCTTCTGTAATATCCTAGAAGTCCAAGGAAAGCTCTGATTTCTTTTACTGTTTTCAGAAAAATACGGAGAATATAACTAACCCATTAAGAAAGGAAACACTCGCGTTGATTGTCCGTTTTTAAAAATGCATTTTGATACAGCACCATATTCCATAAAAGTATTGTTTATTTTTGAAACTGTGCTATGCGTAATATTAAGCCTATCTGGATGTCTGTTAAAAATTATACACACCTCTCTTGCCGTCCGATCATTTTCTCCAGAAAGTCGTACTATTTCAATTTTCTCTTGTAAAGTTAGATTTTGAACCATCGCAAAGAATTATGGAATTTATTTAACTATGCACAAAAAAATATTACAATGTGGCGCTACTTGTGAAGTTTGACATTTGGTGTCAAAACCTTTGTTTTTCACAGCCCACGAAATAATAATAAGTTGTCAAACTTACCAACCAATTGATTAGAGTAATTGTTGGTTATTATTAGAGTAATTGTTGGTTCTTACTACTGGTTTTTATGATTCTTATTAATAATTACACCAGCGTTTAAGTTGTTTAATTTTGTTTTTCTTTGGGTTCTATTCGATTTTTATAAAAGAATAGGTTCACCAACAAAGCCAAACACTGGTGACGCCGATATTGTCATAACATTTTCAAGAACAAACTTTTTGTCGCAAAAATTTGTACAAATGAATTCGAGTTACTCCTAAATCCAGTGGTGTAGTCAGATTTTTCATTAAAAAAATCGCTAACAAAATTTTGCTATTAATTCGTAGTAGGCCTTTAAAATCAAAATTTCGGCTTCAAATCAAGATAGAGCTTTTTGAGATCTATCTTCAAATCTGTCAAATCCGTCCATAAACAACTTTTGTACGCGAGTGCTTCCATTGTTAACCGGTATATATATATATATATATATATATATATATATATATATATATATATATATATATATATATATATATAATACCTTAATTACAAGATTTCATTTTTATTAGAGGCATAGTTATAAGGGATTGAAATTTTTAATTTAAATTCTCAACTCCGGTCCTGGATAAGATATAAATCTCATAAAGCTCATTATATTTTCGTTATATGTGACTATAAAATATGTAAATTTAAAAGCTATACGTTGATAGCTCATATATATATATATATATATATATATATATATATATATATATATATATAGTTTCTTTTTAATTTCACGTACTTCATTACGTTTGATGTAAATATGTAGTGTTCGATTTTCACTGAATATTACTAAATATTTATAGATACCAAAATGTAATTTTCACATATAATAAAAGAGTGCTTGCAAGGAACTGTCTGGGTATTAATTACCGTACCGAGATTTTCGGGAGATTTCTATGCTATTGTTTGTCTGCGTTTACGCTGCTTCACAGCAGGTTTTTATATCTTATACTGGATGGACAGAGAGTGAACTAACCAAACAGTAATATGGCCTTCGGTTAAATCGCTACTAAATATTAATAACTCACAATTAATTCAAAACTGATCATCGAGCTCCAGCATCTTCTCAAAGCTTTAATCCATGAAAAAGAAAATTTCTGTCAGCCATTACTTGCATGTAAGTCTTTTGTTCTAATTTTTAATCTATTATTTCGAAAATAATTTTATTTAACTTTTAAAAATTTAATTGCAATTGTAAAAAAAGTATAACCAAATTGATACTTTTATTAAAATTTAATTCTATTGACTTGGGTACACAATAGAAATCAGTACAGTATAAAAATGTGTAAAGTTATTTGAAAAGATAATTTTTGTCGCAGGTATAACATTATACAGAAGAACAAGGTGTTGTTTTCTAATATAACATAGCAGAAGTTATACGTGCTGTATCCCAAAGAACCGATTTCCCGACTCTTTTTCAAACCGCGACAGCACTAAAAATGAATTCAAACCGTAGCCTCTTTTAATACTAACAATCGAAGAACCAGAATGATCATTTCTATTTCTGTAAAATTGTGAGCAACTTAAGGCACATAAATGGATATCAATATCTTCCGTTACAAGCCGACACCAAGGATACCGGCAGGTAAGATAAAATAAAATGGAGGGCACTCGGTTGCTTGGGGAAACATGATCAGACAAAACACTTCTTTATTTACCGCGAAAATATGCCAATAGTATACCAAGTAAGAACTTTAAGTTTATTTATCAACATCATCATGTTACAGCTCAAACACGATCGAATTGTGCAGTTTACCGTGACCGTAAAAAAACTAATCAAAATCAAGTAAAATAACGAAACGGTAGACTCTCCTCCCTCCGCTTGTAAAATAAGTATTTAAAACAGTAATAAAGCAAATTAGTTTTCATAAGGAGTAGTTATAAATTTAAATAAGCAGTTAACGCCTTTCGAACGATAGACAAAGATTTAAAATCGAAGAGGGCGGTGCACTGTTTTAGTATTACAGTAAGAAGACCGAAAAGGCTAGTCATATCGTGATAGATTTATTACTTCAAGACGGCCTGTGATTTACGCTCAAAATTCAGTTACCTGTTGGCACTTCCCAATCATTTCCACGTGGACCAGTAAAAAAGCCGGTAAGTGGTTTGTGTTCATTTATTGAGACTGAGGTCGAGTTAGGAAAACTACGTTTTTCTTAAAATTAACGTAATAATTTAAGCGTTTATTCTAAAATCTGATTTTTTGCATATTGATACCTAAAATATGAGAGGTTCTAATAGCAATTCAGGAGTTTTGAAAACTTTTACAGTTTTTTTTTTTAATTATCAAAATCGTAGGACCGAACTTTGCAAATGAGGTCGAGTTAGTTTTTCTTGACATTAATCGTTGTAACAATTTAAGCTTTTAATCTAAAATTCTGATTTTTTTGCATACATATACCTGAAATATGAGCGCTTCTAATAGCAGTTCAGGAATTTTGAAAATGTGTACAATTTTTTTTAAAATGAAGTTGAAAAAATAAAATTATCAAAATCGTGCATACAAAACTTCACCCTGCTGCGATCTAAGTGAATTATTGATTAATAATCATAACGTCGATCCTTCATGTTTTGGACAAGTTTATTTACTAAACTAATTGTTTTCGATTTCAAAAATTACATTTTAGAAAATGAGGTTTTGTAATCTTTTTAGGAAAAGCACCGCTGCTCTACATTTATATACATATTCTTATTTTATTTCTAGATACAAGGCTAACTCATATGATTTCTAGAAAGGTATGGTGCCGAGAGCGGCTAATGGCGTCCTTGGCGCGTTTTAAGGCTAGCCGATAAAAACTCATATTTCTGTAACTATTGAAGTTAGCGACTTAATTTTTTTTAACTTTCTACGTTTTCTGGCTACATTTAACTCGATATATATATATATATATATATATATATATATATATATATATATATATATATATATGTATAAAAATTTCCAATAATTCACATAACTCGCCGCATGGTGAAGTTTTGGATGCACGATTTTGATAATTTTATTTTTTCAACTTTATTTTAAAAAACCGCAAACGTTTTCAAAATTCCTGAATTGCTATTAGAAACGCTCATATTTCAGGTATATGTGTGCAAAAAATCATAATTTTAGATTAAAAACTTAAATTGTTCCAACGGTTAATGTTAAGAAAAATGTAGCGATTTTACTCCACTATTGCTTGTTGTCTGCAGAAACAAAAAAAAATGTACACATCCCTAGTATTTACAATAAAGTAATTCAATTTATTATTAAGGTAAAAATTATTTTTTATATATTAATTATGATGAGTCATAGTACTGTTTAAAACTTTAATATTTTCAAAAGTAATTTCGTTGTTTTAAACGAGATATTGTAATCGTTAACTAATTTGTTGCAGAGCTACAGTTAATTTTTGACTATGCTATGGATAAGTTGATTTACTTTACTCTATATGCAGATTTCTTGAGATAGGGATTTTGCCAACAAAAAACAAAACAAATACACCTACCTGCATTAGTAGAAAACTAATCTGACAATTGGTAGCTCTGTTGTGGTAGGTCAATAGAATTCCTAGACGATATCAGAAGTTCTTTAAGCACCACAACTGGGAGTTTTTTTTCCGCTCTGAAAATAAAAAAGTTAGAATTAAGAAGATACCATATTTTTACTCAAAAATTATCGGATTTGGTTATCTTGGAGACAGAAAATCTGGAGTGTAATTCGATGAGATAATTTAATGAATAATCAAAAATAAAAGCTAGGTAATTATGAAAAATTCAAATCATAGCAACAAACAATAATCAGGCCTGAGAAAGTCTGCCATGGAAGTTTACACACATTTTATTTACATGCAAAGTTAGGGCTAACTTTATCCGCTGTCAAAGTGACAAATTCATCGCGGCTTATGGGATTTTTCATACATGAATTAAATTATCGGGTTGTAAATACACGAGAGGTTTTTTTTTCCGGATAAAATTGATTTTTTACGAGAATTTGGTCGATTGATGAATTAACGTCTTATTATTCGTAAGTACTTTATAAGCAAATGTATAAAATTATCCCTCACCTGGTTGAGATAAATCTAATTTTCAATAATTTTAATTTCCTAAATTTAACTCGGGAAGAAAAGAATATGCCTTAGGGTTATAGTGTCTTAAATTTAATTAACTGAACGAAAATAAATATTTTAGGCACGCATTGGAGGAAAAATATCAAAAGCAATACAAAATGTAGCATCTTATTACCTGTACCGCTAGATGGCGTTGCAGTAGTTTGAGGTACAATTTTAAATTAAAATGTAGTAATAGATAAACAAATATGTAGAGAAGTGAGTTGAATAATTGTTTGAATCGTTAGACAAAGTTATAATTTAAACAGAAAACCTAATACAAATGTTGTAAAGTACGAACAGTTGATAAACAGGTAACTTTACCTAACCCGTAATTTTTAGAATATTACATAAATTTTACAATGAAGTGCTGAATGTGCAGTAAAATACGGCAAATTAAATTACGCACGTCACGATTTTGTTACACATGCAAAATTTATTGATAAAGATAATTTTTTTTCCTTTAAATTTTATATCCCTATCAAGAAATTATCAGATTTTACTAAAATTAATAGGTAAAAGAGCTGAACCCGCAATAGTGAAAACATTTAAGGTAACTTAACTTTTATGCTTAAAATTTTTTATAGTGTTGCATTGAAGTGAACGGCATTTTTTAGTTTCTTTAAGTCCTGGCCTGGGTTCCCATTTTCATTTATATGCTATTGGACACTGTATTTGAGGAAGAATATATGTACGGAATATGAAAAACGATACCGAATAACAGGTAAATATGAAGACATAACCTGAAAAGATATGAATGCAAGTCCGATAGTATTGTAGGTAGCGGACCAAGAAAATTTTATTATTCTAATAAACATTTTCAAATCACAATTGCTAGCGCTATAGAAAAGATAATTAATGGGTTTAAATATCTTAGTAATAAGTCGTAATTTGATAATGGTTTCGGGATATTTTATTTTATGCCACTAAGGGTTGAAAAGGAAAGAAAAACTGATGTTGGGGTAGAAAACAGGTGTTTTCTCGAAACTGCCTTTACCGACCATTACGAATTGTTGAAAATTCCTATACGAACATTCTTGGTGTAAAAACGTCACTAGTTTAATAATTAATTACATCGAAACATACCGCAAATAAAAAAACATCTTTGTTTGGTACTTGGAAATTCGAGACCTAGATATAGGGTTTACTACGAACGAGTGCATGTTTTACAAATTAATATTTGTTTTAGTAATAAATATGAAAATATTCTCATGTAACATTTCTTGTTTTTTTTTATAACTTTTAAAAACGGAGGTAGATTTGGGGAGTAAGGAAAGTTAGTGGCAGTAGAGTTTCGATTCAGGTCGGATCAATGTGATTGTTTAATTGCATGCCCTCACTGTAAACTGTCTATAAATATTTTATCGTGTAAATTTTAGTAAAACTTTCTCTTTTGCCGTTGTTTTTTAATGTAAGTTTTTCACAAAATTAAAGTGTTCGTGCAAATAAACGTATTGCTAAATGATCGGGTTTTAATAAGCGGGCGTCTAAACAATATATCTATAAATAATCGTTATCGTCTTGGGTTTAAACGGCGCATCTTAAATATTGGGTGATAAAGTGTTTAACGAAAGGATTATATTCAAATGTAAGTAGGTATTTTAAGGTAAATTAAAGCTCGCAGCAAACAATTCAACAACCCTATGTAACCTACCAAAAATCAATCATTGTCTTGTAAGACAATGATAATTCCAGTTAAATTGTTATAAACGATACCGGGGTTTATAGACACGGGTCCAAGTGACCTTAAAAACCATCTCAATTTTCATTGTTATTGTTAAAGTAACCCATTATCATTGTTTTTAAATGTGGAGAGATGTATAGATGAACGTGTAAGCTGAGGAAGGGATACTGCAGTTTGTAGCGTAGTCACTACTTTGTTATAATTTATTTGCCCTTTCCCTTGCATGGTTTTGTTTTTAATGATGTTTTTTTATGTTTTTGATTCAGCCAGCATATTTAGAATTGTTCGTCTACGAACTAATATCTCTTTATATGTAATTTATTGTAATTGTACGTATGCAGTTTGTGCTTTTATTATTCACTATACTATTGTGTGTGGCTTATTTTTTGTTCTTGTCTAAGTGTGGTTAAACTGCGTTGCAGTTACCTTATTTTACCTGTTTAATTTTACTGTTTGTTATATTTTATATGTACCGTAATCTACATTATTATTTTCTTATTTGATTATTTACTTAAAGACCGACATGATTGGTTGTATAGGGCCACATGTTTGGTATTACAATTTTTATTCTTATTTATTTATGACACAATTGTGGGTGTGATTTCACCGTTTATTTTTTGTTTGTGTTTATGGGTAGCTAAACTGCTTTTTGTTGTTTTGTTCCTTAATCTTACAATTTTGTACGCACGTTAACCTGATCTAATGGTATTTTGTTATATATTGAACCCTTTCTATGTTTTTCGTTCTTCGATTTATTAGTGTACTGGTGCAATTCCTTCTTTATGGATACGTTGGGTTTTCTTGGTGGTTCTTTCCCAATTTAGTAAATTAACGGGTTGACCCATCATTGCGCAAAGCTCGTTAATTCTAATTTAAGTAGTTTCATTGTTTACCTGTCCCACATGATGCAACACTTAACCTCATCCAATCCTATCTCATTCGCATAACACGGCGTAGCTACTACTAGACGGCCAATTCTCATTACCAAATTTGAGTTTTGTGAGTAATTAAATATCAGACTTGTAAATAAATTCTAATGTTTTAATTATTGCCAGGAAAGTCAATGCAAGGCAAGCAATTAATTTGAGTAATAGTAGCATTATTGTCAGTGAAGTCATGATACATCCCTTAGCGATAGTTTTGTTCCTGAATTCGCATTATTGCGAATAAGTTCAAATTACACTTTCAAAGATAGGGCACCTTGGGACACTACAGTATGTACCGGTCCATAATAGGAAACGTACGATACAAAACGCTGGATTCAATATATTTGGAAATGGTTTTCAAAGTTTTTGAGCAAGCAAAATGTCTTTGGTGCCTATCAATTTTACTTTTAGAAGTAAAATTTAAATTTTTGATTCAAAATTTACATTTCTTATATTACTATTGGTTCGGAACGAAAGACAGGAGCTGATAGTTCTTCCGCTAGCCTCCGTGCACGTTCATTTTTCCTCAGCAACATAACACATCTAATCGCCCAATAGTATTGAAACATATGGTATTTTAGATTAACTGACTCGATTTTTCTTATATAACAATTTTCAGTACATAAGTATGTTTGCAAAACCTAAGATAATAGCTAGTACCTGTTCATATTCAAAGATATAATGATTAAGCTTGATAATCGTAAATGTTTGAATAGAAAACTATGGTTTTTAATACGTCAATCAATTTTAGTGTACCAAGATAAAGATTACATGGATATGTGTGTCTAATATGTTAATTATTTTGTTTCCGATTTATTTAAAAATTCGATTATTTTCCTATAAAACAAAGTAAACAAGTTATCTAGATTTGGCCACATAATGATCTGCATAATTTAAAATTCAATTAAATTTTAAGCTATTTTATGAGAAAACAAGTAATACTACAGGAATTATTCAAAATGTTCACTAACGAGCATTCAAATTAAAGTGAATTTTAAATCCCTCTTTTACTTTCTCGATACTAAGAGAAGGTATTGCAATCGAATTTCAACGTTTTCGTGTTCCCCGCGACGAAAAACATCGATTTCGCGAAAAAAAACTTTCGTGTGTCTTGTCTGTGTGTCTGTGTATCTGTGCGGCTCTGAGACTATTTAATCGATTTTAATGATATTTGACATGGGCCGCTATATCCGAAAGTTATGTATAAAACTGGATTTTCGTAAAAATCAAGTAATGGGGGGGCGAAATGAGGGTGGTTTATTTGAGAGTGCATTTCCAAAACCAGAGCCAGAAAGTCAATCTTTGGTGAAAAGTTAGTAACCCTATACCCTGATCGAACAAAATTATCCAGGACCGGAGTTAAAAAATTTTCAAATTTGAAAATCTCAAACCCTCATAACTATGCTTCTGATAAAAATAAAATCTTTGAATTAAGGAATTATATAGCAGGCATATATATAGCTGCTAAACTGCTATATTGAAATATTTTAGCGCTTCCAGTTTTGCCGAAAATTAAAAAAAATATATTTTTTAAATTTTATATCTAAGTTTCAAAAACAAATCTAAAGTATTTTAAAGACAATTTCTCATGCTATCCAAATGCGTAAAAATATACAGAGATTTGCAAAATATAAGGTGAACAAGAAAAAAATAATTTTTGTAGGTAAGTAATTCTTATTATATTGCAAGTTATAGTTACTGAGCTATCAACGTATAGCTTTTAAATTTACATATTTTATAGTCACATATAACGAAAATATAATGAGCTTTATACCTTTATCCAGGACCGGAGTTGGGAATTTAAAATTTCAAAATTTCAATCCCTCATAACTATGCTTCTAATAAAAATGAAATCTTGGAATTAAGGTAGTTATTGCGTTATTTTAGTTTTTAAAATCTATTTTTCTTTCTCGTATACGTAGTATAGAGAAGGTATTATAATCGTGAAAAAATCGACCTCGAGATTTTGATAGTTCTGGAGGTATTCGAGGTCCCCGAGTCCGAAAAAAGCATGTTTGGAAAAATGTCTGTGTGTGTGTCTGTATCTAAACATGAGTTAGACAATTGAAATTCGTAGGTATCTATCAAATTTTGGGATAGATAGGCTGACGGGAAGTGGCACTTTACCTTAACACATTTGTGTCACGCTTCAAATAAACTACTCAAAAATATCAACGTATTTATTTCAAATTTGGTAGAGGTAAATTATATTAGGCGACACATCTAAATATAACGTTTCATCAAAATCTGTGTACTGGAAGTGGCACTTTACCTTTATAGTTTTGTGTCACACTTCAAATAAACTACTCTAAAATATGAACGTATCTATTTCGAATTTCGCACGGGTAAGTTATATTAGGTGACACCCTTAAATATGTGTTTGAACAAAATTAGTGTACCGGAAGTGGGACTTTACCTTAACCGATTTGTGTCACGCAAACCTCAATTCCAAAAATTTATATTAGTTGGCCATTGTTGTCATGGAAACATTAATAAACAAATGTCTGTTTGACAGTGACAGTTTAAAAATTTAATTTAAACAGTATTTAAATACTATAAAATGAATTTTTCAAAAGAAGAATTGATACAAATGATACTGGCGTATCCGATGGAAATTGTTTACTACCGAGTAGAATTTACGATCAAAAATTTCCAAATACAGCAAGACATCCAAATCGCTTGGCATTTGAAAGGCTCAAGGAGAGGTTTGAAAGGAATGGAAACATCAATTATGAATCAAATGGCGAACGACAAACCATTGCATCAAACGAGGAAACTGAGTTACATATCATTAGAGTGAGGATTTTATGCAAAATGCATATCGCTTATTTTTTATAGTTGAAGAATATCGTTTTGTTTTTAGACGAATTGCACTAAATGCAATCATTTGACATTAATTAATTTTGCATATTTCGCCAAATACTGCATATATTGCAATTTTATGCATATTTTGCCTTTTTATTCATAATTAACATATATTTCGCATTTTTCTATATCTTCCAAATTCGCTTTAAAATGCATTATTCTAACTTATTTTAAATTTTTTTATTGTGTCTAACTAAGAAATGTATTTTTATATGAATAAGACAGGTTTAAAGAAAGATTATTACCTGCAGTTAAGTGCAACGTTAATACTTTCGGATTATGAAGTTTCAATGCCGCTATTTCGTAGTATTTCAAAATTCCAATGGTACCTAAGTAGATAGTTAAAGCATTGATTGAGGGAATTCCCTCAATCAAGGGTTAAAGTTATTTGGACTTTTTCAAGGTAAGTGTTTAGTTAGTTAATCCTTCTTGAAAATAATTTGAGAGTAACGGACAAAATGCAAAATTTTAAACATTCTTTGGGCGAAGACGTAACTGAATGGTACGGCTTTGTGAAGTGAACTCCAAGATGCCGAAAGTTAAAAATAGTTTAGTTCAAGTATGGATAAAAAATATATCCGAGCTACGTCTGGATGATGAAAAAGTGTTTTGCATACCCTGTGGAAAAATAGTAAGTACCATTACATATTTTTAATTGATTTCGGAAATTAAACCCTTATTAATTGATGTAGGTTATTGAATTCACCGTTTTATCAGTTTTAAACGCAATTAGATACTTATTTTTAAAATTAATTTTTCCTTAGAACATGTGCGAAAGGAAATCTCAAGTTACACAGCACATTGAAACCTCTCTTCATAAAAGAAAATTAGAAACATTTAAGAAAACATAAGTTTGTCAGACACCTTTGCGCCAGTCCTTGTTTCAAGAAACGGCCAAAAGAAATGCACAAGAGGAATTTAATTTCGAATTGTGTAGTGCACTTGTTAAAGCCAATATTCCATTATAGAAATTGCAAAATCCTAGTTTTAGGTCATTTTTAGAAAAAATTAGTAAAAATTAGTAAAAAGCAAGTGCCAGATGAAAGCACGCTTCAAAAAAGGTATATTAATGATTTATATCTTGAAACTATGGGGCATATAAAGAAAATTACAAAAAATAAATATCTTTATTTTATAGTAGATGAAACTACAGATTGTTGCGGGCGATATATTGCAAATTTAATGATTGGTTATTTAAGTGAGGCGCAGTCTAGTATATCATATTTAATCGCTTCCAAAGTTCTTGAGAAAACCAATCATGCAACAATAGTTCGCTTTATAAACGAAGCTCTCATGCAATTTTTTATTCCTGATATTGTTGTAACAGATAAAATAGTTTTAATGCTGTCTGATGCAGCACCGTATATGGTAAAAGCTGGACAGCAATTAAAATTATTTTATGAAAATTTAATACATGTAACATGTCTCGCACATGGTATTAATAGAGTAGCAGAAACAATTCGTAATCAATTTCCATTGGTAAATAGTTTAATAAGTAGTATAAAGAAAGTGTTTTTAAAAGCTCCGTTACGAATTCAATTGTACAAAGAAAAGTTACCTAATATTCCTCTACCACCAGAGCCTGTGATTACGCGTTGGGGTACTTGGTTAAATGCAGCTCTTTTTTATGCAGATCATTTGGAAAAAATAAAGGAGTTAGTTTTAGAAATTTCTGATAATTCAAGTACTTACGTTCACAAAGCTCAATCCATTTTAAAGAAAACACAATTGCGCAATGAGCTGGCATTTATAGAAGCAAATTACTATTTTGTAAGGCAAATCGCACTGAACAACAATATCGGAAAATCAACGATAAATAAAATAATTCGCAAGCAAAAGTTTCATCCACACCACATCCAAGTAGTACAAGAATTAACGGATCAGGATTTTATAAATAGGAGAAATTTCTGCCTTTGGGCATTGAATAAAATAGAGGAAAAACAGGACTTCTTTGATTACGTATTGTTTACTGACGAAGCTACCTTCCATAAAAATGGATTTGTAAATCGTCATAATTTCCATTATTATAGTGATACAAATCCAAGATATGTGATGCCATTACACCATCAACATAGATGGACACTTAACGTATGGGCCGGTATTATTGGAAAAAAAATTTTGGGACCCTATTTTTTTGATCAAACAGTTAATGGTGAAACCTTAAAAATTGTTTGGAAAACGATTTACAAGATTACCTTGATAATTTACCTTGATTTTTTTGTGCGGATTTGTAAAAAAATCAAGTTTACCAAATACCTCCCACAACAAAGGAAAACATGAAAGAAAGAATAAGAAATGTTTTTCAAGGCATAAATAGAGAAGTGCTTCAAAAAGTAAGCAATCCTTTTGTTGAAAGAATTTGTTTATGTGAGGAACATCAGGACAGACACGTAGAACAATATTTTTAGTTATTTTATGATATTTTATGATTTTTAGTTATATTGTTTTAAAAATATCTACCTTAAATGGTTTTTTGCATCTTTTGTTTACTTGTTATTAGTATTATTACTTTATCACTCCAATAAAATTATTTTTCATATCTTTCAATATTGTTTAAATTGAATTTTTAAACTGTCGGTGTCAAACAAACATTTGTTTATTAATGTTTCTATGACAACCATGGCCAACTAATATTAATTTTTGAAATTGAGGTGTGTATTTTAAAAAATAGATTTTAAAAACTAAAATAACACAATAACTACGAAAGATAGCTATCGGACATGTGTTATAAAAATGTTAGCTCATTACTTAATCTACATTTTTCCGTAAAAAAACATGTCATTCCATTTAAAAAAATGCGATTTTTTGTTTTGAAGATTATGATTTTGTGAATAGTTTTGGCAACACCTTGTATAATATTTTCAAATTTTTATAGGAGCACAAAGTAAGTGTGTCTATGCACTAGTAACCTGCAAAATATTTTACTTTAAGGATATCAAATAAAAAAAGTATGCCCTTTGTCAATGACACGTGAAAATCGTGATTTTTTTTAAAAACATTAAATATCTCAAAAACTATTCATTTTAGATGATAATAGACCTTAATAAAACCGATTCAGAATTTATAGCAAAATCAGAAAATGTAATAAAATACAGGGTCTCTTATTTAAAAAATGAAGTTGCATCGTCTCCAGTTCATATGAGACACCCTGTATACACGAAAATATTTTCTTTAAATGCGGATTTGATTACTGAAAAACTTTTGTATTTAAATTTTTTTTTATCCCTATTGTGTAAGGAGATATCCTCCGTTGTCGCACTCCGCGGACACCCTGTATATATAGCTTCTAAACTGCTATATTGAAATATTTATTTTTAGCGCTTCCGGTTTTACCGAAAATAACAAAAAAAATTATTTTTTAAATTTTTTAATATCAAAGTTTCAAAAACAAGTCTAAAGTATTTTAAAGTTAATTTCTCATGTTACCCAAATATGTAAAAATATACAGTGATTTGCAAAATACAGGGTGAACAAGAAAAAAATAATTTTGTAGATACTTATAAAACACATTTATAAATATGACTATTACAGAAGGGCATTTACCTAACGTCTTTTCAATTATACGTAGGTACGTATATGCAAAAACACTTTCATTTGGTAATAAAGGGTAAGTTATCTAAACAAGTACAAAATAAATGAGCTATAATTAACATAATTGCGTCTTTTTAATGAATTATTTATAGGAGTAAGTTATTTATATGAAATTTCCTGTGTAATTAGAACATAATTAAAAGGTACTACGTCCAATTTATTTATATACATTTATAAATGTTGTTATTCTAGACAGATTTTCATCTAATGTATTTTCAATCATCCGTAGGTAAACAAAAAAAAAATTCTTAATTTATAATAGGTATACAGTTATTCATCATCTTCGGAAATTTCAACTTCACTGTCATCCGAATTTCCACCATCTAGCAATTTCGATTAATACATACGTTCATAAGCATCAGAAAGACGAAATTATGTTAATTACGTACTTATAGCCCACTTATTTTGTACTTATAACGAGACTTTTATTATCAAATGAAAGTGTTTGCATGTAGCTACCTACGTATGATTGAAAATACATTAGGTAAAAGCCTCTCTAATAATCATATTTATAAATGTGTTTTATAAGTAGCACTTTCCTTTCAATGCTGTGGGTAATTCATTTTTGTATGTACGTAAAAATATTGCAAGTAAAACATTTAGAGAGTCACCGCATTACGCTTTTAGGAGGATGTTTTCGGTGCCGCGTTAAACTTGACTTAACTATTGGTATCTCCTAGAGCATGCTTCTTAGTTCACCACCCGCGGTTAGGAAAACTAGATACCCTCTTACCTTCTAAGATAAATGCCTTGTATAAGAAAGAGAAAGGTATATAACCACATGAGCTGTATGAATACAAGCGCTAATCCGATATTCACATTTACTCATTTTACCAACTATACCAAAGTCATCAAATATTCAATTAATACAGAAATCTTGATCACGGGTTTGAGAGTTATTGAAATACCAAAATAATAATCAAACCATACTCAAGAAAAAGAAACAAAATTGAATTGTTATTGCATAAGCGTCAAATTAAAATTTCAAATATTCATATTAAAATCTACTATTAACTTCAGGTAAATAATTCGTACTGTCTGAAACAAAACTTAATAGGTTATCTCTTTTAATACTAAGATTATTGGAGATCATTGACATTAAAAGCAAGAAACGCATTTTATACATATGTTGAAAACGCCTTTACACATTTTATCACTAAAACACTATATATCTAGCCCTCTCTATCTTAAATATTTAGCTTACATTCTAAACACAAAATATATTCGTGTTTTAATACTAAAAAGAAATTACGCCTTTTTGGTGCCCAAACATTTTTACGTAAACGACACGTCCTTGTACAGTAATCGCTTGCTTCAGCAAATCACTTCCTTTCCCAAATCCTTTATAGTACAGTACAGCATACGATTACCCTTCGCCGCACCAAATAATAGTTTTATTTTTTTTAGAAGCTACCATATGAAAACTATAGGGGCCCACTCGCCCCATATCCGATTTTACTTGGTTTAATTAGCGGTACATAGATATCGGGAGCAGTCCTTTAAATAATAAATTACCTCACACCACGGTACCTTCCCCATAAAATTTTATTTGTAACTTAACTTTTTGTTTCACCTTAGTTGTTCATTCTACAACATGGTATCATATCTGTACAATCATTAACAAGCACTTGCATTTTTAATTATTCACTTATTAAGTTTTATATAAAGAAGAATTTCAATGTAAATTCTCTGTTGCCTTCACAGTATTATTCCGTATATATTCGAAAAATTTTCTGTCACCACAATATTTAAAATTCATTCATAACGAATATTAATTTTAACCCCCTTTATGGAACAATAGTACTGTATTCAAGTTATGACGAATTTACGCGAAAGAAACCCTTACAGAACGATCCGAAAATTACCTTACAACATAATCGCGTTAATACCAAATTAGCCATGGTTAATACCGGGAAAATAATTTTATAGTCAAATAGTCACATGCAAAAATTTTTGCGCTAAGTTAAATCTATCAGAAAATTAGTTATAAGGGTGACGAAACCTAAAAACTATCGATTGGCCTCATGCTACTTGTAAATGGACTGAAAATCAATAATTTTAATGGCAACGATTTTTATCTACAAAAGTTGCAATACTTAATAAAATACTAAAATCAGCCATGTTGTTTACAAAAGATATGAAGAAATTTCCATAGCGTCGATTTAGATTATCAATTTCACCTTAGCGTGATGTTAAGATAGTAATTAAACTTTCGAGTATGATCGATATTTTTCGGCAAAATTCTGAAAGTTCTGACGTAATTCGACCCTTAGCTCTTTAAAAAACTTTGCCAACGGAATTGTTCAATAAATTAATCCATGTTTGAATGTAATTACTTTAAACTGTACCGCTGTTTTTAATTTCAAAGACCGGCAGTAAACGGAAGCACTCAGTGCCGCCCCTAAAATCTTTATGGTTGACACTTTTTACACTAAAACAATTCGATAGCCAAATACTTCTCCTCTAGGTTTAATAAGATCTATACTGATACTATAAGATACATAAAAATGCCAGTAGTCGTAACATGAGTCTCGTTTCATGAACTATACTAAAATTTTCGTGCGCGCTAATACTCATTTGCAAGATTGGACTGTTACGTTATTTATACGATATAGTACGAAATATGCTCTATGGCCCAAAATAGTTTTCGTTTAGCGCGTTACACTGATTTTTTTCCGACAACTGATAAGAGATATAGAGTAATATGTTTTAGCGATATTAATAACTACACATATGCTAAGTACTTTGATCACCAAAAACAATGTGTTTTATGATGCATATAAATTACGGAAGCTTTATTTCTCAATATTCCTGACGAAGCAATCGGAAAGCATTTTCTATCAGAACGTTAAAGGTGAGAAAAAAATAATTATATGGGCAATTTAAACAAAGATTAAAAGTAAATAAAAGATTCATTCTTTTGTTAATAAATAGAATAGAAATTGCAATTAGCACATTTTTTGATATAATTTGATATGTAACGTTTAAATATATAACTCTCACGAAATATTATTCAAACATTTGTGAAATATGTAATAGTAGGAAAGACCTTCATCAAAAACTTACCATCGTTGTAATTATTATACAATTATCATTAAAATTATAACGCCATATATAAAGAATTTCTATTATAGTAAAATAAATTACCATGATATAAATACATTTAAACATCTGTCACACGCAATCCGACGTGAAGTACTTTTCAAGTACAATCTGTAAAATTTATAATTACCGTTCGAAAAATTGAAAAAGCTCCCAAGTGAAAGTGTTCCTGCTAATTTGATATGAATGCAAACTTAAACGATGATTTTAATGAACTGTATTGAAAAATTTGATTGAAGTAAAATGTGCAAATGGAGCAAAACAATCCCACGCAGAAGAAAAGGTTGTAAATGAAATATTTAATAAAGGTTAATGATCGCTATTGAAATGATAATTCTAATTCCTTCAAAGAAGGTGATCAAGCATTAAGAAACACATTGACATAATCATTAACCACCTGCTAGTTCAATGTTACATTCAATGGCAATTTAGTATAGATATTGGGTGTAGTCCTTATATGGCCGTTCTTCACGTCCTCCATTTTATTAGTGTAAAATCTAATTCACATCGAGGGCATAGTAGCGCAGAATACAAAATTCAGGTCATACGGACGTTAACAATGCTTGATTTATTAAATTTCTGATGAATAGATAGGTATATGTCTACAATGAGAAAACAATCATACAGCGAGTAATGCCTTTTAACTAATCGTGCTCTTATTGTTATGGCTTATTTTAAAAGATGAATTATTAACAATGCTCCAAAATTGGAGCTGTTTATCACTAGCTTTCGCACCTTTCAAATATCTTTATTTATTGTTATATTAAATATTAGCTGAAATTTTCTTTTCACAGGTGATTAGATTGGCAGCTATGACGAATTTGCATATACTTATTGCCGAATGATCTACCTAAAGCGATCCTCATACTCATAATTAATTTTTGTATTGATGAAACCATCGAAACTTTGACCTTTGTGAGTTCTCACGCCCAAGTATTCTAGATACAATATTCATTAAAAATTAGTAAAGCTAAATCAATAGTTTATATCACAGAAACTATACCATTATTTTTTTTAAAGGTTCCCTTGGTACAAATTATTCCAAATACTTTTACTTGCGTGCTAACTATCAATTCTATATCACGGTCTTAAAAAATATGTTTTATTAATTAAACTACGATACCTAAAGATGTTAAGACGGCAAGTCTGCGTGTTATTTGACCATAAGAGAAACCAGCGGTTAAATTAAAAAATTACTCCAGTCACATTTATAGAACTTACACAGCAACGTTATTTGGACTTTTGCCCATAACATACTCGTATTATACTTTAAAGTCAAAAACACTTAGTTGACTAGAAATTAAATAAACAAAATAAGTCCACACAACCTAAGTGAATAAACAAATCGTGATGTAATTATAATATATTGTGTTGAAATTGGCCCGGAATGAATTCCATTTGAGATTAGGACAAAACATTTCTTATTAGATTAAATTCATCGGTGTTTGTTCATTTTCATAAGCCTCAATATTATTTGTAGTTCAATAAATGAACTGCAGATGGCGACATTACTCCATTTTAACAACAGTGCTGCATGAGATATGGTAGTGGACACCAAATTCGTTTTCCGTTTCAAAGTTATCAGTTGCCACGTCCTGTGATCTGTGAACGGCTGTGAATTTTAAATCTTGTTGGGTTGTATTTTAACCATATTTTTACTAAGGCGACCATTCGTCCCGTATTATACGGTAAAGCTCTTTTTTTAAACATCATTTCGTAATGTAATTACCTTAATAAATTACGTACATATTTCGTATTTACACAGAAGTCCTTTTTTTGTCCCATTAATGGCGTTTCATGGTTTAGAAGAAATTATGTAGCACAAAAAGAATAGCGCGACCTCAGACAAGAGGCAATACGAAGACATCACAAGTTCTACAATTTACCAGACTTTTCTAACACTTTTGTCGACTTAAATAGATTTGGAAAGTGAATATCCATTTATTAAAAAGACAACCTAAGATAGTGATGTAAAGTGCTTAAAATGTTGTGCACTGTTTTCACTTGAACACGGTGGAAAGGCAATCTACATTTATTTTGTAGGATTATCATATAGATTCCACAACTTATTTAACATAACCATAACCTTCACGCCATTTCCTTGCGGGGTAGGCAAAACATTCACAATTTTTTTCCATGCTTTCATCTCTACATACCTTCCTAGCTTCCGCAAGATTCATACATTGTCTTTGACATGTCCTTTTATTTTTAAAACTCCTTATCTTTCTTTCTTTTATGATACATTCTACTACATTCAGCCAAGTTTTACGCGGCCTACCAGGACCGGCCTTACCACTAACCTCACCCACATATATTTACTTCGTTAATCTTGCGTTGTTTATTCTCTCAATGTGACCAAACCAACGTAATGTACTACTTTTATATCTATCCATCATCGTCTTTTCCTCGTCACACTCTGTCATTATGCACTCATTCTTTATCTTGTCCCTTCTCGTTTTACCACATGAGCCTCTCAGGAATCTCATACCCCTGGTATTAATTTTTCTTTCGTTTTTTTTTGACTCGCGCGAGTATTGACCTAACCACGCTCAAATACCTTCCCTAGGGGCTTGTTTATAAATTTAAACTCCTTTTTGGTTGCGGTATTTTCTCCTAAGACGGCTGCGAAGGCTGTTTCGGCGACCCCTACTCTGAACTTCCCGAAGATAACCGGTTCTACCCGAACATTGACGAGCGCGCCCGCGCACAATACCTAAGGCTAGCGCATTCTCGTTTCTCGCGCGTTTCACTCTTTAAAGTGTGACCGTCATCAAGTGAGCATTATTATAATGTATTCTCCTGTTTATGAGCCAACATCAGCGAATATTAGAGATTTTACTGACTTGTTAATAAACTATTACAACATAACCGTTCAAGATGATAATGGAAACGATGGCGTGGATGAGCTGAATGTATCTCACATCCAAGGTGATGGTGATGATTCATAGTAGAGGAAGAAGAGCGATGAGGTAGAGGAAAAGGACGAGTCTCAAAACCATGATGATGATAGCGACGAATTACGGGTTCAAGAAGAAGAAGAAGACCGATAAAGAATGTGATTAAATAAATGATGTATTTGTGTTTATAATAATATATTTTCAAGCGCTAAGTTTTCCTTCAATTTTTGTTAATAAACTTGTTTTTCCTAACGGTGCTTGAACCTGCACTAACAATGCTGCAGTTAATGCGAAAGGACGGTTAGATGGGTAACTACAATAAGTGTGAGATTGGGTTGCTTTTGCACTCTGTGAGTTCAATCATACTGCTATTTTTTTAATTGAGAGCTGATTTTGTATGATTAGTTAAATCAGTTTGGTATTTTTGAATTGTGGTTGGTTGGTTTTAGCAAATTGTAAGTTAGTCCAATCAGTACTTTTGAGCTGTAAGCTAGTTTTCGCAGGCTGTAAGTAATGATTTGATTGATTGAGATTGATTTGGTTGATTGATTGAGTGATTGATTGTGATTGATTGATCTGATTGTTTGATTTGATCGAACGTGATTTGTTTGGGATTGATCTACTTAATTGATTTGATTAATTTGATTTGATTAATTGATTTGTATGTTTGAGAAAGAGACGATAGAGACGAGGGAGAAACGAACACGATCAACCTCTATTACAGAAAACATTCATTAGTCTTTACACCACTAGATGGCCCCACAAACAACCCTAATTAGTCCTAGAAATATACCGTTAGGCGGCACCGCCTCTATTACAGAAAACATTCGCTAGTTTAAAAATATACCACTAGATGGTGCCACAAACAAAAAACCCTGATTAGTCCTAGAAATATAATGCTAGATGGTGCCACCTTTATTACAGAAAATATTCATTAGTCCATACACAACTAGATGACGACACAAATTCAAATTTCCCAACAAGGGGCCACGACAGGAGGGCACAGGACCTAACACAGGTTCCTATGTTTGTCTTATAAGTTAGCAATAGGCCCCTTACTAGAATACAAGTTCAAATTTCTCGCAATAAGTAATCAGAATGTAAACACTTAAATACAAATTCAAATTCAAATTTCCCGCAAAGGCAAGTTGCGAAGCCCCAAGTCTGTCTTGTAAGTTAGCATTAGATCTCTACTCCTTACTATTATAATAAAAGTTTAAATTTCTCCTCATAAATGGCGCCACAAACAAATTCAATTTTTGGTCTAGGGGCGAGGGCCTGAAAGTAAGTTGCTAAGCCTTACATCTGTCTTACAAGTTAGCATTATACCCCCTTATTACAATATAAATTCATATTTCCAGCCATAACCTGCAAAGACTTAAATACAAATACGAATTAAAATTTTCCACCAATGGGGCCTCGACAAGGGGCAATGCACGAGAGCAAGTTGTGCAACCCTACACCTGTCTTGCAAGTTAGCATTAGGCCCCTTATTATAATACAAATTCAAATTTTCTGCCAAGGGTACCACGACAATACACGAGGGCCCACGAACAAGTTGCGATCACGACAAGGGGCGAAGACCCGAGAACAAGTTGCGACCCCTTACACCTGTCTTACAATCGCGGTTATGTTTGAAGAGGGTTGGTGTGGGGATCGCCGAAACAGTCTTCGCCGAAAGCCTCGCGTCGCGAAATTTTACCTATATGAGACATGCAAATAACGGTTTCTCGAAACGTCAAGTACTTACAGCGACCAGCCAACAGATTGAAATGATTGGTCACGTGCACTAGGATTTATTTAATCAGGAAAAGTTTCTTATAAGTGGTGTTGAGTTAATGGTTAAATTTGTACGATCAAGAGATACCTTTAGTCTAATGGCAGCGCACGGTTCAAATTACAAGACGCGAATTATGGACGCTAGTTTACTGGTGAGACGTATGCGAATCAATCCCACCACCATTCTAATTGCGCGTGGTAAAGCCTTAGAAACAACTGCAGCAAAATAGTCTGTTACAAGGACCGAAGTAAAAGTGCTAACTATACCTGTGGGCATAAAGCGAAAATCATTGACCCAGGAAGACATTATTCCTGGGTCAGTTACCTAAACGATGCATCGTAGATTTTACCGCAAACAAAGCCTTGAGAAAGATAATGTGTAAAGGTTATTGACTTTCGCAAAAACTGTAACCCGGTTAGTGCGATTCTTACCTATATGAAAGCATCGCATCGCAAAATTCCGCCTATATGATTAGATTTGATGTTTGTTAAAGAATTGCTGGATTCTTTTCGCAATAAACTCCTTGCCCTTATCCGTTTGTATACTAACCGAAAATACGTCGATTATAGAACATGTAGTTTTTCAGCTTCAGAGCTCGTGTCCACGCCATCTTGCTAATACATCGATAACCGTCAGTATATAATTATATCAGTATTTACTTAGATTTCTCATATCGCAAAGACTCCGCCTGTCATAACTCAAAAAATTTTTACCCACAATGTACCTGTTTCGAGTAAATTTCTCACTACAGGTTTATGTATAGTGTACGCTACTTGTTTGTGTAACCGCGCTCTAATATCTTCCCTAGGGGCCTGTTTATAAATCTAAGTTCCTTTCTGCTAAGGCAGAGCTTGTATGTAATATAGGCCTATGTGATAGTATGACAACCCCATTATCGGTAAAACCCGAAAATTTAAAAATAGTACTCTAATAAGCGGTCAGCATGCATACTTATCCTGATTATAAAATCTAAAGCCGTTTTTTTTTTGACAGAGGTATTTCTGATGAGACAGAACCTGTTATGTATGTAAAATAATATAGAGGCGAAATCTAGCTTAAAGAAGAAGACAGGCAATTTGCTGCATACATCACAATATTAAATAACGTGTTTACGCATATATATATATATATATATATATATATATATATATATATATATATATGTATATATATGGTTTTGGCTGTTGACGGTTTACACGAAGTTTTTGATAAACGTTTTATTGTAAGTTAGTTAGTAATTTAATTTAATTATAACAGCTTCGCAATTGTATTGCATCTCTCTAACTAATCTAGCCTGTGATAGCTAAAGGCCCCCATATGTACATGCACGTAAAATATGCACGGTGTTTATTATTATTGTTTACGTCCAATTGCGATCCCCACGTGGGCATGTAAAAAAATGGCTGCCAAGGTGTCCCAGGGCCACAAAAATCCAAGATAGCAAAATTTTAAAATGTTTGTAGACACATTAATTAACACGATGTCGACGGCTGGTTGCTACTTGCCAATTAATATAAATGAAGTTGTATAACTATTTAGTAATAATAAACACACATAAACAAACAACCCTAATTAATAACAGATTAAATCTTTTTATTCTCGAAACACTGCATGCGCACGCATTTACCTACCCTCCAGGGGCTTTAAAAAACTTCTTAATACAGCCAAAGGGCCCTAATTAGGGTGAAAATTCCATCAAGGGGTTGAAAAAGGCCTCCGAAAAAAACCATAGGGGTGAAAAAATACGATCCCCACGTGGGCGTATAAAAAATGGTGGGCTTTCCCCAAAAACTCCAAGATAGCGGATGGTGCCTCACTTCTACTAATGCTCTACTCGCCTTTGCACCTTGCCGATTAAACACCACAATCTTAGTTTTGTTCTCGTTTACCTTTAGGTTCATGCTCTCACAGACTGTATCAAACTTCTTCAGAGCAGTTTGTAGCTCATCACTTAATACATTTACGTCACCAACCATTACACCATTTGTATCGGTACATGTTTGCCTAACACATTTATCCATGTATACATTGAACAACCACGGTGACATCACACACTCACACCTTTCACCCTAACACATGCCCGACTACCGTTGTACACTATCCTTATTCCGTTTATTAGACTTTTATTTACGCCATATTCATTTAATATTTCCACAGCTTCTCCATATTCACTTTGTCGCATGCTTTCTTCAGATCTACAAACGCACAGTACAGCTTCCTTTTTACCCTTAAACACATTCCGATCATCTGCTGGAGAGCAACGATCTGATCAATACAAATACAAATTTAGCCTGTTCAGGTCCAAAATCATAAAAAAAAATCCTCTCTCTGGCATGAAGCCACCCTCCACATCCCAAATCTTAGTTTGTGTAGTTTCTTGTACTTAATATTCTTCCAAATACTTTACCAGGTACACTGCGCAAACTTATTCCTCTGTAGTTCTTGCAATCGCTTCGTATAAGCTTTGCACCTCCATAATTGAGCATTTCATCAGTGATTTCATCTACGCCTGCTACCGTTTTCTCTACCTCATTTATCTCAATATCCTTCTCAGCTTCATTCACCATTCCTTCTACAGTCTCCTTATTTAACCCTTCAGTCTTACTTTCCTCACTATTGTACAGCTTTCCGAAATATTCTTGCCAGCATTTTTCACTTCATCATCGTCCAATACTATTTCGTTGATCGTATTCATCACTCCTGCAGCGTTCGGTTTTGGGCCACGTTTTGTATCTTCCACCCATTTCCATTCTGCATTTTCTCTCCTTCCACAGCCATTACTTCCTCTTTACTTATTCTCACTGTTTCTTTCGCTTCTTTGTTTCTTAACCTGTACACCTCGTACTATCGCTTTTCCATAGTCTCATTTTTTGCAGAAATCATTGCCATGTACGCATCTTTTTTCTTACATACTGCCTTTTTTATCGATTAATCCCACTAAGCACATTTTTCTGTCCACCTACAGTCGCTCTTCCACATATCCGCACGGCACAATTGACAAAACAGTTTTTCAAGATTATTCGTGCAATTTCATCGTCAACGTCTTTTAATTGTTCGTTTCACACTGTTTCATTCACATTCAACTATTTACTCACAGCATCTGCGTATTTCATTCTCGCATCATTATCTACTAGTTTGTCTAACCTAATTCTGGACGTTCCACTACGTTTGTTTTCTTTTTCCAGGCCGACTTTCGCCCTAAACACACTCTCCATACAACCAAAACGTGGTTCGGTCCACGCATTATTTTGATCTCTCACCAGGTTTCTAAGTCGTTCATCATACACTATCAAGTGAATCATACATCTTGTATACATATGCACATTTTTATGTTTAAACCACGTATTAGATAGAAACTGCCTTCTCTCCACACATATGTTCACCAGGCGTTCACCATTCTCATTAACTCTTTGGACTGCGAACTTTCCTAGAACGCGTTCAGTATGTTCTCCCTGTACGCCCACCCATCCGTTCATATCTCGCAATATCATCACTCTTTTGTTTGGCTTACATACGTTCAACACGTTCTCTACATCATTCCAGAAGTTCTCACACTCTTGGTCCCTTTCTCCATTCACCGGTACATATAATGCAATAAGAAAAATCTTCGAAACTCCACTTTCATTCTCTAAACCCACATACCGGGGTAGATACTATTTAACACATCTTTTCGCTCTTTCACTCCTTTTGCGTCATGTACTTCAGTCTCAACTCCTCACCATAGTGTTAGTGCTATATATATATATATATATATATATATATATATATATATATATATATATATATATATATATATATATATGGTGACATGCATAGTGCCACGCGATAGAAGACACTACAATAAGAAAAAAAGTTCCTATGAACTTAGGTCTGCAACGCCTTCGTTTAAAAGATATAGGGTGTTGAAGTTTAATTTTTTTTTTTAATATCTTTTTACAATGATGTAATAAGCGGACGAAATTTTGTATACAGGGCTTTTAGCACGCAGAATTCAAATATGACCTTAGTTCTTTTATTACTGATAGAGGGCGCCACATACAGGTTTCCATTTTGTTTGAATCGGTCCTAACTTTATTGTCTTTGTTGTCATTTTCGACTGGAAAAATTTCTTTCCCATCTTTTCTGCTTCAGAAAGGTATACCTTATTGAAGCCGCTAGGACCAACGGTTTACGAGAAAAATGCATTCGATGCATGCAAATTATCCAAAAGCGCCAAAGCAGCTTATTTGCAAAACCGTAGTTAGAAGTCACCAATGGGTTTTCTATTAATGTGTGGGCAGGTATAATTGCCTATTATTGGTAGAATGCGTTACATGCATGATTGCGCGCCAGCCCACTTTTTTCGATTGGCAAGGGAATTTTTGGATAGGAGATTTGGAAATACGTGGATTGGTCGAGGGGGACCTGTACCTTGGCTAGCTCGTAGTCCCGACCTTAATCCCCTCGATTTTTCATTTTGGGGATTCATGAAAAATGATGTTTACTCTGTAGAAATACATAATGAAGAGCAACTATGGATAAGAATTATGGAATCCGCAGATAGATTCGGTAATAATCCAGGAATATTTCAAAGATGCCGTCAATCCTTAGGAAGAAGATTTGAAAAATGTATTCAAGTACAAGGACAACAATTTGAACATCTTCTAAAAATTTAATGTTTTTTTTAATCACTGCCCTTCATTGTTGCTATTAAAATTTAATTGTTGAAGTGTTATGTCATTGTTTTTGCAAATAAGTTGCTCTGGCGCTTTTGGATCATTTGCATGCATCGGATGCATTTTTATCGTAAACCGTTGATCCTAGAGACTTCAATATGGAATACCTTTCTGAGGCAGAAAAGATGGGAAAACAAATTTTTCCAGTCGAAAATGACATACAGTGTAAGGCAAAACAGTTAGGACTGATTCAAACAAGATGGAAACCTGTATGTGGCGCCCTCTATCAGTAATAAAAGAACTAAGGTCATATTTGAATTCTGCGTGATAAAAAGCCCTGTATACAAAATTTCCTCCGCTTATTACATCATTGTAAAAAGATATTAAAAAAAAAAAACAAAAAATAATTAAACTTCAACACCACATCTTTTAGACGAAGGCGTTGCGGACCTAAGTTCATACGAACTTTTTTTCTTATTTTAGTGTCCTCTATCGCGTGGCACTATGCATGGCACTTTGTTCTATGTCACCCTGTATATATATATATATATATATATATATATATATATATATATATATAGATAAACTAAAAATGTAATATTTATTTATTTATTTATTTTACGGATTTGGTCTAGTTATTTATTTTTATCATTATAGCTAATAAAACAAATTCTTATGACAATGTTTGTGTATTGTTATAGAAAGGGGATTTATAACAGTTACATAAGATTAAGTATGAACTGGCCGCTTACTTTGATCTTAACCTGTACATTTTTGGTTTTTTGAAAAACGTTCGGCATGTTTTGAATTTTCCTACAATTTTAATATTATCTGTACCAAAGAGTTCACAGCCAGTCTCCAAACGTACCGAAATGGAAACAAAGGTGAAAACTTTACTGAAATTCGTTATGACTCAAAATTCTAATTAAGCACAGCCATAGTCCTTTTCTTATATTTCTTCAATATGTTCGAAGAGTAATAATTTGTTTTACCAAACACAACTGGAAATGGTCGTTATCATAATAGTAGATAGATTTAGCTTTAAGTACGCTCGCAATCATATATACCAACTTTATAAATTTTAATTAAAGCAAATAATGTAACTGATTATTTGTTTATGTAGCAAGACATTAAATCAAAACTTTTTATTACAAACTTTACTACTGTTTTTTGATTTTAATTTCAAAAGAATCATATATTCTTATTAAAATTTTGTTAACAAAATTTGTACCAATTAAGATTACTAAACTCATTTATTCAAATTCATAATCAAATTTGTTACAACTTGCCCACCGAGCTAGTTAAATTAAATTGAGTACGCATTTTTTATGGATGCAATTAAAATACTCTGATTGGTAATACATTTATTCTGTAAACATTTTTTTGTCATAAGTTATTTTGTTTATGTTTAATGAATAAAAACATATGGAGATACATTAAATTAATAATGTCATTTGTTTAGCTTTACAATAGTTATAAAATTATTAAACAGAACTTCCTCGGGAAATAGTGAAACTTTTACTTATAAATTATGTAAAAACGGTAATATAATATAATGATTAATCACGAATAACAATGATACTTAGCTAATATCGCAATTATGAAAATAATGCGTTCATTAAATTTAATTTATGACAGGGTAAAGTGATATATTAAAAAGGGAAATTAAAACTATATATACAAATTAACAATGTAAAGAGAAGAAAGAATTAACCGCAACTAAATAACACTTTCGTTTTCGTTTCTATCACTAAGAGCTTCTTTTTGTTTTACATTTTAAAAGTACCCATTATTATAATTACGTATTTATAAATAAATTGAATACAATGAGAAAAATGTCTTACGATAATGTATACTTAATTAATGTTTATAACAAGCGACAAAATCTAGTTCTTGGAAACTAACTTGTGTAAAATAGTCATTATCCATTGTCTAGTGTGCGAAAAATCACTGATCTGTTTAATCAAAACAAAAGTATTTAACAATATTGGGAATAATTGCAATTAAGAAGTGTTGGATTTATCTAGAAGTAACTGGCAGATCACTGGTTCGAATTTATGTGCTCGTATTTTAGCTTCCTGCAATAATTTGAAAGTATATTACCTTATGCAGATAATTAGAAATTGAGATGTGACGTTAATGAGATCAAAAAAGGTACAGTTATTTGCAATTCTCATCAACATACAGGGCCCGCCTTTTGGGAGCTGATCCTATGAGTATCTGCTAAACCAAACTTACTATAATTTTGAAAATTTGGTGACAGGGTAATGATGTTAGGGCTAACTCATCTAAAATATTTTCACGTTCGTGCCACTTCCGGTTATACCGGAAGTCGGTATTTAGTCGCTTATTTTAAATGGAACACCCCGTATATTAATACATTTTTGGATGCTATGTCGAATTTTAAGGTAAGTTTGTTAAATAAACTAGATACGAAATTTCAGTCGTTTTAAAAAAAAACATTTTTCTAAAAAAATTGACAGATGCGGTCTTAGTAATAACTCGTTAATCGTTCTGTTCCTGTCAAACAATTTAAATAAAGCTTTGAGGTGTTGTAGGCAAAGGTTTATTTGCAACAGTCTGCAAAAAATGACATTTGTATTTTTCATAAGAATAAAATTATGAATGTCTAAACTTGACTATCAAAAAATGCAAGTTACTCAAAAAAATCAAATGGAAACCCCTATTTTTTATTACTCAGATCGATTTAACGTCAAAAATTAAGGTAAGTTTGTTTAAAACTTTATTTGCCTAAACGTAACAGTTTCATACTTATTATCAAAAAAGTCCCAATTTTAAAATTTGTGATAAAAATGAGCTACATACTTAAATCTAGTATTCCTTGTTCGTGGTCACCATGGAAACCAAATAATTGAGAATTGAAATAAAGAAAAGTATTTGAAAAAGTTACTGCAAAAAATTATAAAAATTGATAATTTTGTGATTCAAAAGTCATTTTTGCCAAATAGAAATTTTCTAAGTAATTTTTTTCAAATTCGATATACAACATAAGCGTAAAAATTTAATACTTTATGAGTAAATCGAAAAAAACTACTTTTTACTGCGGAGCCCGTTAGACGCAAGACATTGTTGAATCCGTCGTTATAAAAATTGATAATTTTGTGATTCAAAAATCATTTTTGCCAAATGGAAATTTTCTGTCATTTTTTTCAAATTCGATATACAACATAAGTGTAAAAATTTAATACTTTATGAGTAAATCGAAAAAAACTACTTTTTACTGCGGAGGTAATACATACTTACATCATTACACGATAAAGATGTTTATTTATTTTGTTTTTCTTTTGTAGTCAATAATTTAATAAAATTGTTGACAGTTTGTGTTTTTCTTGATGAATGGTTCGACTTGAATATTCTAATACAGATTATTTGAATTTAATTTTAATTCACGGAGAATGTCATAGAGTTGTAAAACGAACAGTAAGAACATTTATCGAACGCTATCCTGAGCGCCCCCGACCATCAACAGATACAATAAGACGTGTGGTTCAAAATTTGGAACAGTTTGGCACATTTAAACACTGCGCCTCGCAAAAAAAAAACTGCTATTGATAACAGAATGAAGTTATAACTTTAGGATATTTCCGTGCCTATCCTTATAATACCATAAACGACGCGAAAACAGATATTGGCTTAACACCAACAACTATCAGAAGAATTCTTAAGAAACATAAGTTTAGACCATACTGTTTACAATTAGTTCAACATTTGAAAGAAGCGGATTTCTTGAAACGTATCGAATTTTGTGAAACAATTTTGCTCAAAATACAAGAAATTCCTAATTTTTTGACTAATATCATATGGACGGACGAATCTAAATTTACGAAAAATGGCATATTTAATCACCGAAACTCGCATTACTGGAATAACGAAAATAGCAATCCAATTCGCGAATGCCATTTTCAGGAAATTTGGAATTTTAACGTATTTTGTGCTATTCGGAATAATGAAATCTTTGACGTGTATTTTTGATTGTTGCGATTTATGATTACAAATTTAATTTCTAGGAGAAAATTATCTTGAGATATTAAATATCCGAATTCAACCCCGATTAAATCTAGAAGGGAAAATTTATGGTACCAACAAGACGGTGCGCCCCCTCACAACACCAACGCTGTTTCCATGAAACTTAATGAAATTTTTGAAGATCGTTGGTTTGCCAATAATGGTCCTTTCCATGGCCACCTAGGTCACCTGATCTTACGCCAATGGATGTTTATCTTTGGGGTCGAATTAAAAATATTGTTTATGCTACACCACTAACGACTAAAGAAGATTGCATTGCAAGAGTGCAAAATGCCTTCAATTCTCTTTCTCCACAAGAAATTCAAAGGGCTACAAATGAAGCCGTTATAAGACGGATGCAACAATGTCTTGCGTCTAACGGGCTCCGCAGTAAAAAGTAGTTTTTTTCGATTTACCCATAAAGTATTAAATTTTTACACTTGTTATGTTATTTGAAAAAAATGATTTAGAAAATTTCTGTCTGGCAAAAATGACTTTTGAATCACAAAATTATCAATTTTTATAATTTTTTGCAGTAACTTTTTCAAATATTTTTCTTTATTTGAATTCTCAATTATTTGGTTTTCGTGGTGACCACGAACAAGGAATACTAGATTTAAGTATGTAGCTCATTTTTATCACAAATTTTAAAATTGGGACTTTTTGATAATAAGTATGAAACTGTTACGTTTCGGCAAATAAAGTTTTAAACAAACTTACCTTAATTTTTGACGTTAAATCGATCTGAGTAATAAAAACTAGGGGTTTCCATTTGATTTTTTTGAGTAACTTGCATTTTTTGATAGTCAAGTTCAGACATTCATAATTTTATTTTTATGAAAAATACAAATGTCATTTTTTGCAGACTGTTGCAATAAACGTTTGCCTACAACACCTCAAACGACTGAAATTTCGTATCTAGTTTATTTAACAAACTTACCTTAAAATTCGCCATAGAATCCAAAAATGTATTAATATACGGGGTGTTCCATTTAAAATAAGCGACTAAGTACCGACTTCCGGTATAACCGGAAGTGATACGAACGTGAAAATATTTTAGATGAGTTAGCCCTAACATCATTACCCAGTCACCAAATTTTCAAAATTATAGTAAGTTTGGTTTAGCAGATACTCATAGGATCAGCTCCCAAGGCGGATCCTGTATAAATTTAAGATACTGTATATATCAAAATCGAAGATCAACTCATAATAGTTTTTCCTTATTAAAAGTAATAAGTAATACAACTAAGTTAGGCACCACCTTATGCATTATTACAGTTCCGGAGTTAGATTAATTATAGGTTTATTTTGTGGTTAACATTTACAATAACACGAAGTTCAAATGTATTGTATGATTGATTACATTGACTTTTAATCAAGGCTCCGGATATTTACTAAACTAGGGATTCGCAACTTTTTTCTTCCATCGACCCTTTTTAGAAGAATAGTTTCCTTCGTTGATCCCATTATAGTCTTTTTTATAACATACAGCATACAGTATAATCACAATGTAAATAATTGTGCATAAATAACCTCGAACTTGAAATTAATAATAATATGCCTGTTTTGGGATACGGAGATTCCAGATTTGACACTTGCAATGTTCCCAGATTTGCTGTTTCTCTGATATTATCAGTCAATTTGGTGTTTTAAATACATCACCCTGTATATGCAGTCATTATTGATATCTCCTCTTCAATACGAGTTCAACCATATGTAACACTTATGATTTTATGTAGTCTAGAAGGTCTTAAATACATAAAACAGAAGTCTGGCAACGCCTAATTGTCGCAATAAATTTTTTAATACAAACTATTTTTAACTATATTAAAACGTAACAATTGAAAGATTACAACATTTTTAACATAATGATTACTTAATCAACTGTTCAAAATATGCTCCATTTGTGAGTTGACAGTACCCTAATCGATGGTAGAATGCGTCTACCACATTAATCGATAATTCCTTGCCTTAGTTCTGCAAGACTTGCTGGTTTAGTTTTGTAAACTGAATTCTTCAAGTATCCAAAAAATCATCTTTAGGATGAAATCAGGTGAACGTGGAGGCCATTCTATCTCGTCTACAAATCCATCGTTCTGGAAATATCTCATCTAAATAACGCCGAACATTTACACCAAAATGATCTGGAGCTGCCGAAAACATGTCTGATTAAAATTGGCTGCAAACAAGTTTCTCAGTGTAGGTACAATTTCATTTCTAAGTTGCGTTTTGTACTTATCTGACGTTAAATTTTCTGCGTGAAGATGTATGTGGACCTTCAACGAAACTCTGCATTACATCTAAAGTTTTGTTGTCATTTACAACTGTTTTTGGTCTACCTGATCGGTATCTATCTTTTACTCCTCCAGAGTCCTCAAAGCGCTTTACGGTTTTTTTGTACCATCGCCTCATGGATAAGAGAACGGTTTGGGAAAGTATAGTTGAACAAGTTGGCTACTTCACTACCCTTACCCTCTCATCATTATAATAGTAATTCGTTCTTTTTAGAGAAACAATTTTCTTTGCAGAACTTTTCAAAACACATCAAGCCACTGTCAGTGTTATTTAATAATGTAAATGGTGAAAAATGTCAAAATCACAGCATTCTATATTTAAACATATAAATTTCTTCAAATCTATATATTTTGCACTGTTTTATGTATGTAAGACTTTCTAGACTACATAAAATCATAAGTGTACATATGGTTGAACTCTTATTGAAGAGGAGATTCCAATAATGACTGCATATTCAGGGTGACGGATTTAAAAAACCAAAATGGCTAATAATATCAGAGAAACGGCAAATTTGACAACATTGAAAATGTCAAATCTGGAATCTCCGTATCTCAAAATGAGTGCGTGCGTGCGTGTGTGTACGTGTTGTCTCGCGTTTGCTGCTTGTGTCGCTCCCTGCTGTCAGTACAAAAACGACGTTTCGGCAATGCACCATTTCCCATCTTCAGGTTTTTTCCAATTGCTTGACTCGGCTGCGTATCACTCCAACGAAACGGTCTCTTGTGAGGTTCTGTTCCAGTTTCTCAATTTCGATGGCTCATCGGATGATCGCGTTTTTAACGTTGGCTATCATCCAATATGTGGAAATTAATAATCGTCAAATATCGCCACACGAGGAAACCCTAACCCTCGAAAATTACCTACACCAAAAGTATCCACAACAGGAAGAATTAAAAACAACTGTGACAGAAGAATTTGCTGTACAGTGTTCTAAACTATTGTGCCGCCTAGTCGCAAAGGCAAGGCATTGAATGTACGGGCAGAAAAAGACATACTACAGTTAGCAAGAAAAGGAAAGGAAATATAAATTAAAAAATGAAATGATGTTGAGCACCACAAACTTTGATTTAGCCACCAAAGTTTGAAATGCGGGTAAGAAACCAAAACAAAAAAATTAGGTTAAAAATGATGGTACAATGAAAAAAAGGAATAAAGAAACAATAACCCCAATAAACTACGTATTTCGCAAAAATATCTATCAGACAACCTCTAATAAATCATTATAAAATAAAGTGAAATTGATTAAACTAGTAGCATTCATTCCAAACGGGAGTCTTCAAGCGGGAGTTCCATCACCACGCTAGAGTGATATTAGCCCAAATAAAAAGAGAAATGAAAAATTTTACTAATTGAGACGAACAGTAAAGCAATATGGTGGTATCTGTCTCGCCAAGTTCACCCCACGACCCTCAACTAAGTATAATGACAATGTGTAGTTATATAGTGTCTACAAATATTAAACAAAAAAAAATGCGGTTATTGTCTGAAAATCTCCCGGAAATAGGGTTAGCGCTCTAAATCAATTTATGTTCTGGTAAAATTCGGCAACACTGTAGCCCTTATGCCGCTATGTCCAAACCCAAACTAAAACAATTAAAACAAAATTACTTACTGGTTAGCCATAGTAAGAATTTAAATTAGTAGTGCAAATTCCTACTTCAAGATAACACCTACGTGAATCTAGATTTATGTTATAAAATCTAATAATTAGTGATGCAAATTCCTATGCAAAGTAACTGAATCTAAATGCAAATGCTTTACCAATTATATGTTAAATTACCACAGCACTATAATTTAACATAAGTAGTTGAAATTAAAGATTAAGATTAAAAAAAAAATACAAAATACGTTCTGCATTATGCTTTTTATTATAAATAACACCTGCAATTATTGATAAAGAAGTCTCTTTGTTAGATTTAACTGGATTATTTTGCTTGATATCATGTTTATATTTGTGAATGTTTCTATCATTTTCAAATTGAAGTTTTTCACAACTTTACACTTACATCATAACTTGATTAAATTTTGTTAAATGTGTTTTTTGGTTGACATTTTCCATTGTTAGCCTTCGTCGTAGATGGTGTTCTGATTTGTCATCTTTAAGACAGTTTAACAATGTTTAATTTTTAATGACCTAGTTATTCTTTACTAAAATTTAATTCTATAGTTAGCTTTATACGTTTCTCAAACTGTTATATTAATAGCAGGGTGATGTTTATGTTTTAATTTTTCAACTTTGACAAGATTGTTTTCAACGTCTTTAACAATTTTAATAGATATTACTACTGACGAAGATAACTGTAAGTGTTGCCGAAACGTTTAGATTGTATAATTTAAAATACACCATTAAAAAATCTAAAAAAGGTAAGCATTTTATTAGGTGTAATAATGGTGAAAGTTTACATTTTAATAGTATGTATCCATATTTCATTCATATTTTGTGCTAATATTTCTAGTTTAAAATGAGATAAACAAATGTTTTCGCGAGTGTTTTAGATTATTTTTGTTCCATCCAACCATGTAAGAACGTTTATATCGTGTTTTTAAATTTTTTTAAAGGTATATAGCCATAATTTAAAAAGTAAAATATGAGACATAGAAAGTTCTTCTAAACCAGATCAAGTTCACTTAATTCGATTAAGTCAAACCGGAGTTTCAAAATAAAGGTGTAACCTCCTACTACTTTATTTGACAAATGACAGAAAAGACACCTGATCCCTTTTGTTTAGAAAACTGTGAACGTTACAATAATAATATTATTGGACGTATCTTTCCTCGGAATTCTTTGAGAAAATCATGTTTTTATGTTTTGATGCCATCATTACGCCCCCTGTGGGTCGTCTCAGAGGCTCGAAAATATATTCCTCTAATTTCTCTTAGTCACTATTACAGTCGCCGGCGTGTAAGAAGACGAGGAGCCGCGGCATCGCGAAGAACTACGGCGGTTGCCGATTATAATAAAAATACTAAGCAGTGGCGTATCACATTTGTATGTTTAATTATATGTATATTGGAAGAATGCGTATGAAGATGAATAATTCCAATATTTCCATTGGTGACGCGTTTTTTTTAACATTTGGTTTTTCATGTTTGCATAATAGGCATCTATCCCTGAAAGGCATCTCTCTCATTTGTCTAATAGGTAATTTTGAATGTATTTTTAATATACACTAATAAAAATGAAATAATGAAAGCATTAGGTACCCATTAGAAAATTGTCTTAAAGACGATTAGAGGGGAAAAACATACTTATCTAAATAATAAATTTATAAGCAGTTAACATAATGACAGCAATTAGAGGTTTGATATATAAATATCCGGATTCTTGGTACATATGCATATTAGTTTTTGAAAATTGATTATACGGTGTCAACATTTACTGATTTGTAATCGGTTTTAAAAAATGTCTAAGTCTGGAAAAATCTTAAACGGTCAAACGCGAGAAATAGTGCATAACGTGTTTCAATACTTTTTAACACAAGAAGAAGAAACCGAAACCTTACGGAGCATCAAGGAAAAAACTTCAAATGCAACAAAAGTATCAGTCACAACAATAGAACGAATCATAAAGGAAGCCAAGGAATCGTCCGCAAAAAATAATGGTACAATTATACTGAGATCTCCGGAGAAGAAGCGCCAAAAAAACATCCAGTTACGGATGTTGCAGAATATGATCTTAACATAATAAGACACATCATTTATAACTTTCATGAAATAGAAGAGAGTCGTGTGTGCGTTAAATCCTTACGACAGAAATTAATGGAAGATTTGGGTTGGAGTGGTTCAGAAAAATCGCTGAGAATAATCCTTAAAAAACTTAACTTTAAGTGGAGGAAAACAGTGGACAACAGAAGAATTTTAATAGAGAAAAGCGATATTAGAGAAAAAAGAATAGTGTACCTTCAGAACATTAAACGTTACCGTACTGAAAACAGACCGATCGTCTTTTTGGATGAAAGCTATATTCAGAGCGGACATACCAGTTCACGAAGCTGGAATGACAACAGTAACGAAGGATTATTTGCTCCTAATTCAAAGGGCCAGCGAGTAATTATGGTTCACGCAGGAGGCGACATGGGTTTTATACCTCTATTAACATTTAAATCTGGCACAAAAAGTGGAGATTAGCACGACGACATGAATGGTGCCAATTATGAAAAGTGGGTCAAAGAACGTCTTCTACCGAATTTGCCAAACAACTCCGTCATTGTTATTGATAACGCCCCGTACCACAGTGTTCTACTAGATCCTGCACCAACGTCGAATAGTAGGAAAAGCGAAATGTTAGAGTGGTTACATCAAAAAGGAATTCAAGTTCCTGCGAACCTATATAAACCACAACTTTACAAAATTGTACTAGAAAATAAAAATCGGTATAAGACATATAAATTTGACAAATTAATGAACGATCATGGACACATTACGTTACGACTTCCGCCGTATCATTCGGATCTAAATCCCATAGAATTAATTTGGGCAAAGATAAAAAGCGAAGTAGCACAGAAAAACGTTACATTTAAGTTAAGTGATGTCATGGAATTGGCCAACAGAGCATTTGAAACGACAACTACAGAAGATTGGAAAAGCCGATGTAATGAAGTAATTAATATAGAAGACAAATATCTTGAAAGTGAACAAATTTTGGATATAGAAACTGAGAAGTTAGTTATAAATATGGGTGAAGATAGTGACAGTGATTATCAGTTTAGTGATTTGAGTGACAGTGAAAATGAAACATTTTAGACAATATTATTTTAGTAATAGGTATCAATTATGTGTAATAACATATTGATTTTATTAATTTAATTATAGTATTACTTCCAGTATAGCTTTTAATTATAATAAATTGCGTATTTACATAAAATATGGTTCTTTGAATTGCTTTTAATATACCATTAAAATATACATTATGCACCATGTGACGCCTCTGAGGTAAACGAACGCATCATAACAACAACATCATAAAGTCGTCTTTCGCGCATAGGCGGGTTCGTCTTCTTACACGCCGGCCACTGTATTAAAAATACTTTTTGAGTTGTAAAATGAATATTTTCTGAGATACAGCCGACTTCCTCTCTTAAGGGGACACCAAAGACGCTTCATATCTTATTATTTTAAATAAAAATATAAGTATACATTTTGAATTTGTTGTTATAAAGGTAGTTAGTTCATTCGACCATTTGCTCTAAGTTGCAATTCTTCTTGTTCCAAACCTAATTTATGCACTTCAATTTTTTTATAAAGAGGGACGTTTCACCTTTCAACCTACAGCTATAGGAAGGAAAAGGCCACAATCATGGATTCCCAACAACACATATATTAATTATGTATGAATGGTGGGATTAAGGATAGGTACGGTCAGGATAGGATCGGAAGGAACGGAGTTAAGGTTCTGAGGAGGAAGACACTCCCTAGCATTCACCTAAATAGCCGCACGTGGTGTGCGTATACGCAGTGAGCATGCCTCTATATATGTATGAGAAAAAAACCCTGAAAAAACCTCATACAGGGGAGACGGCAAGAGGAATCGAACCTATTATCTCCCGAATGCAAAGCAGGTCGTGTTACCATAACTCCACTAGCTAGGTATATACAGGGTGAATCTTATCTAATCCGCCAAAATTAAAGGAGTACTAGAACTCATCATTCTAAGCAAAAAAGTTCATATGTAGGTAGGTCCGAAAATGCTTTATTTCCGAGATACAGAGTGTCAAAGTTGAAAAAATAAATCGCGTTTTATTCAATATATTTCGACTGTTTCGAAATAATTTCATGAAATTTTTTATATGGGGGTTTTTTGGGATGACAAATTCAAATTTTTTCTGCTAAAAAAAGTGAAGTTGCTAGAGCAGACACATAAGTAAACAAGTAAGAATCCCCATTGTTAAACCTGTCAAAAGGATACCCTCCGAAAATGTGTATGCATCATGAGCTTTAAATGCGTTTTTCTCGGAAAGGGTTGCTCCTAGCGACTTCACTAAGATATACCTTTTTTTAGCAGAAAAGATAGGAAGATCGATTTTTCTAGTCCAAAATGGTATACAGTGTAGCACAAAAAAATTGCGACGATTTCAAGAGGTCGAAATGATTGCTGCTGGCGCCCCCTAGAAACCACAACTAAATGGACCACAAATTTAAATTTGACATCCCAAAAAACCTCCACATACGAAATTTCATGAAATTATTTCGAAACAGTCGAAAGATATTGAAGAAAACGCGATTTCTTTTTTCAACTTTGACACCCTGTACCTCGGAAACGAAGCATTTCCAGACCCATGTACATATGAACTTTTTTACTTAGAATGATGAGTTCTAGCACTCCTTTAATTATGGAGGATTAGATAAGATTCACCCTGTATAGCGTTTTTCATATAAGTTCCGTTGCACGTTATACATTTATTTAGCTAGATCCAGCAAATTTTCCATGTAGCTATTTAGTACGTCAACACGATTCAAAAAAAGAGAGAAACAGTCTAGAAGGTGGGTACTACTTATATAAATTCATGACGTGCAACGGAACTTATACGAAAAACCCTATAGGTATAGTTATGCAGTAGACATTTTTTAATAGATTAACTTAAAATATACTTTATAATTTTGAAACAAATGCAAATTTATAATCACAAAAGAAATATATTTTTTACTATTCCTTGCTTTCAAATTGCACCAAACACGTCTTCCAAAATTTCAAATATCGGCCAATCACGTTCTGATTATAGTGGCAATTAAATTACCGGAAAAAAAATACTGACAAAAAAATTTAACAAATATTTCTGTTGTGAAATGTCGGTAATATATAGATTAAATCTCATATTAGTATATATTCTTTACATATTCATTACTATGGAAAAAATTATATTCTAGCACTTCCAATAAACTTTATTGGAGAAATAGTCTTACCGCTCACACCGCGGGCCGTTTTTTGCAGGTAAAAGATTGTTGCTATTGAGTAACCTCCCTCAACAAAATATCATTTTGGGATGATACCATATTAACAAAAAACCAGTCTCTTGGTATATTATAATTGAAAATCCGCTGTCGTTAAAGCAACATACAAATTCAGTTATATTTAGTTGTTAATTATACATGGTGTTTCATTGGTTAATGCACATATGTTGTAACTAAATAGGGACACTCAGGTGGTTTTAAATAACCTATATTTAATGGGTTTCAGTTTCTTTGTAATCAAGATACAGGATAAGTTATCCAATTTGCTCAATTTTTAATTCTTTATAACTTACTAACCACGCTGTATTTTTTTATATTTACTATATGTATTCTTCGTCCAATATGGGACCGAATAGCGTATAAATAAAAATTGAATAACCATCCGTTTGCCCGGACCTGGACCTCGATTACACCATTTATTATACTACGTTCGGTACCAAATTGAACATACAATACTTATATGTAGTGAATATAAAAATATTACTGAGTGGTTCGTAAAGAATCTAAAACCCGTTAAACATAGATTATTTAGAACCACTTCTGTCCTATCTATCCCTAACGTACGCGCAGTTCCTAATGAAACGCCATGTATATGCATACCACCAACTTAAATAAAGATATGACATAAGTATTATCTAATTTTTCTAAACATGCAATGTTGATAACATGTTAATTATAGCGAAGCATTTTCCTCAGTTTTTAGATGCTACTAAAGGACTTTCACCTTCAGAAAGGACTGTTTAACGCCCTCGCGATACAAATTGCACCGCGATCAAAATCACGCATTTCTCTCCTTGATGCATAAAATACTATTTATTGCTTAACTTTACATCACAATTGATTATGCTAATATTTGGATACCAAAAAACGTATTTGTAGTAATTTTAGTTTTTTTGATAGTGTTAGTTACTATCACACGTCTTCTTTTTCTTTCACCTTTATGGAGCTTCTTCGCAAGAACGCTTAGTTCATTTTTCTTCAGTTTTCTCTATACTTCTAACACATCTACGTCCCATTTTAATTTCCTTATGAAATCAGTGATCCGTTTCTGCCTTTGTACAAGTACAGCTGCTTTAATTGTTTTTTGTCATTGTCGAACTTTTTAAGGGATATGCTAACATACACAGTCCGGCTTAGGAGGTCAGGTCCCACTAAAGAGGTCAATGAACTTCGGTTTCTTAGCTAGGTCAATTCCTTTGGGTTTGTTTCTAACATGAATAAATAGTAATTAAATAAATTTTAAAAGCGCGGGAGTTAAATATTCACATTTCTTAATGTTTGCATCATTAACAAAAGCTTCAGGAATAGACTATAGCTTCAAATTCGGAAATGCGCTATACTATAAACAATAGTGGGGAATAAGAGTTCGTGTAGGAAATACTTTATCAGCAACACACACCATGCAAAATGGAATTCCTCAAGGATCACCAATGAGTGTTACATTGTTTAGTATAGCTGTCAATAACATAACAAGCACGCTAGATAAGTCAATCGGTCGTAGCATATACGTGGACGATATAGCCATATATCTGTCCGGCACAGCCGGAAATCCTAGACTGCAAACGGCTATAAACTCAATTATAAGTCAAGCCGAGAGTGTAGGTTTCCGTCTCTCTCCGAAGAAAACCGTCTGCATGCATTTCTGCAGGCTGCGCACACCACATTACCAGCCTAACTTGTATATAAAAAACCTTCAAATAAAGTGTGTGCAACAACATAAATTCCTGGGTGTTACACTGGATTCAAAGTTACTATGGAAAGATCACATTGAAACTATTAAAATAAAAACAAAGAAGGTTATTAATGTAGTGAGATGTTTAGCAAACACAAAGTGGGGAGCAGACAGAGAGGTGATATTACGTTTATACAAAGCACTAGTCCTAACACGAATGGACTATGGTAGCGTTGTATATATGTCAGCATGTCAAACAAGGCTTAATACACTAAACACCATTCAAAATACCTGCCTAAGATACGCAATGGGGGCTTTCCCAACAAGCCCGACAAGCAGCTTATGTGCAGAGGCAGGAGTACTTCCTTTAAGGTACAGAAGAGCGTGGATGTTACTAAAATACGTCTCAAAAGTCCTCAAAATTACGTCACACATCAACCACTTCCTTATCAGCGCCGGTATCAACGATACGGGATCAAATATCCCACTGTACACTAACACACAAGCAGCTTGCACACTCTCAAACATAGAGCACAGGGTCGAACTTCAAAATGAAAAAAACATCAGAACCAAAGTATGGAGTGCGTGGCAAAATAAATGGCAAAACGAAAGCAGAGCACTGAAGCAGCACCTACCGCAAACAGGAGAACGCCGAAGGTACCCGTCAATGTCAAGAAAAGAAAGTGTAGTATTGACTAGACTCCGCATAGGTCACACTAAACTCACACACGCATATCGGTGAACAAATAAACGAAAAAGTATATGCGACTTATGCAAGGTACCAGTTACGCTGGAACATATTTTCGATCAATGCAATCTATATCAACAGCACAAACAACTATGCAACATAAACTTTAACTTCACAAATGCATTAGAAGAATTAAACGACACCAAGCTGAAGAAGATTATGCAATTTTTACGTTTAACAAATCATTTTCATAACATATAAGACATAACATTATAGGTATCATAAAATACGGATGAGTGGCTAATAACCCTAGTGGTTGACGGCAAAAAAAAAAATAGTGGGTATAATTTTTAACAAATAACCCCTCGTATATTCTGCATAAGCAAGTAAAATTGCCACAAAGCTTAATACTAACCAAGTAACTCCAAACCAATTTTGAAAATGCACTAAAGGCGCATAAACACGTGCTAATTCATCAATTTTGTAGACGTACGGCATCATTTACAGATGTTCACATAAGCTTCATTTTAGTTTACTTATATTACTTATCGTAATTATAATCATCGTAATATCATGTAATTGTTTCAAAGCGTTAATTAATTTAGTAAGCTTTTGTATTCTCCCCAAAGTTGCAATTCCAATCTTTACCGTTACCTGAAATTTAGTTGCGTATTCGTTGTACTCCAATATGAGACACTATATTTCTTTTTTTTTTAGTGAGAACTTCACTGTAGCTTCGAGGTTACCTAAAAACAGCTGGCAGTTAATCCGTAAGCACGTTAACGGTTATCTGTAGCTCGTTAACCGCATATGAACCTTTCAAATATTACGTTGAATATAATCTCACCATGCATGCAAACTTAATGTATCGGCTCTCCCCCTTGGGTGTATTAAACGTCTCGATTTTCCGAATGAATGACAACTGCGTTTCTAATAATAATTTCGTCGATTCTATCTCACACAACTAACAGTACACCTATCGCTGCTGACCTCTGATTGGTGGATGCCGTTTGCGATTTAGCCTCTTGTGTAACATTCACCAATCAAAGCACTATTTAACCACAATAAAATATCAGTTTGATGTATTAATCACCTGATGGCTTAATGACGCTAATCACAAGTTAATTGTCCAGAGCACGCATGTGCGAATATCGTAGCGCCATAATACTTGTATGCGGTACGCTAGCTCTTTAGGAAACGCATCCGTTTACTTTACGATTTGCGCATTTAGTTGTGCTTGGAAACGAAAAAATGCTGCCCGGTTTCACAAACGCTGAATAAAGCCTCTGTTAGTTAATTAATAATTACATACTTGGTTAAGAAATACGATTTGCTGTTCAACGGTAAAAATTCTCAAAACGTCAAAAATTGACAAATCACGTTTCTTAACCGAGTGAGTGACTAACAGATATTTTACTCAGTCTTTGTAAAATTATGAGTAGCCTATCTATTGTATTTATCCTAACTGTTATCCGTGTTTAGTTTGTATTTAGTTGAAGAGCGTGGGTTTTTAAGCGATGTCATAGATAACGGAGTACCACTAAAAATCCGGACAATCATCAGCCGCAAAATTTAGAAGGAAAATATATTCATAACAAGACAATAATTTTACTAATAATAAATGCGCATTTCTCACAACAAAAAACACTAGTGGTTTCGTAATTTAGAAAATTATCTTTCCGCAATTGCGTTGGACGCCACTAGTGTCAATTTCCTTCAGACATTTTTAATGCGTCGAGAGAGCTGTTTAATATTTTCTGCTTTCCATCCATTACGGTAAATTTTAGCACCAAGTTCGCCAAAAAAATCTTCAATTGGACGACACTTTGGTAAGTTGGTAGAATTTCTTTCCTTTGGTACAAAGGGTATGTTTTTCTGGCGGAGAAATTCTTGTGTGGTTTTATCATAATGACTGGAAGCTTTGTCAGGCCAAAACACAAAATCGTTATTATTATGCTGTTTGGCGACAAAAGGTAAACACTATCTTCTCTAAACGGCAAGTTTGATAAATTTTTTTATTGTTAACCAGACCTGATGGCTTGAAATACGGTTCCGACATACCTTTTTCCGAAACAACAATGTAGAGCATTACTTTTGGGTCAAATTTCTTTTTTATTTTATACTTCATATTGGCCGGTGTGTCTGATAAGTCATCAGTGTAGAAAATATCGTCCCCAGGCATTTGAGGTTTACTTAAGGGAAAATACGTTCCGTCATCCAAAACCACACTTTTTCCCCGATAATTTCGATACATCCATCGACAGTTGGCTTTTAAAATGGGAATTTGTGCTGGTTTGTAATCTGGAGACCGTTGATTCTTCCTGACGTTAATTTTATGACGTTAATTTTAAGCTTTTTAATGTTGTGGAAATATACTGTTGAGTACAGCTAAATTTCCTTGCTGCATCATTGTTGCCTTTGTTGGAAAAAGCAGTTCTTAAGCGTTTTTTATTCTGTGGGGTCATTTCCGTTGGTTTGCGTCCAGATCCTGGTTTCCGATTGATGCGTCTTGACTGTAATATACTATAAATTGTTTATTTTGCGTCCCCTCGGCCATAAAATGGTTCACGGTGTAACTTTTTTCGCGACTAACATTGTTTTCATAAAATTGAACAACACGCGAACGCACAACTTCTTTAGATGTCATTGACAAGTAATTCTTGCCCAATTATTTCCTATCTGGCATGTCAGAAGTGTTCCGCTTACTAGATTATATTAACTGAAAATTAGGACGCCTAGTAATTTTGTTGATATAATCGGCTTGTTAAAAAGTTGTCCGGATTTTTAGTTGTAACCCGTTATTTACCTAAATGTTTTTTATTTGTTTCCAGTTCTAAAATTAAAATATGCTTTATTGTAATTCCGTGGTTTTCAACGGTCGGTTTGATGAATCTACTGTTTTAGAACTTCTGAGATCACCACTCTTATGTATGACATAGTCTATAAAAAGTGCTTTATTGACTAAACCGATTTTAATATTTTTGACGGTGAGATATTAGGTAATATTTTCCATTAATAGATAACTTTTTGATATAAAATTATTGTATTAATTTATTATAAGTTTTTGTTATGAACGAATAAGACAAAATTTATATCGATTGTGGCTTGAATGTCGATGGCGCAGTTGGTAGCGCGGTACTCTAGCAAAGTACAGGTCGTAGGTTCAAATCCTACTCGAGGTAAACTTTTTATTTATGTATTTAATAAAATTAATAATAATTTTTAATTGTATTAATTTATTTGAAAAATCAATATGGAATTCAACAAACAGAATTAACAATTATTACAGTGCTGTACGCATCACATGGTCAAGTTTAAATTGAAATTCAAATCAGTATCAAAGATCCATATCAGTTGAATTTTCGCTTTTGCTTATTAAATTAAAATATAGTGTTTGGTAACTTCTCATAAAATTGAAAGCTATTTTATAACAAGTGTTAATATTGGTACTTATTGTCTACATCAAATCCCTCAGTTCATACGAATTCCATTAAATTATAATTAATCAATTCTACACTAAATTAAAACTCCATACCAATATCAATTTAAGCACGGCTAATTGGTTCAATAATCAAATTTCTTCTAATACAAACCAATCAATCTTGATATTTAAAAATACCAATTTTTTTCAAGTCTAGACTAGAAGTAATTTTAGAGTCGAGAATATGTTATTTTCCAACATGCGACCGGTAGACCAGTTTGCAATGATTAACATACTGTCAATTAGGAAGTGATTTAGGAAAATTTACGAATTTTTCGCGTAGATATAAATGTAGGTAAGATATGTGTCGTGTAAAATTTAGTATTTAGCTTTAGGTAAAACACAGAATAGTTGCTTGTAAGCAAAAAAAAACAACCTATTATTATACAGATAATGGTTACTTTCTTTAATGCTTGTAGTTGAAAAAATTACATAGTCAAGCTATTGATATAACTGTAGATTTGACGTTTGACACATGTAAAGTAGTTTTCAATGTTATCTTTCTCACACTTTCCCTTAAACATAAATTCTTACATTTGTATTCTTTTAATTGCAAAATATTTTATGTGTTAAGACAAAAATCTCATGCCGTACTTTAGTGTATACAATGTTAACGCAAAATTATAATAATTACAAAAATTACTACCTCGCATCTTAATACTTCGCCGAAAACTACCGTATTTGGCAACGATTACTGGAAAGTAATACACAAAGGCTTTGTAAACAAACTGTAACGTACAAAGATCTATTTCATCACTTAATGTATTAGTTCATCAAATCTCCAAAATCCTTAAATACGGTTGCCTAATCAACTCAATTGGTGTTGTCATAACGTAATTATCAACTGTTACTAATTCTTATAAAATAATTTTCTAAAATTTAATATTTACTTCCTGCTTCCCATTTCCGACTAATTTTAAGTAAAAAAAAAACTTTTGAATTCAGGCTACAATTAAAAATTAATTTGCCTACTCATTTTCATGTATATATAATAAATAATTGGTATGTCCGATTAGAAATTTAAAAATTTCTCAAATCCAATTACAATTTAATTTATGAACCTTATTTTGATCAAATGTACATTAAATTATCAACGGTCCAGATAAGGTTATTGAACAATCGGGATATTTAAAGAGGATCAGCATGTGGTCTGCTGAATCAGCACACATTGTATGTATCTTTGTTTGGGTATATAAAAGCGAAAGACAATTTGCACCGTCTGGTAGCTAGTTCCTGTTTAAGTTTCTCTCGGTATACCTGCAGGGAATACAAACGATAACATAAATAATTTATTCGTGTAAAAATTGATTTTACGGTTATTTTTACCGAACTTTTTTTGAATTATTTATGATTTAATTGACGATTTTGCTAACAAGTTCAAATCCGATTTAATAAGTTGTATTGTTGTTTACAAGTCATAAACTGTATCAGGATTTTATATGAAGTCCAAGTATGTCAATTAAAATTGTGTGAACTAAACTTGTCCTTTATGATTTGAAGTACATACATTTCTTTTTGATAGAATGCTTACTTGGACAACAGTACAAAAACTGTTACACATATTCACACCTAAGACTAAATAGCAAATAAAATGGGATATTAGCATGATAGGTTATGTCCGACTATGTTCTAGGTGACGCACTGATATCCAATGTCCTACCTGGTTTCATGACAATCAAAAAGAATTTTTTTTAAAGTATCCTATCTTTATCCCCTCCCATCAATAAAAACTCACCATAAGTCCATCACATGCACATAGGATACCCTTACACTCTTCAAATTGTCTGGCTTTTTGTGGAAATAGGATAGCGTGTCGTAAGTGTAATGCTGTCCTAGTGTTTTGTTAATATAACATACGTTTAAAGAATGTGTTCTAGAAGCAAAAAAATAGTAGCTATGGTTCAAGCAAAAAGTCCATTATCCCAAGAACATGGTAAGTTATAATTTATATTGAATATAACTCTTTTGTATAATAAATATGGTAGTGACTAGGGCTAGGATTTGTGTGCACTTAAAAATGCCAAAATATGCATGCACTTATACACTATAAAATGCTGAAATATGCACTTAAATATGCTTTTAAAATTGGAGATATATGCATTAAAAGCAATATTTTATAGAAAATATGCGTTTTGCAGTTCGGAAAAAGAAATCAAAAAATAAAAATAATCACATTAATTTATTTTATTTATAAAAGATAATACAACTTTACACAATAAATTTAGCCTATATATTAAATGAATTACTATTTACTATATACATTTTTAAATTATCAAAAGTAAAACTTTGTCGATTGTCTGTAAAAATATTTTTATACTTGGAAAAACTCCTTTCAACATCGCATGTAACTGGAGCGTATTTATAATTGTTCAATTCGACTATACTATATTCTTTCAGTTCATCTGCGATAGTAGCTTGACCAGTTATTGCGTCATCTATTTTTCTAATTAAGGCAAAACGTACATTTTTTTCTAAAACATATTTCTTTTTTTTATGTTACTGCAAGGCCCTTTCGATCTTTAACTTTAGCAAGAGAGGTACTAATATTATCTACCAGATTAATACTTTCTGAAATTGAACAACCTTGTCTTTCTAATAAAGTAATTGTTTTTGACAATCAAACAAAATTTGAAAAAACAAACAGCAGTTCTTCTTTAATTCCTTTCGCATTAACTGCGTCTTGTGCATTCTGTATACAAAGTGCATCATCTTTGTTAAATATGTTTACAATTTCTTTAATTGTAACAAAGTAATTAGAATAATACTCTGCTGCAGACAGCCAGGTACCCATCTTGTTATTACAGGCTCTGGGGGCAGTGGTATTTGGTGTGCTATTTCCTTAAATGCCTGTATACGATGTGGAGCTTTACGAAACACTTTCTTAACGTTTGAAATTAAATTATTCGCTTTTGGATGTACTTCCCGCACTTTTTCCGCGATTCTGTGTAATCCATGTGCCAGGCAGGTGAGATGAATCATCTTCGAGTATAAGACTTGAAGGCCTGCTCCAGCCTTGAGCATGTAAGGTGCTGCATCAGTAATAAAAAGGAGCACTTTCTCGCACTGAATACCCTGGGGCCACAAAAGAGCCAAGGAATCATTAAACAATTTTGCAATTGCCGAATTATTTATATTTTCAAAAACATCAATGGTTAAAAGATATGAACTGGTATTCGCCTCTCCAGTTAAAATGCCTATTATAATGTTAGCAACGTATGTGAAAATAAATTTTTACTAGAATAAATCTTTAGTTGCAACAACAAACTTAAATCGTTATTTAAAAACGAGTATAGGTGGAATTCGACAAAGAAATATTCTTGATTTCGTAAAACCTTCGTATTAGTACATCAGCCATTTAATCTAACAAAACAATAATTAAGTTTCTACGTACCTGCCAACGCTGTCTGTAGCTTCATCAATCGAAACCCAAATATAATTGTCACCTATAGCTCTTCTGATTAATTGGATGCTATCATGGTACAAGTTAGGTAAGTAATTTTTTCTAAGAGTAGATTCATCAGGCATAGGGGTTTTTGAAATTTCTTCTAAAAAATTTCGAAATGCGGGGTGGATAATCTTGCTTAATGGAATGTCCGCAGCCACTAACGCACTACACAGTTTTTTATTAAATTCCGCAGATTTATTACTAGCACTACTTAAATTATTCAGACATCCCGGCAACAGAGACTGTTTTTTAGTTTTTAAACCCACACACTTTTGGTGTTTTAATGCGTTAAGGTGTTGTATTATTTGAAACCGCTTGTTTGCACTGACTTTATCCTCACACTGTACAAAATAATATTTTATCGTCGGTCGTAAAAACTAACAAGTACAACAGTTACAGGCGGGTAGGATGTTCCAAGAAATATTTATGAAAACTGTATACCTAAAAGGTATAATCCTCCAGTTATTAAGAATAGGACCATAGCATACTTAAAACTCAGAGGATGAATAATCTGTAACACTTCCGACTGTAAAAATAAATCCTCTTGGTAATTCCCATGTTAAAAATAAACACAAAATAAATTTTAAAAGAAGAATTTTTTAAATAGTCATTTTTAAATCACATGCAAAAGTAACTGTAAAATGCAAAAACGCGAGCAAAAATGTACAAAATATGCACTAACATTAAAATATTACGAAATATGCATGCATTTAGAAAAATCATTAAAATATGCATTTATATGCACTTTCAAATTCACATATGTGGTCCACATACTCATAAAACATGTTGATACTTCACTTTGCATATGATTACTGTAAGCAAAAAAAAACATGCAAATGCATAGAAATCCTACCCCTGGTAGTGACTAATGCTATCGTTGTTGTGTTTTTAAGAACGATTACGTTTCCTCTTCTAGAATCAATTTTCTAGATAGTTTTAAATATTGTTGACCAGTTTATTCTAAATGTATTAGTTTTCTGGTTAAAAAATAATTTAACTTAGTTTGTAGTCATTATTTACATCCTCAATTTAAGTAGCACTTTAAAATTAAGCTCCTTATTTGTTTTATAGCAGGCCTAATTCTTCAAGAGCATGAGTAATATACTGACAAACAAAATTATTAATATTAAAAGAAATTTTTACTTTTTCTTGTAAATAATGTTCCGTGCTAAAATATACCACTGACTAGAAGTATAAACATCCAATGTTTGAAGCACGTTCTATGGTGCTATGCATTACTGTCACCCTCATTTTTGTGTGCCCAACTTCGAAAAATTATGTGTTACTTTAGCTTTGTATTTTACGGGTCCATACATTAATAATATAAATAACCATAAATTGCAATTCTACCCCGTGCGGTTATCGTATAAAAAGCAATCTCCTGAATAACTTCTGACTTTTTCAAAAACTGAAGTGGGCAACTTCCAATTTTGAAACTACACCTTGATGCTATTGACTCATCCCACATGAAGCAGTATCGTTGTTTGTTCTCCAGCGTTGTTAAGTTATAGGTTGCAATTTTAAACTTGTAGTAGGCCCTACTTCAGTGTTTGGACAAGGAAGATCCAATTCAGCAATACGAAATAAACTATCTCTCTCTGATCTTAACTTATCCTCATTATTTCTTCTCATCCTGTCTTTGTTGGCGATGTGTCTGTCGAACTTTTCTTACAAGACGGCTTTTGTACCATTGTGAACTTTTTGAAGTTAGTGTACAAATCACTGATTTTTTACAATGTGAACCCACAGATTAAAATCGTTTGGAAAATAAACCAATATATGGATGTGCTAGTAAGCATGGATTTTTTTAAAATGCTTTCATAATATTTTAGGTATACATCGAACATTTTGCTTTTCAAAAGACGTTATATGATCCCTGATTAGTTTGGGTATTTCGCCAACGCCTGGCTGATCTTCTTCTAACGTACAGTCAGAGGAGCACACTTTTTTTTGCATACAGTCAATACAGACAAAATGTCTGACATACGTGATTTTTTTTCCACTGCGACTATCAAATCCAGCGCTGGCAGTCTCTGGTTGAACACTTGCTCTAATTTTTGTCGCATTCTTCTGATTTACATTAGACGAGTTATTCTTTTATGTACAAAGCCCACGTAATATCTTGGTATGTAATTTCTTTGACGGTTAACATCACCGAGTGACCAGTGTTCCAAAAAGGTATAATTTCTTCGATCTCCGGAAAATCTTGAACTTCATTTCTGACAATAATAATTTTTGCAATTTTTTCTTTTTTTTCTGCAGTTTTTGTAATTTGAAAATTAGTGGCTGTTTGACTTATATAGCTTTTTTGACATATTTTTATTTGTCAGTGTTGCTTAAGTAAGTATATTATTATTTGGTGTTTTAATGCTTGTTTTTTTTGCAGGACATATGTCGAGCTTGTTTGTAAAAGATGATACATCAGAGATGAAATTACCCAATGCGCAAGTCCAAAATGAAATTGCAACGAATTCGGCCGATGCAATAAATATTCCAACATTAACCTCTCTGAAAACCTATTGCAATTTAGCCACTGTAGTAGATAAAATCGAGAGCATCAGTACTTCTGCAGTTTCGAAAATAGAGATGGAACGGGAATGCAAGTAGAAGAGTTAAATACCGTTGACCCGGAAAAAGAACTTAATTCTGAACAATCTTCATAGACTGATCCTTATGCAGATGGTAATTCGGACTATGCACCAGAACCTCAACCGGAACCAGATACATCCCACGCCGATACTGAAGCAAAGTGTTCCTTTATCGATACTGAGCCAGCTATTAAGAAGTGTAGAAAACGACAAAGAAGATCAGGTGATTGGAAGAGAACAAAAACTAAAAAGCTGAGAAACCTTGGGAAGTCGTATATAAACAACAAGAATAAATTAATTACAGAATGAAAGATGAAACACAGTTGCAAAGATTCTTGTCGTTAGAAATGTAGCTCGAGATTTTCTGAAGATCAAAGAAATAATATCTTTCTGGAACACTGGTCACTCGGCGACATTAACCGTCAAAGAGATTACATAGCAAGATACGTGGATTTTGTAGACCAAAAAAGAACTCGTTTAAGAATGCGGCAATTAACACAGCAAGCATTCAACCAGAGACTGCCAGCACTGGATCTGATAGTGATAGTGACAGAAGCTGTGCCCAGTAGAAGGAAGAAGTCGTTTTGTTATCACTTACCTTTGGAAGGTGGAGAAGGAAGTCACGTATGTCAGACTTTAAGTATCAGCCATCAGATAGTCTAAACTGTTTGCAAAAAAACTATACCCCTCTGGCTCTGCGGTTCAAGAAGATCAATATGTCATCCACGCATTGCCGAAAAATCCAAACAACTAATCAGGGATCATCTTTTGCAAAATTTGAAAGCCATTATTGCCGAAAAGGTTCTAAGAAGGAATACCTCTCACCTACCCCAATATAAGCAAAATGTACGATTTATACCTAAATTATTGTGTAAGCATTAAAGAAACTCCTGCTATCAAATCCACATATCGGTTTATTTTCCTAAACAATTTTAATCTGGGATTTCACGTTCCAAAAAAAGATCAGTGTGATTTGTGCGCTAACTTCAGAAACTCCACATTGGAAGAAAGGGCCGCCTTACAGGAAAAGTTTGATAGACACATCGCCAACAAAGACCGGATGAGAAATTTGAAAAATGAGAATAAGCTAAGAGCAGACAGTGGTAGTTCATTTTGTATTGCTGAATTCGAACTCCAACAAGTTCTTCCTGAAGTTGGTCAAGCCTACTACAAGTCTAAACTTGCAACTTATAATTTAACAGTCTTAGACGCTGGAAAAAAGCAAGGTTATTGCTTTATGTGGCATGAGGTAACAGCTTCAAGAGGTTGTTCCGAAATTGGAAGTTGCTTATTTCAGTTTTTGAAAATTAAGTCCGAAGGAGGTATTCAGGAGGTTGCTTTTTATTTGGATAACTGCACGAGGCAGAATTGCAACAAATATATATTTATATTGTTAATGCATGGAGCTGTAAAATACAAAATTAGAATAACACAAAAAAGTCGGCCACACCCAAAATGGGGGTGACAGTATGCATAGCACGATAGAGCGTGATTCAAATACATATTCCTGTTTATACTCCTAGTCAGTGGTATCTTTTACTATGTCAAACAAATTAATAGTACATACTTTTTTGATCTGAAACCACTAGATACTACAAACAATTTTGAAAGAGATATTATGGGTAATCCAGTTAGAGTATCCGATGTTACTTCAATTAAAGCTGATTACAATGACCCCTACGTTTTGAAAATAAAGTACAAAAAGAAAATTACATCGAATTAAATATTATTGAACAGTGTCGTAAGCCTCTTCAATTATTTAATAATTATGAGCTAAATATTCTTGGACAAGGACCTATACCACTAAATGAACAAAAATACAAATCACTACGTTACTTTTGTCATAGCAACGCTATTTCCAAGGAATACCAGGACTTTTTATTAAGTTTAGCACATGAGTAATGAGTGACCTACTTATGATATTACTTTTGTTCTTCATTTATTATTTGTATCCTTTTGTGTTTTTCTGTAAATATAATAACGTTTAAATAACGATGTTAGCTTTTTTTTTGTATATTTTACATCGTACAAAACTATCCCATGTCGGTCTCTACAGAACATACGACAATTTATGTTAAACACCATTTCAACAAGTTATCATAAGTCCTTAGAATTCAGTTTTGTTTTTCTAAACTTTTTTTACTGACATATACTAATTTTGTAAGTAAATTAAGTGTATTTAGTCAAATATTCGACAGATTTGTCCAAATCTATTTTTACTGCAAGACGATACAACTTTTAAAGTCGTTCTTCTCAAAACTATATATATATATATATATATATATATATATATATATATATATATATATATATATATATATATATATATATATATATATTGGACATAGGATAGTTTTCTTCGCAACCGACGATATCGATAGTAGCAAAACGACGCACGACGCAAAATATTACTTCCAAATATTACAATCCTTTTTAACAATTTAAAGTAACGTAAGGGTAAAATCATAGTGGAACGACGAGGCTAGAAACGCAGCTACAAGGTAAACGACGAGATAAGCGACGTGGCAGGATACACATAGTAAGGAGGCAAAATTTGTGATTTTTTGCTTGACTTTCCAAATTTCAAATCAGTGTATACCAGTGCTGGGTAATTCTTGGTTGAAATGTAATTAGCAATTATAGTTACATTTACTTTTGTGTAATTGTAACTGTACTTAATTACATTTTATTATCAAGTATTTTGGAACTGTAATTAGATCCAAAAAATGTTGAAGGAATTATACTTTGTACTTGGGCACATTTTAAAAATATTTTTTCAAGTACAATTACTTTATATAACTACAATTACTTTTTGTAATTACAATTACTTTTTGTAATTACAATTACTTTTTGTAATTACAATTACTTTTTAAGTACCATTACTTTTTTAAATACAATTACTTTTTGTCAATATAATTACACTTTAAATATCTGCTAATAATTTCAAACAGCAATCGGTCGTCTCGACGTGATTTGCGTTTCAGGTCAGCCAAGTGCATTTCACATGTCATTTTATTTGCTACCGTTGGAGTGTATGGTAATAGATATTAGATATCTACCAAGTTATTGCACACTGAATGTGTGAATATCCAAGAAAGTACCTCTTCTTTATTATTATTGTACAATAGAAAGTAGTGTACAATTTCTAAAAAATAATCTTTAAAAAAGTTTAAATCGAATTAAATGATTAGCATAATTAGTATGATTATTGTTGATTTTTGGCAGTGATTTAGATATATGTGCAAGGTGAGTCACGAGCAACTCTGCAGGTTGTAGGTACAAGACATACAGAGTCGGGTATGAAAACAAGATTGGGTATTAAAATAATAATTTACTTGAAACCAAGAAATTTCAAATACATTCATTTGCTTTTGAGTTATTATTAGAAGTGGATTTTCATATTTTATTATTTTTTATTATTATATTATATTATTTTTGTTATTTAAAGAAATATTGCGAAACAAACAACGCTTTTACATTGCCATTTTTTAGAAGCATTAGTATATGATCATTCAAATATTCGTTCGCCACCATTAATATTTCGGAGATGTTGAAATCTTAAACTATAATACAGTGTGAGTCAATGTCAATGTTTATACATCCCCTGTATCTTCTTTCAGAAAATATGGATAAAACTACAGTTTCACCTTCATCAGCTTCAGAAGTTGATTTATTTAACAATTCATCTAATGGTGATCCTGAAAAAATCCCTTGTTTTCGGGAAAATAAAAAAACAAAAAACTATTTTAAATTTTTTTAAAGCCGGTCCTAGTTCCCGGAATGACAGTAATTATTCCGAAGAAAGTTTTGACTCGTTCACTGTTACTGCATCTGCTTCACATTTTAAATAGGATTTATTTTAAAGTCATCAGTTCCGACAAACAGAAAATAGAAGCCCAGTATCAAACAACAAATTTTCTAAAGCATTTACGAAGGAAACAATCTCATTTGATTCATATTTAAAAGAAAAGGATGAAAAGCGCATAGTGAAAAAAATAAACATATTAGAACCGCCCACTCCCATTCAAACAAGTAAAAAGGTGAAAAAGTCGTCAAAATTTACGACGCAATGAGAATTCGATAAAAGGATAATTAGTTTTATAATAAATACTATTGGACCGATATCAATAATTAAAAACCCAAGGCTTGTAAATTTGTTTTCAGGATTAGCTTTTTGTATGATGTCTCGAAAAACAGCAAAAGATTAGACGAATTATACATTAACCACATTCATGAAATAAAAACTCTAATTTAAAAAAAAACATTTTGTACGACGGCCGATATTTGGTCGCCTAAGAAAAAGTTTCCTGGGAATGACCACTGGATTAACCCCGTCAGTTACAATAGGGAATCAGTAGCAATATCAAGTGAAAGGTTTTTCGGCATACATAACTGTGAAAATATTGCTTATAGATTAAATTATATTCACCAACATTTTAATTTAAATGAAGAGAAACTCATTGCTAGCATTACAGATAGCGGGTTGAATTTTAAAAAAGCTTTTCAAGTTTTTGATCTATGCTCTGAAGACGTCTTGGATTGGTATCAGGAAGATAGTTTATCAGAGTTAACGTTACCACAACATAAACGATGCGCTAGCCACATTATTAATTTAATAGCCACGACCGACGTTAATAGTATTCAAAACAACGTTAAGTTTAGAACTCGACATATGCACGCCATAACAAAATGCAAATATTTGTGGACGAAATCGTTTTATCTTGTTTGGGCCGTACACTAAGTTCTCCGGGTTGTAGCGTCCCCAGGCACCCTATCTTAAAAAGTGTAATTTGAACTTATTCGCAATACTGCAATTAAAAACAAAACAATCGCTAAGTGATGTATCTTGACTTTACTGACAATAATGCTACTATTACACAAATTAATTGCCTGGCTTACATTCACTTTCCTGGCAATAATTAAAACGTTAGAATTTATTTACAAGTCTTATATTTAATTACTCGCTACGCTGTGTTATTTGAATTAGAAAGGCTTGATGAGGTTAAGGGCTGCGTCATGTGGTACAGGTAAACAATGCAACTACTTCAACGCACAATTTATGGTTCAACCCGTTAATTTACTACGCTGGGAAAGAATCACCAAGAAAACCAACTTTATTCGTAAATAAGTAATTGCACAAGTACATTAATAAGTCAAATAACAAAAAAAAACAATGAAAGGGTTCAATATATAACAAAACACCATTAAATCAGGTTAAAGTGCGTAAAAATTAATACATTAAGGAACAAAAAAAATAAAAAGCAGCTTAGTGAACACGTAAAACATAGTTAAAAAACATAAATAAATCAGAATAAAAATCGTAATACCAAACGTACAGCCCTATAAAACCAATCATGTCGGTCTTTAAGTAAATACGAAAGAAATAATGCAGATTACGGTATATATAAAATAAAACAAACAGTAAAATTAAACGCGTAGCAATAAGGTAACTGCAATGCAAGGGCAAAGAAAATAAACAAGCAATTTACATGTACCCAATTGTTTAGTAGCTAATAAAGCACAAAATACATACGTACAATTACAATAAATTACATATACAGAGAAATTAGTTCGCAGGCAAACCATTATAATTCAACAGACTGAATCAAAAACACAAAAAACTCATTAAAACAAAGCCTTGCAAGTATATGTGCAAATAAATCATAAGAACGTGACCGATACACAAGCTTGAGTGACTGCGTTAGAAAATACAGCGCTTCTTTTTTTCAGTTCATACATTCATGTATACAAAATAATAGAAAAAACAGTAAAAATGGAATTCAAGGTGTTTTAAGGTCATCTGGACCCTAGATATTTTCTATTTACATTTATAACCGAGATTTATCTTTACACGTTTGTCCACGCCAAGTTACACTAACAGTGAGAAGGGTTACGGTACTATCTAAAACGCACCCTTTTTCTTTTAACATATTTCAACTTAAGGAGCCGGCATGCGGTATTGATACTTCATGCAAGGCAATGATTGATTTTTAATACGTGACATAGGCTTGTTGAATTGTTTGCTGCGAGCTTTAATTACATTAAAATACCTACTTACTCTTTAATACATTCCCTTTAGTTAACCACTTTATTACAAACACGACGAGTTAAGATACGCGGTTGAAAGCTCGACGCCACGGTGATTAATTATCTATTAATTTTTGGAAAAACCTACACAAAAAGAAAAGGATGAATTCGTGTTTTAGTTGTTTTCATAAAGTATACACGATAGAATACATTTATAGACAGAGCGGTTTACAATAAGGGTTTATAAGTAAACAATCCAAACAGTCCGGCTCAATGAAAACTCTAAAAACGCAACTACCTTCCCGTCCGACTTCAACTACCTACATCTACTCCCGAAATCAACCCCCGTTTTTCAAAACTAATAAAAAAAAATACAAATCAGTAAGTGGGAAGATTTTTCACATTCATTATTGAAAGAAATCTAAATTTTAAAAATATGCACTCGTCCGTAGAAAAACTTACATCTAATGTTGAATTTCCTAGCACCAAATAAAGATGTCTTTTGATTTTCGGTATGTTCAGACGTAATTGATTATTAACCAGTGACGTTTTTACACCGAGAATGTGCGCTTAGAAATTTTCGAGGATTCGTTACGCCAGTTTCGGCAGAACACCTGTTTTTCTACCCTAGTACATGTTCTATTTTCCTTTTCAACTCTTACTCAAATATCAATTACGTACATTCCAATATTTCTTACATAAAACACATAAAATAAAATATCACGGAAAACATTAGCGAATCACGACTTATTATCAAGATATTAAAAACCCATTAATTATTTTTTCTATCGCGGTAACAATTGCGACTTGGCAATTGCAATTTATTACAATAATAACATTTTCTCGGTCCGCTACCTACAGGGTTTAACCAGGTGGAACTCTTTGTACGATAGCATTAAGCAAATAATGCAGATGAAAGAAAAATTGCCTACCCTTTGCTCGTAATTGCAAGTAACCAACTTCTCAGAAAGTGAATTAATGTATCTTTAGGAATATTGTTACATCACAAAGTTATTAGCTGAAACCTTGGATGTGCTCCAATCTGAAGATAATATTTTTAAGGTATTCATCTACCCACCATAATTTCTTCAATAAATAAATTAACAAAATTATCTTCAACAAACTTTAAATACCTTCAATTTAACGTTAGCTCATACTCACGCTGCATTTAAATTTAGATGGTTACCGGAAGTAGAACAAACATCAACATTATCAAAAGTCGACATTGAACAATTGTTGATTTCTGAATGCGAAACGATTTCATTACTAGATTCAAATAATTTAATAGGACAACACAAGTTACAATGAGCTAATAGCAGTAGCAACGATTTCTTCTGTTTTAACGAAGGAACCGAAACCTTAACAACAAAAAGTAATACAAATATTCTGTTAGAAGTACTACAATATTTAAACGATATTCGAAAAAAATTACAGATTTTAGATAATTACCCACTCATGAAAAGAGTGTTTTAAAATTGAATACTTCACTACCATCATCCGCGCCGGTAGAGCGCTTGTTTTCTTTCGCTACCATAGTGAATGCCCCAAGGAGACATGCACTCTCAGATGCGAATTTTGAGAAATTAGTAGTTATGGAAGCTAACCAAGTTTATTAATAAGTTTGAGTTTTCTTTACTTAGGCTGTGTTGATAATGTTTGAAAACTTTATTTATACGACTCTATTTGTTATTTTTATTATTACTTAAGTTTTATTTTGTTTTACTTAATCAAGATTATATGTCTATTTGTTTTCCTTTATTAAGGTGTGTCGGCAATGGAATAAATACGTTTTTAAAGTTTTTATTTTGATTCACTTACATACAAATTTTCTGTTCCTCTTCACTAGTTGTAGTTATACTATTCAAACTATTTGGAAATGCAGCCTTTAAAAATATATGCTTTAGTTACTCTATTCGCTATTCCTAATTCGCAAAATGTTGCCGTCTGCAATTTTTCTTACGTGTGGCAATAAACTCCTAAAAATACCTGATAATCACCCTTTTGGTTATCCCTATGTTTGCTCTCTTCGTTTGTGTGAACTTCTATTTCTGTTCTTAGATGGCCACTAAAGCATCAGTTTGACTTTTTCTTCCATTTCATCTATCGTTTCATTTGTATCAGACTGTATGTCCGCAGCAAGCAATTCATCCTGGAAATCTACCAAATTTCGCGTTGAAATTGGTCTTTTAAGAACCGCAAACTTTAAAAATGGGGCCAGTGGAATTTAGTACCAATATCCTTCGAAAACAATCCCTTAAATTTTTCCATTTGGTTTTTCCCGCCTTGACCGCAAAAAATATTTTCAGTAATAATTTTTTATTGCAGATATTTAGCTGCTGGGGAATCTTTCAAGATCTGATCATTTACTTTTCGCATGGGAGCTACAACGGTTGGACAAATTGTTAAAGAGATTGTTAGGGTTATATGGAATATATTACACGCTATCCATTTGTCCGCTCCAACAGAAAATGGTTTCATAAAATCGGATTACATGCTTATCTGGAATTTTCCCAACTGGTTAGGTGCCTTGGATGGAAAGCACGTCAAATGTCCCAACCATTCAGATGGCTCTTTAATTATAAAAACTCCTTTCGATCGTTCTGCAAGCAGTCTGCGATGCTAATTACAGATGTATTGCAATAGACGTGGGAGGATATGGACGAAAATCTGATTGGGGCACGTTTAAAAGTTCCGCTTTGTTTAAATTACTTTCGAAAAAGCAATTAAATGTACCAACTGAACAGTGGCTAGCACATACGCAAATTCACATGCCATTTGTTTTCATTGCCGTTAAAGCATATGCATTACAAGAAAACTTGCTTACACCATATGCATATTCACTGTTAAAAACACAGATACGCACTGTTAAAAAATGCAGTAGCCAAAACAAAATTAATAACTCCAGTGAATAAAATAATGTACCGAACAGGTATAAAAAGGTTGTCTACGACGGCGGAAAACTAAAACTAAATTCAAAAAGAAAAAATTTAAGCAGGGAAACTTATTCGTCTTTGCCTAACAGGCTATCGCCTAATAAAGACCGGTCTAGGACGTTAGAACGCGGCCGTTTGAACGCAGCCGATTGAATGCCGCCGTTTAGACGCGAGGACATTTGAACGCCAGACATTTGGACGCAAGGACTTTTGAACGCACACATGTAAGAGTAGAAAAAAAATTTCCTGTGCTGTCACAACATGGTGTAATTGAACCCACGTTTTAAGTAAAGTTTATTATTTATTAATTATCCCCTAATTATCTTTTAGGTGAAAATTTCACTTTCCATAACCGCTATTCAATTAGGCCGCGCCTAGGAAATTATTTCTTTCTCCCTTTCAGTTCATTATTGGTAATGATAACATTGATTGCGGGACGTGCCCCACAAACGAAATTGAAAAAATATCGCGATGTTGATAGCCGAATTAAGCGCTTGGTAACAAATTACAATAACCGTAATATAATTGAATACTTAAGAGGTATATCGCACAATTATTTAATGGACAATTGATTTTATATCTATGTAAACATTTTCTATAATAAAATACATAATATTGCGTTTTATTAGTTTATTACCGAACTTCGGCGTTCAAATGTACCTCCGTTCAAATAACCTTGCGTTCAAACGTCCTTGCGTCCAAATTGCGGCGTTCAAACGGCTGCGTTCAAACGTCCCATTCCGAATAAAGACAGCTGCAAAAAATAATTGGCACTAACCGCAAACGGCAGGCAAGTTTCAAATTAAATTCGGCCGTAAAATAAATAATTGTGTTTGCCTCACAGGCTAAATTAATTCACTCACTAATTATGGTCCGGACAACCTCCACTAACTTAGCCTAATTAAAATACCCTTAATCCGGTGTTGATTTTGTGGTCTTAGGGACAAGTCAGTTTTCGAGGAACAGGTTTCCAGATTTCATATTAAAATGAAAGCCAGTCTTTGAACCTGAAATATTTTGATGTTAAGTGGAAAATTTTTATATATTAAAATTGTAAGTTTATATACTTATAATGAAAATCATTTAAAATAGAATTACTACACTTCAGTTAATAAAACTGCGTTCATCGGTGTTTAGCAATTATACGGAACATCTATAAGGATTGGTTATCCTTCTCTTCGTTTTAATCTCGGTAACGGTTGATAATTTAAACGGTTGTTCGGAAATTATTGTTTGTTACTGCAGTGGCACCCCGTCATAACATTCGTGGTGTGCTTAATTATCTAAATACTAGGTTTCCTGAATGGATATAAAGAAATGCGCCAATTAAATGGTCAGCAAACAGTGCCGATTTGACACCTATGGATGCGTTTCCTTGGGGTTATTTCAAAGATCGTGTAAACAGCCACCAAATTGAAAACCTCAATCACTCTAACGATTTAATACGGAATGAAAAAATTAATTTAAATAAAATAACCCACCGTTTATAACAGATTCATTAGAGAAACTTCGAAGAACACATATACGATGTAGAAAATGGAGCCCGACAGAGCAACTTTATAGTTAACTAACTACTCATTGAATTTTTTTTTGTTTTGAGAAATTTCTTGAGTTGTTACAGCTGTTTAAAAAAATTATTTGATGTTTTAAATTATGATATTTTATAAATAAATAATCCTTCAAATGCGAATATTTCAGAAACGGTTGAATTTAGGTATGTGAATGAATTGTGCCTAGAATTTTACGAGGAATCAAAAAATAATTTTCATATATTGGGTGATTCATTAAAACAAATAAACTTTTTGTTTTTCCCTGTATACTAATCATTTATCCAAATATTTTGATACACATAAAGAAAGTACTGTCCAGTACATACATAACCCTATTTTCAATTTTTTTGTCATACGTAAATTAAAAAGTTAAAGGGAGGCGACATTTTAATGGGATCATCATGTACCTTCCAGTTTAGGTTTTTGTCAATTTCGAAATGCAAAAATCGAACATGACTGGAATCAGCTAACTCGCCGTCATTAATTTTTAGTAATTTACATTCCTCGTGACGACGAAACCTGAGAAATTGAGGTTTATCAGAATTTAAGTACAAGAAATTGCATGAAAACCAATCACCTAAAATGGTTAGCATACCTTGCATTTTGAATTCAAAATTTTGTAATTCGTATCAGATATTAACACAAGTGTATCATCGGCATATAAAATCTGAGTCACCTAATACATTGTCAATATCATTCATGCACAGTAAAAATAGAATACGTCCAAGTATTGAGCCCTGGGGAACACCTGCACTAATATGGCTACATTGCGAGGTTATTAGTTTCACGTTATTATTAACGTAATAGTTTAAAGAAACGAATTAGCGTCTATCAAAAAAAAAACTAGTTTAGGGGATGTTCTTTAATTATCTTTTTATATAATATATCTCCAACCACACAATCAAATGCCTTAGTGAGGTCACAAAAGACTATAATTCGCAAAATATACAACCTTCTCGTTCTAACGCATACCATTTGAGTAGAACGTAGTAACCGCCCACGGTAGTGTTAACTGGATACTACCTACGTTCTACTTCAAATGGCATGTGAATATATAAGATGGCGAGTAGTGTAAATATATTACCCAGAAGCGGATTTATTCTTAAAATTAAACTTTTAATATGAGAGCAATTATACAGGGTAGCTCATATGTCAGTTTCTCCAAATTTTATTTGAGTAAATAGGGGACAGTGTGGAGGGATGGGACACAGGAGGTATGGGACATTTAAATTAACAAGCAAACTACATTCAAAATTCCCGCCAATTTGATTTCAAAAGTTGGCAGTACTGATTGTTTATCATCTCTGAAGTAATGCTGTATGTGAAGTAGCTCTTTATTATGGAGTGAGATTTTTTTTCCAATTTGGTAAGTATTTATGAGTATTTTGTCAATTTTTAAGTTAGTGTTTAAGCAGTAAAGATATTTAGCAACTATAAACAATTTATATGTAATCCAAAGAGCTAAGATTGCTGTGGTATTTAAGGATAAAAAACAAGCATGGCTTAGTTGGTTAAAATTTTATAGTCCAAATTATCCAGTGGGTACATTGCAGGAGGTTTGAGTCGTCCGAATGCAGGAAGGACGGGACAGTATTTAAATAATAAATATTGTGTCCCATACATCCAGCATGTAAGTAGATAAATTATTAAATATATTTTTCCTCCTTTTAAGAGTAAAATGGGTCAGTTTTGGAAAAAGAAAACTGAAAGAGTAAGAAAAACAGATGTCCAAATTAAAGCTGCATTGGAAGAAATTGAAAGTGGCATGTCAATAAGGGAAGTGGCAACTCTCCGGGGATTTTCCAAGTCATCTCTGCAGCGTTATTGGGAAAAAAGAAAAAGTTTTAATACCATAGATGACTTCCAATCTTATATAAATTTTGCAACTAGACAAGTTTTTAATGAAGAACAGGAAATGCTTTCAGAAAATTATTTTGTTAGATCTTCAGAAATATTCGATGGTTTAACAAACGAGCAAGCAAGGAAACTTGCTTACCAGCATTATGCAGTAGCTGTAGAACGCGAAAATATTCCTGAGACCTGGCACAATAATAAGATGCCTGGAAGAGAACGGCTAGTTGGTTTTATGTCAAGACATAGAAAACTCTCTTCGAGAAAACCTGAGAGCACTAGTCTAGGTAGAGCTGCTTGCTTTAATCAAACAAACCTGGATAATTTCTACGATAACTTTAGAAAGGTATATCAGCAGTTTGGTTTCCACCCAGAAGATATTTGGAATGTGAATAAAACTGGTGTGACCACAGTGCATGCACAACCAAAAATTATAGCTGCGAAAGGTTCTAAACAAGTGGGACAAATAGCATCAGGTGAAAGAGGAAAGCTAGTTACAATTTGTGCTTTTATAAACGCTACAGTCCCCCCAGCATTTAGTTTCCCTTCGAAAACTTTCAAGGAGCGCATTCCTCTGGGTGGATGACAAATGAAAATGTTCTTAAAGTTCTGAAACATTTCATCAAACATGTGAAATGTTGTAAAGATAAGCCGGTTTTGTTTCTCCTGGATAACCATGAAACACATCAATGTAAACGTGATACAGGAAGAAGCTAAGCACAATGGTGTTGTGCTTCTAAGTTTTCCCCCACACTGCAGCCACCGCCTACAACCATTAGACGTGTCTGTATATGGCCCTTTCAAAGCTAGCTACAGTAGGGCTTGTCAACATTTTATGACAAGACCTGAAAATGCAGGAAAACCTATCAACATTTACTATATCCCACAGTTGGCTGTGATAGCTTACAATAAAGCTTTTTCCAGACAAAATGCAGTTTCTGGCTTTGAAAGAACTGGCATCTGGCCATTTAATAGTCAGGTATTCACAGACGTTGATCTGGTACCAGCTACTGTCACAAACACACCCCTGGAGCATGAAGTTTCTGCTGCTGCTGCCGGTTCAAATTCAATTATGACTAATCAATTGAACAATGCAACAGAAAACCCTCCGCCTCCTTCTTCAGACTCCCTTCATTCCCTAGAAACCAGCTTGTTACCATCTATATCTAATACTAGAAATCCTAATACAAAATATCTAGGCCTACTGCCAGAAGATGTGTCTCCCTATCCTAAAGCTAAACCTCGTGAAAAAAGCAGGAAAGGAAGAAAGCCTGTCAAAAAACAAATTGAAACAATGGCAGAAGAGAACTGCCAGCAGAAGAAAGGAAAAAGAACAAAGTGGAAAATAAATCTAAGTCAAAAGAAACTGAAAAGACAAAATCAGTCAAAAGAAAGTTGTCAGAAATGGAAGAAAGCAGTGAAGATGATGATATGTCCCTTCATGATTCTGAATCTTCTGGTTGGGCTGAGTTGGATGAAAGTTGTGAAGACGAGGAACCTATTACAGAAGGTTGTTATGTAGTTGCAAAAATACACGGCGAAAAAAATGGTACAGCTCAAAATTATATTTGCAAAATAAACAAAGTAAAAAAAAATTGGCTACGATGTCACATTTTTAAAAAAGCAAGACCTCACCTCTCATATTGCCATTACAAGCGAAAAAGCTTATGTACCAGAAAAGGGACATTGTAGCTCGCCTACCAAAAGCTCTTGTAGATTCAAGAACAAGATTTAAGGACATGCTCTACTTTGAGATAGACCTTTCTTCATATAGCATTTTTTCATAAGTGTTGTTAATATCTTAAATAGTTTGTTGTAGGCATAGTATTTAAAGTTAGTGTGTTGAAATTCATTTGTATCAATGATGAATTAAAAATCTAACTTAATTTATCAAAATAAAATATAATCAAGCATACATGGGATTTACCAATGTTCTTTTTTGTATTTAGAGCGTTTCTGAAAGCCTGTCCCATTCCTTCTGCTGTGATGTCCTATCCTACCTGCATAGGAGAAGGGATGGGACATATGACATGCTGACAAGAAATTCCATATGATTCTCAAGAAGAGGGAGATTCATGAGCTTTTTTACAGTATATTAATAGTAAAACTGTGACAACTTCAAAAATCTCAGTTTTTTACTGTCTATACAAAGTAGAAAAACATCCTCCCCTAATAAATTTGAACCCAAATTTATTATATAAATTATAATTACGTATTACCTTAAAAATGTTATAGCAATTATTATTGTTCACTATCAATCATTGTTTCAAGTGTTAACGATGTCCAACTTGATTGTCTTGATTGTCTACACACTTCATACAACGGTTTAAAATTGAATCACAACTTTTGAACAATAAAGCTTTATCTTTATTAACGACGTGAAATACATTTTTAATTTTGCTTCTTAGTTCGTCTAGCTTTTGCGGTTTTGAAGAAAACAAATTTCTTTTATAATACCTCACAGTGAAACATCCCAAAGGTTAGGTCCGGCGAGAGTGCAGGTTTTCATCATAGCAAATCGGTCGTGCAAGACAACACTTCGGGGCATTTAAAACGCTTCCTGTGTTTTCAAATTTCTTATTTACTGCGAAATATGTTGCAGATTCGTTATTGACACACGCAGAAACTTAGTACTAAATTCTTCGATTACTTTAGCAGAATTTTTGTCTTGTTCGGTTGTAAACATTTTGAAAACATACAAAAACGAATAATAACTGCATGTAGACTCACTTCGCACTAACTACTATAACTGACAACAATGAATGATCTAAGTGTTTTTTTGCCAACGTAACATTGTTACAAACCTATCGAAACAAAATATCCTATTTCATGTTGAAACTGACATATGCGCCGCCCTGTACATATATGGCTAACGAAAAAAGAGTATTGGGATTTACAGGCACTTTAATGGCAAACTCATCAGTTATGATTTCGGAATTATAACACATTTTGTTATTTATCATTAAATTAATATTTTTAGACATAATACTATTTTTATTATTAGTTAAATGCGGGGATATTTTCCAAGCTTCCTTATTTGGATTTCCACTGCGTATTATTTTATTTCGATACTGTTGTTCTACCATAATGTGTATTGAATTTAAAATCACGTACTTCTTATACTTACTTATATTTTTAAGAACTCAGTTTCATTTCCAGATTCCGTTAGACATATGAATTTCAAATTGGTGCGCTCGTTTGTTTCAATGGTAATAGCGTTAGCTTTTTCACTAGTTAAACTACACACATTTAACAACATTAACATTGGATTAAAATCGGTAACAGGGTAGTGATTAAAATTTAAATTAACATACCTATTTCCCGATCTCACTGTTACAATGTGCAGAACTTAAAGTTAATGAGTCATATAAATCTGTTGATGGGAATGATGGTAAAAATGTTCCACTATTACCTTTTGAAACATCTTCCTTTTTAAAAAAGGATTCCTCCGTGCTGGTTTTACAGTATCACTAAATGTATTAAATTGTCCGTATTTACAAACTGATTACAAAAAGAAGTAAAATTATTTGTGAATGAATTACACCTTTAAGAAGCTTAGAATTCCCATAATCTATTCATATGCAAACCATTTTTATGGAAGTCTCTGTTTTCAAGTTCCCAATTAGTATCCATATACATAAAATTAGCTCTAGTATCATTATTAAGATTATTATAAAGTTTTAGATTACAATTTTCAAACTTAGATCACGATCTATGTCCAAGCATTTAGGTATTTCCTATTTTCTTATTGAAGTATTAATAGCTTTAGGGGATTAGTATATGCGATAGTCAGTCAATAGTCAAATTTTATATTTCGAACAAATACTATGTGCGAGAAATAAATTTACGTTTGAACCTGAGTTAACTACCAAAGTTAAAATCGCGTATATATATATATATATATATATATATATATATATATATATATATATGTCGCAGGCAAATAGTCATTTTAGGAAAATTTTGCCCAGGAAAATACCAACTGCCTGGGCAATTAGCTTCTTTTATAATGAATTGCTAAATGACCGGGCAAATACTATTTGACTAGTCAAATAATATTTGCCTCAACGTTTTTTGGGCATATGGAAATAACTTGTACTAAAAAATAACAGAATAATAAAATGAAATGGTAACTGTAGTAATGGCAACACAGTCAGCGTTCCATTTAAGACCAAAATCACTGACGTAGAAATAAACAAATACTCTAAAACACGAACAGTACAAAAACTAAAACTGGTTATTGGAGTAAGTAACATAAAGTAACTTATTTTGGCAAGGATTGCTGGAATGGCAGCTGGTGTTGCACAAATATTTCGCTTTAAAACAAGCACATCTTTTGGTATTGCATTGACTTTTTGAAGGCTGACATTGGCATTTTGAAAACCTCTGACCTGAAAACATTTACTGTGAGGCGCAGACTTCCCCTTAATGAAATAGTTTTTTCTTGAGGAATATCAATAAAATTAAATCTAATAGATGATACGGGGGTCAAATCACTTCTGGTAAACCAGTTTTTCAAAATACCGGATTTTGTGCCAATTTGGTACACATGGTTTTTTATCAATGATTATACCTTCTACATTCTTTTTGTCCAATGGTCCCCTATCAAATTTGGGTACAGCAACAGTCACAGATTTTCCAACTTCTAAATCGTTAAAAATGGTTCTGCTTCTTTTCGTCATTAATTTTGCGGCTCTGATCTGTCCCTCTAAAGACTTTTTCCTGTTAATTCTTATATTTTCCTCATTCATACAAAGTTTGCACGTAATCAAGCCGTCGAAGCCCTCGTCAGCTTATTTAGTAACACCACAAATAACATGCACTATTCTATTGCACTTCAGACAAGAATGTGCACCAGTGCTTTGGTTGCCGCAAACACAGCAGTGTAGGACAATGGGGTCAACAGTATTACAAGTTTGCTCTAACACTATAGGTATTTCATTTACCGTTCCTTCAATATTTGTTTCAATGTGAGAACTAATAATCAGTGGTGATTCATCGCAACTTACACTCTGCAGTTCTTACTACTGCTGTATTATTAAGACTTTCTTCTACAACCGTCTTGTTGTCACTATCCGATGAATTATCAATGTTATTATCACTCACGTTGTTAGTCAGGTGTTCAAAGTCTTCTTCAGTTAGTAATTTATCAATAAGGTCGGACGGTATATTTGTAGATCGTAAACCTATTTTTGAATGCGCTCCATAAAGACTCTTGTACGGTGTTCTTCCGATGATACGATGGAATGATGTATTCTTCTGCCACTGCACAAAGTACCACCCGATCGACCAACGAGAGCTTTGATTTTCCTCCATCCAAATTCTCAACATTTGCTCAACATCTTGGTTAGACCTTTCCACTGAACCCAGGCTTGGGGGTGTCTGGATCGTCCATGCACGATTTTGCATTCGAGACATAACAAAACCAATTCTTTAATCACCGCTGCAGTGGTCCCGTCCATTAAGATTTTGCAAGATGACTGGAGCGCATTGTTCTAGGAAAATCTTAAATAATTCAATGGCCACTTCTGCCGCTCTTTTGGTTGTTAAAGGTCTCAAATGTAAAAATTTGGTGGAATGGTGTTGGTAATTTAGAAGCCATTTGTATTTCCCATCAGCGCAAGATTGAAAATCTATCAGATCAACTTATCCCCTGACACTGAAATCTTTTGATATAATTGGCTTCACCACTAAACCAGCACGTTTTTTAGTTTTTTTCAAATTGCAAGTTTTAGACAACTGTGCGTATATTTCAATGGCTAATCTTCGAATGTTACATTTTTTCTTTAAATTATGAAACATTTTATCTCGTCCTCCATGCCCAGTAGCTTTGTGTTGCTCATCAATTTTATCGAAAAATTCTTCAATCGGTGTAACATAAATAAGATTATCGTCCTCAAGAGATTTTGGTTTTAATGCTTGATATCTCTGTGGACGACACAGTTTGAGTATTGTTCTGAGTTTTTTCGCTTGAAAACTTTTTAAAATATCAATGACTTCATCAGTCCTTTGCAAATTCTATGGTTTCTTGAATGTTTTTGTCATACTTTGCATTTAACCGCAAATAGTATTCTGCTTTATCTACCATGTCGATGGGGGATTAACCTATTCCAAATAAGAGAAAAGTTTGATTAGATAGTACTGGATAACATGAACAGTCATTCACAATGATCACACAAAAATTTAATCTCAAAATGACAATGTTTTCTTACAATCTATTCTCTATTATTTCTTTCATGTAAACTTTTATAGGGGAGCTAGCCAATAACAACCTAAAACAATATAACAGCTACATAATTATACTTACGTGACTGTAGAACTTTTAAATCTGAAATTTGTCTGAAGAGCACCATACGATATGTACCACATTTATTGAACCGAAATATACTGGATATTCTTTGCCCAACAACGGTTCGGGTATATACTATTAGCCTAGGAAAATGGCGTTCAACCACAAATATGTCATAAAGCTATTTGCCCAGGTAGTTGGTAGTTGCCTAGGCAAAAGCTATTTTCCTAAAATGACTATTTGCCTGCGACATATGCATAATTACATGCTGACTTTTGAAAATATCAATGGCGGCGTGTACCTTATATGGTGTTGTACTAATTTATATTTTGTTTGCGTAAAGCCGACTATTGAAATCAATCACCATTAAAAATGTTTTGAAATTAGTTCAAATAAGTGAAATGGTACATTTTGCTATATGTTAAACTTAGTTGAAATAAGTAAGTAAATTGAATAATTTACTTAAATTAAAGTTTGAAGAATTACGAGAGATCCCGAGTTCTTTCAAAAAGTCAAATTAATAAGTGTGTATACATAATACTAAGTTATATAAATTGTGTAAAATGTATAATGTTGCATTGTACTATAGTTCTTTTCGATAAATATATTAATACGAATGAGTAAATTGAGATTAAATTACATAAATATTAAGTTAATTGTAATTGAACTTTTTTTAAATCTAAAGATATGGATAACAAATAAAAATTGTTTGTGATTAAACATATTGCGGGCAGTGAAATAAATAAGAAAAATTAATAACTGAAATTAGGATAAAACTATGTATTTTTAACTCCTGTGATAGCAGAATTTGCTGTATGTTTGAAATGGGACGAACAAACAAAAACAATCAACGTACATTGGGCATAATCGTATAATGAAAAAAAACAAATATAAACAACAACCACTATGAGCGGCGTTGACAATAACTGTCTAATGTGAAGAAAAACTAAATATAAATTAACATAAATTAATAACTCCAATGAGCGGGGTATTCCACAACAATAGCTATCAGACAATCTCTAATAAATAATTATAAAATAAAGTGCAATTCATTAAACTAGTAACATTAATTCCAAAATTCTCCAAGCGGGAGTTCCATTACCACGCTATAACTCCACAGCCCTCAATTAAATATAATGACAAGATATAGTGTAGATCCTACAAAAATTAAACAAAAAAATATATTGTTATGATCAGAAAATTAATCCCCTGAAATAAAGCTCTAAGTCAATTTTTGTTCTGGTAAAATTCGGAACACAGTAGCCCTTACGCACCTATCCACAAACCCAACCTAAAAAGAATAAAAGAAAAATGACTTACTAGTAAGCTTTGCGAGTTACTCCGCAGTATAGAATTTAAATTTCAGTTACCAAAATAACAAAAAAAATTAGTGGTGCGAATTCCTACTTAAGGATAACAAATACGTGAACCTAAATTTAAGTCACAAAAATAATAATTAGTGATGCAAATTCCTATGCAAAGAAAGTTATAGTAGCGTCGGGGAGAGGTGTCTCATGGCGGACTAGAGAATGGGGATATAATTGTTACTGTGAAATGCATCTGTTCCCTTTATCTTAGTGCGAAGTTCCCACTTAAAGAAAGACGGGTTATAGTAATACGTCTGCTATATATTTTAAATGCAGGACTTAAAAACGTATGTCGATTCAAAAGTCAAAGCGCATGACGCTGTCAGATGTCTTCTTGGCTATTTAACCTCAAATTATTCTTCGTATTTCGTTTCGTATAATCGCATCGTGTTTTGTAGTTATAATAATTTATCTTTCGCGTCGTAATTTATTAGTCTCCATTGCATTTGTAAACAACAGTTTTTTTTTCAAAACTATTATTATTATTAATATTCACTATTACGAGGTAAGTTTATAATGCAAAATGTATTTCCAATTGATCGAATGCATATATTTATTTTGCAACAAATAATGATGTCATTAAAAAGTAAATCTTTGAAAAGCGAAACTCAAGTAATGTTAACGAATATACTGCATTATTTAGAGATGGAACGCGATAACAGGAGGCCAAGTTTACCTTTAACTTCCATTATCCAGGTACACTAATAATTTTCACTATTTAAATTCGACAGCGCGGCTTAAATTTGAAAATAACCTAGAAACATTGACGGTGTTTTGTTTGTATTCAAAATTACCAACTCTATGATTCAATAACGACATACGTTTTTAAAATATTAAACCATGCTCTACTAAAAGATGAGTCATAAGACACCTCTCGCCGGGCCGACCATACAAGAGAATAATAACAATCCCCAGTACATAAATATGCATACACAAGATAGTAGCTATAATGGCTATATGGTAGTTCCAATAGAAAAAATTCATTACTATTGCTGCTGCTTGAAGTAATGTCAAATTATAGCACCAATTGGTTTTGTAAAGTCTCTTAAAGTGATTTATACATTCACTTTCCGTTGAAGCTCGACCAAATGCACGGAGTAAGTAGTGATATGACAGCACTGAACTAATAGGTAATAAACCGTAGATAACCTCAAATCTTATAAATCCTAAGTTTTGCTAGAGCAACTATAAATTTAAATAGTCTGACCTTATTAAAATATTTATATGGTGTATTTGTATATTTAAGTTATACAATACAAACGTTTCGATAACACTTACGGTTATCTTCATCAGTAGCAAAATTATCTTTCAAAATTGTTAAAGTTAATAATAATATTACTACTGACAAATATAACTGCAGTATTAATGAGACGTTTAGAACAAAGCCGGAGGCTGTCCCATTTACAATTTAGGCATCACGTAGTAAGTTTAGTAGTAATCCATTAAATCGTTTAATTCTACGTAAACCTGAAAATCGCAAAGAAATTTGGTACGAGTTAAAACACATACGCCTGGTAAAAATGAACAGGAAATGTCGAGAAAATTATTTTACAGTTGGTGAAATCCTACTTTCAATTTACATTTAGTTGCGCCGCGAAAAAGACAAAAGGATTTTTAAATTAGGAGGAAATGTAAATAAGTTGAGGTTAGTTAACATCGTAAAATCGTAACAAATAAAATTGGAGATCACATTTAAAGTGTGTTGCCTATTTATCGTTGTACAGTGAGTCCCAGAAGTTATGTCTAAATTCATTTAAAGTTCAAGGGTCTAGTTTATGGAGAAACGCTCGGACAAGTTGATTTTTATTTTTGACTGCGGTTTTTTACTGGTAAAATTTTGTATATAGGGTGGCCCAAAAATAAGTTACGACCACCAACTTGATTTTGTCTAATGGAAACACCTGTTTTTTATTTCATTTTCTGAATCTGCTTTGAATTTTGAGTAAATCTCATGTCCTATACCTAAAGTCAACAGATCTCCAGGGATTTACAATTGAACGTATCAACAATTAAGACCGTATCAAGGAAGGCGGCCTTTGTTTTATGTCAAAAGGAACAATTTATTCAAAAAACATAAGAACAAATCAAATCAAATGTTCAGTTTCTATTTGTGTACGTGTTCTATCACCAAATCCAATCATGCAGAGAATTTCAATTTTTTCTCGTTCCGATAGCTTCACCATTCCGGAAAGGACAAATGTTTAAATTCGACGTCAATAAATTGAGATACACAACGAAATGAAAACATGTACCTATTGTTTATGGATCACCTTGGATACGATTATTTTGCAAGTGTTCTTGATAGTTTTATAAAGACAATATTTACTTTTTTCGTAAATATCTCGAAATCTGTTGACTATAGGTCTGAGATTCACTCAGAATTCAAAGCAGATTCAGAAAATGAAATAAAAGAAAGTGTTTCCATTTGACAAAATCAAGTTGGTGGTCGTAACTAATTTTTGGGCCACCCTATATATAAAATTTTACCACTAAAAAAATTGCAGTTAAAAATAAAAATCGACGTGTCCGAGCGTTTCTCCAACAACTAGACACTTGAACTTTAATTGAATTTAGACATAATTTCTGGGACTCATTGTATAATTTTAACTACATAGTATTTAATATTTATAGGTGGCATTGAGACGTTACCCTCTGAAGATTTAGATAAAATTAAAATTGCTTAATTGATGATTAAACATACTGCGGGCCCTGAAATAAATAAGAAATGAATTAACTGTCGTCGTTGCAACATTGCTTGTCTTCTTGTCTGTATGTAGCTCTTCATTTTTCTTTTGTTTTTGTAAGAGATTATTTTAACTTTTTCATCCTCTTCTCCTTGCTTACTTGCGTGATAGTGGTAGCTATTGATTAGTTTGAAGCAGTTTCTCTGTAAATTGATTAAACGCGTTTAGTCCAAGTATGGTTAGGTGAACTGCCGGTGGTTCGCATGGAACGATAGTGTAGTTTATGGGGCATGTGCTGGTCCCGGTTGAGTTGGTGAAGCGCTAATTGGTCTCCCTGTAGAGTGTAGTTAGTTTATTTAGCACAAGCGTTGGGAATGTTATTTATGTTTGCGCAATAGTAAAATATTTAAAGGCGTGTAGTTTTGTCAAATTAAAATCTAAGATATATATATATATATATATATATATATATATATATATATATATATATATATATATTATGGTGAGTCACAACGGACGCCACGGAGATTTATGATAAAACTGCAGGGACATTATGTAGGGCTATATTAAGGCTACATTTTTAAAATAATTTCAAATATACAGGGTGCTTAAAAAGTGTGGCATATCAAAGATATGTTTTTTTTAAATGGAATGCTCTATATTTTACCGCATTTTTGAATTAATTATGGAAAATAAGATAGACTTTCGCTAGGGTTCCCTATACCTAAATACAAACAGTTTCGATTTATTTTGATTTTTCTTAAATTGCAAGATTTTGGAAAAAAACTAATTAGTACTTTTTGGAAGATCATTCAATTGGTCACATGACAGATCTAAAATATTCAGGGTGTTCCATATGAGATAATTCGCCGAGCTGGTAGCGTAGTGGTGACACGACCTGCTTAGCATTCGGGAGGTAATGGGTTCGATTCCGGTTACCGTCTACCTTGTATGAGGTTCTTTCAGGGGGTTTTCCTCATACACATGTAGCGGCATGGTCACTGCGTATATGCACACCATGTACGTCTACTTAGGCGAATGCCGGGGTAGTATTTTCTCCCTTAGAACCCTAACTCCGTTCCTTCCGATCCTATTCTGACCACACCCATCCTTAATCCCACCATGCATATATACGTGATGTATGTATGTATGCTAGGAATCCACGATTGTGGCTGAAGGAGTTCGGAAAGCTCGAGCAGCCCGCCCTCCCCCTTGGGGAGGGAATGAAATACGTGGCCCTTTCCTTTCCTTGAGATATCCTCTCCAATTAGTTTATTAATAAATATTGGCCCAACAATGTGCTGTCCTATAATTCCACACCACACGTTTAAACTCCATCGATATTGACAACGTCGCTCACGGGTCCAGTGTGGATTTACATTATGGTAATAATGCATGTTATGTCTTACAACAACTGGATCATTTCGAAATCTTGCTACGTTCGAAAATAAAGCGTTGTTAAAGAAATTTCTATGTTGTCCTATCTGTTGCAAATCCCATTGTGCAAAATTAATTGTTAACAGAAAATGATTTTCGGTTAATTCTTGGTGAAGAATCATTTTGCATGGGTGAAATTTATTTTTTTTTATTATCCTCCAGACCAAACTATGCGATATTCCCCAAATTTGCAATCTCCCTGGTACTGACATGGGGATTCTCAATAATGTGTAACATTACCTGGTTTTGGTTGTCGTCATGGCAAGCAGGTGGGTTTTCATGTACCGGTTTCTTATAATCCACAGTTCCCGTTTCACGCGTTCTCTCCAATAATTTAGTAAATATTCGATGTTCAGGGTGCCTTATGTTTGGATATTTATTTCTGTACAATCTGGCTGCTTCATAAGGATCTTCATCTGAATTTCCTAATATTAGGAGCACATCAATTAACTCGTCTCTCGTATAACTTAACGGCATTTTAAAAACGTATCAATTAATTTTAAATTAACAATTATAATCTTCAATAATACAATTATTATTAACAAGCACTGACAACCAAATTGCATTGATTGACGTTTGACTACTAGATTACAATTTAATTGTTTCTTTTGTGCCTACCGTTACTTAATATTTGGAAATAACATCGAGTGTAAAACATTCATGCGCTACTAGATTAAAATGTTAGTTAGCTTTTTGATAGGGAAAGAAATTAATTTTTAAGAAAACCGAAATACTATCGTAGAAGAATGTTTTTAGGGTCTCAATAATTAAAAAAAATTATTGCATTCCATTTAAAAAAAAGTTGAAAGTCGCCATTTTGAAATAATTCGTCCAATTGAAAGTCCGACAATGTCCTGAAACATATTACTGCCAAATATTTTGAAAGTAGTGCCCATAGTGTGGCTAAAAAAAATAAGACGCTTACTCTGAAACAGGCTGTATATGTGTGTGTGTCTATATATATATATATATATATATATATATATATATATATATATATATATATATATATATATATATATATATATATATATATATATATATATATATATATATATATATATATATATATATATATATATATATATATATTTCTTGAAAGTTGTACTAATTTATATAGTGCGTACGTAAAATTAAGTATGAAATCATTAATGCATTAAAAACATTTTGAAATTGGTTCAAATACGTGTAATTATAAATCTTGCAATTTGTTAAATAGGTAAATTGAGTAGCAGAAATTATATTTTGTGTAAAATGTGTAACAAGTTGCATTTTACCATAGTTATTTTAGATAAATACGACCGCTTGTAATTTGCATAAATGTACATTAATACAAAGGGTAAATTGAGATTAAAATACACATTACGTTGGAAATAAGTTTAATCTGCTTATCTTAATACACCGTTTATTAATTCTCTAAAGACTAGAATAGCAATAAAAATTGTTTGACACCTTGACTGCTCTGAGTACCAAACGTTGATCTTACGTATTTCCAACTTTCATAAGGGCCGTGGAAAGCAGCGTTTGTTTCTTAAATCAATGCATTTTTATGCAACCTAAAGTACATTATTGTAACTACTAGAAGCCACATTTAGCTTTATGCAGAAGTAAATGCTGCTTTACATAAATCAGGGTATGATGCACATCGCCAATATGGCAAATGTGATCTAAAAGGGTTGCGTGAATCATAAATGCTGCTTCTCGCCAAAATATGATAAAAATCAATTTTTTGAGATAAAATCTTTACATTCCAAGTAACTAGGTGTATGAGCATTCGATTTTAACATAAAACACTTTTGTTCAGAATGGCCACAAATTTGTAGTATTGCGGCAATGAACGTGTTAATTTGTTATTAAAAACCTAAATTATCAATTATAAACCAATTATTATCGTATTGAAAAGATATGAAACCTATGTAGAAGTATAAAGTAATGAATTACTACTACGTAGTAGTGCGGTTACTGTGAGAACATTCAACCCGTGTTGCGAACAAAGTGAATACGAAATCAATAAATAACAACTTCAACATAAAGATGGAAATATCAGATAGGAAAATTGACTCCGCTGATGGGGACTGTAAATTCTGATCACATGAGCTCTTGGTCATACAAAAGGATTACGCGTGGAAGCAAATGTAGTCTTTCAAATAGAAATCAACCCTGTTGGTCACCATTTAACGCACGCGCGCGCGTTGTAAAGTTGTGTCTAGAATTATGTACCAGAATTTTAAAGTGTATAGTAAAGTTTCCAAAATAACAATTTATTTATTAGATCACCCTGAATTAAAATTACTTGTTAGAAATGTATTATAAAATCTCCTTTCGTAAACATTGCCAATAGCAAACTTTTTTTAAACACTCTGTGTACTCTATTTTAACTTCTTTAATAGAATAGGATTGAGATTTCATAACAACCTCGTGTTATCAAGAGGTACACGCTACCAACTACGCATTATTTTAATTTTGTTGTTATAGTGAGTTAACATGGCCATGCACACGTAGAGACTGTTACTAGATTCATAGCGTTCATCCCTCGGTAGCGCAGTTTGGAGCATGTGTGTCTAGATAACACGAGGTCGTGAGTTCGAATCCTATCGAGAGAATTTTTTTTATATTTGCATTAAATATTCCATGTTAAGTACTTACACACTAACAAAGGATGTTAATATAGGATTTATGCGCCATTTTGTACGTTATCGTACACACGGAGCACGTAAAGCCTAGAGACACGTCAATAGAAATTTTCCTGTTTCTTTTGCTAAAAATCTCTTGGATCCGTTGATTTTATTTTTTGCCTTTGTATATTTTAAAATTATTTTCTGTTATACAAAGTGTCCGAAGAAACCAGGATAATATAATATATAACATTTTTAGATTCCTCTTAAAAATCACGAAATATTTTATATATATTTATTATTTTCTAACCCGAATGGTTTTTGAAGTAATTAGCTTTTAATAGGTTATTTAAAAATAATAATAATAATTTTCACAATTTATTTTCATCCATTACGTCCCTTTAGGGCTGCTGGAAATCGGTAGTTTATGTAAATCACCCAAAGTCACTGGGTGAATTGAAGAACAGGGTGATATGGTTAATCGTATAGTTGAGTAATTTTCCTTTCGATACCATTACTGCTAAGAAGTGAAGCACTTTGCAACTTTTAATTTAACAAATCGTATCCCATATATGACCGTAGTTAGAAAGTTGATGAAAAATTCTGATAGGAATGGGAAAGAATTAACGTATAATGAAAGATTATGAAAGGTGAAAAGAATATGTACGGCTTAGGGGTTTAGCTATCGAATTTGATTCTGTGTGAGAGTAAGGGCATGAAATATTAGCGAGTTTCTCACATATAGGTTTGAATACATGTAAATGGAATAATTTATAATGAAACATATAATATAGTAAATTTTACGGCGTGTTTAATTGCCCACTCTGAAGAACAGTCAAGTTCGGAAATGGTTCATAATGAACTGTCATGGCATAGGTCCGTGTTTCGAACGCATTAAAAAATGCTTTCACACTAATGTGTGAAATCATGTAGATCGACGTAATCGAGTCTTAAATTATCACGAAAATTATCGCTGCAGTCTAGGAAAAGTTTTAACAATTTTAGCGCGACAAAATGAGCTTTGATTTATACAGTAAATCGATGTATGTGATCAAAATGTGTAATATATAAGTTGTGTTTATACTTGAACGATCTAGTTGATGAAGAAACGGAAAATGAAGGGATGTATTAATTTTGTGGGTTGATAACGGCATCAAAAAAATAACGTGATTAGAGGTATAAAAGAAACATTAAAGGGTGATGGACTAGACTTAATGTTTAGACAGGATATGAACTAAATGTGCACTCCTCAAATACATCCCGATGGATTTATGGCCATTTTTGCCCATACCACGAATTGTCATAAAATTTTGTTTTGTGTAGTGGGTTTCGAGTTACATAAACCCGTATTGGGATTTGTCACATATCTATATATTATGTACATTTCATTTATTTACTACTATTTACTATTTATGTAGTAATTAAAGTCACTTTCTTACTTACTTTGTTATTTACTTACGGGGTAAACATTTATCTTGTTTTCTGTGATTATAATTAGCCTGCCTATGTATCCTTATTCAAAATTCAGATCACAGTAGCGCCAGTGACGTTCTTTGTTGATTGCGAGTTTCATTATATGGTAAGTGTAAGGTTTTTGAAGCATTTTTTCAGCTACTTTACGTCTTACTGCGAACCCGCTCCTCTTCGGGGGGTTCAATCAGCTACCGGCTTATTTAATAATCATACATCATGCCAAGTGCGATTTGATCGTGTATCAAATACTAATATGACGTAAATGTACGAGTTCTGGGTTATACCGATGACACACTCTTATTAAGTGAGAATACGGATGAGCTACAAACTGCTCTGAAGAAGTTTTATATAGTCTGTAAAAGTATGGACCTAAAGGTAAACGTGAACAAAACAAAAATTGTGGTGTTCAGTCTGAAAGGAGAAAATAAGAGTAGAGTATTTACCCTGCATGATGAAACATGTGGAACACGTGGACGAGTTGGTGTATCTGGGTAAAATGTTCATTACAGATGGTACAGATTCTGGAACGAAAGTGATTGAAAGTATGTGGACCATAATGAAAAACGAAAGCATAAGGGTAGCAAGCAATCTACAATGGCGTATTTGTCCCGTCAGTACTGTATGGAAGTGAGGCATAGGTATGTTAAAAAAAGCATGAAAGTAAAATAAATACCGTGGGCACAAGATTCCTGAGAAGCGAGTGTGGTAAAACGAGAAAGGATAATATGAATAATGAGTGTATAATGAAAGAGTGTGGCGAAGAAAAGACGATGATAGGTATAATAGTAGTACACTACGTTGGTTTGGTAACATGTAAAAAATTAACAACGAAAAACTAACAAAGCAAATTTACGTGGGTGAAGTTAGAGGTAAGGCCACGCCTGGTAGTCCGCGTAAAATTTCGCTGAATGCAGTAGAATATATGACAAAATAAAAAAGATAAGGAGTTTTAAAAATAAAAGGGTATGTCAGAGACAACGTATGAATCTTGCGGAAGCTAGGGAGGTATGCAGGGATAGGAAAGCATGAAGAAATATTTCAAAATAAACGAGGCAGGGATGTTTTGCCTACCCCGCAACGGAATGGCGTGAATGTTACGTTATGTTATGTTATAAATACTAATTAATCTTTTACATGTTTCTTTGAATACTTTTCTATAGCATTAAATGTAACTGCGCTGGTGGACCAGTGGTAACACAATCTTCTAATTGGGGAGTAAGGAGTTGGATTCCGGTTAGCTTTTAATCTATATGAAGTTTTTAATCCTTAATTCCACGATACATACATACCCTATGTATACATATTGGGAATTGATTATCGTGGCGAAAACGCAAGCAGCTGGCCATTCCTCTTGGAAAGGGAAAACTTTTCTTTCTTCTTCAAGTAGTATCAGCAAAGTTATATATTTAGTGAAGAATTAACGTATGTTCTTAAATTCAGCAATCATTGACAAAAAAATTTATTTAGACTGTAATAGGAATCATTGAATGAATACATTCCAGGCGTGTAATCATATTTTGTTTGTGATGATATGAATTTTTAAGTATAAATAAATTAAATAACTCAACCAAATTACGGTTTTAGCGTAAAAATGCTACGACATTTTCATGGTGGTGACCTACGACTATGCTCTGGATGCAATTGTTTAATAAAGCCTGTCCGGTAGAACTGAACGGGTATCGGATTAACAAGGAGGATTGTCAATATATGGTTCTATTGTGCTTGAAACCGCCTTAATGCTTTGCTGTCTCGTACTTATTGTACGTGACAAAGAAAGATGGATATATTATGAATAATGCCTCTATTTCTGCCGAACAAAAGCGTTTGCAACTTTCACACATAATGACAAGGCAATAAGAATCAGATGCAGGTAGAATAGAAATTCAATAGGTATAATAAAATGCCAGTGGTTCTCAACACTGCTTTAACATTACATTTAAAATTTATGGAAGAATGCAAGTTTTATAATAAACATTTATAAAAGCCATTCATAATAATGAATATTCGATTAAGTATAGGTATTTCAATTTACATTTAGAAAGTTCATTGTATACCTAAGTATGGTAATGACGTTTTAGTGTACTCAATTACAAAAGAATCCAAATAAATATGCAATACTGTAACACTAAGTAATTAATAATAGATTATTATACCATTTAGTAGGTACATATAGGTATAAATAAAACAACTGCAATATCTATATTATCATTATTCTTTGAGTAAGCGTTTATATAACTAACCATTAATATAATGCCGAAAAGTTGAGTAAAGAAATTCGCGAATTAGTTTTAAATACAGTCGATTATTTTAAAGAAGAAAAGAAATGGTGGTCCACTATTATCTACATTTTCTGTTCAACAAAGAACAGCAAACGCGTTAAAACTTTCGGTTTCGACGGTGGGGAAAATCTGTGCTTTAAAAAAATGGCGGCGAGTTGGAACCTCAGTGAAAAAACAGCGTGTCAAACTTTGCACTACAGATTTTCCAGAAAATGGAAAACAAACAATTCGTGCATTAATATACGAGATGTACGCGAAGAAGGAACACGTAACGTTAAATTCATTATTAAACTTCTTAAAATTGAGAACCGCGTATGAAATAGGAAAAACCAGTTTGGCCAAGATTTGGATGACTCAGGAAGTGATGAATCTGAAGCCGAATGACAATTATAATTTTACATTTAATTATAAAAGTATATCTTTGTAATTTAATTAATATTTACTAACTATAATAAAAATGTATTTGTTATTGTTGTTATAAGTATAAGTGAAAGGTGTCAATTGAAATTACTTATAGGTAATTAGTAATCGATTATTATTTTTATTATACAAAAGTTGCATTTCTTCACAAATTATATAATGTTAAAGCAGTGTTGAGAACCACTGGCATTTTATTATACCTATTGAATTTCTATTCTACCTGCATCTGATTCTTATTGCCTTGTCATTATGTGTGAAAGTTGCAAACGCTTTTGTTCGGCAGAAATAGAGGCATTATTCATAATATATCCATCTTTCTTTGTCACGTACAATAAGTACGAGACAGCAAAGCATTAAGGCGGTTTCAAGCACAATAGAACCATATATTGACAATCCTCCTTGTTAATCCGATACCCGTTCAGTTCTACCGGACAGGCTATAATAGTTAATCTATTAAAGATCTGGTAATATTGTTATTAAATGCCATTATTTTTTAATGCTCTTGAGAACTTCAAGACCAGTCGAGCTATAATGTAAATAAATATTTTTCAATTATACAGGGTTCGGCATAGCAATGTTACCATTTTTAACACTAAATATTTATTGAACGAAACATAATACATTTTTTATTCTTATCATAAATTGATCTACATACTTTTGGATTTTATATGCCAGTAGTGGCAGTTAAAAAATGGTTCGCTGGACTTTGCAATCAAAAATTTTTGTTGTCGAAAAATTTGAAAATTTACATTCAATCACTGCAGTACAACGTGCGTTTCGTGCGGAATTTGGAGACTAAGGCAGAGGGGATACACCATCTCGGTTGACCATTCGCAGATGGATCAGGAAATGGCAAGATGAAGGGCCCGTTCGCAACAAAAAAGGAATGGGTCGCAGAAGATCTGTCAGAAATGCAGAACATATTGAACGGGTGAGAAATGCATTTGAGCACAGTCCTAAACGTTCCGCAAAAAGGCATTCCTTAACTCTCAATATTTCTGAAAGAAGTCTTCGCAGAATTTTGCACTTGGATCTAAATTTCCATCCATACAAAATGCAAATTGTTCAAGAACTGAATGCACGTCACAAAGAAAATAGACTGCAATGTTGTCAGAATATTCTCAACGCCATTGAAATCAATCCTGATTTGCCAAATCAGCTTATAACGTCTGACGAAGCCAATTTTTATTTACCAGGATTTGTCAATAAACAGAATTATCGCTATTGATCTGACAGAAATCCTAGGGAAGTTCATGAAAAACCACTGCACAGTCCAAAGGTAATTGTTTGGTGTGCTGTTGGATTAATGGGAATCATCGGACCTTACTTCTTTGAAGATGTTAATAGTCGATCGGTAACGGTAAATTCATAGCGTTATGTTGAGATGTTGATAAATTTTCTGCAACCAGAGCTACACCAGCGAGGAATCGCTAGAAACTTTACGTAACATGTTCCCTGGACATTTGGTTTCACGTTTCGGCGATATTCCCTGGCCAGCGTGCAATCCAGACCTGACAACTACAGATAATTTTCTCTGGGGGTACCTTAAAGAAAGAGTGTTTTCTGTAAGAATTAATAACTTAAACGAGTTAAAAAACCGCATTACTACCGAAATTGAAGCTATCCCTGAGGAAACATTACGACGAGTTATGGCAACTTTCCCGCAACGTCTTCATCTTGCATAGCAGAAAATGGTGGTCATTAAGTCACAAAATCTAAAGATATGTAGATTAATTTATGATAAGAATAAACACTGCATTCTGTTTCGTTCAATAAATATTTAGTGTTAAAAATGGTAACAGTGCTATGCCGAACCCTGTATATTAAGTTATCGCGCTTCTGGAATTTATACGGACAAATTTAGAACCGATATCGTCTTTCACTTTGTCACTTATTGTTGAAGTTAGAATTGATTCAGTTATATGAACTTTAAATTATTATACATGCAATGTTTATGTGCATAAAATTAATTTATCAATTTCACCATTATTCGCAAAATATGTTTGTGATAAAAATTCACTAAAATTATATAAAGGCGGCTATTGTAGTTTGGGGGATAGTGTAAGGTTCTATGCAATATTTTGCATGATTTATTAGCGTTCTATAAGAATTTCGTACTTTCCGAAATTTAAAATAATTTGGTAGATTTGAAATGTGGTATATATTGTATTAAGACTCCTCCATATATCAACCGTAATTTGTTTCAATGTATTGAAGTTTTAAGGATACGCCATTGAATTAAAATTAATTTCCAAATTATATAAAATTTGTTACAGTCACTAACGAAAGTATCTTATTTTACATTAGAGTAGACCATGATATTTTTTTTCTGCAGTAGTATTTCTTTTTTCAAAAGCAGCCCTGTCAAAAGTAATCGTGCTGTGTTGCCTACTCAAGTAACGCATATTATGATCAAGTCTCATATTGAATTAACAATAATTTGTTGTGTTGTTCCACACCATATATTTTAATATCTTCTGTTCCAGTAGTTAAAAGGATGTATCCGATAATGGTCTACTATTCAAAACTATACTGCATAACCTACTTGTACATGCAATATTGAATTGTTCGTTTTTTATGTACATGTACTATTTAAAAATGTGTTTTAAATATAGACTTAATATTTAAGCGGTGTTTTTCAGGTACGATTAATATTTAATAGTATATCAACCGAGCATTATTTTGAATCCCGATCGTTGCGAGGGAGTTAATAAGGCGAGATAGAGTAAATCATTACTTCACGTGTAAAGTATATTATTTTTTCACTATCAACACGTTATATTGTCTATTAACAATTATTTTATGCATGTCATTGTAGCAAAATTAAGTAGTGGTCTTTATATCGGTACTACAGTTACCGTTTGTCATTTGATGAAAAGCACACAGAAATTTTTGACTTAAATGTACAATAATATGCAAATCTCTGAAGATATTGTTGTTAATAGATTTCCAAGTATAAATAATTGTACAGATTGTACGTTTACAATTAATATTAATAAATAATTAAGTTAATCGTATGGTGATATTCACTTTTTAACAATATCAACAGTTACTTCCCTAGGGAAATAATATTATATCCCTGTTGTTATGCCAACTTGTAAAAATTGTGTAAATGTAAGCTACTTCCCTAAAACGACATATTGTAAGTGCTACTTACTTGAATGATAGTGAAAAGCAGATGTTTTTGTATGTACAATTAATATTTAACATATATTATTTTTTAATGTACATTTAATATTAAAAAACGTATTTTCAATATATATGAAATTTTTTGTTTATTACATAATCATTTAAATGCTGAAAAATGCAGAATGATTATTTTTAAACCTTCAGAGTATCGACTTATCTAGAATACACATTATGCGAATTATGTGACATCTACCTACATGTTTATACAGGATGTGCACGGAAGATAGTGCCGTTAATGATAGATACAGCAAAATATCTCGGGCAAAAGTTATTCGTGTAAAAAAGCTTCACGACCTAAAAATATTGACGTCCCTAAATAGACTACACAGGGTCTTCCTTTATTACCTTACATAGAACCACCTACATATTATTTCATATTATGATTCTACATGAAATTTAAGTTCAACTTTGACTGAAACAACATTTCTTTCCTTTGATCTTTAGGCAAATGTGCTATTAATTGCAGCAAAAGATTTCGAAGGGAGAGTCTAAGTAAATATCGCCATTCAAATGATGTGCTCCAATGACATGATTTCCCATTACACCACCCTAAACATTAAAAGACCAACGATGTTGGTAATTCGTTTTCTAAACATTCGTGAATTTGTAATTGAGTAATAATAAAAATTCTGTACTATAAGTGTATTGTAACTGTGATTTCATATTAGTTGAGTTGATCGGCTTAGTCCTGAGAAGGACAGTTTTCACACTTTAGTCGAATTCATATATTATGAGAATTGGGAAAAAATCATAATATATGAATTCGAGTTAGTGCGAAAACAGTCCTTCTCAAGATTAAGCCTGATGACGGAAGCAGAGTGCGCTTTCGAAACGTAGCGGCTACAAAAGTAAAAACTGTGGAAATAGGCCGACCAACTCAACTAATAATGAAAATTATAACGATTGATTTGTCCACTTTTATGTTCGAAAACAGAACAACATTAAACTCAATTTTGAATCGAGTGACGTTAAGAAATAATATAATAAGAAATATACTGCGCATTTCCGTCAGATGATACAAAAAAAAAAGTTTTCCGAAACATCGAGAAAACCATGTAAGAAAGAGAATGCAATAGCAGATTGAAAGTACATTTAAGACTGCACCTGATGAAGACCTAAAATACAAGGTGTTCCATTTGAGAAAAAAAAATTACGATATTATAGATAGCGGACCGCGAAAATCTGATTATTGTAATAAACGTTTGTCAAATCGCCATTGTTACCACGAGACAAAAGATAATTAGTGGATTTTAATATCGTCATAATACGTCGTAATTTGCTAATGTTTTCAAAATATTTCATTTAGGAATGTTATGTAAGGAATCTGAGATTGTAACTGATATCTGTCTAGGGTTGTAAAACACATGTTGGGGGGGAGTAGCAGGCGCACGCTTCAAAATGCTTTACTGAAGGGGCGTAACGACTCATTGGAATTTCTTATAAGCCGATTCTTGAAGAAAAATGTCACTAGCTTAATAAGTAATTGTGGCGGTATAGACCGAGATCAAAAGATATCTTTGTTTGTTACTTGAAACCCGAGAGAGGAATATGGGGTTGTTGCGGACGAATGCATATTTTTAAAATTAAGGTGTCGTTCAATAATTAATATGAAACTGTTCCAACGGAAATGAATGTTTCTTGTTTTTTTTATTACTTTTGAAAAACGGGGGTGGTTTTTCGGGAGTAGATATAGTTAGTTTTGAAATCGAAGAGGGGACAGTTACAGTTAGAATGTCAATCGAGCCAGATCGACTTTTGGATTAATTAAATACCTTCATTGTAAACAGTTTGTCTTTAAAATAATTCTTGCATGTAGATTTTTCTTTTGAATTCGCCAACACTACATTGTCTTTTCTTTCGGGGTTAAACCGCGTATGTTAACGATTTGTGTCTGTGATCAATTAAGGGAATATTTATTCTAGTGTAAGTATGTAATTTTATATAAATGAAAGCTCGCAGCCGATCATTTTACCAACCTATGTAACGTATTAAAAGAATCAAACATTGCCTTGCAACGGTATCTTATTCGTACGCGGACTCATTAAGCTGAAACATGCAGGGCCCTCTCACTCTGGTATTTGTGCGAATTGGCATTGTTGGTTGTTGTTTATATTTGGTAGAGGTGGACTGATGAACAGGTGTATCATACCGCTTCGGTTACTAATTGTAAAAGGCAATTACCAAGCATGTACACACTCCTGACATCAGATAACCATTCAACACCTCGAATTTTATTTTTATTGTTTTTATTGTTCTATAGATGAGTGTGTAACCGGAGAAAGGAGCACTGTATTTTTCTAACGCCCTCAAACTTATAGAGCGGTCACGATGTTGTGAACTATTTATAACTTACCCTTGTAAGGATTTGTCTTAATGAGTTTTGTTTGTAAGTTTGTTTAAGTAGAATTATTTGCCTGCGAGCTGATTTCTATTTGTATCTGATTTATTGTAATTTGATTTAAGTATTCTGTGCTTTAGTGGTCACTAAACAATTGGGTACGTGCAAATTCCTTGTCTGATTTATTTTGTCCTTGCCTTTACCTTATCTCCTGTGCAATTTTACTGTTGTTGGATTTTATAAGTACCGTAATTTGTTTTACTGTTTTATGTGCTTATTTACTTAAAGACCGGCATGATTTTCCATTTCCATTTCCTCCCAATGTTATAATTTTGTATGCACTTTAACCTGATTTAATGGTGTTCTGTTATATATTTAATCATTTATTTGTCTTTATTTGTGCTATTTGATTTATTAATGTACTTGTGCAATTACTTATTTATGAATAAAGTGGGTTTTATTAGTAGTTCTTTCCCACAATAGTATATTATCGGGTTAAACCACCGCTGCGCAACGCTCGTTGATTTTAATTTGAGAAGCTTCATTAATTTTTTACCTGCCTCTCATGATGCAACACTTACCTCACCCAGCCTATCTAATTTAGATAGCACAACGTACCTACCACTAGACCGCCACTTCGTTTGATCAGATTGGAGGTTTGCGAGTAATTAAATATCAGACTTGTAAATAAATTCTAACGTTTTAATTATTGCCCGGAAAGTCAAAGGAAGGCAGGTAATTAATTTGAGTACTAGTGACATTGTTGTCAGTGAAGTCAAGATAAATCACCTAGCGATTGTTTAGTTCTTGAATTTTCATTATTGCAAATAAGTGCAAATTACGCCTTTCAAGATAGGGTACCTGGGGGACGCTACAATATACAAGTTTGAAGTGACTTTTGGAACAGACTGTGCGTTCCTCACACATTCTCACTATAATTGTAACGAAAATCTTCCACAACAACATATCTAAAGCCCATGGCTATACGTCTAACAGGACAAGAGAAAAGCGTCTTTTCTCATGCTTTAAAAATGCCAAAATTTGAAAATGTCCATATTAGGTACCTAATTTTCAATCAAATTAGGCGTTGCCAAATTTCTTATATCACTCTTTTATGGTCCTTGTTAGAATTAAAGTCAATACTTGACAATTTTTTTTAATAGTGGGACGTTCAAGAGATCTTTGATGTTTAAAATCTATATTTCAGAAATAATATGAAATAGGAGTTTGTGTACACAAGTATTTGGACACTCGATGGCTAAAATATTTGAATACTCGAGTACCAAAATAATAAAATGTACTGAAATAATCAAACAATCAAGATGAAGATGAATATTTGGTTTATTCCAGGCTAAAGGTGAGATGAATTTCTTAACATTCGGTGTATATTTGTGGTAGTAGCAGCAATTAGAAGTTTATCATAAATTAATCACTAATTTAAACTGAATCACTACACGGCGACCCGCCTCGGGTGGCCCTTTTAGGGGCGGGAAAATTTCACAATAAATAATAATAAATTTTAACGATTTCATTTCACATTTTTGTCGTACCTACAATGCGGACCGAGCACGGAACTTTTTATTATTTATTCTTTTACGAAACCGGGGATTCCCCTTTCTTTAAATGAATGTAGCCATCTTGCTCGTTATAGCGACGGGAAACACTGTCTGTACTCGGTACTGACTTGCAGTGATTCCCCGTGTTTTATTTTGCGCTCGGATTGTTTACGATTACTGTTCAGCGAGAATGAATTCTTTCATATAAAAAATAGTTATTATTAATAACAACTGCAAATTAGGTTTTTAAATTATCGATAAGAGCATTAAAAATTACATATTGCATAATGTCTAGATTCCCGATGCGTTAGAATGGGGTAAATATACTATATACTAGTTTAAGATGAACCGTTACATTAAGTTCACATATTGTTTGCAGTCGATGGTTTTAATTAAAATTTATTACGCTATTTCGCATCATCATCAAATTCCCAATTTATCCGACGCGCACCTCAGCACTCTTTAGTGTTAGAATGATTTCTACGTGTTACATGTTGTGCTTGTGATTGTTAAATTATTGAACTTGAACTTGTCGAAAAATTGTTTTTTTGTCGACTCTAGGTATAAGTATATTCGACTATGTGAGTATTAAATATTTTATTTACGTTATTTTTTATGTAATAGTATGTTTTACTATCTAACTACGTTGTTAAAGCTTTAAGCTAAAAAAAATCAAAACAAGTAAATTTTAGACATTTTAGTAAAGCGTTTTTTTAATTTATTAGTAATTATTTTGAAATGTTTTACGTTTTTACGATACTTTCGTTTACGAATCCAAGTATCGTGTCAACAATTATATTGTTTTGTTTTAGAATAAAAAATGAAAAGAGTAAAAGTAAGTGGGACACCGTACCGTAATTGGAAGTTGGAAAATGTTAGAAAAAATGAAGGGGCTTTACTTAAATATGTGAATAGTTTGTTCCTGAGACATCAGATTCCATACTGGGTTTAAATACAACTGGGACTGAGCCTTCAAACCCAGAACAAGGTAAAAATATACAGGAACTTAACACTGTTGATCTGGTACCCGTTAATAATGTTGAGTTCGTTCCTGAAGATCAAATTCCAACAACATATACTCAATCAGAGTCTGTATCTGTTTGTCTAGACATGGAGCTTGATAGCTTAGAGACAAAGACTGATACAGTATCGATATTGTCTGCTATTCAATACCGAAACTTAGACGATATCTGAAAATGACCTGAGCGTATAGATGAAAATGTGCGATTGCATCTCATTCAGCAAGGCCAGGAAGTAGTTCAGCATATCAATACTAACTTGCCGATGCGTCAACAGTAATACGTTCAGATTCCTTGCCTTTAACATCAAAAGGAGAGACAACGCGGCTTACCAAGAATGGTTTTACCGCACAGTAACTAAAAGCGAAATGCACACGGTACTGATACACAAACGAGAGAAATGGGCAGATAGCGCTGTAAGTTATGCAAAAATATCTGTGAAGAACTTGGCATTTCTATGGAACCTCAGAAGCCCGTAACGAGAAGGTACATTTTGATGACGGAACCAGAGATGCCAACTTGTCTTTTGAGTTGAGACGGAAGCTATTTTATTCGTTAAGTAGAATAATTGTAGAAATTCGTGAGAGGTATCAGCAGTTACAGAATTTGGTAGATAAGTTTGCTTTTCTAACTCCGGCTATATTTATTGTGAAATCCAAGCTAGAAGATACTCTGCTAAATATAATAATGCTCCGAATATTCTTCACAATTGCGATAAGCTATCCCAGCTGGGAGAGAAGTTTTTCAAAATTGAAATTGATCAAAAATTATTTAAGATCAACAATGAGTACTTTAAGGCTAATCAATCCGGCTATCTTGTCTATTGAGCAAGAGGTATGTGACGCTATAGACATTGATACTATAATAAGTCTTTGTTTAAAAAAAAGTAGACGGTAGTTTTATTTTTAATCGTAGCAATTATTTTATTTTTCAATAAAAATATGTATAAATGGTAACAGTACCTATCGTTCTAGTTCTAATTGGAAGTCCACTTCTGTTTTATATTCAAGTCGCTAATAACTTAATCTTGTCGATCGTAAACGAATATAATCAATTAATCAATTTCCTTTGTAGCCTGTACAATACACAATAATGATGATTCTTCTTGCCTAAAGGTATTTTAGAAGTACTTTATATCTTACAGTCCTTGAATTTCAATTCGGAAATAAGGGGGCGTCGAAATTTACCTGTGCCCCGGTCGGCTGAAACCCATGCTACGCCACTGTCACTAGCGCTTAAATAAACGTAAGGGTGAATATCAAACCATAAAAAAATTGAAAACCAAAAAAGAAAGTCTTACGTCAGCAAAAAACGATACAAAGCAACTATTAGATTATTACAAAAGCAATCCTTATAAAAAGATGATTCCTGACTGCGAAGGTGGTAAATTATATGTTTTTAATGCAATTCATCGTACTGTTTGGATAATTAAGAGAAATTAACTGTTTTTTTTACTGAATTATTATAATTCGATTATGCTAGGTCGAATCATATGTTTCAAATTACGGCGGAAGCGCTGACCCATAAATAAAAATTTAATTAAAATGTAAATAATATGCAAAATATTTTAACGCAAGAATTAAGGAAACTTAACCTCAATTTAATTCTCAATACAGAAAATTGTATTTCTGCATAATAAGAGAAAAAGCAAATAAGTATGGGATAAAATACGATGATTATGTTATAATGAAAAATAGCTAAAATGCAACAGGTACTAAGGTTGCAATGTCAGTGCCCTTCCGGTGAGAAAGAATGTCGGTCGCATACAAACGCGTGGTAACCGATGAAGATAGTTCTGCTTCTTGGATTCCCTTTGGTCATGGTTTTCATTAAAAATAAATATGAAATTACGTTTAAGAAAATGTTATACCATCCATCCGTACATTGTCACAGTGTTTTGTTACTAATATTCGTACAAATGGTACATACGAACGCTATTGTTGTTAACAAATCCTAAAAAAATACATAATTTTATATAATTAAATTGGTCTGTTTGAGCCGAAACCGTGACATTGACTGTTTTATTTATAAGACGTAAGTAATCTGAATGAAATCATTAAACAAATTATAGGTGTTGGTGTAACGGAGTATTACGTACTATCAATTATCGGATAATTAAACCTCTCTAATGAGGATTTCTTTACACATTTTCCCTAACTGCATTATATGATTAAGGAAAAAACTTCATTTTTATAAATTTCGAAATCATTAAAAAAATTGTTAACCTAGAATTATTATCAAATGAGATTGTGTATATTACTGATGCCCAAACATAATTACCAATATAATTAGTATTTCAGTAATGTTAATACTACGTCTGAGATGGAATTTAACTTTTTTAATTTAAATATTCATTAAAATTACTCTCAATTACCATTTGTATTGTAAAGAGATTGTTTTTTTAAAGAATTCTCATAGTTCATTTCTCTTTGAGGTACGTCATGAAAAGATACCATTTCCTTTTCATTTTAATGTAAAATGTAACCTTTACTTTGTTTAATTCATATCACAAATGATCACAAACAAAATCGTAAAACTGAGTTATAAAATAAATTTATTAAAAGAAAGAAAGATCCTGCCCAAAGTATAATATATATATGTATATATATATATATATATATATATATATATATATATATATATATATATATATATATATATATATATTATATATGACACACACACACACACACACAGGGTGAATTTTTTTTATTATTTGTATGGGGATCCCCGAAACAATAAGAGTTACACATTTGCTTAAATGGGGAAAGATTTGCCAGATACCCTTTTGTTGATTTAAGAAAATACACGGCTTACTAGATATTTGTAAAGAAGTAAAATTCTCCAAAATCGTTTTACCGCTTTAATTCGTTTATTTCTAAAGATAGATGAAAATTGTTTAAGTACAATTTGTAGATAATTTTGTCTGGAATAACGTCACCGTTCTAGTTTTTTAATTTTGCTTAGCATTTTGAAGTTATCAAGCACAGTTGAATTTTTTTAAAAAGAAACCATAGTTGACTATGACATATTTTAATAGTGCATTTTTTTCTGGTTGTAAGATCAGAACTTCCCAACGATGTGTGGACATGGAAAAAAATGAACAGCAGCGTTCTAATGTACCCAAAAAAGTTACTGAATTCGCCTCAACTGAGGCAACGTGTCAACAAACCAGGTTTAACGAATGATTTGAGCAAGGTGCGAATTCAACTTTGTGATTTATTTCTTTAATTCTTTGCCTCCTGAATACCTTCCAGCCATAACAGCGGCACTACAGTTGTTTACATCGAGACCATCAGCTTCAAGCTTGCTAATGTCAATGTCAATGTCACTACGCTAAATTTAACAAAATTAAAAATAAAATCAACTAAAGAAAAACTGATATTAGGTACATTATGTCTTATTATAATAGGTGTTCAAAATGACGACTATTTTGTTCTAAACATAATTATCAACCCTCTTTCGAACAGAATGGTCCGCACTCTGAATAACATATCTGGGTGATTTCACGAACCTGTCACTTTGCGGTAATGTTAATTTCTTCACCATGACTTTTTCTTTGATCGAAACCCACAAGAAATAAATCAAGAGGGGTTAAGTCATGGCGATCTTGCAGGCCAATTTACAAATGGTCCCCACGTCCAAATCCATAAAAACTATTAGGGTAAGTGTCTATTAGTCAATATAGCACGTGCTTCTCGACAGAAATGTGGTGGTGCCCGTCTTGCTGGAACCAGAATTGCTCACATTGTTGCTCTGGAATATTTGGCATCAATCTTTGCAAGTCATTTCGACAGAAATTGCATATCGCTGTCCATTAATATTACCATCGAAAAATGAAGTCAAAGTATCCCACACTCAGGTATTGTATCGACCAATAAGTGTTGATTAGCGACTGCTTCGCATCCAGTGTGGATCTTTCTTGAGCCACATAATCTATGTATTATGAATAAAATAATGTATCTAATATTCAGTTTTTTCTTTAGAATTGATTTTATTTTCAATTATGTTACAATTAGCGTAGTGACATTGACATTGGCATTAACAAATTATTCATTGATTATAACGTAGTTTTTCTAGAGATTACGAATCTAATAGAAAAACTGCACCTTCAATTTAACATTAAAGTTTTTCTAAAAAGTGGAAAGGGTTAAACATTACTTTCGTCAATTTAAAGTGTCAACGACCCATTGTATCTAGATATTGCATTTATTTTACATTTCAGCAACATTTTCTCAATATCGCTTTAAAGTAACACTTTAAAATGTGCCACCCTTAATATTAACATATATTATATTTAAAACACTTATGGGAGATATCATTTCTTTTTAATAAATTTATTTTATAACTCAGTTTTACGATTTTGTTTGTGATCATTTATGGTATGAATTAAAGTAAAGGTTACATTTTTATATTAAAATGTAAAGGGAAATGGTATCTTTTCATGACGTACCTCAAAGAGAAATGAACTATGAGAATTCTTTAAAAAACAATCTCTTTACAATACAAATGGTAATTGAGAGTAATTTTAATGAATATTTAAATTAAAAAAGTTAAATTCCATCTCAGACGTAGTATTAACATTACTGAAATACTAATTATATTGGTAATTATGTTTGGGCATCAGTAATATAAACAATCTCATTTGATAATAATTCTAGGTTAACAATTTTTTTTAATGATTTCGAAACTTGTAAAAATGAAGTTTTTTCCTTAATCATATAATGCAGTTAGAAAATTGTAAGAAATCCTCATTAAGAGGTATAATTATCCGATAATTGATAGTACGTAATACTCCGTTACACCAACACCTATAATTTGTTTAATGATTTCATTCAGATTACTTACGTCTTATATAATAAAAACAGTCAATGTCAACGGTTTCGGCATCAAACAATGTACCAATTATTATAAATAGTATTTTTTTAGATTTGTTAAAACAATAGCGTTCGTATGTACCATTATGTAGAATATTAGTAACATAAACACTGTGACAATGTACGGATGGATGGTATAACATTTTCTTTAAACGTAATTTCATATTTATTTAATGAAAACCATGACCAAAGGGAATCCATTAGAGAACTATCTTCATCGAGTTACCACGCGTTTGTATGACTCGACATTCTTTCTCTCCGGAAGGGCACTGACATTGCAAACCTTAGTACCATGTTCATTTTAGCTATTTTCATTATAACATAATCATGTATTTTATCCCATACTTATTTGTTTATTTCTATTATCAGAAATACAATTTTCGTATTGAGAATTAAATTGATTAAGTTTCTTAATTCTTGCGTTAAAATATTTTGCATATTATTTACATTTTAATTAAATTTATTTATGACGCTTCGCCGTAATTTGAAACATATGATTCGACCTAGCATAATCGAATTATATATAATTCAGTAAAAAAGTTAATTTTTAATTATCAAACAGTACGATGAATGCATTAAAACATATAATTTACCATCCTGTTAATCATCTTTTATAAGGTTGCTTTTGTAATAATCTAATAGATGCTTTGTATCGGGTTTCTGAACAATAAGACTTCATTTGTTTTCAATTTTATGGGAATTTGCATATTCCTTTTACGTTTATTTAAGCAGTGACAGTGCATAGCATGGGTTTCACTAGAATTGTAAATCGAGTTATTTCCAATTGAAATTCAAGGACTGTAAGATATAATATCGTTTAATCTAGCAAGAAGATACATATTGTTTACAGGCTACAAACGAATGATTAATTATTATTTCGATAACGATCGACAAGATTAGTTATTATTGTGCATTTGAATTATAAACACAGTGGATTCTTAAAAGAAACATAGGTTGGCCATACATATTTTATAATGTGAGTTTTACTGCTCTGTTAAGTTTTTCTAAAGCTACGATTTGAATGATGTCATATTAACTATTAACTCCAGATATCTTGAATTTTAAACCTTGTTATCTCATAGAACTTCGCAACGATTTGTCGACATGGAAAAAAATAAGGCAGCGTGTTAACAAACCAGGTTTAACGAATGATTTGAGCAAGGTTCGAATTCAACTTTGTGATTTATTTCTTTAATTCTTTGCTGAACTCCTGAATACCTTCCAGCCATAACAGCGGCACTACAGTTGTTTACATCGAGACCATCAGCTTCAAGCTTGCTCAAAATCATCTTTGAAATTCCTTCGGCAGTTTTATCTTTTGTTTCAATGAAATCTATAAAATATTACATTACTTGTATTTCCTGATTTTCAATCACTATGTATCTTAATACCTGGCTTGTTTGATCTTGAAATGTCTGAAGTGCTGTCGAATATAATACTTTTTACTTGCCTGATGATATGTTGGCGCACTTTATTTCCCAAAATTGCAATAAATTAATTTTGAATTTGTGGTGACATATACGTGATTGAAATTTTGCCACACATTTTAGATCTTACAAGATGTTCACGCACTACAGGATCGTACTTTGCTATTAAATGCACCAATTCAAAAAGTTTCCTCTATTAGTACTGGTATCGTTTTCTCTATGGCCACGTAAAGCTAAATTTTGTTTAGGAATTTTATAATATCAACCATTCTAATAAGAATTTCTTGCCATTTTTCGTCTCTTCTGCCACAAGGTTTTGCTCTTTCTTGTCAATGATCTGTCCTTTTTGAAGTCTGGTCTCCAATTCCTTACATTTGCAATAATTTTGGTTGTGTGGTACACTTGATTCGTGATTTGAAACCGTAGTATTTAGTTTCCACCAAGTATTAAATCCATTAGATGAGCAAAATTTTGATCCATTCGGTTTATTTACGTTCTCAAATAAACGACAGCAAAAGCACAATAATGATGCTTTGGAAGGAGAATAAGCTATCCAAGTACGTAAAATCTTTTCGCCGTTAGTTACTGTGCAGTAAAACCATTCTTGGTAAGCCGCGTTGTCTCTCCTTTTGATGTTAAAGACTAGGAATCTGAACGTATTACTGTTGACGCATCGGCAAGTTAGTATTGATATGCTGAACTACTTCCTGGCCTTGCTGAATGAGATGCAATCGCACATTTTCATCTATACGCTCAGGTCATTTTCAGATATCGTCTAAGTTTCGGTATTGAATAGCAGACAATATTGATACTGTATCAGTCTTTGTCTCTAAGCTATCAAGCTCCATGTCTAGACAAACAGATACAGACTCTGATTGAGTATATGTTGTTGGAATTTGATCTTCAGGAACGAACTCAACATTATTAACGGGTACCAGATCAACAGTGTTAAGTTCCTGTATATTTTTACCTTGTTCTGGGTTTGAAGGCTCAGTCCCAGTTGTATTTAAACCCAGTATGGAATCTGACGTCTCAGGAACAAACTTTCACATATTTAAGTAAAGCCCTTCATTTTTCTACTTCCAATTATCGGTATGGTGTCCCACTTATTTTTACTCTTTTCATTTTTTATTCTAAAACAAAACAATATAATTGTTGACACGATACTTGGATTCGTAAACGAAAGTATCGTAAAAACGTAAAACATTTCAAAATAATTACTAATAAATTAAAAAAACGCTTTACTAAAATGTCTAAAATTTACTTGTTTTGATTTTTTTTAGCTTAAAGCTTTAACAACGTAGTTAGATAGTAAAACATACTATTACATAAAAAATAACGTAAATAAAATATTTAATACTCACATAGTCGAATATACTTATACCTAGAGTCGACAAAAAAACAATTTTTCGACAAGTTCAAGTTCAATAATTTAACAATCACAAGCACAACACGTAACACGTAGAAATCACTCTAACACTAAAGAGTGCTGAGGTGCGCGTCGAATAAATTCGGAATTTGATGATGATACGAAATAGCGTAATAAATTTTAATTAAACCCATCGACTGCAAACAATGTGTGAACTTAATGTAACGGTTTATCTTAAACTAGTATATAGTATATTTACCCGATTCTAACGCATCGGGAATCTAGACATTATGCAATATGTAATTTTAATGCTCTCATCGTTAATTTAAAAACATAATTTGCAGTTGTTATTAATAATAACTATTTTTTATATGAAAGACTTCATTTTCGCTATAGTAATAAGTAAAACAGAAGTACAGACAGTGTTTCCGTCGCTATAACGAGCAAGATGGCTACATTCATTTAAAGAAAGGGAATCCGGTTTCGTCAAAGAATAAATAATAAAAAGTCCCGTGCTCGGTCCGCATTGTAGGTACGACAAAAATGTGAAATGAAATCGTTAAAATTTATTATTATTTATTGTGAAATTTTGCCGCCCCCTAAAAGGACCACCCGAGACGGGTCGCCACTGCTACGCTACTCCACTGTGTAGTGATTCAGTTTAAATTAGTGATTACTTAATGATAAACATCTAATTGCTGCTACTACCACAAATATACACGGAATGTTAAGAAATTCATCTCATTTTTAGCCTGGAATAAACGAAATATTCATCTTCATCTTGACTGTTTGATTATTTTATTATTTTAGTACATTTTATTATTTTGGCACTCAGTATTCAAATTTTTAGCCATCGAGTGTTCAAATACTTGTGTACACAAACTCCTATTTCATGTTATTTCTGAAATATAGATTTTAAACATCAAAAATCTCTTAAGCGTCCCACTATTAAAAAAAAATTGTCAAGTACTGGCTTTAATTCTAACAAGGATCATAAAAGAGTGATATAAGAAATTTGGCAACGCCTAATTTGATGGAAAATTAGGTTCCTAATTAGTACATTGACATTTTTTATTTTTATACTGTTAAATACATATTACCCTAAAATTTTGTTTTCTAGGTATTCAGTTTTAGTACATATGTTTTTTAGATATTCTACAGGGTCCTGCATTACAGCGTGCACGGAAGATAGCGCCGTTAATATGATTGATATAGCAACATGTTTCCGGTAGAAGTTATTAGTGACGAAAAGCTTCACGAAGTTAAAATATTGACGCACATACAGTGTGTCCCTAAATAGGGTACACAAGGGCTTTCCTATTGGTAACCGTTTTTTAATATGGACATTTTCAAATTTTGGCATTTTTAATGCATGAGAAAAAGACGCTTTTCTCCTGTCCTGTTAGACGTACAGCCATGGACTTTAGATATGTTGTTGTGGAAGCTTTTCGTTACAATTATAGTGAGAATGTGTGAGGAACGCATAGTCTGTTCCAAAAATCACTTCAAACTTGTATATTGTAGCGTCCCCCAGGTACCCTATTTTGAAAGGCGTAATTTGCACTAATTTGCAATAATGCAAATTCAAGTGATTTATCTTGACTTCACTGACAATAATGTCACTATTACTCAAATTAATTGCCTGCCTTACTTTGACTTTCCGGGCAATAATTAAAACATTAGAATTTATTTACAAGTCTGATATTTAATTACTCGCAAACCTCCAATCTGATCAAACGAGGTGGCGGTCTAGTGGTAGGTACGTTGTGCTATCTAAATTAGATAGGCTGGGTGAGGTAAGTGTTGAATCATGAGGGACAGGTAAAGAAATAATGAAACTACTCAAATTAAAATCAACGAGCGTTGCGCAGTGGTGGTTTAGACCGTTAATATACTATGTGAGAAAGAACCACCAATAAAATCCACTTTATTCAGCCCTATAACTTCAGTATCAAATTTTGGCTTGCTGTTGATACTAAAGCAAAGCACCTTGTGAATGGTTTTGCTTATTTGGGAAAAGACGAAGCAAGACCAAACAATCAGCCAGTCTCGGAAACTGCACCTTTAGAACCATACGTAAAAAAAGGACGAAATGTTACTAACAACAATTTCTTTACAAATCTCAAACTAGCTGAAATATGATCTGACCTAAACACAATTGTAGGAACAGTGAACACAGTACCATTAAAATGGTAAAGGTCTACTACACGAAACTACGCTAATGAAAAGTGTAGATTAAAAGAGTATTCTTACAGTATATCAAGCAACAGCAAATAAAAGTGTTCTTATTCTCAGTACACTCCATACATCAGTATGTATTGAGCCTAATCCGAAGAAAAGAACGGGGTAAGGTACTTTACTATATTGATACAAAATACGGGGTTGATATCATCAACCAAATGGCTCGCAAGCGTTCTGTAAAAGCTACATCTCATCGATGGCCAGTACATATATTTTAAAATAAACTGGACTTGGCAGCAATAATTACATACGCACTGCACAAGGAGATAAACGGAAAAAGGATAAAAAGAAGAGATTTTTATTCGAACTAGCTGAAGAATTGGTAAATCGATACAAAACTCTAAGGCAGCTTGAAGTGGAGACAAAAGAAGCAGTAGGATTACAACCAACAAAACTATTCAAAAACGAAAACAGAACATGTCAAAACATTAAGTGCGATTTTTCATGAAAGAGAAATAGTGAAATAGTATAAATTGCATACGATATCAATTACACTCTTAACACGATTAATGAAATCAAGTCTGAATATCATTTTTGCTAAATTAGAAAAACAAATCAAGAAGGTTAATTTATTAGTTAGCATTAAAGTTGGCTTATTTACTATTACATATTCCCACCTGTTAAGAGTGAATGCTTCAGTAACTTAGCGTTAATTGTATGTACATGAATACCTGTTAAAAGTTTATTACAAATTACAAATTGCTATAAGTTCCGTTTATATACGAAACTTAACACTTAAGAAATGACTACCGATGTGGAATGCAGATCTAAAATATTGAAATTAATTCAATATCATAGATCATGTTCTTTGGTATTTCTATAATAAGATGCGGTATTTGAAAAATTCCGTTAGCCGTTTAAAGTAATTTTTATATTCACATTTTATTAAACTGATGTAGATTAAATGATAAAGTTTCACAAGTGAAATAACAAATATTTATAATTTTATTTAAATTTATTTATGTCAAACGCAATGAAAAATAGTTATTTAATTTTTCTATTTTGCCTTTATAAGTCCATTATGAGATCCAAATAGGTTTTATAAGCTTTTACCTTACAGAACTTAACATATCTTTTATGTTGATAATCTACTCTCATATTTATTATTACATTTTTACTAATGGCAATGGCAGTTGTGTCAACATGGCAACCAACCAATCAAATCTTATTGCAATTTATTTGTAATTTTTGTCTATATTTTGAATTACATTATGCAAATTAGGAAGAATATTATAAACAACTCGTCTCATATCACCTTTGTTGAACTCGTCCTTTAAAAAACACCCTACGTGGTTCGTTTTGTAAACTTAAAAAAATGTATCATAGTGTAGGTAGCAGACCGCGAAAATTTTATTATTAAACATAAACATGTTCAAATCGCAATTGTTACCGCAATAGAACGGTTAACGGTGTTTGATATATTTTATTATATATTAAGTCGTAAATTGATGTTTTTGGATATTTTATTTTCAGTATTTTACGTAATTGATATTTGACTAAGGGTTGAAAAAAACATGTTAGGATAGAAACAGCCTTTATTGAGGTAGCGTAACGATTTTTGAAAGTCGCTGTATGCACATTATTGTGGTAAAAACTTCCCAAACGTAATAATAAATTGTGTCGGTACACACTGCAATCAAAGACGTCTTTGTTGGGTACTTGGAAACTTGAGACCTAAATGTAGGGTTTGTTACGGACGAAGGCATATTTTAAAAATTAATATGAAACTGTTCCTACGTAAATTAATGTTTCTTGTTTTTTGTATCACTTTTCAAATACGGGGGTTAATTTTCGGGAGTAGAGATCGTTCGAAACCAGAGGGAAGCCAGTTGCTGTTGAAATTTTGGATTGAGCCGGAAGCTTGATTTGTTTTTAATTAGAAATTCCCATTGTAAACAGGCTGTCTTTAAAATATTTCGGGCGTATAGATTTTCTTTTGAATTAGCCAATACTAATTTGTCTTTTCTTTCGGGTGTTAGTCGTAATGTGTTTTTCAAATATTAATCTATAAATAACAGTCACCCTGTTTGAAATTAAACCGCGTATGTTAACGATTTGTGTCTGTGATCAATTAAAGGAATATATATATATATATATATATATATATATATATATATATATATATATATATATACAACGTGTCCCAGATAACATTTCCAGCATGGGGATCTCGCTTATTATAAAAGATACAGATTTGGTTAAATTAGATTAATTACCCCTAAGAATTAGTGAAATTGTAGGACACTCTCCAATTTCCAAATTTCCATGTATTTTAAGACTTATGGCAAGAAAAAGAAAATGTTAAATTTCTTTTCTTGTAATATCTTTTGTTATATTAGACATATAAATTTTATTTGCACTTTCTTAAGATATTTTTATGCAGAATTTAAATATCAATTTGGATTTTTTTTGCACTTTCTATTTTTAGTTTCAACCCCTAAATTAAATTTTCTTATGGAACGACAAGTCGGCTTTGAAATAATTTATCGTGTTTTTTTATCCTCTTTACAATGATATAGCACATGTACTATCTATTTTTAAAAACAACAAAGAAAATTTAAAAAAATGTATTTTATTAAAGACTCTAACAATAAGTAGGCCGTGAAACATGAGAAAATGACAAATAATAGATAACAACAAGAGTTAAGCAGGTAATAGTATTGGAGATAATTGTCCAATTATAAAAGATGTTCAAACAATTGACCATTCCGTTCTAAACATAATTGTGCTCTGCGTAGTGTCGACGTAAATGCTCTGCGTAGTTTTCGGCGTTTAATGCTACCGAATGCTGCAAGAACAGCTTCACGAAGATCTTCGGCATTCTCAAATGTTTGCACGTACACTCAATTTTTTACGTAGCCCCAAAGGAAAAAGTCCAAGGAAGTTAAGTCTGGAGATCTGGGTGGCCATCAAATCGGCCCTCGATTACCAATCCATGAATTTGGAAACCGATTATTAAGATATTCGCTGATGATGTCTGGCGCCATCTTGTTGGAAGCAGATATTAATATTCTCAATCAGTGGTAAATCATCAAGTTTATTTTCTAAATCAGTTTGTAGTAAATTCAAATACCTTTCACTATTTAATGTTTCGTTAAAAATATGGGCCCAATAAGTTTAGCGCCTAAAATGCCACACCAGACGTTAAAAGCAAATCTCACTTGATGCCGACCTTCCTTAACAACGTGAGGATTTTCACGGTCCCAAAAGTGAACATTGTGTCGATTGAAAAGGACATTATTTGTAAATCTGCTTTCGTCAGACCACAAAATCGTAGCTGGAAAATTATCGTTATTCTCACATTGATTAACATACCATTGGCAAAATTGTAATCTTCTCCCCTAATCTCCATCTCTAAGTCCCTGCAGAATGGTGTACTTATACGGATGATACCTGTGACGTTTTAAAATTCTTTGTGATGTAGTTTTCGAAATACCAGTGTTATGTTCAATTTCTCAGATGTTGAAGGATTTTCAATAACTGATTGTAATACATTTAGTTCTGCATCTTCATTCCGTAATTTCGGATTTCTAGTAGGTTTTGAAAATGAACCATATTCTTATAAATTAGTTACCAAATTTTCGGTACGTACGAGCACTGGTCTGCCTTCTTTCAGGATGCAGCCTCAAGTACATCCGTTCAGCTTCTATACTGTTTTTATGAGACAAGATGTAACAACTCAACATATCAAACTTTTCAGTATTAGTAAATAAAGCCATGTTTGACAAAAAAATATTCTGGAACGAATAATTTTTAAGTGACATTAAATTCGATTGTGTTTTTATGTTTCACGGCCTGCTTATTGTTAGAGTCTTTAATAAAATACATTTTTTTAAATTTTCTTTGTTGTTTTTAAAAATAGATAGTACATGTGCTATATCATTGTAAAGAGGTTAAAAAAACACGATCAATTATTTCAAAGCCGACTTGTCGTTCCATAAGAAAAATTTAATTTAGGGGTTGAAACTAAAAAATAGAAAGTGCAAAAAAAAAATCGAAATTGATATTAAATTCTGCATAAAAAATATCTTAAGAAAGTGCAAATAAAATTTATATGTCTAATATAACAAAAAGATATTACAAGAAAAGAAATTTGACATTTTTTCTTGCCATAAGTCTTAAAATACAGGAAATTTTGAAATTGGAGAGTGTCCTATAATTTCACTAATCCTTAGGAGTAATTCATCTAATTTAACCAAATCTGTATCTTATAATAAGCGAGATCCTATGCTGAAATGTTATCTGGGACAGTTGTAATATATATATATATATATATATATATATATATATATATTAAAGTAGTATTTTATATCAATTAATAAAATAATTCAAGCCTATGTAACCTATAAAAATCGACATTGCATTGAAAGTTTATCTGGGAACTGAAATAAAAAAAGACAATACAGGGCTCCCTCACACTTGTACTTGCATGAATTAGCATTGTTGTTTGTTGTTTATATTTCTGTGGAAGTGGACCGGTGAACGGGTACATGATGCCGCTTGGTTATTATTTGTAATGGGCAATTGCCAAGTGGGTACACACTCCCGGGTCCAGATAATTATTAAACACCACGAATCTTATTTTTAATGTTTTTATTGTTGTATAGATGAATGTGTAACCTGAAAAGGGCGCTGTATTTTTCTAACGCACTCAAACCTATATATCGGTTACGATGTTATGATCTAATTATAACTTAACCTTGTAAGGCGTTCGTTAAGTAGAATTGTTTGCCTGCGAACTAATTTCTCTTTATATGTAATTTCTGGTAACTGTACCTATGTATTTTATGATTTAGTAGTCATTAAACAATTGTGTTATTTGCTTAAAGACCGGCATGATTGGTTTTCAAGGGCCACATGTTTGGTATTACGATTATTATTCTGATTATTTATAACACGATTTTTTTTACCTGACCGACATGTTGCAACACTTACCTCATCCAGCCTATCTAATTCAAACAGCACAGCGTACCTACCACTATGTTAATCTAGTTTTAGTAAAAATTAATTAGATCCTTAATAAGTTAAATATTATTAAACTGTCTTGAAGATAAATCAAAACACCCTCTAACGGTAGAAGGCTAACAGTGAATAACAAAATTTAAACAAATTATGATGTAAGTGTAAAATTGTGAAAAAAATTTATTAGAATAATAATAGAAACTTGACATACGAGGCATGTACAGTATTTGTTGTTACTAGCATAGATAGCTTTGAAATATGTTAGCCCTAACAACCGCACTTGTTTTGTTATTTTATTGACAAATAAACTGCGAAATTTGGTTAGTCGAGCTTTAATAGTGTCAAAGTTGTACAAGTTGAAAGTAGTGGTTGCTCGAAGATTTTGGGAAATGGAAAAATGTGAGCTTTATGCTGTCATCAGGTACCTACAAAATAAAGGTTTAACACCTAAGGAAATTCATACAGACATGGTTGGCGTGCCTGGAGATTATGCTCCTTCCTATCAAGTAGTAGAACAACCAACGAACATGCAAAAGGTGCTGGTCGGCCTCGTTCTGCGTGTGCTCAAGAAAACATTGAACCGAGAAGATCGTCGATTGACAACAAGACGTGTAGCGGAGATAACAGGCCTTTCAAATGGTACGATTGGAACCATAATAAATGACTATTTAGTGCTTCATAAGGTGTCAGCAATATGTTGACGCCCGAACAAAAGCGTTTGAGAGTCTCTTCTTCAATAGCCAATTTAGCCTTGTTTAACCGTAATCCTAAATGTTTCCGCGATCGCTATGTTACGGTTGATGAAAGTTGAGTTCATCACTTCGATCCCGAGTGCAAACAACAAAATTTGGAGTGGCGTCATACAGGATCACCCTCCACGCAAATTTCGTGTACAGGCTTCAGCAGGCAGGATAATGGCTACAGTTTTTTGGGATACTGAAGGAATTTTACTGGCAGATTATTTGGAACGTGGCCACACAAACACTGATCAATATTATGCAGCATTGGTTACAAAACTTTGTTATTGCATTAAAGAAAAAAGAACTGGACAACTGTCACGCGGAATTCTCGTTCATCAAGCAACGCCCCAGCTCATAAGAGCCTTATTTCTATGAATGCAATTCATGACGCTGGGTTTGAAGTTATGGAGTAGCCACCGTACTCCCCTGACTTAGATCCGAGTGATTTTTATTTATTTCCAAAGCTAGAAGACAGTCTTCGGGAAACAAAATTTGTGAGCGTAGACGCAGTTATGGCAGCAGTGCAGGACTTCTTCTGTGATCAAGACTCCGAGTTTTTCAAGAAAGGTGTTCAAGGTGATTATGTTGAAAAATAATGTTGTATTCTATGTTAGAGACATTAAATACTGTACATCCCTCGTATTAATTAAAGATCTAGTCAAATCTAACAAAGCACGTTCGATATGATATGATGTTTATTTCAACTACATATCTTAAATTATTCTAGTGCTGTGGTAACTTAACATATAATTGGTAAAGCATTTACTTCAAGGTTTGGGAAAAACACAGTAAAAAGCTAGATATACCAAATACTAAAATTAAAATTAAGACGTACCATTGCGGCTTTTTTTAAATTATAATATACCAAAACAATTTACACGGAGATTTTCATCTTGGCTATTGAAGTTATTAGGATGTTTACATATCATGTTGTGAACGAATATAGTAATGAGTTTGTCTCGACTCAAATTGAATGTCATAATTTAAATTATTTAAAGTATGCTCAGCTCTCGCAGATTTCTCTGTTTGACCAATCTACGTGAAGCTATCGAGATATATAAATATCCTAATAACTTCAATAAGCAAGAAGAAATTCTCCGTTTAAATAGGTTTTGGCATCTTATAATTAAAAAAAGGCACAACGGTAGCTTTTGGTATGTCTAGGTTTTAGCTGTGTTTTTTCCTAGATCTTGAAGTAAATTATGTACCAATCACATGGTAACTTACTCCAGCATTATACTAATTTAAAGTATGTAGTTAAAATTAAAAATCATATTAAACGTACTACATTCTGTTTTCACTGTAAAATAGCAATTACAATTATTAACAAAAAAACTATTTCAAAGCTTCTCATCATAATTTGATGTTTACACTTTCAAGAATATTTGTAATAGTGACTTGTGTACTCTTATCAGGAGGAATGCAACGTTAGTTACCTTTGCGTTAGAGCAAAACATCCACTAAAAATTTTTTCTCTTGAAAAAAATATTAAACCTAATTTTTCCTTCCCGTTTGGAAAGAGCTTAAAGCTGAAGTAGCGAAATATATTTTTTAAATATGCTTTCACTTCCAGCATTTAATGAAAAGCCGATATCAAACACGGCGTTGTTGCTGGACCCGGTATATCTTGAAAACAATTATAAGAGACATACGGTATTATTTTGTTATTTTTCGAGTATTTGCGTAGTTTCCTGATAGTTCATACCTGCATAACATACCTGGTTCCATTTGATAGTCTCCATATGCCTTTCACATTTCAGTTTTTAGTGCTTTAAGTTCGTGTGCTTTGAATTTGACAAAAGAAGGCGTATCAGTCAAAATATTATGGTGCCAATCCACAGATTATATCGTTTATTTCAACACAATACGACAATCGACATGAGTGCAGTCTAAGTTTAAAGTAACCAAGTCAAGAAACAAGTGGAATTTAAAAGTATCGTGCCATAAATTTATACCAACATAAAAGGAAATTGTCATCGAACAGATTGGTGCTTTCTGAAAAGAGATACTATCAAAATCAGCGATGTACCGATGGTACGCAGTGTTTCGTCGCCGATGTACTATTCTCGATAAGAAGTACGACGGAGGTTTATCGAAAACAGCAGTCATTCTAAAAAATATTAATGTCGTTCATTAGTCAAACTGTCGCCATGCGATAAAAGTTAGTCTACGTAATAGTAGAAATCCCAAAATTTTAAGACCGAAATCGATTAATTTTTGCAAAGTTCAATTTAATAATTTAACGTTTAAGAGCGTTTGGTTTTTTTTTTAAAAAATGATTGTAATGAATCGCCTACCTTGTGGTTGGTTATGTTGTAAACGATCACTGCCGATAAGCTGAAAAATTCGTGAACGGTTTATAATAAAGTAAATGGAACAGTTCATTTAATTATAGCAGCTACAGTCGGAGGTGAATTATTTGAAGTAAGCAAGTTTAGTAAAAGTGTAACATACCAATATTCAGTTTTATTTAAACGATTTCGATCATAAAGTTAAGTTGTGAAAACTTTAAAAAGGACTAAATTATCCCGCACTTAAATGTCCAAATTAGAAAGAGGCTAGTTGAAAAGGCCTGTAGAGCTGAAATTTCAATTTGGTAAGCGAGATTGAGAATGGTTTGATACCTGAAAGCGCCTACGGACTGAAATTTCCTGGATGTCCCTATAACTATTTGCAGTATACGAAGGGGTTGCGTTATTATTAAGGTAAAGTGCACCTATTGTTATTTTGGGGCAATTAATGTAAATTATTAGCGTTAAAAATTGTGGAAAGGTGTAAAATTGCATTATACGTGTAAAATGTTGCTGCTTTTGGAGTTACTTTTAAGATCAGACGTAATTGAACCATTCATGTAATAAACCTTTCAAACGAATTGAGATGTATTCTTTTTTCTGGTGTTTAAGCACGTAAAATTATGTCACGTGTACATTGATTATTGATAAGTGAGCTAAGAAGGCTGATTATGAAATAAAGAAAGGTGTTACATTAAGGTAATAATTTTAAATGGGCGGTCTGAAGTTACCTTAAATTTTCACTAGCGCTTTTGAAAATAATATGTGCAAATAGAAAAGTTTAAGTAAAATAAAACTAGCTACTGTTGATTTTACTGGCATGTAATAAGAATGTTCTTTATTGATATTATGAACATTTGCACAACCTGAAATATATTTGTTCAATAAGACATTTGTATAATATTTTCGTGTTTTTGTTTGCCTGTACTGGTGCAGCCTGAAATATAGAGCAACCAGGTTAGAATTCAGAGGTTGAAATTGGGGACTTAATATTTAAGTAAGCGCACGAAATAAGTATTCAGCACACGGTTGGAGGAGAAGTTTTGTTTAAATTTATTTAACCTAGCAATGAATATGTAACTACAAATTAACTTATGACTATAAGCAGATACCCATACATATTCTGCCATGTATTTTGAAGCCTTATACTTTCAGTCATCCTAAGTGGTGGAGAGTGCAGATACTGAAGGTCAGAGTGGCACCCATTTATCTTGTTACCCCTATTACGATAAACAACGGTAAGGACACATTGCTGTAAATGCCACACATTATTTGGACTGTGTCCTGCGACCATACCGACGATTTTAGTTTGGCCTTTGCGAATTTTCCTGTCACAAAACACATTGCCCGCCTGTCTCGTGACAAATCAAGATAGACATGTTACATATCGGAAGATTCAGACAACTTCAAGCACCTCGGCAACTGCATTATAACGATCTTGCACCAAAGTTGACTAATTTCCCGATTGATCGTGCATATTCTCACTAATGTACAAAAAGCAGCTCGACGATTTATTATGTCATCGTAAGTGGTTATTAATCTTATTTGTATAACTATAAACACAATAGCAAGATTCAACTGCTTATTTACTGCAGGTTACCACTGAATTGCGAAAAAACTATAAACATAACCGCATACTTGTTCACTATTAAAATACCAGCTTGCACACCGATCGATTAAAGTTGTACTTTAATACCACTTGTAAACTTGGTAAATAACACAACTGTATTTAAGTTCTTAATCGATACATAAAAACTATACGTAAAATACAACCTATTTTTATGTAGAACTACTTCAAAATGAAAGTTGATTGAAACTGAATAACTTCAACGTAATAACAAAAATTATTTTTTTTATAATCTATGTTTTATTTTCATTACCACAGCATTAGACCTTTGGAAACAATATTAAACTAGTTTTACTTTAATGTTCGTAAATGAAATTGTCTACTTAATAAAAACGTAATTTGCACAAAAAAAAGCATTTGTACTTGTACATTCAACATAAAGTTAGTAAATTATATCGAAACGATCTTGCTGCCGAGAACTTTATTTCTCGACAACACGATAAGGTAAAACATTTATATAAAGGTAAGGTAATTTCCAACACTTTTCAATAGTGTAAACGTGAGGGGCAAATTTTCGTATTGGATATAATAATACAGAAATGTAATTAAAAGCATTTGATTACCTTATGCAGGGAAGTAAATTTAAGATACGCACTTATATACGTTGCGCACAAAAAAAATTGATGTAGCTAAATACCAATTGAAGACGAAATTCATGGTGTCCCACCGGGAACCAAATCGGTCGATTGTGGGAAAACTATACAAATACATAGGAAATTTTTGAAAATTTGGCAACACTAATGTTGGTGGAGGACATACGGCTAAAATATTTTGACAGTTGTGACACTTCTGGTTATACCAGAAGTAGATGTCAACTTATTTTAAATGAAACACCCTATATATTATTGTATTTTTTAATTCCTCTTAAGCCGATTTTGTATATTATGTCTAAGTCTAAGGATTTTTGACATAATTAACTGTATGTCAAAAGTGGCGTTTGCCGGCCTACTCAGGTGATATACCTTGTTGAAAATGGCCAAGTTTATTAGACTTTTGTGACATTTCAATATTGATTTATATAGGGTGTTCAAAACATAAAATTAAAAATGAACGACAAAAATGCCAAAAGTTATAGAGAACTTTAGGGTCCGTCAAGGCAATAGTGCAAAGAAATAAACCGCTTGTCAATAATGAAAATATTGAAATAGCTATTTTGAGATATTTTGCCACATATCCAATAATGTCTGTAAGGCAAGCGGCGTTAGAGCGTAATCCAAGTTAGCAGTTCACAGAATATTGCGAAAAAATAAATTTCATCCTTCCACATTTTCCAGTGTCCTACATTTAAATGAAACTGATTTTTCCAGACCAGTGGTATTTTGTGAATTTATGATAACTTGGGAGCAAGAAAACAATTTTTTGACAATATCATTTGGACAGACGAAAACAAATTTACAAAAAAATGGAGCAATTAATCGCCATAATTCTCATTATTCGAATTTAAATATATTTAGAGGACAACATTTTCAAGAATCTTGGCATTTTAACGTTTATTGTGCGGTAATACATGATAGCGCCGTGGCACTACATATTTTATCAAGATAACTTAAATGATAAGTTAGAGTTTAGAATTTTTGCATCATTCTAGATATAAAATATACCTATTAAACTGTAGGTGAAGGCTATTTGAATATTATGCGAAATTTTGAATATAAACCTGTTTTACCAACACGACAAATTTTTACAAAATACTTTTGACTATCGGTGGATAGCCAAAAATGATCCTTTCCTTTGGCTACCCCACTCCCCAGATCTTTCAGGCTCGATTTATTTATTTGGGGTGCTATTAAGAATCGAGTGTATAATAACTCCCCCTAACAACTATGGAAGATTGTATGCAGCGAGTAAGGACTGGATTTACGAATCTAAATCCCGAGTCAACCTAAGAACAAGTGCTGCATAGATGCAAAAAATGTTTGGAAGTTCAAGGGCGCCAGTTTGAACAGTTATTAAAAGCGTAATGTTTTTTTCACTCTTTTCTACTCTATACTCTACTCTACTCTACTCTCTACTTCTACTCTCTTTTTCTACTTCCCCATCTAGTTTTAGTTTTTATCTTTTAAAATACTGTGCTATTTTGACGTATCCAAAGTCCTTAACATTTTCAGTAATTTATTATGAATTTGATATGAACGAATAAGTTCAAAAGTAAATATGTAATTGAAAAATTATTATTAATTTTATTAAATACATAAATAAAAAGTTTACCTAGAGTAGGATTTGAACTTACGACATGTAATTTTTAAATATTACTCTTACTACCGCTCTTGTTTTTGTAAATGTCTTATTGTAAATGTGTCTCACGTTCTTGACATAACTTAAATACATTGCCCACAAATAATAAATAAGTTTAAATAATCTTTATTTGTATAATTTCAGCGGTCCAGTATGATTATTATTTATGAGTTTCAAATAGTATTGGGACTAATGTGTCAGCACTTTTACTGCCCCTCTGACAGCTGCATACTGTGGTAGCGGACCGCAAAAATTTTATTATTGTAATAAACGTTTGTCAAATCGCCATTGTTACCGCGATAGAAAAGATAATTAGTGGATTTTTAATATCTTGATATACGTCGTAATTTGCTCATGTTTTCGCAATATTTTATTTTACGCAAAAAATGTGAGAATTTATGTAAATTTGAGTAAAGGTTGAACAGAAAAAGGAAACATATATTAGGGTAGAGAAACCGGTGGTCTGTCGAAACTGGCGTGACGAATTGTTGAAGATTTCTGTACGCGTGCTCTTCATGTAAAAATGTCACTGATTTAATAATTCATTAAGACGGAACATAGCGCAAACCTAAAGGGATCTTTGTTTGGTACCTTGAAACTTGAGACCTAAATGCAGCGATTGTTACGGACGAATGCATATTTTCCAAATAAGTAATTAATATGATACTGTTCCAACATAATATTTTTTTGTTTTTTATTACTTTGAAATTTGATTTCAAGTAAGTGTTAGTTTGAAATCGAGGGAAAAGTTCAGAGAATCGAACGACAGATCGTGGTTAATTAAGTACCTTCATTGTAAATAGTTTGTCTTTAAAATATTTTTTGCGAGAACATTTTCTCTTGAATTAGCCAACGCTAATTTGTCTTTTCTTTCGAGTGTTAGTTTTAATGTGTTTTCCAAATATTAATCTATAAATAACAGTGGCCCTTTTTGAGGTTAAACCGCGTATGTTAACGATTAGTGTCAGTGATCAATTAAAGGAAAATATATATATATATATATATATATATATATATATATATATATATATATATATTCAAATGTAAGTAGGTATTTTTATATAAATTAAGGCTGGCAGCAAATAATTCTACAAGCCTATATAATGTATTAAAAATCGAGGATTGCCTTGCAAAGGTATCTCATTCATACGCGGGCACATTAAGCTGAAATCTGCTAAAATAAAAAACAGTTTAGGGCTCCCTCACTCTTGTATTTGTGTGAATTAGCTTTGTTGTTCATATTTGGGTAGAGGTGGGCGTGGACGAACGGGTACAGGATATTGCTCGGTTATTAATTGTAATGTGCAATTGCCAAGTGTGTACATACTCTCGGGTCCAGATGACCATTAAACCCTTCGAATTTTATTTTTATTGTGTTTATTATTGTATAGATGAATGTGTAACCTAAGAAAGGGGCGCTGTATTTTTCTAACGCACTCAAACTTATATATCGGTCACGATGTTATGATCTATTTATTACTTACCCTTGTAAGGCTTTGTTTTAATGATTTTTTTTGGTGTCAGTTTGTTAAGTAGAATTGTTTGCCTGCGAACTAATTTCTCTTTATATGCAATTTATTCTAATTTTACGAATGTATTTTATGCTTTACTAGTCACTAAACAATTGTGTACGTGTAAATTCCGTGTCTATTTTCTTTTGTCCTTGTAATTTACCTTATTATCACCTGTGCAATTTTACTGTTGTTGTATTTTATATGTACCGTAATTTACCTTATTGTTTTATGTGCTTATTTACTTAAAGACCGTCATGATTGGTTTTAAAGGGCCACATGTTTGGTATTACGCTTCTTATTCTGATTATTTATGACACATTTGTGGGTGTGACTACATGGGTTTCTTTTATTGTGTTTATGTGTAACTAAACCGCTCTTTATTTATTTTTCTCTTAATGTTATAATTTTGTACGCACTTTAATCTGATTTAATGGTGTGCTGTTATATATTTAACCCTTCCATTGTGTTTTTTTGTGTTATTTGATTTATTAATGTACTTGTGCAATTACTTATTTATGAATAAAGTGGGTTTTATTGGTCGTTCTTTCCCACAATAGTACATTAACGGGCTGAACCACCATTGAGCAAAGCTCGTTAATTTTAATTTGAGTAGTTTCATTGTATACCTGCCCAACGTAATGCAACACTTACCTCATCCAGCCTATCTCAGTCAAATAGCACAACGTACCTACCACTAGACGGCCAATTCGTTCGATTAGATTTGAGGTTTGCGAGTAAAATTAAACATCAGACTTGTAAATAAATTCTAATGTTGTAATTATTGCCGGGAAAGTCAAACTAAGGCAAGCAATTAATTTGAGTAATAGCAGAGACAACACAGAGACGTGTAACTTAATGTATAATTCTTGGCCGCAATAATGCATTGGTCAACTGTGGTGGAAAGTGAAAGTAGGTGGCGGACAAGTCGATTTAAAAATGAGCGGGAGATATGAATGCTTTCATTTACCTTTAATATTTTATTGCTTTTATCATTGAATAAAGAAATTGAAAGACAGTATTAAGTATAATATGTAATTTATTAAAAAATATACATATATGTGCATACTTATACATTACATAGTTTTACACACAAATGAAAAATAATTGATCTGTTGTAAGCTTTTACATAATTTACAGAAATAATTTTATCGATAAACCTCTTGTAAGAAGTTCGTTTTAGTTGTATAATTGCTTAGATTATAAAAAGATTTTAATTACTATGTTGGTTGTGATGTTAACAATTAGACAACATTGCATTGCAAACTACAATAAATAGACTGAATTACGCTATTACACTAAACATAATGATTCGGGCATTTTGAAGCGAATATAGACTCTACAATAAACATTCAGTTTTCAGTTGTTAGGAAATATTGGGGTTGGATACTTACAAATTTTCAATCAAGGAAATACCGCTAAATATAATCTAACGTGGTCCTAGGACCAATTATAATAAGCTTACACTTCTATTTTTTAAATTTTAGTTTAAATCTAACTAACTAACACATGCACGTTCACACAAGATATTTAAAATAAACACTAAATAGGAAATAGTTACGTATTAATAAGATTAATAACAAAATGTACACAAAATAACCTACAATACGAAAAAGTTCAATGTACGAAACACTGTAACATTAAATTGCGTCAATATTTAATAATGACAAATAACGCCAAAGTATAACATTAAAAGCTGCACCTAAGTGTATAAACACTAAAACTGGGCCAACTTATAATATTAAAACAAAAGCGACGAAGTAATAAATTAATAAATTGATTGTAATTGATCGAATAATTTTAATTAATAAAAAAAATTACTAAATATCAATCGCTACTGTCGTCGGCTCATCAGTAGATTGAGATAGGGTGGGTTTTAATTTAGAGTTTAATTAACATACCTGAAATGCTACTTGCTTCTTTTCTGCTTAATTATTTTCACTTAATTCAAAAAAATGTTATCTAAAAAATTATGAAAAAATGATGAAATCTCGAGCGCCATGTTGTCTTTTTTTTATATATCTATATAGGAACAACAAAACCTAGTTAATGAATAATAATAAACAATTTATCAAAATGAAAATAAAATAACAAGTTATACATAAGTTTATTCAATATATGATTGAAAACGTAAAAAAATCAGAAGTCATAAACTATTCTAACTATATAAAACATTACCTTTTAACGGTTCTGTACATACACTGTAACTGGTAACTATGAAGCAGAATGGTTCATTTGGTGAGGTCAATGTCTTGCTTATTTATCCTTAAAATATGGAATTTCCTTGAAGTTTAATTCGCCAAATTTATTTGTAAAAGTATGTAGAACTTGCGTTGTAAATGTAATTCAAGTAAAACTTGCCATTTAAATTAATAGAATAGTAAAATTACTGACTTATACGTGCCATTCAAAATATATTATAAAAATGCCATATAAAAGTATGCATTAAAAAATATGAGTAAAATAATTGTAAAGTAAGTGCAAAGTGAGTACTTAAACGGTCAGTACTTAAAAGGTGAGTACTTAAAAAAAGTACTTAAGAAAAAGTGCCTAAAAAAAGCAAAGGCTTTAGTTTTAAATAAAATGAATTGGAAAAGAACTTACCATCAATGATGGCACAAAATATAAAAAATTAGGTAAAAATCATGCTTAGTGCTGTAACATTCAGCATTAAGCGAATTAAAAAAAAAAGCTTTCAGAATAACTCAAGTGTATTCCCCCTAAAAGTTTTCACGCCTGCGCGGATACAATAATATAAATCCAATTTTTTTAAGAAAGGGAACTATAACTCTATTTATGTAATATTACACCCAAAAGATTTGTTCTAGGAAATGCCAATTAAATTGCCATTCTCAATTCTACATATTAATAATTAAAAAACTTTTCTAATAATACGCCAAATAAATGAACGATTCTTAAATTAATGTACTTTTTAATAGAACCACAAAAAAGGTTGTTACAACACAAATGACAAATTGACAATTCATTTTATTCATTTGACATTTTTGGCAGACGAGGGAATTACTACAGTTGCGACATCACTAATGCTTTCTCGATTGAACAACAAAGATACACTTATAGATTTTTCTTGTAGTTTAACAAGGACACACAATACAACTAAAAGCGAACAAAATTTCCTATGAAGTTAATGTCTCTGTGTTGTCTCTGGTAATAGTACCATTATTGTCAGTAAAGTCAAAATAAAACACTTAGCGATTGTTTTGCATTATTGCAAATAAGTTCAAATTACACTTTTCAAGATAGGGTACCCGGGGGATGCTACAAAACATTACTCATAGTAAACATTATACCAGCAACTGCAAAATCGCCACTCAAAGTTTTAAATTGGCAATATTTCGAAAACTACAAATTTTCGGAATAGACAACCTTATACAAACTACCATTATTTTTAGTCTCTAATCAGACAAAAAAATTAAATTTGGGGGTTTCCGTTTAAAAAAATTGTCAAGTTGATCTTTAATATTATTTTTTGAACACACTGTATTAGTGTTTATTGAAATGTTACAAAAGTCTTTTAAAGTAGGCCCTTCTCAACAAGGAACTAACTCCGGTTAAGGTAAAATAAAATGCTTCTTTATAGGGAAAATTAATAATTATTTTATTCATTTTTGACATAAATATTTTATTGTCATAAATCCTTAGACCTGGGTATAGCACATGATATACAGAATCGGCTTAAAATTTTGAAAGGATCTAAAAAATGTAATAATATATAGGGCGTTTCATTTAAGATAAGCAAGTTGACATCTACTCCCGGTATAAACGGAAGTGCCACACCTGTTAAATTTTTTAGTCGTATTTCTCCACCAACATTAATATGTCCAAAACATCAATTTAGGTAACAACGATAGTCAAAACTTGGCACGTTACAAGCTTAATTGACCAAAAGGGAATACACATTGTTTGTATTAGTGAAACAAAATTAGGCGTTTTATGAGGTTTGAAAATTGTTAAATATAAAAAATGTACATTAAACTGCCTGCTGGAGGAGGTTGGAAGGATGTACAAAATAAATAAATATAAATTTTTAACCGCAGTACGTCTAATAACTTGCATTGACTATATTTCCTTAAAATACATTATTTACAGTCCATTAATTAAATCTATTTAATAAAAATAAACAACGTTGCTTACTCAATACTTGCTACGCAAGAATAAATGGAAAGCAAGTTATATTTCAATACTTTTAAAAATCTATGGTGGCCGTTAACGTGCATAATTCAATTTAACACATTATTAACGATTAAACGAAAACTGGGGTTTTATTTCTGAGTAGACTTTCCTTGTTCAGAATATGAAGTATTTGATATGCGTTTAGCAATTATACACAGCTGTAGGTTTTATTATGAGTCCTTATAAAAACAGGATATCCGATGTTCACCAAAATTGTGCGACGCATAATTAATAAAGTAAAAATTCAAATTTAGATTCATTTAAAAAATCATTTAAGGTTTTACGTATTAATTAGCACTATTCTTTGTCACTATTTGATAAAACAATCGATTTCATTTAAAAATTTAGAAAATCACTGTAATTTGTACTTAACTGGAAGCTTTCTCTCTATGTTGTAGCCATTTATCTTATGAGTAAATTGGGTTACTATAGTAGAAAATTCTTACGTAGGTAATAAAATAACAAGAATTAGATCACTTGTAAGGATTAGTTATGATATTAAAAATTCAAACATTTTCTTTATCTTCACCTAATAGAGAAAATATGCGAATAAATAGGGTGTTGGCGGTATCAAACTGGGAACTTTGGCAAATTTTATTTATAGCATGTAAGTAAAAATAAGCATGTACTTATCTAGCTTTTATTTAACAACACATTGCGTTTAAATGTATAAATGTCATTTAGAAAGAAATTAGTAATAAATTTTTAATAAAATAAACAGGTTTATTACACATAATATTTTATTAATTAGTCTTAAAACTGACATTTATTTTATTGGGTTATTTAAATTAATAAAATTATAAATTCCGTTTTCACTAGATTAAGAACAGTTTGTGGAATTGAACAAATTAAATTTGCAAAAAATGTTGTATGTTGTACTTCAATGTTATGAGGAAGGGAAGTAAAATTCAATACTACGTCAGTACATCCTGCTAACCATTCACATATATAAACACAAACATACTTTCTCATAAAATTCTCAATTCAGAAAATATTCAATTTAGAGCCAAATTATATGATAATGGTCTGAAATGATATGCGATTAATAAAAATTGTCAATATTATTAATATTGTTATTTGCGAAAGATTTATTAATGTCCAACCATTCACTTTTAATACTTTTTAATAGATTAGCGGATATTAAAAAATACTTGGTTTCTATTAAGTGTTTAAAAAATCACCTTCCAATGAGATATAAGAAATTAATGAAATAAACTATTAATAAATAAGGGAAAGTACCATATCAAATCAACACATTTCCTTTTTGTAGATCACAAGATTTTTTCAAAAAACTTTATTACTACACTGAGTGTTGAGGTTACATAAGAATACTTGATTTTTGCGTTCAAATTTCTAGGTTATATGCGCTATTGTGTTGAGGAAAAATTTGGGGTATAGTAGCACCGGGAAGAGGTGTCTCATGGCGGACTCGAGAATGGGGATATAATTATTACTGTGAAATGCATCTGTTTTCCTTTGTCTTAGTGCAAAGTCCCCACTTAAAGAAAGATGGGTTATAATTTATACGTCTGCTATATATTTTAAATGCAGGACTTAAAAACGTATGTCGATTCTAAAGTCAAACCGCATGACGCTGTCAGATGTCTTCTTGGATCTTTAACCTCAAATTATTCTTCGTATTTCGTTTCGTATAATCGCATCGTGTTTTGTAGTTATAATAATTTATCTTTCGCTTCGTAATTTATTAGTTTCCATTGCATTTGTAAACAACAGTTCTTTTCAAAATTATTATTATTAATATTCACTATTACTAGATAAGTTTATAATGCAAAATGTATTTCCAATTGATTGAATGCATTTATTTATTTTGCAGCAAATAATGCTGTCATTAAAAGGTAAATCTTTGAAAAGCCAAACTCAAGTAATGTTAATGAATATACTGCATTATTTCGAGATGGAACGCGATAACGGGGGGCCAAGTTTAACTTTAACTTCCGTTATCCAGGTACGCTAATAATTTTCACTATTTAAATCTATATTTAAGATTATGTTGCAGCGAACTGCTCTCGCATGCGGCATTTCCGAGAAAACCGTAATTCGGACAAAGGCAAGAATGACTCTCGCTTTAGAATCTGGGCAACCAGCACCGGATTCACCGCAAAAACATAGGCTGCGTTTGAAGTCGAAGTCAGAGGATGTCGACGAATACGTGAAATACATTTTGAAACGAAAAATTTACACCATGCATGCAACTGGTAAATAAAATTATTGTTTAAATGGAGTTAATCACTGTTTAATTTTAGGCTCACATATTACTATTGAAAAACTCCAAACTGAACTTAAAGAAGATAAAATAATTACCTTCAGTAAAACGAGTTTGAAACAATTGTTACACAAAATTGGTTTTGAATTCAAAGTTGAACGCGAGCAACACTTTTGCGAAAATATTTTGCTAATAAAAGTTGTGAACTTAGTTACCATTCTGTCTTTTTGGACGAGACGTGGATTTTTAGTCTAGGAAGCGTTCGAAAATCATGGCATGATAATGATTTGGAAAGCACAAAAAACAAACCGCCAGGAGAAGGGAAACGGCAATTAAAATAGTCCGATTTGTTAAAAATATTTTTAACCGAATAAGTTTTAGTTTTATCGTACTGAGTGCTGGCAACAAGGAGGTTTTATACCTAATTCATCATTGGTATATTCCAGTAAAAGTAAGACAGCCACGATAATATGAACGCTGATTTATTTCAAAAATGGTTTCAAGAACAGCTTTTACCAAATTTAGAAAAACCAAGTTTGATAATTCTTGATAATGCCATTTATCAATCTACATTAGTAGAAAAATTACCTTCAAGTAGTTGGAAGAAAGAGAGATCTTCAATTTTTAAGAAAACACAACATTCCTCATTCGAATGATATGCTGAAATTGTAATTATTACAAATTGCCCAGGATTTACAAGTTCCTAAAATATATGCAATTGATGAAATCGCTCATCAATGGGGATATCAAATTTGACGTTTACCTCCGTATTACTGCCAATTCAACCCTATCGAGTTAATATGGGCAAATCGTAAACAGTATTACAACAAAAACGTTGGAATACAGGGCTTCAGGGACGAGAATGTTTTATCGCTATGGAAGGATTCATTAAACCAAGTAACTGGAGAACTGTCGCAAAACAGTGTTTTGCATGCTGAAAAGGAAATGAGCCAGTGGTGGGATGTTCAAAAAAGAGCTGAAGAAATGGTAAAATCTCTAGTAATCAATGTCGGAGAGTCGAGTGAAGACGATAGTGAACATGAAGGTGATGACTTTTAATTATAAGATGTCTAATATTTGAATTTAAAGCAAAACTTCATAACATGATAAAGAATTTATTATAAATATTTAACATATACCTCTGTAGCTGTACTTAGGTTTACATTCGTTATATATATATATATATATATATATATATATATATATATATATACAGGGTGACATAGAAAAAGTTCCATATAGTGCCACGCGATAGAGGACACTAAAATAAGAAAAAGTCCTATGAACTTAAGTCCGCAACCCCTTCGTTTAAAAGATATAGGGTGTTGAGGTTTAATTATTTTTTTGTCTTTTTGTTTTAATATCTTTTTACAATGATGTAATAAGCGAACTAAATTTTGTATTCACGTGCTTTTTATCACGCAGAATTCAAATATGCCCTTAGTTCTTTTATTACTGATAGAGGGCGCCACATACAGGTTTCCATCTTGTTTGAATCGGTCCTAACTGTTTTGCCTTACACTGTATGTCATTTTCGACTGGAAAAATTTGTTTTCCCATCTTTTCTGTTTCAGAAAGGTATACCTTATTGAAGTCGTTAGGACCAACGGTTTACGAGAAAAATGCACCCGATAACTTATTTGCAAAAACAATGACATAACACTTCAACAATTAAATTTTAATAGCAACAATGAAGGGCAGTGATTAAAAAAAAACATTAAATTTTTAGATGTTCAAACTGTTGTCCTTGTACTTGATTACATTTTTCAATTCTTCTTCCTAAGGATTGACGGCATCTTTGATATATTCCTGGGTTATTACGGAATCTATCTGCGGATTCCATAATTCTTATCCATAGTTGCTCTTCATTATGTATTTCTACAGAATAAACATCATTTTTCATGAATCCCCAAAATAAAAAATCGAGGGCATTAAGGTCGGGACTACGAGCTGGCCAGGGTACAGGTCCCACTCGATCAATCCACGTATTTCCAAATCTCCTATCCAAAAATTTCCTTGCCAATCGAGAACAGTTAGTGGGCGCGCCATCAAGCATGTAACGCATTCTACCAATAATATCCAATGAAACTTCCTCTAATAACGTATTTAGTTCATTCTCCAAGAAATTTCGATACAGTTCACCTGACTGGGCAATTGAAATGGACCAATTAAGTAATTGTCAATTATACCTGTCCGCACATTAATAGAAAACCCATACTGGTGACTTCTAATTACGGTTTTGCAAATATGTTACTTTGGCGCTTTTGGATAATTTGCATCGGACGCATTTTTCTCGTAAACCGCTGGTCCTAGCGACTTCAATAAGGTATACCTTTCTGAAACAGAAAAGATGGGAAAACAAATTTTTCCAGTCGAAAATGACATACAGTGTAAGGAAAAAAGTTAGGACCGATTCAAACAAGATGGAAACCTGTATGTGACGCCCTCTATCAGTAATAAAAGAACTAAGGTCATATTTGAATTCTGCCCCTGTATACAAAATTTCGTCCGCTTATTACATCATTGTAAAAAGATATTAAAAAAAAAGCAAAAAAATAATTAAACTTCAACACCCTATATCTTTTAAACGAAGGCGTTGAGGACCTAAGTTCATAGGAACATTTTTTCTTATATTAGTGTCCTCTATCGCGTGGCACTATGCATGGCACTTTTTTCTATCGGTTATATTATTAACTAATAATAAAACTCATTTTTAACATCCAATACAGTGTATTTATTTATGACAAAATCAGTTATTTATAAGTGGCTTCGATAACCAAGTTACAGTCTTGACTCTTTTGATGCAGTGAGATCTGTCGGCTAAAATCGGTCCTCCGCAATTAACCAAGCTTTTCGCACTTCATTCGGGCACTGCCTACTGCTAGCTAATTCGTTTATTTTTGAAAATTATTGATATAATTAATTTCTAAAATAGATTCAAAACGAAATTTTTTTGACCCGGTCTCGGTTCTGATAATCGTTTACAGTTGTACAATATATTTTGTCCAACATTAGCAGTTTTTCACGTGTTTTATACGTTAGTTTTCAGTGACTAAAATCAAATTTTATTCACTAATGACTAAATTTGATATTTATATTCTATACTAGTAAAAATGAAAATATGATCGAAAATTTGTTTTTCATCAACAACGTATTCATGACAACCGGCCGACCGATCATAACAACCAAGACCTAGCTGATTGACTCCTTTTTATACTCTTTTTAAACAATCTCTTCAAGTTTTTCGTTAAAAAACAAATGCAACTGGACAAAACGTCGCCTATCACACGTAAGTGAAATGCCATCATAAGCACGTGAGAATTTGTCGCACTCGCGCAAGCGTTCGTGCGTCAAAAATCTCACTTGCGTATAATGACTTATTTCACTCACTTGTAATATAATCTACTATTTATCATATGACTACCCACACCTGGTGGACTTACATGGCAGAATAAGTGCGAACAGACCTTAAACGAAATTCGACTTTATTTATACAAGTGGATGGGGATTTTTAAGACCTTTAGGATGCAAAATCCCGAGATATTCGAACAATAATTTTATTTAAATTTGACAGCGCGGCTTAAATATGAAAATAACCTAGAAACATTGACGATGTTTTGTTGGTATTCAAAATTACTAACTATTTGAACCAATAACGACATACGTTTTTAAAATCTTAAACCATGCTTTAGTAAAAGATGAGTCATAAGACACCTCTCACCGGCCCGACTTTATATCGAATTTCCAAGCATGTGTATGTATTACCGCTACGATTACTAGAATTTTGCATTAAGTAAAAGAGGTTCCATCATCAGCAAGGGAACTTTAAGATGGCGCATCATCACAGGGTGTACGACGTCACGGTCTACCCGAAATAATGCCGTGTTTCAGATTTTCTCCGCTTTTCGAAAACGACCACCTTGACATGATGCAAACTCGTGTCTCCCAGGCTTCCACGTTCCATTAAATTTCATTTGGATATTTATGTAACTGGAAGCTCAGATTCGTTATAGCTTCCGTGATGTTAACTAATCTAATTAAATGATTAAATCCTGCGCTAAGTGAGACCATTTTCATATATAATTATAAAGTTGGAATGGGACCCGACCTCAATTAGTTAACCGTTCGAGCAATAATAACGATAGAGGAAGTGCAAATAGATGTATGAACCTCAAAGAGGTGGTCGAATACCTCCAAATTGTATGACATGATCTTTTTTTCCAAAATACTAATACTAACCAAATTTCAACTAAATCGGTTCACTTGTTTTGAAATAAATAAAAAAAAACAAAACATAGGACTTAGCTTTTGTCAGGGATAGGTCATGGCGCCTCCAAAATTGTTGTAATAATTGCTTACTGATCTTGACTAAACTTCAACTCAAGTGGTTTCCTTGTCCGAAAATACATTATAAAACAACAAAACATTAGGGTTGATTTATAGGGGTGGACGGAACACCTCCACAATTGTAGGGATGATTTGCTGTCCAAAAATACTAATACTGACCAAATTTCAACTCAATTGGTTAATTTATTTAAAAAAAAATGTTTTAAACCAAAGAGTGATGGTTGGTGTACATGAGGCCCACCTTTAAGGACACTTTCTTTCTTACACGTTGTGTAATATCGTTTGTCATGTGTAATGTATGAAAACAGAATACAATTGTTAATAAATGACTAAGTCTTCATTAATAGTGTAACGCTGTAGCTAGCGTTTGCTTTATTAATTATAATGTTTAGTTTTATAGAAGGATTGCACAGCATTCATTTTTTATAAGTTAATTTGTGCGTATGTCTAAATGACGTGATCATCTAGTTTTGTTATGATGGTCCATTGAAATCTAAACATTTTTGTTTGCCACTAGTAGAAGACGGGCACTTGGATTTTTTGGGGAAAACCCACCATTTTTTTTTACCCACCACATGGGGATCGTATTTTTTCACCCATATGGTTTCTTTTAGGAGTCCTTTTTCAACCCCTTCTTTAACAAACATCAAATCTAATCATATAGACAAAATTTAGCGATGCGATTCTTTCATATAGGTAAGAATCGCACTAACAATGCTACAGTTAATGCCAAAGTCAATAACCTTTACACGTTATCTCTCTCAAGCTAGTCTGTTACAAGCAAGGTGCTAACTATATCCGTGGGCATACAGCGAAAATCATTGGATATCTTCCTGGGTCAGTTACCTAAACGATACATCATAGGTTTCACCGCAAATAAAGCCTTGACGGTTTCAAAAATATAAGGTATGTCATTTAAAAAAATATAGCATTATGACGTCACACTTTTTAGGACCACCGTGTATAATCAATCATATTTTCCTAAAATGCTCCCTAGGTCACAGATAAAGTGTGCAAAACATTAAAACATTAAGGGCCGGTCTCGCCACGCAACCTTATATTCAACTTAATTTAGGTGATCTTAAGTAATAAAGTAGACTTAAATTTTTAAAGTGTTGCACCATCGAATTTTGAGCGTTACTTAGTTTAAACTATTCGTTTATAAAATACAATGTGGCAACCATGTAAGTAGCTTAAGTGTATCGAAAATATGACCTAATAACGGTGACTTATTTGTCAATTGTCAAACTGTTAATCGGTGCCCAGATCCAGAGAGCTCTCCCTAGAGAAATTTAACACTTATTTTGTTATAAGCAACATTACATTACGGTGGTAAAATGGAGAAGACGCGACAGCGGTCTGCAAATTATACGTTTCAAGAAAAAAATCTTTTATTAAATATCATATACCAGTATGAGAATATTATTGAAAATAAAAAAAACTGATGGAGTGTCATTAAACGAAAGGGATAAGGCCTGGGAATCCATTACAAGAAAATTTAACAGCATGTGTCCATCTAATAACCATCGTCCGAAGGATTCTCTGAAAAAGTGTTACGAGAACCAAAAAAAAACAAACCAGAGTTAATGATGCTAATGAACGAATGGAAACTTACAAGAAAGGTGGTGGAATACCTAAAATCAAAGACAAAGATCCAAATAAAGAGCTCACTTTAGATCTAATGAATGAGAAAACTGGTTATGGACTTATTAACGTATTTGATTCTGACAACGTGGAATTTATATATGAAAATGATATTACTGCTATAGAGGAACAGATACAGGAGGAGGTAGGCATTATTTTAATGTTTTGAATACTATTCACTATACTATATAAATGTTACAGCCAAATGAAAACATAGAGTAAGAGATACAGGAGGAGGTAAGCATTATTTTAATGTTTTGACTTCTATTCACTATACTATATAAATATTACAGCGAAATGAAAACATTAGCGCAGATTGGGGAGATGCACAAGAAAATACTAAAAGTGAAGTATGTAATTAAGTTTTTGTGGTTTTGTAGAGTATAACACTAAAATTTTATTTCATAATTCTGTGGTACATTGCTCTCAGAATTTAGATTGGGGCAAGTATAAACCCAGCCATCTGAAGACCCCAAAAACGGCAGTTTTACTAAATGCTGATGAAAGTACTCAACAGGCTAAGAAATCGTCATGGCTTCATGGAAGGCGGCCTGTTATAGATACAGTTGGATCACATAATGTGCGTGATTTATATGCAGAGTTGGCAAGGCAAAATTACAAATCGCCCAAACTTTAAAGCAATCACTTGTAACACAAAATAGGCAGGATGGAATAATTAGGAACCTCAGAATAACATCTTTGAAACTTGACATCGAACTAAAAAAACGCCGATTAGGGATTACAAAATCTAGATTTGTAAAACGAAATTTAAAAGTTGTACTAAATAATATAAACTAGTGTTAAACTTTTTTATTAAAACAATCTATATTTAAATAATTGTTAATTAAAGCATGTCGTATGGTTACATTTGTATCGGGCTGTTGTCTTATTTCGTTATCGACTTCCTGCAATAGATTTTCAAATTCAGCCACATCTATTTCTTGAGGTAAAGCAGGGATATCTTCACCCATTGAACAAGCTACATTGTGCAGTACAGCAGTGGCAACAATGATTGTTAAAGTATGCTCGACTTTTAAGCGACTACCATAAGCGAGGATTGGAAAACGTCTTTTCCATATTCCAAATAGTTTTTCTACTACCACTCTTGTACGGATTTGAGCTTCATTATATAATTGCTCAGCTCTTCCTCTGGTTGCAGGAGGGGAGTTAGTAAGTATGCTCTACCATTGTAAGCACTATCGCCTAAAATTTAAATCAGTTAATAATTAAATCGCCAACAACAGAAAATATACCCAAGAGTAAACTATTGTGAAATCCACCATTCTCAAACCTAGCTCTTATTCGGCTATTATTAAATATTGTTGCATCATGTGCTGATCCAGGCCATTTTACAGATAAATCTTGAATTTTCATATTTGCATCTGCAATGATTTGTGCATTTATTGAAAAATAACCTTTGCGGTTTCTGTACACTTCTGCATCGTTACCTCCTACAAATAAATTTAATAAAATTGTAATGTAAAATATATTGTAAATAATTATTCAAAACTATTCTATTATTTTACCTGGTGATTGAATTCTAATATGTGTACCATCAACTGCACCTATAACACGGGGAAATACAGCAATTTCATGGAACTGTGATTGCATAGATTGAATTTCAGTTTCGTTTTTTGTCATATTAATATATCTTGGCCTGAGACGTGCCAGAGCCTCGGAAACTTTATGAATAATTCTATGTGCAGAGGATTTGTGAGTTCCTGCAAAATCGGCAACCCTTTGAATATGTCCTCCAGTGGAATAAAAACGAAGGGTCAAAAGAAATTGCTCTATGGGAGTAACCGATCGATTTCTAAAAGATATTACATTGTGTGGATATACAGGCCAAGAAAGATTTCTCTATAACCTTACTTATCTGTAAAATATTCCAATTCATGTTCAATTCGCCCTAGAACATTGAGAGCAGTTTATTTGGTAAGACGAAACCTTTTAAAAAAGTCCAATTCTCCCATTTCATTAAAATGATTACTCCTATGGTATATTTCTCTAGGAAATCCTATATCTAGTAATTCCAAAATTTCTATGTCGTCTTCCTGAGCATCATTTTCTAATAAAAAATTGTAAACTTCCAAAAAAAATAGTTAATAGAATTGTTTGTCCAGAATGATGGCGAAATTTGAAGGTTAAGTGGTATTTAAGCTTCAGATTTTACAGGTTTAAATTTAAGCGGTCCTTAACTTGTTTAAGTTAACTTATAATGGTGGTGCAACAGTTAAAATACTTATTTCATCTTTAAACGAGCTTTAAAAATTAAGTGGTGGTGTTGGTGCAGTTAAATAATAACTAAGCTACAAAAGACGGGAGCTGAAATGAAGGACCCTGTATATTTTTATGTAGTTTTTAGTTCAATGTATACATACGCGTTTTATAAGCAAATTTTGGCTACCTGAAGATGATATTTTTGTTGACATTTTCAGTTTTCGATATGGATAAATAATCATTCCTTTAAGGTTTGGAATATTGAAATTAAATTCAAAATTATAGTTTTCAAGATAGGGTACAAGATACAGTATACTTTACCTTACCCTTTCGTAAAATGTTCAGAATGCTGTAAATACAATATGGTAAAAAGCTGCAGTTACGTATAGGGTACCGTAATTGTTTTAATTGTAAATATAAAACAATTTTTACCATAGACATTCATAAATAAATGACATTCTGAAGTGTTTACTTTTCTCCTTACACACAATAACCATCATATCTCATATATTGTAGGTGGCGGACTGCGAAAATTTTATTATTGCAACAAACATTTTTTTAAATGGCAACTGTTACCGCGATAGAAAAGTTAATTAATGGGATTTAACATATTTTATTAAATATTAAGTTGTTATTTGAGCATCGTTTTCGGGATATTTTATTTTTGTAACTAATATTTGGCTAAGTGTTGAAAAACATGTCTAACTAGCAAGTGTACGCTTAAAAGCTGCTTTACTGAAGGGGCGTAACCTAAATGTTACGGACGAATGTATATTTTTAAAATTAAGATGTTCAATAATTAATATAAAACTGTTCCAACATAATAATTTTTTTTTATTACTTTTGGAAAATGGGGGTTGATTACGGGAGTAAAGATAGTTAGTTTGAAATCGGGGGAAAAGTTAGTAAAAGTTAGAGTGTCGACGGAGCCAGATCGATTTGGTTAATTGAATACCTTCATTGTACACAGTTTGTCTTTAAAATATTTCTTGCGTGTACATTTTCTTTTGAATTAGCCAAGGCTAATTTGTCTTTTCTTTCGGGTGTTAGTTTTAATGTGTTTTTCAAATATTAATCTATACATAAGTCACCCTTTTTGAAGTTAAACCGCGTATGCCAACGATTTGTGTCTGTGATCAATTAAAGGAATATATATTCAAGTGTAAGTAGATATTTTTATGTAAATTAAGGCTGGCAGCAAATAATTCTACAAGCCTATATAACGTATTAAAAATCGAGTATTGCCTTGCAAATGAATCTCATTCGCACGCGGGCTCAGTAAATTGAAATCTGCTAAAATAAAAGATAGTACAGGGCTCCCTCGCTCTTGTATTTGTGAATAAGCATTGTTGTTTGTTGTTTATATTTATATTTGTATAGACGTGGGCCTGGAGAACGGGTACAGGATAATCCTTGGTTACTAATTGTAATGGGCAATTGCCAAGTGGTTACATACTCCCGGTTCCAGATCACCATTAAACACCTCGAAAGTAGATATTTTTATATAAATTAAGGCTGGCAGAAAATAAATCTACAAGCCTATATAACGTATTAAAAATCGAGTATTGCCTTGCAAAGGAATCTCATTCGCACGCGGGCTCAGTAAGTTGAAATCTGCTCAAATAAAAGACAGAACAGGGCTCCCTCACTCTTGTATTTGTGAATAAGCATTGTTGTTTGTTGTTTATATTTATATTTGTATAGAGGTGGGCCTGGAGAACGGGTACAGGATAATCCTTGGTTACTAATTGTAATGGGCAATTGCCAAGTGGTTACATACTCCCGGTTCCAAATCACCATTAAACACCTCGAAAGTAGATATTTTTATATAAATTAAGGCTGGCAGCAAATAAATCTACAAGCCTATATAACGTATTAAAAATCGAGTATTGCCTTGCAAAGGAATCTCATTCGCACGCGGGCTCAGTAAGTGGAAATCTGCTCAAATAAAAGACAGAACAGGGCTCCCTCACTCTTGTATTTGTGAATAAGCATTGTTGTTTGTTGTTTATATTTATATTTGTATAGAGGTGGGGCTGGAGAACGGGTACAGGATAATCCTTGGTTACTAATTTTTTTTATTATTTTAAAAAAATGGGGGTTGATTACGGGAGTAAAGATAGTTAGTTTGAAATCGGGGGAAAAGTTAGTAAAAGTTAGAGTGTCGACGGAGCCAGATCGACTTGGTTAATTAAATACCTTCATTGTATACAGTTTGTCTTTAAAATATTTCAATTGGGCAATTGCCAAGTGGTTACATACTCCCGGTTCCAGATGACCATTAAACACCTCGAATTTTATTTTTTGTTTTTATTATTGTATAGATGAATATGTAACCTGAGAAAGGGGCGCTGTATTTTTCTAACGCACTGAAACATGTATCGGTCACGATGTTATAATATATTTATAACTTACCTTGTATGGCTTTGTTTACTGAGTGTTTTATGTGTCAGTTTATTAAGTAGAATCGTTTGTCTGCGAACTAATTTCTCTTTATATGTAATTTATTGTAAATTTTCGTATGTATTTTGCGCTTTAGTGGTCACTAAACAATTGTGTACGTGTAAATTCCTTGTCTACTTTCATTTGTCCTTGCCTTTACCTGATTATCACCTGTGCAATTTTACTGTTGTTGAATTTTATATGTACCGTAATTCGCCTTATTGTTTTATGTGCTTATTTACTTAGATTCCGGCATGATTGGTTTTAAAGGGTCACATGTTTGGTATTACGATTTTTGCTGATTATTTATGACACAATTGTGGGTGTGACTACATGTTTTTGTTTTGTATTTATGTGTAACTAAACTGCTATTTATTTATTTTTCTCGTAATGTTATAATTTTGTACGCACTTTAACCTGATTTAATGGTGTTTTGTTATATATTTAACCCTTTCACTGTTTTTTATTTGTTATTTGATTTATTAATGTACTTGTGCAATTATTCATTTATTAATAAAGTGGGTTTTATTGGTGGTTCTTTCCCACAATAGTACATTAACCACCATTGCGCAAAGCTCGTTAATTTCAATTTGAGTAGTTTCATTGATTACCTGCCCAACATGATGCAACACTTACCTCGTCGAGCCTAGCTCAGTTAAATAGCACAACGTACCTACCACTAGACGGCCAATTCGTTCGATCAGATTTGAGGTTTGCGAGTAATTAAATATCAGAGTTGTAAATAAATTCTAATGTTGTAATTATTGCCAGGAAAGTCAAACTAAGGCAAGCAATTAATTTGAGTAATAGTACCATTATTGTCAGTAAAGTCAATGTTCAAGTATCTCAAGTTCAATGGATAAGTATCTCATTCTGTTTTCTACATAAAATGTAGTTATAAACAGCGATATTTATAATATTATTACAAGGGGAACTAATTTTAACCCAAGTGTTGTTTTTTGTTTACGTTACTCTAATCGTTAGTCTACATGCATTTGTAAATATTTCCCGAATAAAATTTAGTTCGTTTAAAACTTTTGAATTGTGTAAATCTGACCGCTCTTTTGTTTTTATCAATAAAAATATCTGTTGCAACTGCTGCTATATCGTTACGCGCGCGAGTGATTACAATGGGTGATTCAGATGTGAATCAACCCGGCCCTTCAGGAGTAAAAAGACAAAAAATACAAACGAGGAACCCACAAAAATTAACACCAGACGAAATATTGTAATTTTTATATGAATCAGATGCCGATATTGACGATGACTTGGATAAAGATTTTGAAGTCGATCCTAACGAAACATCTTCGGAAACTGAACTATAATTGGAAACATATGATGGTAAGTACAGTTCATTTATTTTATTATTATTTACTCTAAGTAGTTCCAGCAGATTTAATATACCAGGAAGCTGATAACAACAAACGATAGTATGAAAAATTTTAATTTTAGTAAAACAAATGAAATGCTCGTTGATCTGCCGAATGCTGATCCACTCGATTATTTTCGATTGCTTGTTGATGATGATTTCATAAACAATATAATAAAAGAAACAAACGAATATGCGTTAGATCTCTTTCTCACTAAAGGTGTTACTGAGAGGGTTAAAATATCAGAATGGAAAAATTTGGAATTTGCAGAATTCTTAATATTTTTAGGACTATTGTTTCATATGGGCACAATTAAATTGAATAGGCTACAAGATTAATGGAGAACTCATCGTCTATTTAATCTAAAATGTTTTTCAGATTATATGAGTCGAGACAGATTCCTAATTATATTAAGATGCCTTCATTTTATCAGAAATCCTAGACCAGACGAATCTAAGCCTATAGACCGTCTTTATAAAATTAGACCCGTCTTAGATTACTTCAAAAGCAAAATGAGTGAAGTTTATTATCCACAGAGAAACCTTTCCCTTGACGAATCTGTGATTTTGTGGAAAGGGCGGCTTCTTTTTAAGCAGTATATTAGTAACAAACGTCATAAATACGGTCTAAAATTATACATGGTGACAGAACCAAATGGGCTGATATTGAACTTCACTTGTTATACTAGTCAAACAGATCAATTGGGCGGTAAGGGGCATGCTCAGAAAGTAGCCATGCATCTATTAGAAGGATTTTTAAATAATGGTCACAGCATTTATATGGACAACTTCTGTAACAGCTGTGATCTAGCAAAAACCCTCCTAAGCAAGGCAACATACTGCACGGGTACTTTGCGCGCAAACAGAATGGGTAATCCTAAAGATATTTTGGTTTCAAAACTAAAACTTGGGGAAACACGCGCGAGATACTGTGATGGAGTAATGGTGGGCATCTGGAAGGACAAAAGGGATATCAATTATATTTCTACAGAATTTTCAAACACAATGGCTGAGGTAAAAAATAAAAGAGGTGTTGTGAAAGAGAAACCATTACCAATTATAAAATACAACGAAAATATGGGTGGTATCGACAGACCAAATGATGGCTTACTATCCATCATTGAGAAAATCCTTATTTTGGTACAAAAAATTGGGTATACATGTTGTCCAACTTCTAATGTTTAATTCATATATGCTGTTTTGTAAATACTCTGGAATGAAGCCTACATTCCATGACTTTCGGTTTTCGGTGATAGAAAAGCTATTGCCCAAAACGCCAACAAAACAGAGTGCTGCAGCAAACCCAAATCATGTACCTTCTAGTATTTCAGTGAATGGGGACGACACTAAAAAAAAGAGAACTCCCAGAAGAAGATGCCGTGTGTGTTTCCAACAAAAAATTAGGAAGGATACACTATTTGAGTGCAAAGGGTGTCAAGAAAAGCCAGCACTGTGCGTCGACCCTTGCTTTGCATTGTACCACAACAAAAAAAATAAATTTGTTTATAATTTTTTGACAGAAATTTCAGCTAAAGTTTTGTTCGTTTTTTATATACCAGTATTTTATAGTTACTTATTCAACATTAAAGTTTTTTGTTTTACCTATTGTGTTTTTTCAATTGAATGAATAAAAAATTGTTAGAAATGCAATGACGCCAATTGGCGTCATCCGCATATATAGGTTTTGTATATAAAATATGCGGATGACGCCAATTGGCGTCATGGCCTTTAATTCAATTTTGATCAAATTAAAATTAAAATTGTGAAATATAATTCAGTATACTAAAAAATTGGTAAAAAAAATTTTTTCCGCATATTGTGATTCCACAGATTAGATACGCAGCGAAAGGGTTAAAGAACTTATATTATTATTGGAATAATGTGTGGGAACGTGTGCATGTGACTCGAAATTTTATAGGCAAGATTACCAAAAAAATATTTGAACAATCATCACGAAATTACATATATAAATTGTTTAGTAGCAACTTTTAGAACTGACTAAATTTTGACTCAACTTTAGTGGAAATCAATACCTTACTCATATTTGATCGTTATTTAACACATTTATAAGTCTATCGGAATCAAATGTAAATTACTGTCTAGTCACTATTTAAATAAATGTAAAAAGTTCAATGCCGGATGCGATTCCGACCCGAATTAGTTACTACCAACGATAGGCGTCAAACGAGTGATTTGAATATACAAATATTTAATATTCTTAATACGATTTCATTAATAAAACAATTTTAGATTAAGTAAACTAGTCAGTAATTAAAAATTATTATTAATGTACTCTAGCAGTGAACAGGTCGCAGGCTCAAATCCTACTCGAGGTAAACTTTTTATTTATGTATTTAATAAAATTAATAATAATTTTTAATTACATATTTACCTTTGAACTTATTCGTTCATAACAAAAACTTATAATAGTCAGTAATTAGCATAAATATTATGTTTTAAATTTTACTTTAGTAATGGATAATTTGTTTCGATTTCTAGTGTGATTATTTTGTACTTGGTGTGAGTGTGACAGATCACTAAGAATAAACGTTCAAGTAGTAGTATACGGCGCATTAATAGTGTATAAAGAAGGTCAAGCATTAAATCACTCTTAACCATACAGGTATAATAAATAGCAGTTACATAAGCTCTAGTCAAAATTATTTTTACGTTGATTTTAAAGTTGAAACCATAATTGTAGGTAATTTTTTTTTCGATAATGCGCTCCGAAAAGTTTACAAAAAAATTGACACTAGCGCTTATAAAAAAATCACTTAAGTAGTAATATAAAACCATTAAATATTAAATAATTGCAAAAAAATACATACTATATAATTGATAAAACTATACTTTATAATAACTACTAATATGGTTAAATATAGAACTAAGTTACATAACAACTTCCGTATTATTACTAGAAAAAGTTGTTTCTACAGAGAAGTTCAAAAATCAAATTTCATTAACCTCTTTATAATTTAATTTCTAGCTAAACATAACCCAAGGTTACATGTAGTAGTAGTAATTTTTTTTACGCGTTAATTTGTTTACATAAAATTCTGTTGGGTTGATGTTAAAATAATAATATGTAATCTTAAAGAAATTTAGTCATAGACATCATGATTGTTTAAGACATCCATAATTTAAACCAAAAAAAAACACAACAAAAACGAGAAGAATCAATTTTGGTTTTCTACAATTTCACCTTATAATTTGTAAATAGCTTAAATCCTTTCATTAATACGATTAAAACAAACAACTTTCTCATTCACAAGGTTACTCGTGCAATTAAATGTAAAAACTTTAATTTATAGTGCATCCGATTAGTGTAAAGAATTTAAATAAGAATCTTTACTAAATTGGTTTAATAAACACACACTCATAATAAGGTCAATTTTCAACATTTTCTTTCTTGCATTTTAATATTACATATTAAAAGGTAATTGATAGTGGCGATTAGGAGCAGAAAAGTTCACTGTCTGCGTTCTGAAGAAAATGAGGTCGAGGAGTAACCAAAAAAAAAAAGATGCTAACAAAAAATTAATGATTTCAATCTAAACGTTTAATTAAAATTCGTTTATTACACTTTTCCCGACACTTACTTGAAAACATTCTACTTGATTACGTATTAACACAATTGTTACACATAATAGTTTATTTAAATTATTTCACCACAATTCAGATACAACAATTCAATTCATTAATTTCAAAGTGAATAAGAACTACATATTTAGTTATAATAATGATCTATTAAAAATTTATTAAGGGCCGGTCTCGCCACGCAACCTTATATTCAACTTAATTTAGGTCATCTTAGTAATAAAGCAGACTTAAATTTTTAAAGTGTTGCACCATCGAATTTTGAGGTTTACTTAGTTTAAACTACTCGTTTATAAAATACAATGTGGCAACCATGTAAGAAGTAGCTTAAGTGTATCGTAAATATGACTTAATATTTTGACATTTATTTGTCAGTTGTGAAACTGTTAATCGGTGTGCACATCCAGAGAGCTCTCCCTAGAGAAAATTAACACATTAAATTTTGTTTTGTAAGCAGCATTACATTAGGGTGGTACAATGCAGAAGAAGCGACAGCGGTCTGCAAATTTACCTTTCAAGAAAAAAATATTTAATTAATGCCCATTTGCACCGTTTTCAGTTTAAGTAAGGTTTAGCAAAGCCGGCTTAAATATTTAAAGCCGGTTTAAGTTCACCTTTATTGCACCGACACTTTAATTGTACGGTTTAAGTAAGCTTCGTTTCACAACGACAACATCGCACTTTTAACCTACGATTTTAGGAACTGTAGTTTCTAACTAAATTTTGTTTACGAAATTGCTGTTTTAATTGGTTTTATAACCAAACTTTAGTTATCTGTTTGTTGTACGAATATGGAAAGTGTTTTTACAATGGAAACTGCAACTGGCCAAGAAAACAAAAGGATACGTTCTGTAAATTACACACTGCATGAAAAACAGTTACTAATATCAATAATTAGTAAATTTAAATCTGTAATTGAGAACAAAAAAAACAGACGGGATGTCCCTGGATGAAAAGAATAAAGCCTGGGAGAAAATTGCACAACAATTTAATTCGGAATCTCCAAATCTGTGCCACAGATCAGTGGATTCCTTGAAGAAATTTTATGACAATCAAAAACAATTAATTAGAAAGAAAGCAGCACAGAATAACAAAGAAATTTATTTAACTGGTGGCGGGAAGGTTGCAGTAACAATTGATGATCCAGCAAATGATTTGCTTCTGTCGATTATAAATAACAAAACTGTGTATGGACTGGAAAATTGTTTCGATAGTGATGCAATTACAAATGCAACAGTTGCAGCAACACATGATTTCACTGAAGGAATTGATGCTGTGGAAAACGATTTTGTAGATGGAGTTTCAGTAACTTCCTCGAATTTGGAGTTAATGTGCGAAGACGATATAGAGGAGAACCCAACACCGTCAACTAGTAATTTAACTATCTTAAACACCAATTTTGTAGAGGTAAATTAGTTAAAATCTTTAAATTGATATTTGCAATAATATAGTTTTTTTAAGGATGCTGCAAAAGACTGGGGACATTACAAAGGCTCAGACCTAAAGAAGCCAGTTACATCATCATTAAAGAGACAACAATCAAAGGTAAGAGTAATGACCCTTTAATTTTGATAAATACCTTACCATTACATCCATAGCCTTCTAAACTAAAAGCAAATACATCAAGACGCAGGCCAATGTCTGTAGTGAGGACCTTCACCTCATCTTCATTAGGGGAACAATAGAATAACTTTTTAAGCAAGAAAATGGAACTGGCAGAATGCCACAAAAAGGAGCATGAATTACGTTGCGAACTCTTGCAACTGGAAAATGAAATTAAAAGAAAGGAACTTGCCAGTTTATCAGAGTAATAGTCAACAAAATCTGTCACTTTTGTAATATTTATTTTTTGTTTATATTAATGTTTATGTTTTAAATCAATAAAATTACATGTTATTAAAATAATTTATAGTTTGATTTCTAGTATTGTGAATCCTTTGTTGACCCAATCCATTGTCATTAACTAAATGATCAAATAATTTAATTCTTCTAAATTAAGTTCACCAGGTATTGGTGGATCGTCTTCGTACATGTCAACTGCAATATTGTGAAGTACAGCACAGGCTGTAATTACTGTCAAAACTGTTTCTAGTTTAAGACGAAGTCCATATGTCAGAACAGGAAATCTGCGTTTCCAAACGCCAAAAAGACGTTCAACAACATTTCTTGTGCGTATATGAGACTCATTGTACAGCTGTTCACCTCGGGTTCGTGGTTGTCCAATTGGAGTTAAGAAATTGTTTGAATTTGCATATCCACTATCACCTACACAAAATAATTCTGCAAGTATTGAAAGATATAAAAAAATTCTACTAACCTAACAGGACACTGTTTCGAAATTCATTCACCTCAAAACGTGCTCTGATTCTACTATTCATGTAAATTGTCATATCATGAGCAGAACCAGTCCATCTTGCAACTACATCTCTGATCTTTAATGTACTATCACCCACCACTTGTGTATTAATGGAAAAATAAGATTACCTATTTCGGAAAACTTCTGGGTCTGGACCCCCTGTAAAGTAATAATTTAAAAACAGTTTCACTTATTATGAATTGACCTACCAGGAGACTGTATTCGGATGTGTGTGCAGTCAATACAACCTATTACTCTTGGGAAAGAAGCAATGTTAAAAAATTCATTTTGTACCTGAATCATTTCTTGAACTGTAGGCATTTGTATATATTGTGGAGATAATCTTGCAATTGCGTTAGATACCTTACATATAATCCTAGATGCAGTTGAGACATCTATACCCATGAAATCTGCAATACTTGCTAAATGTCCAGCACTAGCATAGAATCTAAGACTAGTTAGTAGCTGATTTATAGGGGAGATGCTGTTATTACTGAAATTAATTAAAATAAATGCATAAGTTTGAAAATTGAGATTACCATTACAGGTCATTATCATATTCTAGCTGTTGTTCAATAAGTCTTAATACATTCAGAACAGTAGGTTGCGTTAAGCGAAATCGTTGGAAAAATGTCAAATGGTCCATTTCATTAAAATAATCTGGTCGAATTCGTATTCTTCCAAATTCAACTACATCAAAAATTTCTAAATCATTGTCTAATAAATCATCATCATCGTCATAATCATAAATAAATAAATCCATTATAACTTTGTTTTCACTAATATTTGTAACTTATTTATTATGGTACCCATTAAATAGGTTAGAATCTAAACCTAACATTCAATTAATCAGTTTACGCAAGCGCAAGCTTCGGCTTTACATTTAAGCCGACAAAATTGACGGTTTACAATAAACCTAGTTTAAAAGTGTTATTACAAACGGTGCAAAGAAAATTTTCATTCCGAAACTGGGTTTAGCGTAAAACCAGGCTTTACGTTTACGGTGCAAATGGGCCTAAACATCATATAAGAGTATAAGAATATTATTGAAAATAAAAACTGATGGAGTGCCCATTAAACGAAAATGCTGAGGCCTGGGAATCCATTGCAATAAAATTTAACACTATGTGTCCATCTAGTAACCATTGTCCGAAAGAATCTCTAAGAAAGTATTACGAGAACAAAAAAAAAAACAAACCAGAGTTGATACTGCTAATCTGCCGTCCTTAAGAAAAAGGACGTATGTGACATTTCTTGGCAAATCTAGTTATTGGTATTTTTGGAATCTAATTTGTTAATACTACGTAAAAAAGGAATAATCAACTTTATTGGTTTTATTTAAAACAAGCAAAATTGATTATTAAATATCGCTTTTTGTGACTCGTAGCGATTTGTCACAGAAATACTAGTCAAGAAGGTCGTATGTGTTGATTCGAAGACGCATGTGATATTCTTCAGTTTTAAAAGCTAGTTATAAACGCCACATGTAACCACATACGCTGTTTTTCACTAGTATAAGTTCGCATTTGAGAGATGCGTACACAATTAGTGAGCGTATGTGTGCACATACGGCATTTTTGTTTAGTATTGAACGTAAAATATTCCAAGTATAGTAAAACGTGGCATTTTTGGCTACAATACATACGTCGTTCTTTCTTACGAGTAGGAGAATGACGGATCGGTCACTTGAATTGAAATATTGTAACGTCGAGACGTGTTTTTGATCGCTGGTTTTTGACTACTCGTTTTTTTTTTATTTCTGCAAGAACAAGGTAAGTTCCTAAATATAATTAACAATATTTTATAATTACGATCATTAATATAAGAAATTAATACTGTAAATTTAACAGTCATCCAATCTCATTTATTCACTAAAATTAACGAATGACACCGAGAGCCAGTTTTGTTCTGGCCCAAGTAAAATTTTATTTTCTAATAATTATAATTACTGAACAACGGTTAACACATTATCTGCCCAAGAGGGAGTTAGTGACATTTTTAAAATATCTTATGTGGAACGCCACACAACCTTCCAACCTACAAAATTGAAATGAAAAGAAATGAAATAATTTTAATAACAATTTTTTTAGAACCTCTTTTATAATAAGTTCATTACAAAAATAGGGAACATTGTAAAAAGAAAAACAATAATCTATGTCAATGTGACGTTTAAAACTTTATGTCAGGTAGAAATTAATAGGATATAAATACCTGTTTACTTAAAAAAAATTCCAAAGCCATTTTCATTCATAGGTACTTAATTAATTTTTAGACTTGTGTTGCATTATATTGAGAAGCTTTAGAAAGAAAAGCTACGTAATATTCAATTTTCTTTAACAAATATGTCTGCACTTTTTCTTATAAAATTAATCATACTCAGATATTGAAAAAAATTGAACTAACACTTAAATTCTACCTTCGGAATGTTTGTTGTCGCTAAATTACGTGTCGTATCAAAAAATTGCATAGAACATAGTTAATCGATATGTGTAAGGTCGATTGCATAACCTTCTATACCTTCATATATATATATATATATATATATATATATATATAATGAAGGTTGAGGTAAAATTAATTAAGTGTTTATGTTGCAGACAAAATGTTTCGAGGGAAGAGAATTGCACTGCTTGCTACAGCTATTTCTCTTGACGAGGAAGCATCTGTCCCAAGTAGCAGAAAACAATCCCGTTATTGTAATTTTGTGAATAACGGTGCCAATGCCTATTGTTTATCGCATCTGATAGTTAAAGATTTGTTGGATGTAATAATTTTAAATGCGTTTGAAATTCTTGACAATTTAGAAAACATGATAATAGATGAAGATTTCAATGCAATTGTAACTAGAGCTTCATTGATGAACATCTCATTAGTTTCTCGGAAATAATAGAAGAGAACGTGACAATCGATACTCGAAACATAAGTGCTGAAGACGAACATTTCATTAATCTAACGAATGTTATAATAGCAGAAGAAGAACAAACTTCCGGCCATGAAACAGGCGACACAGACAGAACAGGTCTTATTGAATATCCAACAGCCAGAATCATAACAGAAGTAGTAGCTTAGGAAGAACAGAATCTGCCATCTACAAGAGAGGAAGCATTTGCGAGAGGTGAACATACCCTTACAAAATTAGGAACTACCAGAATAAGAAAAACATTCATAATTTCTAAAAAGGACACAACTGCATTTCTCTTAAAGGAAAAGATTAATCGTCATCAAGTTAAACCCTGTGGCGAATGTAAAGATAGATGTTTTGAAAAGTTCAATCAAAATGATCGATTATTGATTAACACAAAATATTGGAGAAAAAACACAAACACAAACAGCAAAAACAATTTGTATTGACTTGTACCGAGAATTTGTCTATAATACGAAGGCGCAAAGATGATGATATTGACCGTAAAAAAAATATCCACAGAAATTACTATTTAAAAGATCAATCTGGAAAATTGGTAAAAGTGTGTAAAAAAATTTTTCTTACCACTTTAAGCTATGCGCCCAACAATGATAAATTCCTAGGAAATATAGTAAGCCCTCCTAAAGACAAACGCAGTACTTGGAAGAGAAAAACCAATATTGATAAAAATGTCCTTGTCCAACATATAAAATCATATTCACCAAGCGTGTCGCACTATCGAAGGGAGCACGCGCCTAATAAATTATATCTTCCTAGTGACATATCAATTACAGATATGTACACGGATTTTTCAAAAAAATATCCTCACATGAAAGTGTTTTATGAATTTTATAGGAAAGTTGTCACCAATGAGATGAGAATTTCATTTACAAAGTTAGGTCACGAGCAGTGCGAAAAATGCGAAACATTTGAACTTCATAACACACAACACAACAAAGACAACTTAAGTAGTACATGCGGCGGGTGTATTTTGTGGAAGGAGCACATAAATCATGCAAATGAATCTAGGGCAGAGTACAAAAAAGACAGTGCGAAGAATAATGACAAAACTACAGTACGATATTCTATCGACATGCAGAAAATAATCATGCTGCCTCGTCTGGATATGTTCAAGCAAGTTGTTTTTACCCCAAGAATTATCGTGTTCAACCAATCTTTTGTCCCACTTGGAAAATTAGGTTATCCAGATAAGTCATTTGCAGTTCTTTGGCATGCATGTATTTCAGGTAGGAAGAAAGAAGACATCGTAAGCACTTACGATGCTTTCTTTCAGTTTGTGCGTGACTACGAAAATATTGTTGTTTGGGCAGATAACTGTTCTGGACAAAATAAGAACTGGTGCCTATTTAGTTATCTAGTGTATATAGGAAATTCCGTAAAAATATCAGCAAGAAATATTTCTGTTAAGTATTTTGAGCCCGGCCACACATATATGTCCGCAGATTCATTTCATCACCTAGTTGAGCTAGGGATGAAGAAAAAATCAAAAATCTATGACTTTCGCGATTTTGTTGACGTCGTTAATAACTGCTCTAATAAAAAGGTTGTAGTAAAGGAAATGACCTGCAAAGATTTTAAAAAGTGGCCAACTTTAACAACAAACTACCAAATTAAAAAATTAAATGCAATAAGACCACTACTTAAGAATATCGTCCAAATAAATGCCAAACGTGGATACCAGCATTTGTTCTACAAAGAGAGGTTTGACGGTGAAGAGATGGACCTCGATTTTATCCCTAAGAACAAATTATTATCTGGTCACACTGAAGCTGAAAGTAACTCCGGAAATCGAGGCATAACTGATCAAAGAAAGCAGACGCTGATAAAGAACGTGGTTGAAATAATTCCTCCGCCCAAAATGATTTTTTGGAATAACTTGTCTGTCAATAATAATTCACCCAATTTAACAGAAAACATTGATGATGATTAACCAAAGTCAAATACTTTTTATGTCATGTTTTTATTATCAAATGTACCTATCTACTTCCGTTTTTCAAAATTTCTGTTCATACCATTAATATGTTTAGTACTTATTTTTTTTTATAAATGCTACTACGTAATGTACACTTTTCGCTGTTTGTATTTTGTTTTTATTTTAAAATGTGTCTACTTCAGTTTTTTTTTTAATTTCTGTTACGTTTGTTTCTTTAATAATAAACTTGTTTTTTTTAATAAATGCTATTTTCCTCTTACATCTGCTTTTTCGCTGCCCTTCGATGAAACTATATTTTGCTGACACTACATCTCAGTGATCAGTGAAAACTAGAAATTTAACAGTGTCTCTCACTAAAACCCTTTCAGAGAAGATGATGGATCTGTTTAAGGTATTTTTGCATTAAATTTATAAATATTGATAAGTTTAGTTTGTTTTCTTTTGATTATTCCGAAAATATTTAGGCGCAACATAAGCAATTTTAAAATTCAGCACTGACAAGGCCTGAATTACATTTATATCTGTTCTAAATGTTATTTTCAAAAAGATTTCACGAAATGCGGTGTTGAGTCAAATAATAGCAACAGAAAATTCAGAGTTTTAGGCGACCACATTTCGGTGCTAAACTTTCCATCTTTTTAAATGCACTCAACATATTATTATGGATATTTTTTTAATATATCTAAAAAGGACTCGCAGAAATTATTTCTATACAAATACAGGGTGAATCTTATCTAATCCGCCAAAATTAAAGGAGTGCTAGAACTCATCATTCTAAGCAAAAAAGTTCATATGTAGGTGGGTCCGGAAGTGCTTTGTTTCCGAGATACAGGGTGTCAAAGTTGAAAAAATAAATCGCGTTTTATTCAATATCTTTCGACAGTTTAGAAATAATTTCATGAAATTTTTTATATGGGGGTTTTTTGGGATGACAAATTCAAATCTTTTCTGCTAAAAAAAGTGAAGTTGCTAGAGCAGACACATAAGTAAACAAGTAAGAATCCCTATTGTTATACCTGTCAAAAGAATACCCTCCGAAAATGTGTATGCATCATGAGTTTTAAATGCGTTTTTCTCGGAAAGGGTTGCTCCTAGCGACTTCACTAAAATATACCTTTTTTTAGCAGAAAAGATAGGAAGATCGATTTTTCTAGTCGAAAATGGTATACAGTGTAGCACAAAAAAATTGCGACGATTTAAAGGGGTCGAAATGGTTGCCGCTGGCGCCCCTAGAAACCACAACTAAATGGACCACAAATTTAAATTTGTCATCCCAAAACCTCCACATACGAAATTTCATGAAATTTTTCGAAACAGTCGAAAGATATTGAAGAAAACGCGATTTCTTTTTTCAACTTTGACACCCTGTATCTCGAAACGAAGCATTTCCAGACCCATGTACATATGAACTTTTGCTTAGAATGATGAGTTGTAGCACCCTTTAATTATGGCGGATTAGATAAGATTCACCCTGTATATGAACAGAATGCCATAAACATTCATAAATATAAGTTAAATGCAACAACTTTCCTGACATGCTGCGGTATAATACGTCACATACGGTGTTTTTGCCTAGCAAAATTTCAATTCGGCTAAGACAAGACGACGTATGTGCCAATGTTTTATAGAAAACTGAAAATTTTAAAACTATTATTAATACAAGAGTCAAATATAAATGTCTCTCAATCCATTGGTAAAAACCAAATGAATATCTTACTGTTCAAGAGAGTTAGAGGCATTTGAAATATGACAAATCTTTAGATGTGTTTCTCCAAACTATCGTTCGTGCACATACGGTTTTCTTCTTAAGGACGGCAGTAATGAACGAATGGAAACTTACAAGACAGGTGGTGGAGTATCTAAAATCAGAGCCAAATATCCAAATAAAGAGCTCACTTTAGAATTAATCAATGAGAAAACTATTTCTGGACTTATTAACCAATTTGATTCTGACAACGTGGCATTTATATACAGGGTGGCCCATTAGTGAGTGGAAGTGCAACAACTTACTTAGGATAAAAATACAAACAAATGTTTAAAATAAAAGTTGTTATATTTGCGCAGATACACATTTCTAAAATATTTTAGACATACAGGGTGTTCAGCCTATGCGAGACAACATGAAGTTTACTTTTTTTAATTGTATATTTGTTTCCATCGAATTCGGCATAAAATTCTGCATCTAGCCCTATCTTTCTTTCCCCATAAATTGCGACGTTGCCAAGCTGGAGCGAAAAATTTGAAGATTTGTAGAAAATTGGTGCACTATAAATGCTCCCAAATAAACATTATCAGTGATAAGCAACTAAACTTATTTGGTAGGTACGAAGGTAAAGGATGGCTGAAATGTCTGAACATAGTAGAAGTTTCGTTTGGGTTCGGGGTGTTTTTTGGATAAGCATTAATTCAGGAGATTTCAATTAGCAAAAACTTCATTTTTTTGAATGGAACACCCAGTACATTATTTTACCATCTTGTAAAACTATTTTATCCCTTCTAATTATGTCTGTATAATGTACTCTCTAAAATTGATTGTTTTTAAGAAAATTGCATTTTTAGTTTATGATTTAAAAATATTCATGTTTTTAACAAGCAAGCTCTGAATGTGACGTTTAGAATACTTCTACTTTCGATAATTTTTTGTGACAAAATCAAACCAATAATTTTCTACCTTTAAAAACTGTCATAAAATAAATCTACAAAACTTAATTAAGCAAAAATAACCTTACCAACAAATAAAATGAAAATATCCATAGTTTTAACAAGCAACCTGTGAAATTGACGTTTGCGCAAGTCAGAGAGATTAGTTATTATCTAGACATGTTGTAAATGTGTAGCTATTAACAACGAGAAAGCAATTAAAATCATGAATTTTCAGATAGAAGAATTGACAGATATGATTATTGTACTGGGTGCCAGTGGTAAAAACTGTTTACTCGCACAAAAGATTTTCAATAGAAATTTCCAGATAGAAGGCAGCCAAGAAAAGAGACATTGGAAATGTGCTTCAACGACTTACCAGAACCTGCAATAACAGAGGACAACAAGATGACCGTAATGTTAAAAGTTACGGAATATCCTTATATCTCAACACGGGAAATATCGAAACAAACCGACATAAGTCGTACTGTCGTCCAAAAAATTATATCTAAGAACAAAATGCGTCCTTACCATATACAGCGAATGCAGGAACTATTGGATGATGATTATGAAAACTGGTGAACCTTCTGTGAGTGGGCTCAACAACAAATTGAGCAAAATAGAGATTTTTTCAATTTTGTATTATTTGCCGATGCAGCAACTTTTCATAAAAATGGGTTTCTTAATAGACACAAGTTCCATTATTATGCAACAGATCAACCGGATTGTATACGGACTATCAGTCAAACAAGGTAGTCATTAAATGTATGGGGTGGAATAATTGGGAATCATATCATAGTCCCATATTTCTTTCACGGAATCGTTAATGGGCAAGTTTATTTAAATTTCTTACAAAACAAATTACCACAACTACTTTAGCAATTACCTGCTCATGTTAGACGGCGAATGTGGTACCCACATGATGGGGCACCAGTTCACCATACCCAACTGATCAATACACATTTAAATAATAAATTTCCCGGACGATGGATAGGTAGAGGAGGACCCCATAAATGGCCACCTCGTTCACCAAAACTTACAAAAATGGATTTTTTTTGGTGGGGTTATGTCACCCGCGACTACTAAGGAAGACATGAAGAATAGAATTAGAGAGATTTTCCGAACTGCTGATGTCGATATGTTACATCGTGCTAGTGGAGCTTTTGAAGATCGCATACATTATTGTATGGAAGTAAATGGTGGTCATTTTGAACATTTAAAAAGTAATTATCTAACGTTTTTAGTTCTTTCTTATTTGTTGTTAGTTATTTTTGTTTAATTTGTTTATTTTGAGTTTTGTAATTAAGTTTTTGTGGTTTTATAGAATAAAACATCTTTCAGAGTGAGAAGTAATGACAACGTTCAATTTAAGATAAGCGTTGACACTAAATAACAATCTCACGTCAAAAAGTATACACGAACACACACACACACACACACACGCACGCACGCACGCACGCACGCCCACGCACACCCGCACCCACACCCACACCCGCAACCGCAGCCGCAACCGCAACCGCAACCAAAACCACAACGAAAACGAAAACGACAACGACAACGACAACGACAACGACAACGACAACGACAACGACAACGACAACGACAACGACAACGACAACGACAACGACAACGACAACGACAACGACAACGACAACGACAACGACAACGACAACGACAACGACAACGACAACGACAACGACAACGACAACGACAACGACAACGACAACGACAACGACAACGACAACGACAACGACAACGACAACGACAACGACAACGACAACGACAACGACAACGACAACGACAACGACAACGACAACGACAACGACAACGACAACGACAACGACAACGACAACGACAACACACACGCACACGCACACGCACACGCACACGCACACGCACACCCACACACACACACACACACACACACACACACAGACACACACACACACACACACACACACACACACACACACACACACACACACACACACACACACACACACACACACACACACACACACACACACACACACACACACACACACACACACACACACGCACACGCACACGCACACGCACACGCACACGCACACTCGCACCGCACACGCACACGCACCGACTCGCATCACGCATCCGCACACGCACCGCACTCGCATTCGCATCCGCACTCGCACTTTCGCACTCGCACTCGCACTCGCACTCTGCACTCGCACTCGCACTCGCACTCGCACTCGCATGCACTCGCACTCGCACTCGCCTCGCACTCTGCATCGCACCTCGCACTCTCGCACTCCGCACTCGCACCTCGCACTCACTCGCACTCACTCGCACTCGCTCGCACTCGCACTCGCACTCGCACTCGCACTCTGCACCTCGCACTCTCGCACTCGCACTCTCGCACCTCGCACTCGCACTCGCACTCGCACCTCGCACTCGCACTCTCGCACTCGCACCTCGCACCTCGCACCTCGCACTTGCACTCGCACTCGCACTCGCACTCGCACTCTCGCACCTCGCACCTCGCACTCGCACTCTCGCACTCGCACCTCGCACTCCCTCGCACCTCGCACTGCACTCGCTGCACTCGCACTCGCACCTCGCACTCTCGCACTCCTCGCACTGCCTTCGCACCTCGCACTCTCGCACTCGCACCTCGCACCTCGCACTCACTGCACCTCGCACTCGCACTCTCGCACTGCACTCGCACTCGCACTCGCACTGCACTCGCACCTCGCACTCGCACTCTCGCACTCGCACTCGCACTCGCACTCGCACTCGCACTCTCGCACTCGCACTCTGCACTCCCTGCACCTCGCACTCGCACCTCGCACTCGCACTCGCACCTCGCACTCTCGCACCTCGCACCTCGCACTGCATCGCACTCGCACTCGCACCTCGCACTCGCACCTCGCACCTCGCACCTCGCACCTCCGCACCTCGCACTCTCCGCACTCCGCACCTCGCACTCGCACTCGCACCTCGCATCGCACCTCGCACTCGCACCTCGCACCTCGCACCTCGCACTCGCACTCTCGCACCTCGCACTCGCACTGCACCTCGCACTCACCGCACTCTCGCACTCGCACTCGCACTCGCACTCCTCGCACTCCTCGCACCTCGCACCTCGCATCCTCTGCACCTCTCGCACCTCGCACTCCTCGCACTCCTCGCACTCCTCGCACTCCTCGCACTGCACCTCGCACTCGCACTCTCGCACTCTCGCACTCGCACCTCGCACTCTCTGCACCTCGCACTCGCACCTCGCACTCGCACCTCGCACTCTCACTCGCACTCCGCACCCACTCGCACTCGCACTCCCTCGCACTCGCCTCGCACTCGCACCTCGCACTCGCACTCGCACTCGCACCTCGCACTCTACCTGCACTCGCACTCGCACTCCTGCACTCGCACTCGCACTCGCACTCCTCGCACCTCGCACTCGCACCTCGCACTCCGCACCTCACTCGCACCTCGCACTCGCACTCGCACTCGCACTCTCGCACCTCGCACCTCGCACCTCGCCCACCTCGCACTCCGCACCTCGCACCTCCATCGCACCTCGCACTCTGCACTCTCGCACTCCACTCGCACTCACTCGCACCCTCCGCACTCGCACCTCGCACTCCACCTCGCACCTCGCACTCGCACTCTCGCACTCGCACTCGCACCTCACCTCGCACTCTCGCACCTCGCACTCGCACCTCGCACTCGCACCTCGCACTCTCGCACTCGCACTCCTCGCACCTCGCACTCGCACTCACTCGCACTCTCGCACTCGCACTCGCACCTCGCACTCTCGCACTCGCACTCGCACTCTCGCACTCGCATCTCGCACCTCGCACTCGCACTCTCGCACTCGCACTCCGCACTGCACTCGCACTCGCACCTCGCACCGCACTCCGCACCTCGCACTCTCGCACCTCGCACCTCGCACTCGCACCGCACTCTCGCACTCGCACTCTCGCACCTCGCACCTCGCACTCGCACTCGCACTCGCACTCTCGCACTCTCGCACCTCGCCTACTCGCACTCGCACTCGCACCTCGCACTCGCACTCTCGCACCTCGCACCTCGCACCTCGCACTCGCACTCGCACTCTGCACCTCGCACCTCGCACTCGCACCTCGCACTCTCGCACTCGCACTCGCACCTCGCACTCTCGCACTCCGCACTCGCACCTCGCACTCGCACTCGCACTCTCGCACTCGCACTCGCACCTCGCACTCGCACCCTGCACTCCGCACTCGCACTCGCACCTCGCACTCGCACTCGCACTCTCGCACTCGCACCTCGCACCTCGCACCTCGCACCTCGCACCTCGCACCTCGCACCTCGCACCTCGCACTCGCACTCGCAACTCGCACCTCGCACTCCACTCGCACACTCGCACACTCACACTCGCACACTCGCACACTGCACACTCGCACACTGCACACTGCACACCTCGCACACCGCACACTCGCACACTGCACACTCACACCCGCACCTCGCACACCGCACACTCGCACACTCGCACACTCGCACACCACCGCACCACTGCACACTCGCGCATCACGCACACTCGCACTCGCGCACTCGCGCACCGCGCACCGCGCACTCGCGCACTCGCGCACTCGCGCACTCGCACTCGCGCACTCGCACCGCGCACTGCCACTCACCGCGCACTCAGCACCGCACCGCGCACCCGCCACTCGCGCACCACTC